>CM060561.1:14581284-15326284 GCA_030625065.1 Alectoris magna
AAAATTACCATTTATAACTTTGTTTTATGTTTAGACATCTAATGACAGACAGATACTTCACACAGGCACAAGATAAAAGCGGAAATACAAGACAGAATTTTCAATAGCCAGCCAATATATCAGAGCATTTACTCTGCATAGATTCATAGAATATGAATAGATTCCCATAGGACACTGATGTCCATCACCAAATTTACATAATGGAGTGAAAAAAAGGAATTAATCCAATTTATACAAGAAGCAGGTATCAAGAATTAATGATATTTATATTTCTTACTAAGTTATACTTAATTCCTAGCAAAAGGTGAGGGTTGGACACACTGTGATTTATATTTTCAGAACACTTTGAATACTTTAAATAATCCAAGTTAATTAAGGAAGGCTAGGACCATTACATAATCAAGTACAAATTACATTCCTATCAGCAGAAGTGAATGACCCTCTGCGCCATGGAATGAGCAAGAAGATTATGACTTACATCTTCTGTTTTCTGACATGCTAGAGCTCCCAGTGGGGCACACCCCATCAGGGTAAAACAGTGCTCAGAGGATACTACAAACCAGCATGGACAGCAGGTCTTCTGGGGGATTCCATCCCTGCACCCAGGAAAGTAACAGAATGGCTGATAGCTGCAGTCAGGATGGTTCCTGTCATCCTTTTGGACACTGTTCCCTTGCAGAGACATAATTCATTGCTCATGAGGTGCAGAAATTCATTTTTAAGAACATAATCCCAATACAATCTGTGGAAGATGCTGCTGAAGACAAAATCCCATTAGGTTCATTGTTTGTTTGTTTTTTATCTCTACATCGCTTTTCACCCTCTTTCATTAACATAATTGAGAAAAGAACTGAGGGAGGAAGTAAGATGTGTAGCCAAAAATTTCTCATCTTTGAGGTCTGCTGTGAATTATTCATTCTTGTATCTTATTTGAGCCCAAAGACTCTGTCAGCAGTCAAATGTGCATAGCAGATAAAAATCACTAGACTCCCGCTCAGGAGCAAGTCTCTTCCTGTCTCCCATTGCCGATGTGTTCTGTAACCTCTGGCAAGGCCACTTTCCTCTTTGGCTCCCACTCTATCTACCTGTAAAAGTGTATGCAATAGCAGCTTTAAGAGTGCCGTTTCACTTCCCAAAGGCTGGGAAGCAGACTCCTCTGAGTAACTTTGTGTACTCACTCCCTTGACTTTAGTTATGTACTCCCACTCTTGGCTATCCTGCTCTTCTCCACCTTGGCCAAGGCTTTCTCTGGATTGCCCCATGAGCTCCACAGGGTAGAATCATAGAATCATGGAATCCGTTGAGTTAGAAGAGACCATTATAGGCCAGCTAGTCCAAATCCCCTGCAGTGAACAGGGATGCCTACAGCTAGAGCAGGTTCCCCAGAGCCCAGCCCAACCTTGAATGTCTCCAGGGACAGAATTAAAGCACAGAGCACCAGAGTAGCAACCTCTGGCACCTGTCCTGAACTGGATTCTCTCCCCCTACAAACCCCATCAAATCTGTACAAGCTGAGCAGGCATCTGCCAGCACAAAACCTGCCGCAGAGCTAATCAGAGCCTACACTCATATTATCACTCTAATTTAGAGCCCTAAACTGTACATAAGATATGGGTAACTGCAAGCCTTAGTGGCTTCATAATCACTATATTTCTGAGGACTATGACAACTGTATTAAGAAGTGGGATCATTTACATGGATCCTTATGTAAGATCATAAACCAGGTTTCTACCAGACAGTTCTGCTTATCTCTAATATCCATACTGTTTGGGATGCAAGAGAGCTAAATTGTTATCCTTATAGCTTTGAGCAGCAGTAAGGTAAGAGCAGCAATTTTAATTAAAATTTTATAGGCAAACGTATTTCACAATTTCTACTTGTCAAATGGTTCTCCTCACCCTGCAGGTTTCCCTGCTGCTGGTCAGAGCAAAATGCTTGCATCTGCAAAATTGCACATTTTGTCAAAACACACAACAAAACAACGGTAATTTTCACAGCTTTATCTCAGGCTTCTGCAGTAGTAAATTTCTTAATTCCATGTATGAGGTTAAGGAATCTATATCTTCACATCATTAGTTTGCAATTGCTTCGGAACAAAGACTATTTTCATCTGCCTAGTACAATACATATCTCAGCTTTAATACACTGAAAACATCATGAAAAGTTTTGGAAATACTTTACTTTAAAATCATTTTACAGCATTATGACATATAGCGAAATAAAATATCCAAGTCATAATTGTACAAACCGTAGTAATGATCATATAATGTGAGAAATAATACAAATAAATGAATGCCTGATTTAATTGCTGCGGGTATGTCTGCTGAGTCTCTATTATATTTCTTTGTGGTTTGTTAGTTTTCTCATACTAATTTCCATTTCTGCCTTTTCCCTTTCCCATGCAGCTTTCTAAGATGTACTGCTCTCTCTTCTTACTGTGTGGCTGCCTAAACCACACTCTCAGCAGGCAGCAGCTATAAATGTTGATGTAAATTCTTTCCATAAACCGAAAAAAGTTTGGAGTTATTTTCTTCATATCAGCATATTGCAATAGATCTGTCCGATACCATCTATCCCTTATATCATTCTGTTCAATGCAAATTCATTACCGTGTCATCTTGGTTTAGCACAGACTAAGCCTATTTAGCACAGTTTTCTGCATGCATAAGTAGGAAAGCCTCAACGTCTCCCTCAAGTCCTCCGATTTTGTGCTGACGTGAGATCTGATGATACTGGCTCAGTGTGAGTCTTTATTGTAGGGAGTATTGTGAGAAACTTTTTAGCTGCAGAGCTAGCTGTTGTGTTTCACTGGGTTTCAAACATTAAATAATTATCTGCTAACAGCCAAGAGAAGAGGAAAGAGACCAGTCTGCAAGGTTTGTATGCATTCTGAAATTTGAAAGAATGGCTTTGGAAAATCTCTATGCATAATTCTAGACTCCATAAGGATGAAGAGGCAGACAGCAGAGAGAAGAAAACTTGGGGGACCCCAGCAGTATCTTGAGAGAAGGTGACTGAGAAGGTAGAGCCAGGCTTTGCAGACAAACCTCACAGGAATACAAGAGGCAATTGCCATAAATTCAATAGGGGAGATTTTGAGTGGTCATGAGGGAAAGTCTTTTCATCTGAGGAGAAGTTGAACATGTTACTCAGGACGCTGTGATACCTCTTTCCTTGGAGGTCTTCAAGTGTAGGCAGATGAAGATGAGAGCAACCTTGTTGATATTAGGTGGTGACTTCAGATCAAGGCAGGAGATTTCCCGAGTAACTTTCCCACCTCAGTGATGTAATGATTTGGGCTTGGCAAAATTATGCCTGACATTATCATTTATGGTGTGTTTTGACTTGTACCTTCGCACTCGGAAAAGGTTCAGATGGGAATTACAGGTTAAAATTGATAGTGACGAGAGGAATAGGGTTAATAAGCAAAATAATCTTGTTTATTCCTTGCTGAAACATAAAAATACCTCAATGCCAAACATTTTCATCAAAAACAGAAAGCTGAAATTCCAACCCTTACTCCAACTACTTTTTATAGAAGCTGGAGTAAGCCCAATGGAAGAGCATGAGGAAAGAATCAATTCCAAATGCTTTTGTGAAACACGGATGTTTTCCAGCCCCATACTACACCTGAAACTGCCCTTCTCTGTCACCAGGTGCCATGCATCCCTCCTGCCTAGGCAGGAGTAAGGGATAAGAGATGGAGGTGGAGATATTTGTCCCCAGCTGGTCTGGCCTTTCCCTTCCATACCTCTCAAAGAGCTCAGCTGGGATGCAAGAGCTGCTGGGCTTTCATGTCCTCTGTGAGTGCTGATTTATTGAATAAAAGCTCATCACTACTATTCTTCCAGTGCTTTCTGCATTTTTTGAATCTAGATAAAAGATTATTCTCCCTGTCTCTCACCCCATGGAAATTAAATACACCACTTCACTTCAGACTTATAACTAATGTGTTGAAAGTAATTCCTCTACACACAAACATTACCAGAGAGGATTGTATGGTCAAAATCCTTAGCCAGCACAAACCTCTGAGCTCCACCGCTTTTTATGGAACTGCACTCAAGCTGAAGGTCTCATATGAAACACAAATCTGGCGACTGGTCTGGCAGTCCACTGAGTGGGCATCCTCCCACTCAGACCAAGAACGCCAGCACCTGACATCTCTATAGTGATTAAGTTCACACTAAAAATCACATGCACAACCCCAGTGCACGATGTACCCAGACGTCTGGAGCCAAACACTGGGACATCTGTTTTCATCAAGCAACCTTTCATACTTAGTGGATGTATTTGGCTGCCTTGTGTTGTATTCAGGTGCAGTACTCCAAATATATGCAGACACTAATGTATTTATTTCAGTGCACAATTATTTAACTTCAGGCAGCTGTGACATCCAAGAACTGGCATGCACAGTCCTCTGGAGTGCCACATCTGCATTTATTAAAAGATTCCACATCAATATACACAAGATAGTGTTTGTGTACGTTTGGAAATCTGCACCTGTATGTGTACTGAGATGATGTCCTCCCAGAAGGCATTAGATTAGTTGTATTTCTGTCTCTTGATTGAAAGGTAAGCACACATGGGTAGTCCTTTTCTGTTCCTCTTAGTAGGAGAAAGAAATACCACATTTACACTTCTTGGCAAGTCAGAGTCAGAACGAAAGAGCAAAATCTGTGTTCAGGAAAATGTTTGCCTATTCTTAGCTGCCAGCACCCATTCAGAGCTCAGAACTTCAACAGTTCTTTGCATAGCAAGAAACTCCTTACTTAGCTTCTCTTGGTATTGTTAAGCACCCCCCAGTCCTGCTGCTCTTTCAAACCATGCTAAATTTTCCATGATCTTATTTCCCAGTTAGTCTGTTGTTTACCTCTTAACAACCTTGTTGCACAAGTCGTTATTGCCTGAGTAGCAATGATGAACAAGACTGTCATTCTGTTAGGACACATTTCCTAAATGGTTTATCAACCCTCTCAGTATTTTTCCTTAAGTTGTCTATCTATCTTTGCTCATTGCCCTTGTCTTCATTTGTACTAGTTTGTGATCACAAGGCTTCAGTATTATAGCAAGATCTTCATCCTTTTAATTTTAAACATAGGGAACCTCAGATGATTCTCTGAACAGCCCTTTTGCCTTCCACAAATGCTGTTCTGATCTCAGCATATAGCTGCACGGCATTATTGAATGAGCAACAATTCAATTAATCCTTTCAATGAAGTTCTGCATTCATTTCTGTCTCCTCCTAAATCCATGAAGCCATTTTGTTTGTCCAATAGTCAGCACAAAGATTGCTGCTTAGACTGAAGAAAACAATTTTTCTGATCTTTTTACTGTTGATTGATCAGCATAGTTAAAAGAAAAATCTTAAAGAAGAAAAAAATGTTTTGATGGCTTAAATATACACATTCAGAGTTCATGAAATGCTAAGAGCAAAACTTTATATCTGTTATGAGATTAATGGTACGAGGAATATTGACACCAAATCGACAGTATTCTCGGTAAGGGGCATTGGCATTGATTAACACGGGAACATTGACACCAGTTAACACAGAAGCAAAACAAAGTGAGAAGACAGAGATTCCGACAAAGTCCCCAACTGGCAAATGCAAATAGGTCATTAATCCTAAAATACTCATGTGGTATTTACAAAATATTTAGACCAAAGGCCAGCTATTGTGTTGCCAGTCTGCTTTTGTTATTCTTGGGAGGAAGCAGCATTATGTCAGCATCAAGGAAAAAGACAGTTTTGGGATTTTGTCCATGGAAAGAGAGGAAAGAACTGAGCTGTTACAAAAGAACCACCACAGGCTGCAGCTGAAGGACACAGCTCCGGCAGGACCCGCCAGGAACAAAAGCCACAAATAAAGGGAGTTTGACTATGGAGAAATTCAACAGGTTTCAACTTACACGAGCAAAATGCTCACAAGAAGATTTTTTCCCTTTTGATATAACCACAGTTCTATACGTAATGGTGCAATGCCATCATGGTACAGCTTCTGCTTGTTTGATGAAGGTGAATAGGAATGGGATATACATGAAAATCGATACAAATATATGGAAGCAGCACAACTTCACTGCAGTGGTCGATGAAGGGCTGCAGGAGAGCTACACGGCTGGTGAAGAGCAGCACAGGGCAGAGCCCAGTCCTGATGTACCCTTGAATGACCTGTCTTAGAAAGTCTAGACTAACAGCTAGGTGATTCCAAGACTCTGGCTGAAATCTGCTTTAATAACTAAGAGTCTCAAGGTGTTGCCAACGCATTCTTGTTTGCAACTTTTCCTTGCTGTTGCTTTAATTTCAAAGCAATTTTCGGTTGAATCTATGTGGATTTGCAGAATGGTGTAAAACAGACAAATGTGAGATGAGAACTACGAGACACTTTCTGCTCCTGCCTGATTAATAACACACACGGGTTCTGAGTTTCAAAACTGTTGCTGAATTCCTAATAGTTCTTATTCACTGTGCCAAACAGTCCTTTGTACCAGCAGGCTGACAACAAAGTGCTTTGCTATCTTCAGATTACATAAGACGGTAGATTTGCAGCATTTTGAAGTTGCTGTATCTCAAGATGCTGTCTTCTTGATCATCCTTCCTTCTAATAATAGAGATTCCATTGAACCAGAGAGTCGTTCAATTCTTCTACTTTTAAAGCTAAATGGAAAGGGAAGAATACAAAACTGGAGTAGCTGAAAGGTTGCATTGTATGTAGGATATCATGTAAATGTGGGTTTGTGTCAGGATTATTTTTTTTTAACAGAGAGGGCAAAAAATATTGACTCTATGCATCACAGGTAACAGTATGAAAACATGTCTAGCAGACTGACAGATGGAGCTGGAATTAGATTTTTTATTTCCATATGTGTGCAGTTAATGGAAGAAGCCCAGAGGTACAGCCCTTCAGCATGAGTGCAGGCAAGTTATCCCTGTCCTGGGCAGCTCCAGTGCCAAAGGGCTCTGCATTGCCTGGAAGAGCAAATGTGCTCTGCCGGAGTGTCCTTACCTGGAGGGAGTGCTCCACCATTTAAATGAACATTGCTCTGCTCACAGATTGCCAAACTAAACAGAGCCAGCACTAGATACACACCAAGGACAACTGCTATCTATTTTTACAATGTATGTATAATCAATAATTTTTAATATGAAGAGTTATCAGTGTATTGTATAGCTTGTATTAATTCAAAGCCTCCTTCAAAGAGAAGCTAAAGAACCTAGTATATTCTTTGACTGAGGAACATGAATATTTAGTTTTGTTCTTACTCAAGCTGTTGCCATATCCAAACTCGAAAATATATGCAATAATGAAGCATTAAGACATCTTTCATTTATTTAAGGTAAGAACAGTTTGACCACGGGCAGATATTGTTTGGTGAGAGGAGGATGCCATTTGAACAAGAACCCACCACGTGCTGGGTAGCCCACCACTGCTATCATGCTGTATTTTCACCTTTCCAGAGGATACGGCCTCTCAGCTATGGTGAAATAATCACTCGTACCATTAATCCTTGCATATTTAGTCAAAACTCAAACTAAAATTGACAACACCATGTTTTTCTAACCTAGGGCTGGTTATCACCTAGACCTGGGTGAGTTTTGTTTATACTGAATTTCACATCTGCAGAAGGAATGGTGGGATGGTGCACGTGCCAGGGGTTGGAGTTAGTGATCTGTGCTGGCCAAGACCAGAGCAGGAATCATAGAATCATAGAACCATAGAATTGCTCAGGTTGGATGAGACCTCAAAGATCATCAAGTCCATCCTCAACCTAACCACACTACCCTAATTCTAACAACCCTCCGCTAAATCATGTCCCTGAGCACCACATCCAAGCGGTTTTTAAACACATCCAGGGATGGTGACTCAACCACCTCCCTGGGGAGCCTATTCCAGTGCTTAACTACCCTTTCTGTAAAGAAGTGTTTCCTAATGTCCAACCTAAACCTACCTTGGCGCACCTTGAGGCCATTTCCCCTCGTCCTGTCACCCGTCACCAGTAAGAAGAGACCAACCCCGCTCTTGCTCTAAGCACCTTTCCAGGTATTGGAAGAGAGCAATAAGGTCTCCCCTCAGCTTCCTCTTCACCAAATTAACAATCCCAGTGGATTGTGGGGATGTGGGGGAAAACATCCCACTTCCTGTGGGATGGGGGCCTAAGCACAGCCATGGTGATTGTGGCATCCACTGATGCACAGGGCAGAGATCATCTGGATTTGGCTAAGCAAGCCAAAGTGAGAATGAGATATCAAAGAGCTGCACCATTTAGTGACCAAGTACGGTACCTAGCTGTGACAAAACAATGCAGCAACTCACATGGAGATTGCTTTGGTGCCATTTATACTGCAGATTGTTTTAAAGTCTGCACATCTCCTGAAGGTTTTGTCTGTTCCTTGGTTACTGGGCCAATAACATATTTTCTTCTTAGAGATAATTAGCATGTCTTGAGAGTTTTTCTGAAGCTGTCTCTTGCACATGTCTCTAAGCCTAATAAAGATCTCTGTTTTTGTTAAGTGCATGTTGCTGTCTGCTAAACTGTGAGAAACAGCAGAGAAACAGAAAGGCTGATGCGTCTTTGCTAAAAGGTTTTGTGTAGGTATTAACAAAATCAGCAAGCAACCAATGTGTGTATTCATGTTCCCAGTCAGAAAGCAGAGTTTCGTGTAAGTAGCTGCTTAATATTGTGAATAAATCAATCCTCTCGATACATTTCATCAAATTAATGAGTTTCAATAAACTTAATGTATATTACTTGTTCCCTTATACCAGGATTTTACAAAGCTGGGCAAATTTACCACTGAAAATATTGAAAAGTATCAATGGGAGAACATCCAACATCACTCTCCATGAATGGTATGATCAACAACCATTCCTTAAAATAGAACGGAGGTGATGTGAGCCCCGCTATTTCTTTGGCCTGCTTTCATTTTGGACCTTGATTGTTTTCAGGTCCATAATCTTGCACTTGTGTAAGTCAGGTTTCTTTGCCTGGTACTTACTTCTTGTAGAAGCTCTGCTGTATAGCTATAGAGGATATCTACAGACAGCACCAACTCACGTCATTTAGATGTCACATTTGAACCAGTGCTCAAGAATATTTGAGAAGCTTTCTGAGATTATAATCAACTTCTCTAGGTGCTGAAAGTACCAGCAAATTATCTGTGCACCTCCCCTGATGGCCAAGTTTCACATCCTATCATGTGGTAAGACATTTTGTCCAAATGAATGAGGACTAAATGAATGACCACTAAGAGAAGCACCTCTGCAAGGTGGATGGAAAAAAATCCCCATTGGTCATCTCTAACTTTTTTATGCAATTTTGCAGCTACTGCTTATCTTAAGCACACCGTATCACACAAACACACCAAATGGCATTAGGTCATCTAACTTCAGCACATGGACAAAATGTAATATTATCCTGGGTAAATAAAACTTGTGTTCTAACATGCCATTAGCAAAGGAAACATCAGTTCAAGATCAGGGAGGCAGAACTTCAGCACTGATTCCTTGCAGGGGGTTTGGAAATGTGGTATTAACTGCCAGCTAACCCAGCACTGCATACATGTACAAGTAAGCCCTTTGGACACAGGCAACCAAAAGCTTTCAGCATGACAGAAGTGCATGGACAGAATTTGAATTGCCTTTCCAAAAGCACAGGATGGTTGTCATCATCCAGTAGAGCAGCCATACGTCCCATGGTAGTGTTTCAGGTAGGATATGAAGCAGTGAACAGAGAGATAAGCCATTCCCACAGGAACAACTTTTTCGGTCACTGAAAGAACAAGGTCTGGACTGTTAAATGGGAAGAATGTAGCTGCCTTGGCTCCAACAGAGTTAGAGGGCTTGCTTTGCCAAGGCTGAGAGCGAGGATCTGAAGGATTCCAGCCAGGTCTCTACTACAGAGTTTCACAAGCATAGCTATGCTGGCTATGAGCATGGAAAAATTGCACCTAGCAATGCCAGGAACAGCCCTGATCTGGGCACGGTTGTGCCTTCAGAAAGTACTTGGGTTTGTTAAGTTCTTGTTGCTGAGCTGGGTTGGAGGCGGCCCTGTCAGGTGCCCCTGCTGGGGGCTGTGGTGGGACTGCCAGCACAGCACTGCGGCACCTGAGCGGTTGCAAACATCTCTTCCATAGGAGGGATCCTCTGCTGCCACAGGATGCTCCAGAGGTTGTTCAGATTTCATCTAGCTTTCCTCCAAGGGCTGGTAAATTCTGTTCTGCCAGCCAGCACAGATTCGGTGGTTTAAATCCTTCCCTCAGGATGCAGAGGTCTCCTGCCATTAGGACTTAATAGCGTTCGGAAACAGGAAGGTCACCCTGCACAGATCGGCAGCCACAGCCCCTGCAAGGAAGAGAGTCTACAATTATCTACTTATTAAACTCTGATAGCTCAAGCATTCGTTAATTACTTTGAGATTACTTTGATGCTGCCTGTGTAAGACTGATCATCCTGGAAAACATGGCATTATCTCTCATGCAGGCCAGCAACGAAAACGAAAATGAATTCACAGTCATTTTACAGGCCAATTAGATGGCTTTCAAGAAATGCATGAGCCCCTTTAAAGTCAAGGGTAGCAAAAATTACTGATCACAAATGTAGCTGTTTACAGCATGAACAAAAGTGACGATCAGCCTCCTCTCGTGCTTGGAATTTGTTTTTTATTTTGTGATGGAAAATTTTTACACGGTATTCTTTATTAATGCTAATATGGTATTTAGGATGTGGAGATATGAAAACTATGTAAACTGTGCATTATTTAGCAAAGTGTGTATGCAGCAGCTTTTAAAATGTCCAATCTAAGTATTAATTTTTTTCCTATCTGCAGAAAATATCATATTTGCATATCAAAGGGATAATACGTCTCACCCAAATGCTGTAATGATGAATGTAAGCAACCACAGTGCCATGAGACCAGTCTGCTGTGCTGACATCTACACATCCATCCAGTAAAGACAGAGACCTCAATGAATGCACCGTTTGAAAGTGCCTAGTAAAAATTCAGGAGTCATATTTAAGTCCTTAATTAAGAATGGATCTTGCACCAATAAGATCCTCACTGAAGACACTGGAGTTCAACCATACAGATTATAATGCTGGGCTTTCTCTATCCTATTAATTTTGCTATCCAATCATCACCAGTTTTATTATTATGAAATCTGCATTTCTAAATAGACTGTCACTCTCAGTTTTCAGATGTATGATTTATAAAAGGTATTGAAAATGTTTTTTTAAGTTTCTCCTGTGTAAATAAGCACATTTTCCCTGTTCTCTTTTCTATGCTGACTTTCCTGTGAAGTAAGAATCAACAGATATTTTTATTACAGAAGATACTCTTATATGCCTTCTAGCTCATATTAAGACAAAGTCTTTTACGAAGACAAAAGCTTTGTTACACAGTGAAGCAATTACAGAGATTGCAGTATCATCTCTTCTACTTCAATTGCAGACTATAGGAGTTGCAGCATTACTGCCACTGAGTAATGCTCATCGAGCTTTCTTTGAAGCCAATGGTAGACTACTGCTGTCATCAGTCAGAAACAAATTGGGCCTCAAGTATGTCCTCATTGAAGTAAATTGCTTGTTAGCTTCTCCCATCAACACTGCCATTGCCAGGCTGAAATAAAACTCACAGTCATTTACACAGAAAATGCAGAAGGGTTGCAGAATATCACTTTTTTGGCTTGCCTGCTGCTTCCAGCCACCACACGCAGACAGGGAGGAAAACAGGGCAAACCAGCAAGCACACAGCTCCCGGTGGTGCAAAGTGATGAGCAAGAACCGCAGAGTAGGCTCCCTTGTACCAGCAACAGAGCAATGCCATTGGTGTGATGGTCACAGTGCTTGCAGTCTGCAGGGCTCGGGAGCAGGTTGTCAGGTTGTCTTGACCTGCCCAGAGTTTTGCTTTTATTTGGTTTTCTACATTTTGCTTTGCTTTATCTTGTATGGCATCAGCATAGTATTATACGGACAGTTGTAACAAGCAGTTACTCCAAGGAGAATGAGATATTTGTGACTAACATAATGATGAAGTACAGAGAACTACGGGGTTGGTATGATAACAGAGCTCCTGAGAAGTGGTGAATGGGGTGCAGTGAAGTGGAGACAGTCAGGGGATGAGAAGGGATGGAGGGCAAGCTGGCGCTGGAGACCCTCCAGCTATAGCCAGTTCACCCACTGCCTGTTAGATAAATGCTGCATCTGGACAGAAACACCTTTAGGAGCAACAAGGGAAATTAAGAACAAGTATTAAACATACATAACATTCACCACTTTTTGAGTAAATTTGGATGCATTATAGACTGACAGTTAAATTAGGTTTGAAAAGACCAAGGTGTAGATGTGTGTTAGCAAGCACAAAAATGACCCCTACGCAGATTCTAAGCATGAGGAAGAAGGAACCCTGGGAGCTGTGTTCCTCCCAGCAGGAGACTGGAGTGGCTGTACCCACTCTGCACCAGCCCAAAGTCCAAGAGGAAGGGTGAGGATAACAAAGGGAAAAGGGGTAGAAATTCAGAAAGGTGTTTGCAAAAATGTTTAGCTGTACGGTTAACACTACTGAGACCTTTCTTGCATGGCAGTATTCATTTCTTTGTTTTATTTCTTTTTTCTGCAATGAGTAGGTAGATCTGATTCTTGCACCTGAGTGAAATGATTGTGTCATGGTTTAACCTGGTAGGTAGGTCAGCACCACACAGTCTTTTGATTACTCCTCCTTTCCCAGTTGGATGGGGGAGAGAATCGGGGGAAAAAAGAAATGGAATTCATGGGTTGAAATTCAACTATTTACTAAGATAGAGAAAAAGAAAAGGGTCATAATTATGATTATATATATATATATGAACATATATAAAAAGTGATGCGCAAGCAATTGCTCCCTGTCCAATCCCAGATAGCCTCCAAGAAGCAAAAGAGAGTGAGATGAATTCCCACCCCCTTCAAAAGCCGTTCTGTTTGATGTCATGTGTTATGGAATATGTCTTTGGACAGTTTAAGTCACCTGTCCTAATTTTGTCCCCTCCCAGCTCCCTGGGCCCTTCACCGAGAACAGCCTTGGCTCTCTGCAACACTGCTTAGCAGCAACTACAAACAGCAATGTGTTATCAACATTGTTTTTCTCCTAGAACTGAAATGCAGCATCATGCCAGACACTCTGAAAAAAAAACAATTCTATCCCAGCTGAAACTAAGACAGATTTAAATCACAGTAACAAGAAATCATGGGATTCAAATGTGTTTCCCTTTTGCCCACAACATTATTTGAAGCGTAACACCCTCTGCTTTCCTTCTTCCCCCAAATCTGGAGCAGTAGCAGGGTGCACAGAGTGACCAAGGGCAGGTTGAGACAAACACCCTCCAAACCCACTCACAGCTTTCTCTAACCAGGGGAGGTTTAGCATCATGCCTTGCTCCATGAGTTAAAACCTGACCTGCCTCAGAACTGTGTTTTCCCGGGAAGATGCAGAAGGCACATTGTCAGGGATAACAGTTAACGTGAGTACTGGATCACAAGGTGCAGCTTTCTCACACCTCTCCAAGAGCTTGGAGATCTGCAGGAGGAGCCCAGGAGTATGGAGCATGCATGAATCCCAAGCGACAAATCGCCTGCGGGGTCCTCATTGTCAGCTTTGAGAAAGTAGCTGAGAAGTGGAAATGGAGTTTATAATAGATTTTATGCCTGCAGAACACCATATGGTCTTTCCTTGGCACATTTACCAAAATGAGTGTAAAATTTGTTCATTCCACAAACCTCCTTAAAAGCCCTGAATACAGTAAGAGGGTTAATAAGTGAACTTCTCCTCTGTCTGTAGATATTAGTTTTTATAGCTAGAAGTTAAATTTTATAGTTACATACATTTTATATGCGCTGATTTTTATCACCTACACATTTCTGTGTTTATGAATCATCCTCGGATTCTTTAGCTGTTAGAATCTAGGAAGGAAAGTTAAAATGCTGCATGGTACCGCTGTCATTTGTGTATCTTCAAAGCGATTTACAAAGCATTAAATCCAAGAAGTGACAGGTGTTCTGATGAAATGGGCAGAGACACTTAAAGGCAACCTTAAGAACAAAAAACTGTACAAAATTAAATTACTGAAGAATAACTTCAGAATGAGAAAAGACCCTTTCTTACGCTATTCTGTAGGCACTGCTTTAAAAAAGGCAACCTCTTCTCCCCCAAAGACAAGTGAAACTGCCAATTTCGATACAAACATCTCTTTCCCCTCCACCCTCTCTAAAACACGTCTGTAATTTCCAAACAATGCCATGTGTTCATTTTCCGGATTGGAACAAGAAGCTCGTGCAGTTTATCCATAACGCCACTGTCAGAACCATCTCAGGAATGCGTGCTTCATCTTCGGGGCCAGTGCCTTGAAACACAGTTTGTTATTTTGGGCTCACGGCAACATTCAATGTTCTGGATTCAAAAGCTGCTGACAGATCGTTTTCATTTCTCTGTCTCCACATTTCTGTGTTTAAATCCAAGAGAGCTCTGGCAACCTGGTGACTCTGAGCGCAACTCCTGCTAAATACAGAAGAGAAGGTTTTTATTAGCAGAAGACAACCATCAGCCTAAATTGCAGCGTGACTCTTAAAGGGCAGATAGATAAATCTGAGTGGGAACATAAAGGTAATTGCTAGAGGGCTCATCAGAAGAATAGGCACTTCTCATACAGTTTTCAGTGATATAGCCTTCTTTTGAGCTATAGATCAGCCAAAATAATCCTTCATTGGAGAGGAAACTACTGGATATGTATTTATTGGCTATCTAAATAATTTGAAAAGGAAGCAAAAAATAATTAGGATCAAAAAGTGAGCGATACACAAGCTGAAATATACCATCAAATGCAAGTGAACCAATTAATCCAGACTTAATCTTGTAAAGTGCTGCCCTCTGAACCAAGCCCAGCAAATCTCTTAAGTACCCTCTTATGAACACGTATCACTGGACTGTTGGGTATGTCTTGAGGCAGTTGTTGCAGTGGGGTACTGAACAGAGACACAGCATCCAGTATCTTACTAGATTGTCCCCAGTATGTTCATTTCATTTTTTCAAGAAGGACGTGGAGCTCTTGGAGCGGGTCCAGAGAAGGGCCACTAAGAGGATCAGAGGGCTGGAGCACCTCTCCTATGAGGAAAGGTTGAGGGAACTGGGCTTGTTTAGCTTGGAGAAGAGAAGGCTCTGGGGAGACCTCATTGCGGCCTTCCAGTACTTGAAGGGAACGTATAAACGGGGGAGGAAACGGCTGTTTACTAGGGTGGATATTGATGGGACAAGGGGGAATGGTTTTAAACTGAGACATGGAAGGTTTAGGTTAGATAGTAGGAGGAATTTTTTCACTCAGAGGGTAGTGATGCACTGGAACAGATTGCCCAAGGTGGCATAAGCATACAGATCCATCAGATTGCTTCTCTACTTACAAACATTTAAATTAGAATGGCCACTTTATATGACTGTAACTTAGAGAGATAATTTAATTTTAAAAGATACCTTTTTTTTTGTGATAATCTCCTCCAGCCTTCCCTATAAATCCTAAGTACTGTTCAAATGAATTCTTCAATTTCTGTGAAAGTTTAGTCCCTAAGCACATACTTCTCCCATCATTCTCTATTTTCTTTAATGTTTTCTTATCAGCAATAGCTACCGCATTTTGCCTATCACACAAAGCAGTGAAAAGATAATTGTCACAGAAAGTGCTGGACATTTCCTGCACTGGATATTGCACACCATTAATTTCCTACCAAGTTCAGGTTGATTTAGGTGTAGGAAGGGATTCAGTATCCTACTTCTATGTAAAACTTGGTTGGTATTTATCTGCTTATTTGTTCTTTTCCTCTGTGGGAAGTTCTCGTCTTTCTGTTGCAAAGATGAAAGTTGCTGACTACTGTGAGAGTCTCAAAAACTCCAGGGATGAGGTAAAAGAGTTAAAAATCTTAAAGTCTGAATACGTTCCAGCATTTCCAGATGTTTCCTATAAATGCAAAATAAAACCATAATGTGATTTGATTATAGTCAACATTATTTTCCTTTTTAACGTTATTAAATAAAAAAGCAGACCATGATAGGTGATCCTGGTAATTCTGGCTGTCTCATGTCTTCCCCTGAAGTCCTTGCTTTCAGTAGCTTACACTTTGCCAAACACAACTGTTTAGACTTCACTTTCCTTCTTCACTCTAACTGGTTATGGTTTAGTTTTGATTTTCAGGCTTTGGTACAGCCAGTTCAACTATTTCTCAGAATTACAGGGGAAAAAAAGTCACTAATTTTGCAGGAGCTTGAACTAATATTTTATCAGCTTTTTTTCTTTTTAGCACACTCTTTATATTTACATATAGGTGTAAGAAAATAGAACTTATTAGCAAACCTCGCGCTGTGTCCACGACAAAATGGACACACAACAAGATTATGTATATATGTATATATATAAAATATATGCCTATTTTATATTATCTATGGAATATATGTGCAATTTGTACAAACAGTGTTTGGCAGAACTTAATGAACATTTGCTGTAAATATCACTGGGCATCCAGTCTGCACTGAGCATGCTCCAGTCCTCCCTTCCCTGCTGTCACCAAAAGAGTTGTGGCTTTGAGTGGATTTTCCCTGCAGAAATTACCCTTTGACCAGGGAAAATAAAAGTTAAATTGGGGGTGCACTGGGGAGTCAACCTTAGCTCCAAGCAAAGCTGCGCCTGAGATTCTCCATTGTTTCAGTGTGAAAAAAGCGTGCTCTTTTTGTCCTGCTGGTTTTTGGGCAGCCTGCACCATGGCTGGGTAGCTCACACAAGGTCAGTACAGAATTTCCTGAAGTGAGTTCTTCTTCCATTCCTCTGGGTTTCTCCGAGCAGCTCACTGCAACGACAAAAACCTGCACAGTGTAACACAGACTGAGGGTGAAGTTTTGTGAGATGGCTGAACCCACATACCATGGCCTCATGATCAAGCAGGAGGTCTTTTTACTTTTCTTTCCTGGGTTAAGAGAGTGTAAGCACAGAATATTGTTGTGGATCAACTGATGGTAAATAGTGCTTTGTAAAGTAAAAGCTGTATAATTTATCTCTGTGGTGGACACATAATACCAGTCACAGTTCGATCACACGGAAAGCCCATCTCATTCAGCACGGCTGGTATACTTAAGGAGCAAGATAATGATAAGCATCACAGATTCACAGAATGGCTGAGGCTGGCAGGGACCTCTGGGCCCATCTGGTTCAACTCATGCTCCAGCAGGGAAACCCAGAGCAGGGGGCAGGTGCCCACACAACACAGAAGTGCTTCTGGTGTTCAAGGGGAGCCTCATGTGCTCCAGCTTGTACCTACTGCCTTTTGAACTGGCATTGGGCACCCTTAAACACAGCTTGGTTCCATCCTTTGCACCCTTCCTTTGCTGGGCTCTCTCCAGCACCTCCATGTCTCTCCTGTGCTGGGGAGCCCAGAACTGGACACAGCACTCCAGATGCACCGGGCTTTGGCAGTAGTTAGAAGTAACACACCTTCACAGGGCAAAGAAACATAATTGTTTGCAGCTGGCTGGAATGCCCTGCCAGACCACAAACACCTCAAACCACTGTAGCATAACTTTTCTGCCTATTATTTCAATAAAATAAAAAGCTTTTTCAAAGTGGTAGGGAAATATGTGTCTTTGGGAGACAACAAACAAGAAGACAAGCTGTTCAGTAACCAACCACACCTCTGCTACGTAGAAAATCTCCTAAATTGTCTGATAGATTATGTGATTAGTTTTAGCACATTGTCCTAATTTGAACAACTATTTCATCCCACTGCATTAAGCTATACCCTCCCATTTCCCTTGCCCCACTGTGTTTACATGACCACATGCATGATCGTATAAAGCCTGAGCCAGGCATTCTCCCACAGCATTCTGTCTGAATGGCTGAAATCTGCACTGAAGGGTGAGAACAGAAGCCTTATAATCAGCTGCTTCTACTCTACTCAAACCTTTCTTCTGTGCCTAGACAGTAGCTTTTCACTCCACCTGGCCTCTGCTTAGCTCACTAGTACAAACATAAGCTCATCAATTAGCTTAAGTAAGCAAGATGCTTACTGAAATGATTGGATTTAGCATTAGTGGCTTGTCGTAATCTTACCATTTTTCCTCACTGCATCTGCTGGCTAGGGCTGAGCTTTCCTTGAAGTCAAGGCATCACTTGATAATGATTACTGCTAGTAGGAGATTGTGCATGGACAAAATTTAAGTTACAGATTGAAGTGACTACAAAATTACTGGGGATGTCACAGCTCAAGTTAGACCTCATCTGCTGCTAAATACAATCCCTCCCTTACGATAATTTAAACAGCTTGCACAGACCTTGTGTGGTTTCAGAGCATACATCAGCACTGCTTGCTGTGGGGACAGGCAGGCACCTGAACTACTTTTAAATAAAAAAATATGGGTAGGAGAATCCTTACAGACATGCTATAGCAGAGCTCCACATGGATTAATTTTACTCAAGACTGCTGATGCAAAACACAGCGCTACTGCAGCCAGTTTGCTTCCAGCACTCAGCCTTGCTCATTTACAGCTTGCCTTGGACAGCTTTTTTACCACATCAGAATATGGCCCTGGAGACACACATTTCCAGAGTGCTGTCCCTCCAGCCTCATCTTACTTCTGCATAATGCATGTGATAGATTAAACAGAAATAATGCATTTGAGCCCTGGACCCTGGTGAATGGGGATGAGGCCATATCAGCCTTCCTCCTGCAGAAAGCAGCCTCAGCAGCATCCAGTTGTGGTGGTTCAGCAACCCATTACCAATAACGTGTGCTTCTGAAAACTTGTGTGGTTCATGGGCTTGGGTTTTTTGTTGTTGTTGTTGTTTTGAATCACAGAAAGCTGTTAGGATTGCAGTGGGTCCCATCAATCACCACAGCATACAGCATCTGTATTAAGCATCCAATTGTGTCCCACTGGGAGCATGAAACTTCCAGTGGAAGAAGATGAGAAAGTATTTAGCACGTTTTGTTAAACAATTGGTATGTTAAAGGACTGAAAGACCAGCAAGAGGAAATTGGATTACATTTTTGCCCCATCCCCAGAGATGTTCAAGACCATGGTGGATGGAACCCTAGGCAACCTGATCTACTGCCTGATTTAGTGGTTGGCAACCCTGCCTGCATCAGAGGAGATGGAACTAGATGATCTTTGAGGTCCCTTTCAGCCCAAGCCATTCTATGATTAGATGAAACAATTTCTTTGCTTGCTGACTAGGTCAAAACTGCTACAAATATGGATACTAGTGAGAAATATGACTAATCATGAACAGAGATGGGAAAACAGAGGGTTTTGCTATACCATTCATTTTAGTCCCTATGCAGTCCCTGCTGACTTGGTCCCCATACAATGGATTCATAGAACAGTTGTGTATTGCTGGGGAATTAAATTGTTGTTTTTCAGTCTCTTCTGAATATTTTTGTACTTTCAGTTTATTGTACCTACAAAGCTTGTCTAGAATTCCTATTAAAATACATTTTAAATCAGTTCTCCATCTGCATCTCCAGAGCAAAAAATGCAGGGAGAGCTATAGGCAATATCAGGCAAGAGCAAATTAGTCCAATTTCCATCATCCTACTGACCGTTAAGTTGTTTGATCATATCTTGGAACATGGCTGTATAGACCTTGTAAGATTGGCTGGATGATACGTGCGGAGAAATCTGAGTTCACCTTTTTGTACTTTATGGGGTAGAGGGATGTTGGCTTCTGTGAAAAAAAATATATCAATGTGAAGCAGAAAAGCCCCATCCAGATATTCCATGGAGGGACTGTACCTTGCCTCAGCTGAATTGAGTCAGAAGTTCTTAGCTATGAAGGCTGTGTTATGCTGAGTTTAAGAACTGTCATTATTTCAGCAAAAGTGCATGGAAAAGAATAAAGATTTTTTAATGGTTGAGGCAGGCAACTGGTCTTGAGGCATCTTTGGGCTTTTTGCCCAGATCTGTCATTGACTTCTTGATTATTTAACCATCTTCTGGATCCCTTTTATTTTTTCAAGAATGAAAAAAATGCAATAATCTGAATGTTAAGAAAATCAAGAGGTTTGGTTCAGTGCAGCATGATCGTCAGGGTTATGTATTTCTTGTCTCTCTCTCTGAATTCATTTTACAATTTGTCTTCACTGGCTACAGTTCTGCATTCCCAGGGCAGATGCCCTGTCAGAATCCTATGTTTGCAGTGAAAGTAGCAGTGCAGAACAGAGGCATCTGTGCGAGCTTTAAATGATATCTTATTAAAGAGGACTTTCACATAGAGCAAGTCACCAAGGACCAGGGGCTGTACCAACCTCCTGAAGATGCTTTTTGCTACTTGAGCTAGCCCTAAGCACAGGCTTATCTCCATGCATGAATACAGAAGAAGTTACCAGGAAACAGCACAAGAAAAAGCCAGAGCTCCCAAACTGATAAGCTCTGGAGACTTGTGGTCCTGTTGAATTCAAGATAACCGATAAATCCCAAACAAGAAGACTCTGCCGTGTGTGGCCAATGCTGTCAGCACACACTGGCATTAACACTGAGTTGTATAACTCAACCCATAGCCAAGTGGTAGCTGCTGTATGCTGACACAGACCGCAGGATATTATGTGTATACATACAAAAATACATATGCATATATATCTATATATATACATTGATTGCAGGAATGGACTTCTGAACCCTTTATTACAAACAGCTGGTGCATCAAGTATGGCCTCCACTAATGAAATAACAGCCAGGGCAGGCCCCCCATATTCATCAAATAAACTATGGTCTCACTGAGGTCACACAAGACGTCTAGGTACTGATGGAAACACAAACATCGCAGAGATACCTCTTTCAGTTTCTATAAAATATAGACTCCCTTTGAGTATCTAAAGGGGTGCTGTAAGAAAGAAGTGGACAGACTCCTTATCACAATCAGTTGTGATAGGACATGGGGATATGGTTTCATTCTAAAGGAGGGGAGATTAGACTGGATATAAGGAAAAGATTTTACAATCATAGAATGGCCTGGCTTGGAAGGGACCTCAATGATCATGATTCTCCAACCCTCCTCCACCACAGGCCAGGCCACCAACCTCCACATTTAATACCAGACCAGGCTGCCCAGGGCCCCATCCAACCTGGCCTTGAACACCTCCAGAGACGGTTGTATGCACAACCTCTCTGGGCAGCCTGTGCCAGCACCTCACCACTCTCATAGAAAAGAACTTCCCCCTGACATCCAACCTAAATCTTCCCTCCTTCAGCTTAAAACCATTTCTCCTTGTCCTGCTGTTATCTACCCTTTTAAAGAGTTGATAAGGGTGGTGAGGCACTGACACAGGTTGCCCAGACAGGTGGTGGATGCCCCATATCTGGAGACATTCAAGGTCAGGCTGGACAAGGCTCTGAGCAACATGCTCTAGCCGTAGGTGTCCCTATTCATTGCAGGGGAATTGGACTAGATGGCCTTTCAGGGTCCCTTCCAACTCAAACCGTTCTGTGATATTAATCATAACAGTACAACAGCTTACCAAGATCCTGAGACAAACAGTGCCACAGGTTGTTCTGCCCCTTTCATTCTGTGAGTAAAACAGATTAAGCATGTAGTCATACGATTATGAAATACTTGCTCACAGATCACTTTTTGCAGAGACTGATTCATTTTAAAATATTCTAATTTCTGGAAACAGAACACCTCAGTCCACAGGATTTTCTCTCATTAACGGCATTAATCTGCTCGTGAATGGACAATAAAATGTTTGCCTTTCTGCTCTCCAGCCTCGTTGCTAAGAGCTATATATAGTATCAAACTGCTCACATAAATTTTCACATTTTTCTTTGCTAAAACCCCAACAGGAAGAAAAAAAATCTGCTGACACTGATAAAGAATTTGAAAAAGCTCCTATGGTTTTTGCCATTCCAGACGGGCAGTTTATAGTCTGGGAACATTATCACAGCTTCATTTCCACAACAAAGAAGCCCCATTCTTCTCCTAGAGGTCTGACTGTTCATCCCAGCCCTGGTGCTTTGCATCAGAAATGCACTTGTGCTGTCAGCCTTTCTATTAAGCCCTCACTTATCTGGGTGCCAAAGAAAAGTCCAAGCAAAGGACAAGCGTCTAACAGGTTACTACAGTTTCCTTTGTGCGCTTAAACTTGCAGGCTTCAGGCGTTTAAAACTGTAATTAACATTCGTGCATTTGATAAATTAAAAAATTGGGTGAACTTTTCACACTTGCACATTAACAGCTTCTATTGTCCGCTCTCCAGTAAATTTCAATTGCTGTACTTTTTTTTTACTGTCATGGATTTTTGCTAGGCTGTAATCCTGCTGGGTGGTACCAGGCACAGAATAGGAAACAGACTTCTATGGTTTCAAGGTAAATCCAGCAAAATAAAAGATGTTTTCCCAACAAGGTGACAGAAGTATTTCATTTCTTACAGGGGTGGGAGGCCTTCTGCTAATATTGCACTACTGAGTTCTATTTTTCATCCACTATGGTTTTATATAGCAAATTATGAAAATATATGAGCAACCCATTTATATTACACCATCTTCCTACGGGGCTGTAAAACACAGCCCCAAATACTTATCAAATAAGATCTTAGAAACATCTGAGGTTACAGCAAAATTAATGCAAACAAGGATGGAGAAAGCACACAGCTAGAGACCGCATGTAACAGCACTCTTCTGCTGAAAGTGCCCAATTAAATTCCAGAACAGCCTAATCATTAATGAAAATTACCATCTGCTGGTTACTTGATGTATTACAAGGCACCGAAACCAGTGGACTCTCTTCATCTAGTTTAAAGTACACTTGTGTCCATATCACAAAACTCATCACCACGGATGAATCTGGTTGGCAAATGCAGCAACAAATCCGATAACTGCCGCATTGTCCTCTGGCAGCAGTTTTTGCCATTCAGAGAGAGGTAAGACAATACCGGGAGGTCTGCACAGTGCATGTACTGGGGCAGTAACCTCAACTCCATCCTCTGAGGCTGTCAGCAGACACCTACCAAAGGTGCTACGTCACTGTCCTCAAAAACGCAGCGGGGACTTTGTCTGCAGGAGGATACTGCACCACCCTGAGCAATTAGAATCGGATAGTGACAGAGTTAAGGAAGTACCGTGGAATTTTGTTGATGCGTCTCCATAAAGATTGGTACCCAAGAGAAACAAAATGCTGCAACAAAGAATTTGAGAGTAAACACCTCAGCATTTTAATAACTGCAAAAGCCGTTTTTGTTGAAGTGCCGCAAACAGTACTGCTGTAAGACAAAATGAAGGGCAGTCCTATAAAACAGTACATAAAAAGACAAAGACAACACTCGCCTCACTGCTTATTTCAGGGCTAAAATGCTGTCTACATGTTCCCATTGCACTATTTTAGTGTTCCCAGCTGTCTCCTGCAGGGGAGTGCTTGATTTTTTTCATAACAGAATGAGACTATTCCTTCATCTAACTCAATCCACTCTTAGGAAATGCAGAAAAGTTCTTTCCCTTTCTCCTTTTTGCTCTCCACCTTGCTGGGCTGCTGAGACAAAAGGATGCCAGTCACAGATTATGAACACTGATACGAGACTTCTGGAGAATGACACATCAATGTTGAATTGGAGGGACATAAGTTCATTTCAGAAGCCTCACCTCATTGCTGTAGCCTCTCCAGCACACACGCTGGTGTTCGGTGTCATTAATTAGTTTGCTAATGACAGAAATAGGATAAAAAGCCAAAATGAAGAGAATTACCTTCTCTCCAGACTGCAAGAAGCCTGGAAAGAAATGACAATGAAATGAGAACCTTGGCATGGAAACAAAAATGGAGGTTGTAGGTAAATTCAAAGAGGTTTGGGGAGAGAGAGGTTATCCAAGGCATTCAAAGGGATTATGTAGTAAGACTGAGGAAGCAGGTGAAATTATTTGGATTAGAGGGAGATACGGTTAGAAAAGAGTGAACATAAGCATAGCTAATTTGTTTTAGAAAATAGCAAAAGGATGCTTGGAAATGAGAGCAAAAATAGACAAGTATTGAAGCAATGAAGACAAACTGCCGTGGATAGACTAGCTAATGTCGTATGGAATAAAATCTGATTTAATAAGTGTGTAGATAGAGACACAAGGGGAGAATGAGAAATCAACACTGACAGTAGAGCTGCAAGACAAGGAAGATGGTACAATTTTGAATAAGTGTAAGTGGGAGAAAAGAGCATACTTGAGATAGCTAAGAAAGCCCCAGCCAACGAGAGTTGGGGATGGCAGGGTAATATCAAAGAAGGTAAAGATTCAC
This sequence comes from Alectoris magna, assembly GCA_030625065.1. Lineage (NCBI taxonomy): Eukaryota > Metazoa > Chordata > Aves > Galliformes > Phasianidae > Alectoris > Alectoris magna. Next base: position 14,605,550 of record CM060561.1, read on the forward strand.
AATAGGAGGGAAAGATTTATAAGTAACAGAAACTGATGGGGAGGATGAGTTAGCCAAAATAGATACTACAAAGATGAAAGGAGGAGGAGTGAGGGTGAAAATCTGGAGGGTGCCAACAGACAGTGCAGAGGGTGTGGGATTATCTGCCAGAGGAGGTGCCGAAGAGAAGAAGGCTTGAGGTAAAGCAGAAAGCAGGAATGCAGGCTCACTGAAGGATAAGGTGGAGATGTGAAGTGCCAGTGGTACTGAAGCAGCTTTATGGAGGATCTGAATAGAAAGAAGCCCGCTTGGCTAGGAAAGACCATTGGCAAAAGTGGACTTGCAGATACTAACGCTAACTAATAAAGTCTGATAAATGCTAGCAGAGAATGAGTGTTGGAAAGTCAGTTTGAAACATACAGCCATGTTTACAGACAGAATGAAAGAAGCCAAAGAACTGAGATGGAGCAGCAGAGAAACAGCTGTTCCAGGAGCAGTAGAGGCTGTGCTGAAGAGTGAGTACAGAGAGAGAACACCAAAGAAGTCTTACCTTTCAAGGCACAGAAAGCAAGGAGAGGTCAGATTCAACTGAGAGACAAATAGAAGATGCACAAAAATCATAACAGTTTTAATGATCCTTAAGGAAATTTTGCTATTTAATATTAGCAAAGAAGCGCATGTGTTGAAATCGCCCCCTGGAACTGCAAGATCTGAAAGTCTTGATAGATGTAGTGCCACATATTTAGCTGATGCTAGACTTGACCTTGCTTCCTGAAGGAGAGACACAAGATTAACTTAAATGGAATCTCTCCAGCCACTATAAGTGCAATAGAACTAGACAAAAATATCATAAAACCTCTCTTCATTATCGGGCAATCTAGCCATTAGTATTGAAGTGAATATATTCTGGAGAATCATTAGGGTTGATTAATTTATTTATAGTCTCTGTAAACTACAGAACAAAACCCTGTGGGGACCCCTATTTTCAGACTTTCTTCTGAGGAAGAGACCACAATGACTGAAGCCACATCAGCCTTAAGACTGAAGTATCAGGAGTGGATGTGTTTGAGTTCTCTCAGCTACTAGAAGATCAATTTCTGGAATAGTCCAGGAGGCAAACTTGTGCTGGCTGAATAGTTTAGGAAGGTAGCAGCTTGTGAAGAAAACACAGATTTTTTTCACAGTTTTTCAGTCATTAAATAGTCATAGTAAAGAAGACCAAGCAGAGCACCCTTCCCACAACCAAGAAAAAATATACCCTTTGTATTGTATAAGGCAGAGGCTCTAGCTGCCATTGAACAACTTTCAGGTCATCCAAGAAAAGTACTGATCACAATTCAGTAACAAAAAGGGAACAGTTTACCCTTTTCCAAGCATAAGGGTTTGCAGGGAAAACTCCCAAAAGAAGCAATCTCTAAGTAGATATGCTTCCCCTTGGCTGCCAGCCCTTAAATGAAATTAGGGAGGGGAGGACCTAGGGTCCACCACTTCAGGTCACACAGGTGAATTGCTTGCCCCTGTGCTCCCAGGTCTGGCTACGCTCCTTCACCAGCTACTGAACCACCAATTCAGGCCATGACCTAATGGTTCCCATACATCCTTGTATCATAGAATCATAGAATGGCTTAGGTTGGAGGGGACTTTAAAGTTCACCTACTTCCAACCCCTGAGCAGGGCTGCCACCAACTGGATCAGGCTGCCCAGGGCCCCATCCAACCTGGCCTTGAATGCCTCCAGGGATGGAGCACCCACGGATTCTCTGGGCAGCTGTGCCCATTCCTCACTGCCCTCCAAGTAATGAATTTCTTCCTAACATTTGACCTAAATTTCTCCTCTTTTAGTTTAAAACCATTCTCCCTTGTTTTATGACTATCAGACCATGTAAAAAGTCACCCCCCCCCCCTGCTTGTAAGCTACCTTCATGTACTAGAAGGCCGCAGTGATATCTCCCTGGAGCCTTCTTTTCTCCAAGCTAAAGGAGCCCAGCTCCCTCAGCCACCCTTCATAGGAGAGGTACTCCAGCCTTCTGGTTATCTTCACAGCCCTCCTCTGGGCCTGTTTGTGTATTACACCCAACATTCCTGCAGGTGAACAAGACAAAAAAGTGTAAAAAGTGTTTTCTGAATATATTGTTCTCTCTTCTTTTTGTAGAAAATTACCAAATAATAAATGATAATGAGGATTAAAAAAAAAAATGTAAAAAAGGCCACTCGCCATTGTATGCCTTAGCATAATAAATTTCATTTAATAGGGCAATAATTTGCTTTGTTTACAGAACAATTTACTGGTCGGTCTTGTTGAAGATGGGAAACAAGAAGCATGATTTCAAAGAGTTCACCATTCAAATTACTGAAAGTAAAAGCCTGAATTTTATCATCTTTGAAAATGACATTTTTTTCCAACACAAACTCAGCCCCACAGCAATCAGCTTTCTACATAAAAATATCACTGTAGGAAGATGCTTTCAACCTTTTTTCAAATATTATATATACTTTGTGGTTTAAATACAGAGACAGCCTACCTTCCTTAGGAAGGTGGGTTGAACAAACATTTAGAGAGTCTATTCAAATCTACACACCAACAGATCTGATGATAAATAATGTGACATTCTTACAACTCAGATCCACTTGTATCTTGTAAGAGACAAGAAACTTACTCAAATTTCTGATCAAAAAGAATCCCTTTCCAGGAAATGTTTGTCTCCTTTACTCTGTTCTAAGGAGAAATATAGAAAGAAATAATTTTCCTACTCCTGGCTCTCATGTAGATGCTGACAAAATTTCTAAATTGCTTTTGAAACCTTCACTCTGAGAAGAGTTAAAGGAAGTATAAGAGGACGATAAAATCTGACTGATGAGTTTTGGCCCAAGATACTTGAAAATCAAAAGCATGTATCACTGAGAAAGATGAAAAGACACAGTATCATAGATGCATCAGATGTACATAGAAAAGAACATGGATTGCATACAACTCACAAACATTCAGTTTTTCAAATCACTCAGAAACCATTAATTTGAGCTGGAAAATATCCCAGGCACCAGAAATCTGTATCCATGGGATGTATCCATGTTGGACTTTAATGACTCTAAGTCATTAATAATGGCTGGCTGATTGACAGAAAATCAGTTCTGATACAATTACAAATCCTTGTGAATTAATTCTTGCATGGCAAAGACAGCATGTCTGGACACATCCGTGGTGTGTGGGAGTGGTTCCTAGGCAGCTAAGAAACGAAGAGTTGAAAAGTTATCTTACTCAAAATATTACCAGGACACCTGAAGGTGCAAGGCAACTTGTGCTACTAAAATTCTAATTAGATTTGTTCTGTTAATTATAATGGAATTTAATTCTTCAGCTTTCTTATTCTGGCACATTTAAATAGCCTTTAAATGACAAAACTGTGTACATGGTCTTTTTGTAAATGCGAAGAAATACTTCCAGAGAGAACAAACAGAATTTAGGGATTTACATTTCATTTATTTTAAAATTGCTAGAATTCTATTTGTGTCTAGCTACGTACTTTTAAAAAACACTAATTTTTAACTGCATCGTTTTTGTGGGGTGTACAAATATAATTCTCTGTCTTAGGATTCTAAAGTCTTAGTGGGAGAGAGATGAGGGAAGAGGGAGATGGAGAGGTAGAGGATCCCTTGAAGTCCAGCCTACCTCAAAAGCAGAGGCACTGCAGCAGCCCTAACAGCCATGGAGGAAGGAGGGAGGAGTGAGCGGAGCAGTGCAGAACTGGACAAAAGAATAGGATTGCAGATAATGTACAGGTATTGGTGTCTAATGATTTTGATGCTTTTGATTATTAGATAAATTTAGAACCACTTGTCCTGCAGTACATTGTTTTCTTCCCATCACCACTGCAATGTTTGCATCAGCTTAGTTATGCTATCAGAGGGCTGTAGTAGAAGGACAGCAAATGCCAAAAAATTGCTTTCTTTCAGTACATCTGAAGTGACATGACACGAAACATTCTCCATCAGAGCTGTGCATAGAGACATTTTGGTGGACTATTGGTGTGACTTTTCTACACCCCACCCCTAGCTGACACATAGTACCACCCACAGAAAACCTATTCAGTAGCAAAGTTTGAAATCCTAAAGTTCATGAATCTGACGTTCATCACAGGGGATGCCAGCACTTCAGTACTGGCATCACAGAGCTACAACCAAAGCCCTTTATTCATGGAATAACAGAACAGTGGATGTTGGTAGGCGAGGGCCCAGGGCAGGACCACATTCAGGCAGTGTCTGGAGATCTCCAAGGAGGGAGAGACTTATTCATGAGGAGAAGAAAGATCTTGCATTCAGTTGTGGAGTCCTCAGTACAGGAGATACATAGACCTGTTGGAGTGCAACCGGGGAAGGTCCTCAGAAATGATCCATGGAATGGAACACCTCTCCTACAAGGACAGGCTGAGAGAGCTGGGGCTGTTCAGCATGTAGAAGAGAAGGCTGAGAGGTGACCTGAGAGTGGCTTTCCAGTATCTACAAGGGGGCTATGGGAAAGAAGGGGACAGACTCCTTAGTAGTGCCTGTGGTGACAGAACAAGGGGAAATGGCTTCAAGCTCAAAGAGAGTAGATTTACATTGGATATAAGGAAAAAGTCTTTTACAGTGAGGGTGGTGAGGCACTGGAGCAGGTTGCACAGAGATGTGGTTGATGCCCCATCCATGGAGACGTTCAAGGAGAGACTGGATCAAACCCTGGGCAACATGACCTAGCTGCAGATGTCCCTGTTTATCGTAGGGGAGTTGATGACTAGATGGCCTTCAGAGGTCCCTTCCAACTCTAAGGATTCTATGATTCTATGATCTAGAGGTGTGCAATGTGTGCACTGCAGGTGATCAGGATCCTATGACAAGTGATGACTGAGGTTTGCTGTGTGCTCAGCAGCAAGATAGATAAGGATGGGAAGACAGTGTGGATGAAAAGTTTCAACAGGATGCTGTACAGAGCACCAATGAGAAAAGAAATTCTAAAAACACCCTTGTCATCCTAGCATGCAAGAATTTAAAGCCTAAGCTCTGACATTAATCTCTAGCATTATCATAACCTTCAACGTTAAATAATTACTGTTTTATTTCAACTCTGCAGGGACTCTTTAGAAATTCTTTCACCAGAAATGGCTAGAGCAGTTCTGGCTACACAAAACAGGTATATACCAGGCCTACTTCTTTACTCCACTGTATCAGTTATTCCAGAGCAAAACTGATATGATAAAGAATCAAGCCTCTAACCTCTGCAGTTGAATTGCCAGTCCTTAGTTTCAGTACAGAAGAAAAATAAATCAGTGTATCCATTATTTATTGCTTATCTTCAGAGGCCAAGTCATTTTGGATAGGTGCCCCACAGTGCAGAAAAGACTGCATTTTCAGCTTTTATGATGTTCGCCGCTTCTCGGATCAGAAGATGACATAGTAATCTCAACAATAAAGTGAACTCCAAGCAATAATAATCCTCTGATATTTTAGCTGTCCAAGATCCAGTAAACAAAAACCTCAGTGAAGGTTTTGAAAAGACATAGAAGGTGATGGAGGGGTTAACTTGGATGTAGTTTTATTCTAAGTGATATGACTCACGACTGGGAACTGCGCTACTGAAGAAAATGGATTGAATCTTTCCAGCTCTTGACAGAATGAGAGCTACATCTCTAGCAAAGGGCTCATTAACAAGCCCCAGGACACATGGGTGAGCTGGCAGGTGTGACCACTGCATATCTGCAGTCCTTAGCAATTCCCAGAAGGGAACTGTATGTCACTGCCTCCTTCTGTCCCACCCCACTATTTGTCCATTAAAACTGCCTCTGTGTCTTCCTTCATCCCCACGCTTTGGTTTTCCCTGGTTTCTAAAAGGATATACAAAGGTATAGCCTTGGACATGAAGTTAACTGATGGTCTCTCCTAGAGCTAAGTCCTGTGAAAAACAAGGAGATGCTTAGTGAAAAATATTATTTCTCTTCACTCTTCATTGTGCTGCAAAATAATAGCCTATTTTATATACACTACTGTGAGGACCTCTCTCTCTTTCTGAACAATGTATACTTGAATGGTTGTGGTTAAGAGTGAGCTGGAAGCACAAACAGTTGGCAAAGAGTTTCTGAGCTGGGTATGTGTTTCTCACAGCTGTTCTGTTGTCCACAGCAGACATGACATTTGCTCTTTCAAAGACGCTTTCTTTTTGAAATTGTTATTGGCTTTGAGAAAACAGCATGTTTCAAGCTTTCTTTGTGTATCATGAGGAAACACAAACAGGATATAAACACATTTAAAAAATACTCTGCAAGTCACATTTAAAAGCCTGTAATTTTCTGTAGGAGAACTCTGCTGCATTTCCTTCCATTAGATCCCTTCTGCCTCATGTCTTCTCAGTGCTTTGTTATCTGCCACATGTGGGAAAGTATCTCAGCAACATAATATTACGTGGGGAGCAGATTTTGCCATGAAGTGACACACTACATCAGTACAAATAGTATTAGGAATTGTCTGAGCCAGAGTCAGATTTTAGTTTAGTTTTGATGATGATTTTAAAAGGTGTGTTACATTGTTTTAGGGGGATAAGGGGAAACGAACACTGTAGAAATACACTCTTTCATGCAGGTATACTTAAAAAATATGCTACTGAATGGTTGTAAAAGTACACCAAAAAAACCCACAGAAGTTCTGTTCTGTACTTACATGTCTTTTCTAGCAGATGTTTTAACTGAACAAAAGAAAACAAATCAAAACAGCTGAAAGGGCAGTGCATTCAGACTTTCTTTACTATATGGGACAGTCTTCCTCAGCTACATTTGGGCTGCCATGTCATGCAGATCCCTTCCTAAAATGCATGGCTGCAGCCAGAGCTACCAGTGGCAATATCTCAGTAAACATTCCAGAGGGACATTTATCTGCTCATTGAGAGTGCGTTCAGCCTTCCATTTATCATCTAAAGACTGGCTGTGTAGTTCAAACCAGTTGTCCTGGGAACCTCTTGGTCAGTGAAGGGAGACAAATATCTTCAAAGGGCAAAGATACTCATCTTTAGAAGAATGTCTATCACAAATAAGATGAGCTGCTGTGTAGTTGTGCTCTGTCAGCCCACGCAATGTGAAGACAGCATGCTCATCTTCCATATGACTGCAGTACAGTGAAGTAAGACCTGCTACTAACACAGAATCGTAAAGGTTGGAAATATCACTAAGACCATCTAGTCCAACCATCAACCCATCCCCACCGTGCCCACTAAACCATGTCCCTTAGTGCCACATTTACCCTTTTCTTGAACACCTCCAGGGACAGTGATTCCACCACCTCTCTGGGCAGCCCATTCCAGGACCTCATCACTCCTTCTGAGAAGAAATTTTTCCTAATATCCAACCTGAACCTCCCCTAGGAAAACTTAAGGCCATTACATACTGCTGTATGTTGTTGCACTGGGTTACCCGAAACTGGAAAGCCCAGATACACTCCACCACTGTCCAGGTACATCTCTCAGGTACGCATAGGAGCAGTCAATGGCCTGGGAGACTTTGTTCAGTGTCTGAAGGATGGACGTGTCTTGGCAGTGACTCAGTCATACCTTGAGGTGCACAAAAGGATGGGACAAAGATTTCTCCAAGACCTACAGCAGGAGTCAGGAGTGAGACTTCTCTATTTCAGGCAGCCTGACTAAGCAGTTAGCATTACACGGGATGAATCTTAGCACAAAACACACTGAATAGTACATTTCCACATACTATAATATACTTCACTGCAAGAAAAACAATACCTGATAACAACCTCTCAAGGCAAATCCACAATTGTCTGAAATAGCTCCTGGAGTGCATTCATGGAAGAGCAAAGCAGATGTTGACTTTATGGGTGTGATACGCTGTTTTAAAAAAATCATAGTGCAATAGGGTTTCAGCTGTTAGCACAGATTTTGCTAAGTCATCTACATATATCCAAGGAAAGAATTTGTCCTTAATGACCACAATTCTGCTTATTTTTAAGTGGCAGCTTAAAACCATCAGGTCAAGTATTGAAGCCAACTGCTCTTCTATTTGTTAATTTCAGTGCAGAGCCATTTTAGCTTTGCTTTCTGCAACTCAGACATCTTTGCACCACTCTGCCCAGGATTTCTGCTTGCAGTAGCATGGTGTAAGGAGATCCACATGGAGCTTGTGTGTCAAACAAAAGTTGCTGAAGTGTTTCTGGCCCAAAGCTTGTTCTGGAAAGCATCAAAGCATCCAAACCTAGCACCCAAAGGAGCAAACCCAAAAATAGATCAGCATTTCTGTCCACCCCACAAGCTCTGCTCACCTGTACAGCTACTCTCAGCAGTAAGCAGACTCAGCTGAATGAAGAAACAACTTTCTTTCACCAGCCTCCCCCAGTCCAAGTCCTAGAACCAGCCCAAGTCCTTCTCCAAAGTACAGGTGCTTGGTTATTTCTATTTAGCGATAGCGGTGTGTTCTATTGCTATTTAACCATTGGTATTTCAGTCCTGTTGGACTGTGGCACAGAACGATCAGCACTGCTGCTGAACTTGTTTGGCCCCCACTGTGCAAAGAGCTGAGGTCAGATTAGCCCAGTGCCCCAGCTCCACTTTGTACAAATCCCTTCATTCAAAACCAGATCCCCTCCCACCTCCTCCCCCTCTCCTACCCCTGAGCCTGCCTCCTTTGCCAAGCTGTCCGTACAGATGTGCAGGAGGTGGGACCACCAGGCACCTCCTGTTCATTTGTTCCCTTTCTTCTCTAGGATAAAAACAAGATTCTACTAAAATCTAAGGAAAACGCAGGCATAAAGAAAAATTACAACTATGAAGCAGTGTAATTCACACAAACTAATAAGACAAAAATGTACATTTCTTCCTGTAGACCTAACAGAGATTTCTATACTTCCATGTATAAATTGACTTCATATAAACACGTATAAACTGACTGCTGGGCTCTCCTCTGGGTAACTGTGGACATTTTCTAATCACCAGTGATTTTCACATGCTTTCCTACACTCTCAATTTTTTCAGTGCTAAGATAATGATATGAAGGCAAACCTACCTCACTTTGTGGCGTTTAGTTGCTAGAGGTGAAGGTTTTATATACAAGAACTTTACTGGAAAATCCAGAAAGAAGGGATTTCTACCTATTAGTTATGACAGTTCTGGGAATATTTAGATTTTAGTCCTATTGGCAAATAGTACTGCTTGGTTTCTATAGAAGAAAAACTTCATTTTTATGAAAAGCATAAAGTAATGTGCTGACTAGGTGAGCTTCTTTGCTGTGCCCAGAAGAGATTGTATAAGATTTATGCAAAACCTTATTTTGAGGATACATAAAATCCTCAGAATAGGATATGAGGGGGTGTGTATACATATATGGCTTTCATTCTCAAAACACTATAAAGGCGAGGAAAAAACTGGGACTGTTGTGCCCCAGTTAGGCTATTAAATGTTCACACTAATATATACAGTTCCCAACTGAAAACCAGTCCCTGATGTTAAGACTGTTAGATATCAGAGATAGAGATAAGCAGGATTTGCTAGGGTGAAATTAGAACATATAGATATGTAGATAATTATAAATTAATATTGCTTCCAAATTTTAATCAAAGCCAATTCATCTATTTCTTGAAGTGGATGGAGCCACAGTATAGTAAATATAGTATATAGTAATAGATATTTATTCTATTTTAAACAATTTACGTGATTTAGGAGCTTTAGTTTCCAATGGCTTGGATGAGAAATAGGAGCCTGGAATAGTACAAGCATGGTCCCACTGATCTATCTCTGGCTCTCTCCATGAAACGCTGCCTTCAGCAACACACTGTTAGCTGGAATTTGAAAGGAAATGAGCCTATTAAATTAAGGTGTCTGTCAATTCCTTCCTAACAACTTTTGAACCAGATGGCCAGTTTAAAAAGAAAAAGACAGGAGGACAGAAGCCTCGGCAATCTGAAGTTCCAAAAAGCTTTCAGAAAAGAAGCAGATACAAAAAGGAAGAAACAAATATTGCATGCCCAAGTACCTGCTCCATTTGTCCTGATGGGCAGCCCCACAGCAGAGTGGCTCAGCCAGTTGATATCACTGCACTGCAGGACCAGCATTAGCACAGGCTTTCTCTTGCCTTGCCCGTAGTATGAAGCTGAGGACAAAAAAAGGCTTAGGGGTCATGAGGGGGGAGTAGTCTGAGAAAACACGATGCAGTAGGGACTGCAGGAGAGGACAGTGATCTTGCAGGTGAAGGTGGAGGGAATATGTAGTTACACAGACAGAAATTGATAGGAAATGAGGTTTCAGTAGATCTGGTTCTTGTGTGGCTTCCTGTTTGCTAAACATAATTATCACTACCTCACGTCAGCCTTCTTCACTGAACTGGCATTTGGCAATAAGAACTCCCCAAAATTGAGATATGTACGTTTAGCTACACATACATATACAAATGTAAGTATTTCGATCTGATTAACCCTACTTTTTCTGAACCTCAGGTACATAAAAATATTTTTGGTGTCAACAAGAAAGATACTTAAGGTATGGGGAGAAATAAAAATAAGGAATGATTTTTCTTTCTTTCCTAAGCATAAGAGGAAATCTTGGCTTGCAGTATTTAGATTTGAAATGCTACTTGTAACTTTCTTGATATATCTATTGCTGTGCCCATAAAAGCTCTTCCAGGAAACTAAAGCTGAGACTAAAAAATCTGCAATATTACCAGAGCCAAGAATTCCTCTGTCTTTTGCATCACCTCAATAGAAAGTGAGCTTGAAAAATGTTCAGCAGTGCAACGGATTAGTTTGTAGACCTACAAAGGAGGAAAACCGGTGCAGTAATGCCAATATATTTTACTGTATCCTTTATTATTGAGACTGAATTTCTCCTACTCCTTTCCCGTTGCTGTTTTGTCTAATAGAAATCACAGTGTATACTGTGTATCAAAATGTCTTACTGTATGACAGAATAAAGCATTGACCAGTAACAGGTGTCAGAAAAACCACGCTGAAAGTCCAACAGTTAAAAAAAAATCATGGCATAAACAATTTGGAAATAATGTGCATGTAAAATGCATTTTTATTACGCAGTCATAGTGGTCTTCTACAGTGACATAAAGGGTTTGCATCATTGGAGAAAATGTTGTTAAAATGTGGGAACATTATCCATATAAGTATCAAGCTTTAATGTACCTTACTCAGCCCTTGACCTGAGTCAGCCCATGAGTGCCATGGGTCAGTCTTGCACTAGATGCTTCCTGTTTTCTTATTCTATGAATATTACACCCATTGCCTTCTAATGATATTGAGGGTTCCACTGTAGTCTTTCAGTAGTGACCACATCTTGCAGCCTATTACAAAGTAGGGGCAGAATATGATCCCATCTCCTCACTCTTACACAGTTTTCTGCTTTCTCTAAGGATAAAAGGTTGAGTCACCTAAGTTAGACTAAACATACGACTTGTGCACAGTTTAAACAAGAGAAACTCCCCTGGAAAGTTCAAGTCCCAAAGATGCAAATATGACCTTTTCCATTGATCTTTCTGGATAGGGGCTGGAAGCATTAAATACTTTATTGTTTCCTGGCATCTGTGTCTCTGGTAGCCTAATGGCTTGTATATTCCGCTTTTATCACTTGCTTTATGGTATGCCTTGTATCTCACACTCAGATTCAACACCTTCTTTCCTTTGATCTGTTTGATTGCTTTGCTCCTTTGCTGACTGGGTTCTCACAGTTTACGGGGAGCTGTGACTGAACATGTAGTATCAAAGTAGACACATTGTGGTGTAATCTAGGAACAAATGTAATAATTACTACCACAGTATGGGAGTTCAGAAATGGTCTAAAACATTTTACCATCACATTTTTTTTTCATATTTAAAAGACAACAAAATGACCTGAGCACACTATAGCTATCTATATTTAAAAACAAATTTATCTGCAAAGGTTTCAGAAATAACATCATAAGTTTCAGGAATTTAGAATAGGAAACAATCTGCCAATCATGTTAACTTATCCCCTTCACAAACAAAGCTTTATGTTAAAAACAGGGAGTTCTTCTGACTTTTGCATTTCCTATCCTACACTCACAGTTTTCCAGTGTTTGGAAATTTCAAATTCTAGCCTCAGTTATTCTGTGAACAGTCTGTGTATGTTTATCCTTGAGTCAGAACTGCCAATTGGCTGTACTGAATCTTCACCTTCTCTGGCATTTACCTCTCTAACAAAAAAAAAAGCATCATAACCCTCTCTGCTTTTGTTTTCTTAAGCTAAATAAAACAATCTCTTTTATTCTCTAGACATAAATACGTTTCTGTTCTGTTTTCCTGATTCTCTGGGTACTCACACCTTCCAGTACTGCACTTCAAGTCTGTGTTTCTAGGAATAGAAAACTATCCACCAATAAAATACTGCACAGCACAAGGGCATAAGGACATGGTCTTGGACACAAGTACAGGATTATCCACGCTATCTACTATGTTGGTCCACTCACTGATGAGTTAGTTCCTGTTCGTCTGGACCACACATGGTTTGGGGCACAGCAAAAGTCATGGCCCTTCCCTGTAGATGCTCTGAGAGGAAAGCTAGGCTTATGTTAAGGGAGTGGCAGTGGGGGAGGAAGGAAGGCAATTTAAGCTCACGAGCTCATTTATTTACTAATATGGATGTATGCTTGCCACAGCATTCCAGACATTAACAAGACTTCAATTACACGCTGTCAGTGCCTCCGCTGGAAATACTTCAATGCAGTTGATGATTGTAGTTGCTGTTATCATGGTCACAATACACAGATTGCATCACATCAAGGCCCCTAGAAGATGCTTTTGCTTACACTACCATTTAACTACAACTGAACTGGTTTCTGATCACTCATTTGAAAGTAATTTTCCATGACCACTTTTTTAACGATGCCACATCACAAAACAAAATAACTCTATTAATAGAATACCATTTCTGATAGGTTCTGTGACTGTTTGGTGCATGTTGGTGCATTGTGTTAGGTGCAATGTTTGGTGCATTGTCAGATACCAGGCTCAGAAATATTTGAAAACTACCACTTCTTCTCCAGTCTTCACCAGAATGACAGAATAACACTTAAGTGAATTGCATTTGTGTTTAAACTGAAACCTGAAGGGGGATCCCTGGCACAGTTCTACCACTCCCTTCAGGAAACGTTCTTTTTATGCACTTTTATCAAAGATAGCGTAATTCTTTTTTTCCTCTTTGTTAATCTCTAACATTTACTGATCTGTTCTACTCCACAATGCCTTCAACATTTATTTTTTTTTAAGAAATGATTTCCAGTTACTCATTTGTGAATGTGTTTTTATCTTGTCCTTTCACTGTGCTCACCCTGTCTTTTCTAAAGCTCCCTTTCCATAGCAGCAGACTGATCTTAGACACCACCTGAGCTTTCTCTAAGCTAGAGAACTACATCTCCCCCAACCTATCCTTTTACATGTGTTCCCATCTTCTCACTAAAGTTTGAGTAATCCCTACAGTTGGCTGACACCTCTCTCACGTGGAGCAAAGTCCAGCCTTTATAATGTTTTAAAGATGTGACCTCACGTGTTGAGAGGTGGGTAAAAGAATATAAATGGAAGCTAAATGAACACTGACTATAAGGAGAGAGATCCATTTCCTAAGCATCTCCCCACTAGCTTGGTACAGTCATTCTGCATCTTTTTCAAGTCAATTCACTTGTCCTCAGAAAAGTGGCAAGCAGAGGAGTCTTCTATGGTTCATCAGTCTACCAGCGTATATGAAACCAGACCTTGTAACAGCCAGTATGTCTGTAGCTTGCTTATGTTCTTGGTATATAAACTCTCAAGCATGCTTACATGCTTCCAGGCACTCTCATCTTATTTTATGTGTAGCTGCAACCTACTGATAGCATTTATTGATCATCTATTAATTCCACATGAAGTATTTATAAATACCCTTCATATAAAGTATGATACATTCATATACAGAAATTTATTGTGTAGGGGGTTGTATCATATGAAACAGACCTTAATTATTAGCAGAATGAAATTACAGTCTCCTGTAAGGAATCATTCTTGCTTATAAAGACAGAGAAACTATGCTGACATGTCTAATAGTACTAGAAATAGGACAGTGTAGCTTTGTGTTTTATAAGCAATGTATAATTGTCCACAGCTAAATAGCTCTTGGCTTCATTCTTTATTTAATAGCTATTTTGATCTACCATGTAGTTCTAACTTCTATCATAATTCTCTATAAACTATTTATCCCACTTAAATAGTTTAATTGATTGTTCTATTTGAGCAGAGAATTAAATATAGCCATATGTATGTGTCTCCATAAAATATGTAGCAGAAAATTTCAAGAGATAGTCCCATACATTTGTACTGAAAAAAATATTTAAATGACCACTTTGAAGTGTAAAGCAACACAAATGGAATTGTGAAATATAAGAACTCAAAACTGGAAAATGCACAAACAAAAAAGCTTATTCACTGAGAAGAGTGCATTCTGTTCCCAAACATAAAAAATTTTAAGACCTGATACTCATCTCATACAAAATAATGTATCTCTCCTAACTTCCAGTACTTGATTTATTGACAAGATGATTTATGCTACTGGGCAATCTTCTCCACCATCCATTAATGTCACACAGTTTGACTCAGAATCTCTGCTCCACATTTTTTTCCGAAGACTTCAGCCTTGCCTACAAGAAGGTTACCTTGCAGTAGGAATATTCATTATACTCATGTCATACTAGCAGGGACGTTTCATCCATGCTCAATGAGCTTTGAAACTCCCCTTTCAGAAATAATGCATTGTGGGACAGCTCCTATGAAGACCTGAAGGATACGTTACAGAAGTCAGTTAGGTTGGAAGGCAGTGCGATTTTGAGAATGGAATCACATTTGTAAAGTGGCAGAATTTGTTTGCAGACATTACTTGTAATTTTGTATAATCCTGATATAACTTTCCATACTCTTTCGAAAGATGCCACCACTGGATGACCGTACCTATGCAGGACAGACAGCCATTGACTCTCATTCAAGACAGCAGCTACATCCTGTCACTGCACTGTCATAGACAGAGAATTACCACGGGGAATGGCTCCTGGAGTAGCTTCATTCTGTGCAAAACCTTTCTCAGATTTGCAAAACACTCTGCTAGGCACAGATATATTAGATACAAATAGCAGTGTAGTCGTAAAGTGAGCAGAAGGAAAATAGGTACCTGTCCCAGTATCTGCAGAGCCTGCCTCAGGGGCAGTACAGCATTAGAGCTTCTTTGCACCAGCTGAAACTTGTGGCTATTTTCCTCTGAAAGCTCAGCGCTCTGCCTTGCTTCTGATAAGTTATAGTGAGGCACAGGGGTCACTCTTAAAATTCTTGTCACGAAGAGAGGTTTTATTATTTAATAGATACCCACGTGTTTTAGGCTTGCCATACTCCAGGAAACTATTCATAGTTCTGCCACATCTTGGTGTACATAATCAGAAAGATCATTTTATATTCATTGCCTGCACCATGGCTACCAGCCTGAGCAAATGGTGGAATACAGGAAAACATAATCATAATTTGGAAAGCCTACAGGAATGTGTTCGCCAAAGGATCTGATTTGTCTTCTTTGACAATTTTATCTCAAAGACTTGTGCCTACCAACAAAGCACAGCAACACTATAAGCTACTTCCAGGGCAAGTATAAATCAATATAATCATGCTGACAGAGACATGCTTTAATTTCCGCAAAGTTTACGGGATGTAAAGCTGTTCTCAACAAAGATGCTACAGAGTATCAGCACTCAAAATATGTGTTAAGTTGATGGATTTGACTGAGAGTATATTTAAAAAGCAATGTTTATTTTGCATTTCTGAGTCTTGTCTCCAGCCTCCCCATTTCCTGCAGGGCTGTCCCTGAACTCTTTTCCCAGGTTCCTCGGTTTCACCATTCTGATCACTTTTAGAATAAAAAATGAACACAAATTACAGCTTACGGACTGGGAGGAGAAAGACAGAAGTGCGTTGGAAGAGGGCAGCAAAAGGTGGGAGAGGAGAAAGACTGGAACTGAGCAGTAACGTGGAAACCTTCAGGCCCAAGAGACAAATACTGGTGTCTATTGATTAAAATTGAAATATATTAAGCTCTAGTGCCTAAGAGAAACTTCATCTGACAAGCTGCAGTTTTAAGGAAGAGCCTTTTCAGAAAATTAAAAGGCAATTGGCTAAATGCATCTTTCAGCTTACTAGGAATAAATTGTATTGGGAAAACAAAAAGAGGGTGCTTTCAAAGTTTTCCTTTTGAAATCTTCCAAAGCCTTTTCAGCAGAAGTGGAATGGTAATTATATGAGTGAAAAGGTGAGTACAAGAATGCTGCATCTATAGAAAATTCTTCTATTGCCTTTCCTGAGTTGGAAAAAAATAATAATTGTAAGAACAGAATTAAGGAGATACTGAAAACTCCAATAAAGACAACATTATTTGTACTGATTATTTGGTGCATAATTTCTTGTGTCAGATCTTAACATCAAGACACATACCCAGTATTAGCAAGAACCAAGAGCAGAAATTCCATTGTCATTTCAGAAATCTAGACCTTTTTTTTTTTTTTTTTTTTGCCTCAGTTATATCTCATTGCATTCCCCTAAAGAAACAAAGCAGTACGGAACATCTTTGACTCAGCATACAAAAAATTCCCTGCAAATAAAAACCCTTCTGCCAGGAGGGACTGACAAAACTGTGAACAGGAATCAGAAGAGGAAAGAATGCAACTTCATGTTCCTATCCTGTTATTCCCATCCAGTATGTACACAGCATGTGGGATCTGTGCCAGGTGGCAAAAATTAGAATGGCCCATAATGAAAACAGGTAATAATCAGGGCGTCAGCCACTGCAAATTGGCAGAACAAGAGCAGCTCTACCGTGCCTACAGAAGGCTGGTGAAGCTACAAAGAGCGCACAGATAAACAACTGCTTTCTATAAAATGTTTGATTAGAATGGAACAAGGTGGAGATTTCTTACTCTCAAAGGAATTATATATTCAAGGAACAAGGTATAGGAAAGGTTCTGTCAGATCACTTGGGTGCTCGAGATCTATTGAACTTTCCTGTTCATGTGGTGATAAATGATGTCTTTCATAAAATAACTCCTTTTTAAACAGTGACAGTTTCTGAGTTGTGCCTGATGACTAAGCTGACTGTCTATTTCTTTTTATTTGTCATCTCTGAGTATCATGGTAGCAAGAATGGTTACCACTAATTTGAATTCCTCAAAAGTTTAAATAAAAGCTTCATTTTATTGGAAGATGTCTGATAAGCTAGAGTGTGTTTGTCTTCTAATGTCTGGAATAGAATATGATGCTGTTTTAATGGTGGCAGCTGAACATCAGATTCAGAAACCACACCACCTATGGATCATCAAAAGGGAGCTGTGGTTTACAGTTGAAAACTCCTGTCCATATGCGCTTGCAGGTCCCTTCCTTCTATATAGCTGCAGTAGTGGTGACTTGCTTGCTTCAGCTCTTCTATACATGTGCAGCAGAGGTGATTTGCTCCTCAAAGTATCTCCAACACATTGGACAAATTTTCTATTACCTGCCTTGAGATGTTGATGCTTTTAGAAGATATAGGTTCTGATCAAATAATAGTTTATGTTTATTCCTCTACTTTGTGTTACAGATGTATGACTAACTGTCCTTTCTTATTTGACAGCTCAAAAAAGCAGTTTACCTGCCAAAGATGTGGCTAGTAATTTGTAATGATTCAGTGAAATTGCCTAGATTGTAAAGAACTGGAAGACAGGTGTGCGACTTCAGAGAGGATCTGGATCTCAAATTCCAATACTTAGGAGGGAGAAAATGATTACCCCAATTATTCAAAAAGTATTACAACAAATTGTCCCCTCTGTGAAGTGCAAGCTATTTATATACGAACTGAGCTGTTCTGCACTAGAAAATTATGGTTGTGTTGCCTGATAGATACACTTGGCTGAAGCTGGAAATGAAAACAGGCTTTTTGCCTCAGTTTCTTTCTAAATGTCACTGCATAATGTGATCTGCTATGTGCCAGCAAGAGTGCACATAGCAGTCACAAGCTCGCTTTTTAAAGTACCATCTGGAATGCATGTGTCTGAGCAGAGCCAGAGAAAAATTCAGTGAAGTACTGACTGTAGCATACAAATCAAACAGCAGGCTTCTTCTTTTGTCATGTTTTAGGAAAAAAGAAGGGGGGGGGGGGGAAGAAGATGAGTTACACTCTGAGGTCAGGATACTCACAGTATTTTCCAATCTAGGTGAAAACTGTAAACAAACATTTGAAATTGAGGAAAAAAATGCTTTTTTCAAAGGATTGATTTTCATGCGCACTAAAGTGCAAAAAGTTACTCTTGCAAAATAATTTACTTCTATCATAAACATTTGAAGCAGTCATGAAGAGAACTCATTTGTGTCCTTTAAAACAAGGACAGTGGATATATTCAACGGACATGAGCTGCAATACACTGTATTTTAGTCTTCTTTGATCACTGTATTATAATTACATTCATTTTTTAGCAGAATACCTGAAAATTCTGTGGAGGTTTAAAAAATTGACTTGCACATGAAGTGCATTTATCTCCACAGCAAAAATGAAACATTTTTTATATCGCACAATTAACCTGAATTTTGGCCCATGCAAAGAAACTGTCTTGGTTTTAATTTTGTTGGAAGAAAGCATTCTTGGCAGTAAAAGGAGAAAAGTATCTAAAACAACTTAGAAAAACTAAGCTATATTAAATTAGGCCGGTGCCATTTTACAACACATTCAAAAATAAACGACAGGACAAGACTATAGACTGATCTTCACAGTAGTCACATACTGCCATAAGAAACATGTGATAATTCAAATCCTTCAGATTTAAATTGAGCTGAATTTAGACTATAAAATCCCTGGGATTTGCATATACTTGCTTCTTTGAAGTATCCATTTTTAAAGCCAGATAATAACTACGTATGGAAAGCCTGAAAACTAAACTTTGGAAAAGCTGCAAAATCTGACTACAGAGAGTCATCTGGAAAGGTCTGGATATATGTACTAGTTTTATGCTTTAACTAGATGGTAGGTGCTACCCAAAACATAACATCAAACATCTTAAATTTATTTTCAAAAAATATGTTTTTAGAGAGACATTATTGATTGCTTAAGCAGTTTAGAGGATGAGAGAAAAAAAAAAACCACAAAACTGGAGACCTGTTTCTTCAGTATTTTATGAAAACAAGTGGGCAATTATTAAGGAAATTGCAATGTCAATTTAAAAAGAAACATAATTATTTCCCATAGTTAATTTCTGTTATCGGACAAATGTAATTTGTTGTTTTGTTCTAGACAGGCAACCAGCAGACACTGAGCAGCACCAGCCAGAAAAAGAATTTTGGCCAAAAGCCACTAATATTCAGTATCTGCTGAGACAAAGAAGGTAAAATGCATGCAACTTTGAAACACTGCACAAGCCAAAACAGGGATATGCTATAGATATACAGTAATAGTATAGTAATATACTATAGTATACTATAGTATAATAATAATGTAGATAGAGCTATAAAGAGTTTAGATTTCTAAGTCACACAGTCATGCTTTAGCCTCATTATAGCTAAAAAACTGAAGAAGAGAAATGCATGATTTTACTGGCATGGCTTATTTTTTTTTCCTCTGAGTGGCTTTTTTCTTACAGCACACTCTTTCAGCTCATCCACTCCTTCAGCAGATGCTTGAATTGACACAGTCCAGCATATCATCACTGTTACAGTGTTTTAAGAATTTCTAAACTGTGGTCCCGTAGAGGATAACCTCCTATAACCTACACACTTGCTGGTTCAGTGTCCAAACTACTAAATCAATTTGTACAGACAGAGAAGAAAATAAAGAGTGGTGGTACACCAGATGCTTTCTCGCAGGAAAAAAACAAACAAAAAACAACAGTTGAAACACTGCAACAGCCAGCAAGCTCTAATGAGACATAATTAAAGGAAATGAATGCTATAATCTGCAAAGTTGAGACAGTAAAGAAGACCAAGAGACTTGAGTTTATACATTTTTACATATTATTTGTTGATGCCATCACCCACTAAGATACATTATCTGATATATTTACAAATAGCAGTATCACTTTTCAGATCTTGGTAGAAAGATACTCTTGGTAGTCTTTCTTTTATTTGTGGGGGAAGGGGGAGGAAGGGGGAGGAAACTGGTGCCTCATTACCTGAAATATGCATTATTTCAGAAGGGTTATTTAATAAAGTTTACTTATTTTGATTTCCTTTGGGCTGAAACCTGTTTCTTGTTCATCCATAATGTTACTTTATGTACTCATAACATGAGACTTCCTGGTGCCTGAATGAGGACCAGAAGATCCTGCTCCCCAAGACATGCTCCTCATTTCCCCTCTCCTTTTGGCAGTCATGGTCCCCTGTCTGTGTTCAGCTATGGTCACAGTTCTCCGTTTTACAGATTGGCAAAGTTCAAACAAGTAAACAATTTCAAATCCTGCAGAAGTCAAACTACCGCAAACAAAGAAAAATTCATGATGGGTCACACAGGTGTTCCCAAAGCTGCCAACAAAGCACAGAAGCAACTCCCGCAGTGCCTCAGATACCAGGAGTGTGCTACAAAGCTCAGAGAGAAAACCTGGTGTGCTGATCTTCTTAAGCAAGTAGGTCATAAAGAGGGATATGTGTTTTCAGTGAGAGCCATTTTTTACAGGCTACCTAAAAAGTAAGCGTTGCTTTTGAGGCTTTGGTGTTCGTTGGGCAACAGGAGATGGGAAAGCAACGTGAAGCCAGAGCAGCCCCCAAAGGGCCCTGCTAACCCCAGAGAGGAGACCCAAGGTGAGACACCCAACTCCAACCCAGCTCTGCGAGCAAAACTTCCCCCTCCTAGGCCCGGCCGCTGCCATAACAACTGAACCCGCCCCACTTCCGCCTTCCGTTGTTCCCCGCGGCCGCCGAGGCGCCGCAGCAGAGCTCGAGGCAGTGCGCAGGCGCGCTCCGTCGCCTCAGCTGACCTCTCGTCATTGCCCCGCCCCGCCCCTTTCCTTCCCGGCGGCGCGGAGAGGCGAGGTCGGGAGCATGTGCAGTTCGACAGTTCCTACTGGACGCCCGCCCCGTGGCGGCTGTTGCTCCGCGCAGGCGCGGTGGCGGCGGCGCGGCCGGGCGCAGGGGGGCAGTTTAACAGTAAACATCCTGCCGATTTGAACGGCGGGTTTGGGCGGCAGGAAGGGCCTCAGCCGCCATCTTGTTTGTTTGAGTGAGCGGTTCGGCTGGGTTCGGAGAAGTGCAGTGGGTACCCAGCCCGGCCTGGCCAGCCGCCGCGCCAGCCTCCCCCTGCCCCGGACACGGGTAAGGAGCGGCACCGGCCGCGCTCGCTCCGAAGGACGGCGGCTCCGTGCTAGGGCCGGAGAGAGCCGTATCGCCGCTGCGGCCTGGTGGCGGTACGGGCACGGCCCGCGGGGAGCGCGGCTTGAGGCGGAGGAGGCGTGGAGCGGGGCGGGCTGTGGCGGCCCCGGCATGGAGCCTCGGGGCTTCCCCGCTTCCACAGGGATCCGGGGCTCGGGGTCCGGCGGCCGCGGTGTTGGAGCAGTAGTGAGCGAGGGTCCGCGGGGTTGGTGCGCTCTGGGCGGTTTGTGTGATTCTCGATGGAAGGCTTCTGCGAAGTATAAAGCAAACTGCTGTGTTTGTATCAATAATAAAGGAGGTGGGGGTCTGTGCGGTTCGTTTGCATGACGCTGTTAGGGTTAAAACGGTTTTCGGTTATATTCAGATGCGTGGAAGAAAATACTGTGAATTTAGAGAAGTTAGCACGCAGGCCCCCATTATATGAACGTGTGCGTTAAGTGTACTTAATACTGCTGTTAACCTCCTCCTCCATAGAACTAGTTAAGCCAGAAATGGAGAAATATGGGAACATTAGGGTCAGGCTCGAATTGTAAGGGTTCATTTTGCATGTTTGATATTCTGTGGAACTTGGAAGCACCACACACACTGATCTGATTTACTACAGAGGAAGCTGAAGGGAAATAAAGTGAGGAGTAAGAAGCTTGAGAGATCTACAATAATCTGAAATTACCACATAAATTACTGTTGTCTGACCGCTGAGGTTGCTGCTACTCTACTTCAGATATGATGGTATTTCCCCCAGAAGTGAGAGTCGTCAATTCTCAGTTGATGCATGAGTTTAATTGTGAGGCAAAATGTTAAGAGCCAAGTTTTCTTACAGTCAGATTTTTTGGGTGATCTGCTGGGGAAAAGAATGAAAGACTGATAAAGTCTCTTGTCTTTATCAACTTACATACACTTAAGGAGTATGTTAATACTTGATTGCTGCAATTGGATCATGACTCTTTTGACTTGGAACTGCAGTTTCACTGTATGGTTTGGGATAGTTGTGGTAGGACCAGAGAATAATCTTTTCCACTGTGTAAATGGACATGCTGAATCTAGGTGGTAGGACAGGATGCCTACTAGTAAAATAGAGGTTTTGGCTGGGACAAATGAAGGAAAACCATTCCTAAGGCTCAGTAACCTCAGACAATGAGAATTCTGAAAGATCTGCAGTTTGAGTTAGATAAAGTTAGTGGGTGCTGGTTCTAGCAGTTTAATAATGTAGGTGTGTAGTGTATTGTGACTGGAGAACAGTGCATGCATTTCCTACACAAAAGAGGTGTGTTTTGAGCGGTTGCAGACCTAGTAGTACAACCTTTGGCATAGGAAGTTGGAGTGTAAGGTGATGGAAAAAAAGTAAAACCTGGAGGCAAATTGGAAATGCTGTTATGTGTATGTCAAAAGTATGTCAGGTTGGACTAGTTCAATTTCGTCTTCTGAATAATTGATGTTGTGGATATAAGAAATTGAAGTGACTTGTCATTGAACTTTCATGAAGCTGAAGGTGCTGCAAAGAAATGTACTAAATAAAGGAAAATGTGATTTAACAAGAGAACTGTAAGGGTTATTGAAGAAGGAGATGAAATAATGCTGAAAGCAGACGCTGAGCCCCAAGGAGCCAGAATCATGGAATTACCAAGGTTGGAAAAGACCTCCTAGACTGTCCAGTCCAACCATCCACCTACCACCAGTATTTCACACTAAACCACGGCCTTCAGTACAATGTCTAAATGTTTCTTGAGCACCTCCAGGAATGTGACTCCACCACCTCCCTGGGCAGCCTCTGCCAGCGCCTGGCTACTCTCTTGGAGAAGTGTTTCCTAACATTCAACCTGAATCTCCCTTGGTGTGGCCTGAGGCCATTCCCTCTCCTCTTACTATTATTGCCTGGGAGAAGAAGCTGACTCCCACGTCATCACAGCCTCCTTTCAGGTAGTTGTACAGAGTGACAGGGTTGCCCCTGAGCCTCCTGTTCTCCTGACTGAACGATCCTAGCTCCATTCATTGCAGTTCCCAGTGGAGTTTGTAAAGACTGATCCTCTGATCATTTTTTTCAGTGCCATCAGGTGTTCAGTGTGCAAATGGAACTTGCTGGTGAGGTGGCCTCAGTGGTTGTGCATGCACCAGGGAAGGTGTAAGCATGTAAGGACTGTAGGTTGGAGGACTGTGACGTAAAAAAGAATCGAATGTACAACTACAGGACCTAGACCTTCTGGACTTAGGAACTGTAGGCAGCTCCAGCTACGGCAGGTGAACAGGGCCGGGACTGGCATAGCTTAAAGGAACAGTGTAGGAAAAAACCGTAAGGGGAAAAAAAAAAGCAGAGAGGATGATAAATTCAAGTAGAACAATAGCATAAAGGCAAATGAGTTATAATGACTGGTTGATTTTTGAACTGTAACATGGAAGGTGTCTGCTGACCAGTGGTTCACTTTGGTTCTAGAATAGCCTTGTGACAGGAACAGGAGTAGGTGACGGAACAAGACTCAACGTATGAACTTATTTATGTAAACATGGCCTAGTAGGGTAGCAGACAAGTATGTTTAATGGGTTAGAGTCGAGAAATTCTCATCTTCCTACTGTTTTTTTTTTTTTGTAAGACAGTAAACTGTCAATTGTTATTTTATTACACTTTTTTTCTGAGTTTGTAGAAAGATGGTGCTCAACTCTGAGTGCTTTTCAGAGTTTATATACTTACTGTTTCAACATGCAGAAGAATTTTAAGACTTAAAGAAGGGGTGGCCAGCAGTGAGTGGGAGGTGACTGAGGCCCCATCTGGAATAATGCGTCCAGGACTGGAGCCCTATCTACAAGAAGGACGTAGAGCTCTTCGTGCGGGTCCAGAGGAGGGCCGCTAAGATGATCAGAGGGCTGCATATGTATGTGTTTTTAGCTAGAATTTAGAAGACTTTGAAAGTACTGCATCCAGGCCTGGGGCCCCCAGTACAGAAAGGACATGGAGCTCTTGGAGCAGGTCCAGAGGAGGGCCGCTAAGATGATCAGAGGGCTGGAGCACATCTCCTGTGAGGAAAGGTTGAGGGAACTGGGCTTGTTTAGCTTGGAGAAGTGAAGGCTCCAGAGAGACCTCATTGTGGCCTTCCAGTACTTGAAGGGAGCATTTAAACAGGAGGGGGAACAACTGTTTACGAGGGTGGACAGTGACAGGACAAGGGGGAATGGTCTTAAACTGAGACAGGGGAGGTTTAGGTTGGATATTGGGAGGAAGTTTTTCACTCGAGGGGGGTGGTGACACACTGGAACAGGTTGCCCAAGGAGGTTGTGGGTGTCCCATCCCTGGAGGCATTCAGGGCCAGGCTGGATGTGGCTCTGGGCAGCCTGGTCTGGTGGTTGGCGACCCTGCACATAGCAGAGGGGTTGAAACTGGATGATCATTGTGGTCCTTTTCAACCCAGGCCATTCTGTGATTCTGTCTATGACTTCCTAAGTTTGAATTCGTTGTTAAGTTTCACAAGTACTGACTGCCCAGCTTTCCTGTTGCTTTTTTAGGAGGATCAATTGCTGGATACTTCAGATAGGAAAATGAACTGTCTGAGCTGTATTGGTATCACTATATATTCTGGTTTTTTTTGTATATAAAATTATATACTTCAATACTTCTGCAGAAAGAAAAATATTAGAAAATGATGCGATTGTTGAGCAAGGTTTGGGCAGAGGAACTTGAAGACAGTAACATTGATGGTAACGTAACAGCCCATTGAAGCAAATTCAAAATAAATTAAAATCAAGTTTAAGCTTTCTTAGAAGTGCAATTGGGCAGGGTTGGAATTTGATCCCAGCTGGTCTTGTGTGAGTACATACTATCTTTACCTTGTTCATTTTCCTGTCTTTCTTGAAGTGCTGTGAGTTCTTAGGATGAGTTTCCGTAACAAGTCAATTTCAGAAGTTGACAATGATGTTTTACCTTATGATCTTCTTAAGAGCCATCTGCTACACTTCTTCTTTTGTGGCTTTTGCACCCAAAGACTGATGTTCTGTGTGTCTGAGTGAGCACTGCCTCTCCAAAAAAAACTTCTAGTACCTTTAACATTGATCCCAACCTTGAATTACATCAGAAAATCTTCCTCTTTTTATGCCACTGTATTGATATACTGCCCTATCTATTAAAGGTCAAGCAATAAAATAAGGAAAATAATTACCTGAAAAGACAGAAAAAATATGTGAAGGAAGTAAGAGCAGCCCTTGGGGTCTGCTATAAGCCATTGTGCTGGTGCTGTGAACAACTACAGTTGAACTGCTGCAGCTAAGACATGCAAAGACACACTTTGTGCTGCTGATAGGAGCTAGGTGTTGCAATACAGCAGGTCAGCTGGAATTTCCAAGTGGCAGAGACTCCTTACCATGACATGGGAAGATAGTGCTGCTTTGAACAGAAGTATTATTTGTTGGCAGTAGTTCATTTTAAGTAGTTTAAATCATTTGTACTCTGCTCATGGTTTCTCTTGATGCATTTTGTTGTGGCGAGGCTTCCATAATGGCTGAAAAGAAACAGCCTCTGTCAGAAGTTAGTTATAGTGGCTTCATACTTGCTTCAGGAGTTTTTAAGTACCATACAAATGCAGTATATTCTTCCTGCCTGCAAGATGAGTGAGTTTTAGGTTTGAGCCGTAATTCTGGTACTGAGAGGAGTCAAACCTAAGAAGCAATGCAAGCACATTGGTTTTTGTGGTGTAATGGTTTTCAGCCTCTGTTCTTTGATTTAATTACTAATAAAGCATACATTTTGAAACCCATTCCCATGTGTTAAGTCACTTTATGGGGGAGTACTTTGACTTGGGCTGTCAGTTATTTGAAAGGCAGTTAGCAGTGTCTGATTCAAAAAGTCAAAGCAAAAGCCCCTCAACTTTGTGGTATAACTGACCTCCCCGTTTATAGGCGGCGACTTGCTTCCTCTCAAAGTCTGCTTGCATTATCACTTCAAATCCTAGATAGCAGTGGTAAGTTGCTTCTTCTCATTCGTCCTGAAGGTTATGTTCCATGTGTGATAGGAAATCTTCAGTACATTTTCAGGCTTATAGTTAATAGTATGTTTGAAGTTCTGTCACGCCCATGCTAAATATTTTAATCATTGTAATGTATTAATGAATAATTATACCGAACTCTGTGAATCAATGTACATTCTTTTCCAACTGTTGGAAGGTCTTGTTAAGTGTGTGTTTGCTTTCCTCTGCTCTTCCTCCTCATGTTTATGGGTAATTTACAGGCATGCTGCTCAGGGCAGTGCAACTCCAGTTCCTAAAATGCTGTGCTACAAAGTTATGTCTCTGTGTATTCACAAGTATTATGAGAGATTTGAAAATGTGTGAGGGACTGAATTGTCCAGTGGCCTTTGGGGAAGCATGTTTTCCAGAAGCCATAGGTGGAGGGGAAGAAAGCCCTTATTGACCAAGGACACTTCCAAGGTGATTTTGTTTTGCTCCCTAGAAAAACTTGCTCGTTTCCAGCTTAGCACAGTGCTGTTCTTAAACCCACACCGTCTCAACGCACAAAAATAAGTAACTTTAACTTTTGTTAATTTGCAGCTGTTATGACCGATGCCTGTCTTCTGAAGTCATAACAGAAATTGTAATGCTTGTTATATACTGTGTTAGCTCAAGCTGAACATGGCCTTTACTCTCTTTACATCTCATGTCCATTCTTGGCTGTGGACAGAAGTGGTGGCCAGCCTGTTTATCAGACAGATAAGTTTGATAATTGTTTGAACAACAGAAGAGTTTCCATTCTGTATTTAATGCAGCAGAAATTCAGAGCTCAAATGGTTGACATTTACTTTCAGGAATCTATTCCTAGATAGGCGGTTTTTCATTTATTACCCAGATATGCAGAGGTTGGCCTTGCTTCCACTGAGCCAAGTGCTTTTTATGAAGCATACACCATAAATACCAACAACTCTGCTATAGCTGCTGTGAAACTTGTTTCTTTTACCTGCAAGCTAATTGCAGTCATCTAGCAGTTGTCTTGGTGAGAATCTCTCTGGCTATCGTGTTTACCCAGGCTTTGTGTTTCACGGTGATCCCTATTTGCTTGTAAATTTTGTTGGTACGGGTTTGGGA
This sequence comes from Alectoris magna, assembly GCA_030625065.1. NCBI lineage: Eukaryota > Metazoa > Chordata > Aves > Galliformes > Phasianidae > Alectoris > Alectoris magna. The sequence goes on from CM060561.1 coordinate 14,632,947, forward strand.
AAGTGTGTTTTTAATGGTTAGAAGTTGATGCTCCTTGTGTTGCCCAGACTAAACTGTCCCTGCTTACTGCGGTGTTGGTGCTCCAAAGCCTCAGCTGTGCTTGCTGCATTTCTCCCATTTTTCTGTTTCTTCCCCTCCAGCCCACTTATGGGTAGTGCTGGAGAAGAAGCTGTATGTGGAGAATCTTCTACCTCTTCAAAGCAAAGTTACCTCTAGCTTGTTGTTAAACTAAGATGCTTACCTCATACAGGTATTAGCAGCTTTATGTCACAAGACCTGATGGCTTTATACGCTGGCATCTTTATCAGCAGCTAAGGAGGTACTTATTAGAAAAGCAGAGAACAGGGAGCTGCTAGGTAAGAGGAAGGACGTCTTACTTTCTGGTGGGGGGGGAAGAAGAAAGCAAAACCTTCAGGAAGTTTGGAGTGATGCAGTTAGTTTCCTTATCACTTGCATAAAGAATATGAAATGTTACTAAGAGGATCCTGGGTTGGATAGCAGTCTGTTCAGAAATAGAGTTGTACTTTCTGTTTTAAGAAAACATGGAGCAGTCTGTAGAGTTGACCACTGCATTTTAGAATGCCCTACGTTTTGCTAAAACAATGTATAGTATACTAGCAGCTACTGAGAAAGCTAGACTAGAAAGAAATGGAAGAGGTAGAAGACCACTATGACTAAGGAAACTGGCACACGTCTGTTTTCATTCTGACAGTTTGGTACTGTCATAAACTTTCTTAAATATATTCGATGTTTTTTTTCCTTGTAGTATGGTAAACGTTTTAAAATTATGTGAATGGGTTTAGTCTGTGGAAGAAGCATTGATTGATCGCTGTTCTTCCTACTTCATATTTTCTTTGCACAAAATTGATGTATTACTTAAGTGACACCTGAAAGTGTTGGCTTCGTGTTTTATACAAATTGTTTGATCTTAATGAATGAAAAGCAAGCATAAGGAGTGTGTTTGTGAGGATGTTACTCATCAAGAATTCTTCCTTTCTCTGTTTGCCTTTCTCCTTACAGATTTGCTCTTTGATTTAGACATCTGGGACCATGTTCTATGCCCACTTTGTCCTGAGCAAGCGTGGGCCGCTGGCCAAAATATGGCTGGCGGCCCACTGGGATAAGAAGCTAACCAAAGCCCATGTTTTTGAGTGTAATCTGGAGAGCAGCGTGGAGAGTATCATTTCACCAAAGGTATCTGTTTTACACTGATGTAATGTTATCTTGTACTGAAAAGAAATTGTTTGCGCAGGTGGTAGTTACTATTTGGCTTGCTTAGAATTGCCATTCTAAAGCATGAAAAGGTCTTTTCAGATGTGAAGTGATGATTCTTTTGAATGATTCTAAAAATTACTTTCTTGTCAATTTTCTAATACTAGAGTATCATGCAATTTAGTTACAAAATGTTTAATTTTGCATAAATGGAGAACTTGTATCTTGATATGTTGTGCATCATTTAGAAGCAGATGTTTGCAAAAGAGAAAGCCCGAACTTGGGTGCAAAGTTAACTTTTAAAGGCCTTTGATCTGCTTTCAGAGTTGATGTTACTGGAAGCTGCAGAAATAATATTTGAAATATTGTTTTTGCTTGTGACCGAAGTACGAAACAGGCTTTTTAGCAACAGCAAAAAGAAGTGAAGGCTTAGAATAGCTTGTAATGGTACTGGTTTTGTGAAGATAGGTTTTCATTCAATAACAATACTACAGGGTAATGTAGAAGCCTTGCTTATGAACCTTTTGGTTTTTTGCTTGGTTTCATGGAAAGCAAACAGGGACAGAGTTGAAAGAATGTAACACCGGTCCAGTTATTGTGAAACTAGGGGGAATTTTGAGGAACTTATGTTCTTACTGTCTCTTTTTCCTCTGCTGCTCATAAAAGCAAAAATACCCATTAAGAGCTGGTGCACTGATTTGGTTATAACTTTTGTCCCTTAAGAGTAAGAAAGCCCCTATGTAAAAAAGAAAGAAAATATATTTTTCTTTTCTTTTGATTGAATCAAACAAAACAGTGTCTCAATAATGCTAATCTGGATTTTGGAACAAATGCCATTTTAAAGCAAAGATACCTATAATACAATTACAGAGGTGCTTACTATTCTACTACAAAGTCATTTCCTTCAGTGCCAGCCCTAGGAGGATTTGGAGAGGATAGTGTTTGAGAGCTCCTTTCAGACAAAGGAGAAACTGCTGGGCACTCTTTCGTCTATTTAACTTGGTGTAAGATCTTCATCAGTTGCTGTAATTTGAGATAATGTATGCGGTTTTGTATTCATAAAGTTTGAGGTTGGACTTTTTAAGGTTTAATCTTTCTTCAGCACAAGTTATGTGTTCTTTCGGACTAAAACATTTAAGAAGAGTCCTTCGCTGGAGGTTTCCTATGGCTCCTTCAGTCATTACATTGAGCACTATGGCTCAATTACACAGAAAAACATTTAGGTTAAGGAGGAGAGCAATTTAAGCTAACTTTAATATGACAGTGTTTATGAACATCTTTCATCTTCCACTGTTCTACTTTCCTCTGTAACTGAAGGACACATGATGGAGAGGTAATTCAGCACTGTCTTTAACTACACCTCAGCTTAATCACATCGTAATTTCTGACTGTCCAAAATTTGATTTACTCATTTATTTGTTTTACACAACTGAAGTGACAAAGGTGTCAATAAAGGATATGGTGAATTGGATTTTGTCTTTTATCTTGTCTTAAGCACTGGAATAGGCTCCCCAGGGAGGTGGTTGAGTCACCATCCCTGGATGTGTTTAAAAACCGTTTGGATGTGGTGCTCAGGGACATGATTTAGCGTAGGGTTGTTAGTTAGGGCAGTATGGTTAGGTTGTGGTTGGACTTGACAATCTTTAAGGTCTTTTCCAAACTGAGTGATTCTATGATTTGACATCTTTTTTTAGCTAGATGGAGCAATGTTTGGAAATTCCTTAAATGAGATTCTCACCAATTTACAGTTTACTTACATTTTCCAGCTTATCCTTGAGTAATACACAGAGTAAACTGTAAACTTTTCATTCTTTCTTTGTTTAGAGTTTTCTACTGTTTTTTATGTTTATTTGGAGTATTTGATATTACTGGAAATTTCATACAAAGGTGGCAAATTTAGTCATGGGGAAGAGGTAAGGCTACACCTAAAGCACTGATGGTATAATCTTCTTTTAGGTGAAGATGGCGCTTCGAACTTCAGGACATCTCTTACTAGGTGTTGTCAGAATCTACCACAGGAAAGCAAAATACCTTCTTGCAGACTGTAATGAGGCCTTCATTAAGATTAAGATGGCTTTTCGTCCAGGTACCTATCTTTGTCCGAGTGCTTCTGAAGTTTTATAACCATTTTTAAGGTGAAATAGAATTCTACTTCCTGTTCATAATAGAATAACTATCAAAAGTTATATAGGATAATTACAGGATAAGTTATTTTCTTTGGTGTTGCTTCAAGATGGCTATGTGAATGAGTTGTATGATGAATCTTTTTTTTATTGAATTCTGAACAAAATCTTTTCCTATTAGGGCTGATCGAGTAAAATAATCTCAAAAAGTGGCATGCTGACTTGAAACAATTTGAGGCACTTGTCTCTATTCTCACTTTACTAACTTTGCAGCTTAACCATTGTGATGTTCTTGTTTACTCTGAGAATTGCTTACGTGTTTTAATCGGCTAACAGGTACAAATATCGAATTGCCCGGAAAGTGGGGCTGAGTTTCTTAATTGCTAGCCAAGGACTGTGACAAGTAAACTTGTGGAGTCGTGCTTGTTCCTGGCACACTCTGGATGGTGATTCTTTGATTATCCATTGTGGAGGGAAACAGTTGGCAGTGTTTCTGAAGTATCAGTACCTCAGAATAGCCTGCGCTGTGTGGGTCAGGAGGCAGAACATGGAGCTCAGATCTCCCACTGGTTACAGAAGGAACTGAATCTGCATTTCCCCTGCAGATGTCCTGACCTCTAAGCTTTTGAATTAAATGGGCAATGTTACTACTGGATCTACATAGTATTAAGTTACTACTGGTTCTGTTTTTCTGTGATGATGCCCATTGAATAGCAGATAAAGTATCTCAGGAGGATTAAAAAAGTCAAAAACCAAACACTGATGCGGTTTAGATCATCTAGCTATTTTCAGTGCAGAAGCAAAAGATTTGTGTGGGTGGTCCAAGTGCTGTGCTGGGATTTCAGAAGTTAATTGAACTGACTGCATGACCAGAAGCAGAGTAGCTATTGTGTTGTCACTGCTTAGCACAAACCAAAATGTAGAAATGTATATCTCATCTGGAGCATCATGATCAAGTGATTTCCTAACAGGTACCTGCATTAACAGATACCTGTATAGCATTGTGATGACATAAAATGCCTGCATTAGTGGCTTGGCTCAGCACTGTGCTACACAAACATTTAGTGACCAAAAGCTTGCAGTTCTTTCAGGGTTGTACAGTTCAGTATGGCAGCTTGATAAGTACATGTTTTGCTGTTAGCCTGAAGCTCAATACTAAGATTAAGATTTCTTCATAGGTGTTTAGCATCGTTTCAACTCAACAATTTAAAGACAATAAGTTTATGAAGGAACAGCTTCAGTGAAAAGCACAGGGAAAAACGCTGTCCTTGTAAGGAATGGGAACTCATGCTTGAATGTTTTTCTCTACAGGGGTTGTCGATTTGCCTGAGGAAAACAGAGAGGCTGCTTACAATGCTATTACTTTACCTGAGGAGTTTCATGATTTTGACCAACCGCTTCCTGATCTAGAGTAAGCTGATGCTTTTCTTATAACTTCGTAATGAGTTAGCTGTAAACGTGGCAAGTATACAGCTTGCAGACTTTTTAGCCTTTAAGAAATAGGGAGGCTACTGTTTTGTGTATTATTTGTAATGGAATTTCTGGGATGTGGCGTGCTTTAATAAATTGTCTGTTTGATTTGTACTCAATTTGGATTCTATGCTAAATTTCAATTGCAAAAAAAACAACTCTGCTTTTCTAAGAAAAAAGCTTTAACGCACAGCTGAGTATTAACTTAGTACATTTACTAGATACATTTTTTTTATAACTGTATTAATAGCTCTCAGAGTTGAAGAAGGGCAGTGCTGTTTTTAGTTATTAACTGGCCTTAAAATTAGTGGCCCTGCATAACAAGGCTGAAAGAGAGTTTACTGATATGTTTTCCAGAAGATGACACAACTTGAATTAGAGGTTTTAACCTTTAAAAGTCTCAGTGCTTCAAGTAAGGGCATTCTATTCTGTGCTTGTTGTCTACTTTTTCATTGATCTAAGTGTATAGTGAACTGTTTAGGAATTTCATGTTTATCTAAGGATTTATCTGTTTGTTTATTTTTAATGGAGATGTTAATAATTGCCTTCTGTTTGTTTAAGTGATATTGATGTGGCCCAGCAGTTCAGTTTGAACCAGAGTAGAGTGGAAGAAATTACAATGAGAGAAGAAGTAGGCAACATCAGTATCCTCCAGGATAATGACTTTGGTAAAATCTTGTGTATTATTTTGTTTTTCATATACTAGTTTTGATAACTGTGAAGCTGTAGTCTTACAATTACTACAGAATTCCTGCTAGTAAGTGCAGAAACAAATTAGATCGAAAATGATGCGTTTCCATATTTAGCTTTTATGTTGTTGGGTTTTTCCAGAAAGTTTGCCCTCTTTTACTCAGCATGCTTCTATCTGCTTACCTAAAGCTGGAGAGTGTTCTGTCATGTTAATTAGTGAAATACTATATCAATTTTAATACGTGATGGGAAGAAGTCAGTTGTCACTTAAATTCTAGGCATGTTTTCAGTCAAAAAACACTAGGAGTTCTCTAAAGCTGGAGCAGTTAATGGTGACAGGCTTGCTGATGCTCCTTTCAGTATCTGCTGAAGGATAGAGTTCGAAAATGCAAATCAAAACCTGAAAATTTTTATTTGGGAAATATTTACCTTTGGATAGCCAAAGTGTAATAATATCTAAATTTAATATCTTATTAAAAGTGTAGATTGAGTTTTGATTGTTGATTTGAAATCAGTTTGGTCTCTATACATGCAACTCAGTCTTGAGGCATAAGATAAAATCAAAGACTACTCAAAGTTCTAAGATCTTAATAAAATCAGTTTCAAAAAGGTTTTAAGAGGAGATGTTTTTTCTTGTAATTGTTTGAACAGTGTTTTTGCTGTTAGTATTGATGAGCATTGTTTAGGGCCACAAAAATGATCCAAGGGGTCAAACATCTCCCGTATGAGGGCAGGCTGAGAGAGCTGGGGCTGTTCAGCCTGGTGAAGAGAAGGCTGCGAGGTGACCTGAGAGCGGCCTTTCAGTATCTAAAAAGGGGGGGAGGATGTGAGTGAGAAGGGGGCAGACTCCTTAGCAGGATCCGTTGTGATAGGACAAGGGGAAATGGTTTCAGAATAAAAGAGGGAAAATTTAGATTGGATAGAAGTTTTATAAAATAAAAACAGTGAAGCACTGGAGCAGGTTGCCCAGAGATGGTGTAGATGCCCAATCCCTGGAGACATGCAAGGTTGGGCTGGACGGGGCTCTGAGCACCCTGCTTGATCTGTAGGTGTCCCCGTTCATTGCAGGGCAGTTGGACTAGATGGCCTAAAGGTCCTTCCAACTCTAAGGCTTCTACAATTTCTTCTATTTTGCCTGTTAACTCTGAAATTAAAGTTACTGCGGAAATGTTTGTTTCAGTATATTTTGCACTTAATGAAAAATTACAGGATTAAAACAGTGAAAAGGTCTGGACTGACAAGTGAACATTTCTGATCAATTCGTTAGGTCCCTCACATACCGGTTCTTCAGCATTTACAACTGTGAAATCATTCTTGCAGGTGACTTTGGGATGGATGATCGTGAGATGATGAGAGAAGGTAGTGCATTTGAAGACGACATGCTAGTGAGCACCAGTGCTTCCAATCTTCTACTGGAACCTGAACAGAGCACCAGTCACCTTAATGAGAAAGCTAATCACCTGGAATATGAAGACCAATACAAAGATGATAATTTTGGAGAAGGAAATGATGGTGGAATATTGGGTATGTTTGAGAAATTAATGCATTTTTCCTCTATCTTATCTTGTACCTGAATATTTTCTTGGGGAGGAGGACAAGGAGGTTGTTTACTGTGTTACTTTGGTCCTCTTAAGTTGTGCTTTCAGAGTACAATTCTGGTTTATGAGTGCTGTTGCAGCATAGACAATACATTCCAGATACACTGCTGTATATTTTTAAGTCAGGTATAACTGAATCATCCAGAGCTTTTACATTCTGTAAAGTAACATTCTTTAGAGAAAAAACAGTATGCAACTTTTTTACTCCTTCAAATGGTTGCATTAATATGTTGCAAGTTATATTAAATGCGTCTACTTCAAGTACTAAGAAACCTAGCAAGGTGCAAATATGTGGCAAGTGTATTGTAATAAAGATTATCTGTAAGTTCTGAATTGGAGCTGAAATTTGCCTTGGAAAATCACTCGTAATGGCTTTCATGTCAGTATTGAAAGTATAGGTTTCTCTGACTTTTGCATTATCTTTATCTGTGTTCTCCTGAATTCATCTATGCTTCATTATAAACTTGTTTGTACTTTGTGAAGTTGTGGGGGCAAAACCAACAGTGTTTTCGTACGATTATTACAGATGACAAACTCCTCAGTAATAATGATGGTGGTATTTTTGATGACCCGCCTGCACTCTCAGAAGGTGGAGTAATGATGCCAGAGCAACCTCCCCATGATGATATGGATGATGATGATAATGTATCAAGTGAGTATGATCTAAGGCTAGAACTTGAATTGCTTTTAACCAATTTAATTAAGAATCTAATTCCGTGGGAGTATGTTGAACTTAACGTATATATGAAATGTGTTAGACCATTTTAAGATGTGGAGGGAGAGGATGGGAAGCGTAGCACAGTTTTTATTTTGATATTATAGTGCACTGTATTTGTTCTTACTGGCAGTGGGTGGACCAGACAGCCCAGACTCAGTAGATCCAGTTGAACCATTACCAACCATGACCGATCAGACAACTCTTGTTCCCAATGAAGAAGAAGCTTTTGCTCTGGAGCCTATTGACATAACTGGTAAGTAAACTGTTTGGAAATATTTTCTTTGGATCATTCGGAGTCCACCTTAGTATGATAAAGTAGAAATGAATGTCTAGCGCTTCTCCTGACTCTACTTCTTAATTGAGAAAGAAACCAAAGACTGAGTGCTGAATTCACTTTATCCTAGTTTTGACCTTTTAGTGTTTCTGGACAGGTAACTTGTTTCAGTAATCATGGAGGACACTGGTTTGTAACTTCTGAGGAATGCATGTAGTTAAAAAGCACAATGAGTTGGAAAAGACCTTATCATGTCTTCAGTTGTAATGCAGTATCTGTAGTGCACCAGCACTGTCACTATGGTGTTTTTCATGGCCAAGAGTGACTGTTTAAGTTGTGAATGATGCTTAGAGAAGGAGTGATCTTTTTTCTAGTGTAGCTTTTACTAATTGCTGGATCCAGCAGATTAATCCCTTTATTTGAAGCTCTACTAAACAGAGAAAAAGACAATTTCATTAGTGCAAGACTCTTATTTGCTTTAAGTGATATTGCATTTGGCTCAGTATAAACAGATCCCTGCTTTAGCTTAAGCTTCACTTAAAAAAAAAGTACAATAAAATTAAGATCTGTTTTGTTTTGTTTTTAAAAAAAGGTAGTTTGTCCTGTATTTGGAACTCCGGACTGTGATTTACTGCTTGGCCAGTTCGTAAGCCCTGGCACTGCCCTCTAGTGGTAAACTAGCAACAGAGGTCTTTAGCTGGTCAGCTGGGACCAGCAAAGACAGCATTTGCCAGAGCTTCAGGGTCTGCTGCCAAAGGCCAGGCTGTAAACAATTTACAGTAGAGCCTTCTAGAACAGGATGAGAAGTACAGGTATGATAACCGCCCATATTTATATTACCAAAGTTCCCATAGGGCTTAAGCGAAAAAACTTGTTATAGTACTTTAGCTTTTTGGCCAGTGGGACCTTACATCTCAGGGATTTGCTCATGAAGAACACCAGCCAAACAAACCATGAGGGAGGAGGCATATGCAGCTAAGGATATTGACGATTATACGAAACATTTAATTAGACCAGGGCTGTATGGAGAGGAATCTGTAGGCTGTGGGACAGTATTTGTAGCAAGTAACATTTGATATAGGCTTCTGTATTATGCATTATATGTGGGCAAGTAAGGCCTATAGAGAATCTGTAAGATTTCTCCTACAATTTGGTATTTTGATGAGCTCACCTTCATTAATTTTAAAAAATCTCAACAGTCAAGGAAACCAAAGCAAAGAGGAAGAGAAAGCTCATTGTGGACAGTGTGAAAGAGTTAGATAGCAAGACCATTCGAGCCCAGTTAAGTGATTACTCTGATATTGTTACGACGTTGGACTTGGCACCCCCTACAAAGAAACTGATGATGTGGAAAGAAACTGGAGGAGTTGAAAAGCTTTTCTCCCTGCCTGCACAGCCTTTGTGGAATAACAGGCTACTGAAGGTAATGTTTTTGTACAAATTAATTTCTAAATGGGATGTGTTCAAAATTCTGCCTCACTGGTAAACACCAGTATTTGAGTTACAATCTAATGATAGGAATCAGATGATAGGAATCAGTTTTCTTCTTGTTTATGCTTCTTTTTTTTTTTTTTTTTTTTTTTAAGAAAGACTCATTAAAAATGACATAAAGTACCAATGGTTATTTATCAGTTACAAAAATATTTTTTCTTGTTTTAAATGTTGGAGAGGAGATTAAAAAGGGGGAAGGAAAGATGGCATGTGATTGCTTTATGTGACGTAAGACACTGAGAGCTGCAACAGTGAGTAGTTTAACCTTTCTCTTGTAGCTCTTTACTCGTTGTCTGACGCCCCTGGTTCCAGAAGACTTAAGAAAGAGGAGGAAAGGTGGAGAGGCTGACAACCTTGATGAGTTCCTTAAAGACTTTGAAAACCCAGAGGTGCCCAGAGAGGAACAGCAGCAACAGCAGCAGCAACAGCAGCGAGATGTCATTGGTTTGTTTGTCATTGGTCATTTGGTCAAAGATGCTCTGCTTTCCTTCAGAGCTTGTTTCTTTCTTTTGTTCTTAATATTAAGTTCCTAAATATAATGAAGTAAGGACTTCAGTTGCTTGCTTAGGTTTTTATGCAGTCCCTGACTTAAAACAGCTCTTTTTGTAGAAATAGAAGACAGATTTTGTTTGATCCAGTGGATTAAATGGGTATTGTATTGGCTTGTGTATACATCTGTACCAGGTTATTGCAGAAGCTATGTAATCTGTTAGGGTACTTCATTCTAGATAGCAGATTGGACCTAGATATATCAGTATTACTTGCAATTACATTACTAGAACTGTTTTTATTATGGAATATAGATGAACCAATTCTGGAAGAGCCAAGTCGTTTACAAGAGTCAATGATGGAAGGCAGCAGGACCAACCTGGATGAGTCTGTTATGCCACCTCCACCACCACAAACTGGTGTTAAACGCAAACTGCAGCAAGTGGAACCAGAGCCAGTGTTACCTGTAAGAATTTTTTTTTTATTTCAGTTTTAATGAGAAATGGGAAGTATCTTTGAGCAGAATGCGATACAGATTTGAGGTACTGATTTTCTTTGCTATTAGAGATTCATCTCTGAGAGTAGTCTCTAAGGGATTTTTCTGAAGAGTTTGTGTAAGCTTTCCCCTGAAGTCGAATGGGGGTAGGAACTGATGGTGTTTCATCCAACGGAAGTCTTGGAGGAATAAATTATATCAAGAGCTTCTGCTGTGGCAAGTGTATATTAGAAAGGACAGTGTGAGCTGCACAGATTCTTCCCTTTGGAAGATATTCCCAGTGGTCCACTGTTAATAGTTCAAACAAGAACTGATCTTTCAGGAGAGATTTCTTCCCTGGGTTATGGTTAGACAATTTCACATCTACTCCTTCTGTAAAAGCTGTTCTGCAGTATGAACCAAAACCATATTTTTCAAGGGGGGGGAAGAAAAGTGCACAATTAAAGTTACGCTCTTTCTGAATGCTAACCTGGTGAGAAGGAACAGTCCTGGATGGTGCAGTCCTTCTCATGTTTGTGAACTTCTTATTCCGTTTCTCATGGGACTGCAGGTTACTCGCTGTTAAATGCGACAAGTGTTACACAGTCTTATAAAAAGCAGAGCACTGGATGAAATTGGTATCAACTGTTTGTGCTGAAGTGGATAATGTGATTTGGGGTAACTTGGATTATGCCAACGAGATCAGGCCTCAAGGTGAACATACCTTTGAGGTACCTGCTATATGATGCTGTCAGATAGAAGTGAATGCTTAGAAACTTTATAGAGTGTCTCGTTCTTAATTGTGTCCTGCTTGTACTGCAAGGGGACAACATTTTGATATTCTGAAGGTGTCCTGTTGACTGAGATAGTTTGTTCATGTAGTACTGCGTCTGGTTACGTGTGCTGATCCAAGAAATGAGATCAGTAGTTTTGCTGGGAAGCCTTTTTCCTTAGTGATGCCATAACTTTTGTTTGGGTAGAGTCTAAAGGATTAAAAATGCAGGTGTGGAGAGCAAACCAACAAAAACGTTATTCTCGTTTTTCATAACTTTTTATAAATGGCTAAGAGAAGAATTAGAGACTTCGATGTTGTGAAACTGTTTTGTGGTGTCAGTATTCTGTTGTAAAAGCACCAATAAAATGATTCTCTGTTTATCTGTACTTGTACTCCTAAAGCATCCACCGTCACAACAGCTGGAAATACCACCAGTAGAAATGCCTCCAGAGGAGCCGCAAAACATTTGTCAGCTAATACCAGAGCTAGAACTCCTACCAGAAAAAGAGAAGGAGAAGGAAAAGGAGAAAGAGGAGGAGGAAGAAGAGGAGGTAAGAGCAGAGCACTTAAAAACCACAACAACAAGCTATGTAAAAAGGGGTTGTTGTGTTCCCCTGGCACTGTTTGATTTTGTATTCAAGAAATGGCACGAGAAACGTTAAGTTTTTATTTGGGAAAAGTTAAACTTTAGAAAGGTAGTTGTTGCATGACCATTTTACAAATCACGTATGCATTCTCTTGGGAATTAGAGGGTGCTTCTCATGTGGTTTGATTTAAGCCACTCTCTCTGAATTTTGATGCCTTATGCAAGAAATTTTGGGCTTTGATTCTCTTAGTAATGCAGCAAGCTGTTGCTGTTTGCAGTGAAATGTTACTTATAGGAGTACAATCACAATGAAGAAACACATCTTGACTTAATTTTGAGAAATAAAAGGAAAAATTGTCCAGGTGATGTTTTCTGCTCAATTTGAAGTACTTGATTTAAGACTGGAAACAAAGATACTTACTTGCATGTGTTGCTTTCATGGTGATTTTTATAATTGCAGGCTTGAAATATAACTTTCATTTTAAAAGCCATATGCAAGTCATCTTCCATAAACAAGCACTGTTCCGAGTGCTTCATCGGACATGGTCCTCTCTAACAGCACAGCTCCCTTTTGCAGCTTTTAGCAACCTGTTCTCCTTTTTGGTGACTCCGTTTCCACAGTGAAATGAGAACGTTGGTGTTTATTAATGTTTGCGAAATAAAGGGATTGCCGATATTATGTTTAGGTTAGATAAGTCTTTTTTCATTAAGCCATCATGACTGAACTTTTTTGTATTGCTAGTTGCCAGCGTGACATTTTGAGGTATAGTGGCACGCAGCCTTACTAAGATACATCAGCTTAAGCATTTGTCTTTCGCTGTCCCATTTCCTGACTCTCCTAGCTGTACCCTGAGTCAGGTTGTCCATACCCGGTTAGATTGTGACTGTCTTGATGAAAAGAAAAAGCTGTGCTGGTATGTAGAAATACCTCTTGTAGAGCTTGGTGCGCAAGAAGATCTGTTGTTTTGTAAATGCGAGTTCTGGCTGCTTGCAGGAAGAAGATGGCACAGGGGGTGATCAGGATCAAGAAGAACGGAGGTGGAACAAGAGGACTCAACAAATGCTTCATGGGCTTCAGGTACACATTATCATTTACGTTCTCTTAAAGTAGCTTTTGAACGTGCCCACTGGCGCTATTGACCAGAGGTGAAAGTTCTAGTGGAGTCTTATTGTCAGAAGATACAGAATTAAAGTATCAGCTCTGTCACAGGGAGGAAAATATTCTTGTAACTGACTAAATCATAATGTAGCTGCCGCCTTTTTTCAAATAACATTTGAAGCAGAACTTTGCACTTAAGTGTTTCCAGCCGTGCTTCGTACACAAGTAAGATTCCCAGAAATGCAGTTTCTAAAATAATTGAGTTTGTGTTCTTGCAGTGAAACCTTAGAACCCCCCCTGACTTTGGGCTCTGTAAGAATAGGCAAACATTGTCAAGGTCCAGGAACAAAACTGTTTTGTGGGATGTTTGTTCCTAGATGGGACTAGTCTGAAAACTTGTGTGCTATGATAAGCTGAGTCTGCAGCAACTGGGAGAATATGACCTTGGCGCTGAAGTGCAGCATTACTTTTCAGCAGGTGGCTTCAGGCTGCCATTGTCAGCCTGCACGACAGATAATCTTTTGTAGAATGGATTCTTGCTCACTAGAACTAAAGGGCTTTTTCTGATAAGAAAATTGAAAGCCTCTACTATATACTTGAAGTTGAGTGCAAACTCGTGTCTCCTTGCATGTAGGTCTGCCTTTTGCTTTTAAGTCTGGTTTGTGGTTCCTACCCATTTCCTCCCTTAATTATTTTGGCAGCTCTTGAGATTGTGGTTTCACTGGAGTGTCAATCCCATCCCTCTAAGCTGGCTTTGTTTTCCAGAGTCAACTTTCTTGGGGTGAAATTGGTCTCCATCTGCTGATAAAAGTTCATTGTCACTACTGTATCTCTGAAGTTCTATTATAGTTGTGGGGTTTTTTGGTGTGGTTTTTTTTTTTTTTTTAAAGTTGCTGACTTTTCAGTCATGTAAGATTTAGTGGTAATTTCTGTTTTCTCAGAAATACATAAGCAAAAGCTTTAAATTTCTGGAGCGTGAGCATGTGACATTGAAGAGTAACATGAATGAAGTCAGTTTTTTTGCTTGCCTGCAAGAATTCCGCAAGCTTAAGATTGTTTTAAACTGCTTATATGGATGAAGCCTGGTAGGCAGGTAGGCAGCACACCATCACTTCCTCACTCCTCAGTGGGATGGGGGGCAGTATCAGAAAGGTAAAAACAAGAATGTTTATAGTTTGAGGTAAAGACGATGTAGCAGGTGAAGTATAGTTGCTTGCACAACTAAAGCAAAATAGGGAACTCATTCACCACTTCCCATCAGCAGGCAGATGGTCAGCTGTTTTCCAGTGGAATAACACAGTAACTCGAGACACGTCCCACACTCCCTCCTTTTCGTCTTATCCCCTGGCTTTTATTCAGCGTGACATCGTATGATATAGAATATTAGTTGATATTCCATATCAGTTGGGGTCAGCTGTTGTGGCTTTGGCTACTCTTAACATCTTGTGCATTTCCCAGCTTCCTTGTTTTGGGGGAAGCGTGAGAAACAGAGAAGGCCTCAATGCTGTGCAGGCGCCGGGTAGCAACAGTTTAACCATTGGTGCTTCATCAGCACCGTTTTGATCACAAATTCAAAATGTGGCACCAGCGAGCTGCTATGAGTAAAATTAATTCTGTCCCAGCTAAAACCAGTACACAGCTGTCAATTAAATATTATTTTTAAAGTGTACAGATGCATAGTTGGTGATGTTCCTCCTTTTTTGTTTTCTCTGTTTAATCATGGATTTTGTACAAGAGCTTCAGAATTTGTTTTGGGCCGCATCTAGCTTTGTTTGATCGTCTCCTCCATGTGCCCAAAAAAGGATCAGACTGGATAGCTGAAGCATTAAATCTGTACCGAGACCCAAAGTTAGGATCTGTTTAATATAAAGTAATTTCATTTGGCCAGCTTAATATCTTTTCATCTCGTAGATATTCCAAAGTAGACAGTTCTGTTTTAAATTGAAGATGTTAGTCGTCGTTCTAGGCAGCGAACAAATGTATTTCCCTGCATCCTTTATATTCTGGCCAAGACTTTGAAAAGACATAAACAGCTTTTGGGTACTTTGTTTCAGACAAAGAGGACTTTTAGAAATAAACAGGCTTTCACCTTGAAAAAATAATGCCTCTTTACGGAACCTGAATTATTGTTTGAAACAATAGTTCATGATTCTATTTGGAGTCACTTTCATTGTGAGAAATACAACGGGTTTTTTTTTTGTTTATCTTCAGAAATACTTGTTCTGTAGTCAAAAAGCTGGCTGGCTTTTAAGATCTTCAGGGATCTTAGTTTCATTTAGATAAGATCCATGTGGAATTCATGTACATGCTGTGGTGTCCCTGCCCGGTGTTGAGTCCATCACAATCCTTCCCAGCATCCCTCAGGCGGTAACAAACAATCTTGCCAATTGCTATTCGTGCTTATATGCATTTTTTTAATTTGCCTTATGGACGTTTGTGTTTTTTCAGAGAGCTCTTGCTAAGACTGGAGCAGAATCCATCAGTTTGCTTGAGTTGTGCAGGAATACAAATAGAAAACAAGCAGCTGCGAAATTCTACAGTTTCCTGGTACTCAAAAAGCAGCAAGCCATAGAGCTGACGCAGGAGGAGCCTTACAGTGACATCATCGCAACGCCTGGTCCCAGATTCCATATTATCTGAATGGTTAGATACAGCAGAGCTAGTGTTTGTCTCACTAGTGCGTACGTGTATGGCCCCATCTGGAGGGCCCTCAAGACCGTTGCGGAAAACTTAGATTTTATTGTCTGTATAAAGTCCTCGTTGGGTTTTTTTCGGGGGTTACCTGGGTTTTGTATTTTAAATTTACCACTTAAATTTTTAGTGAAACTGCTGGGGTGGGAGGCTTGAGTTCCAGCTGCAGAAACCAGGCAGCTCAAGGACCCGGATGAAGATTGTGCTAAGAAAGCAGAGCACACGTGTGCAATATTGGTGCATGTAATGTTTGAGTATCATGATGATGTCTTACTCTCATTTGACTAGTTAATTCAATAGTGATATTTTCAAACCTCTACAAGTAAACCTAAATGGCCAACCTACTGTCTGATTAAAAACTTTGCCAAACTTGTCTAAAATGTTCGGTCTGCTTCTCATAGTTGTGGTTTTTTCCCCTTCCTTAGATCTTTGTGCATACTGTGGGTCTCTTACAGCTGCCAATATGAAAGGTAGCGCCTGATACGTCAGCTTGCTTTGTCACTGCATTTTTGCAGTCGGATTTTTGTAGCCCTTGATGCTAAGGGGAAATGGGTGTCTGCGGAAAGCCCTTCCTGGGAGTGATACCATCACATACGTGAAAGGACTGAATGTGTTTTACGCATTTGAGACGAAACATCACTTTCTACTTATCACCTCGTCACGGTCCACTACTGTTAATGGCTAATTACTGTTAATAAGCATCGAGTGAAAACTCTAGTCATTTCATTTAAACCTTCTAAGATATCAAAATACTTTAGGTTTGTTAGAGCTGTATATAAACTCCAGACTTTTTAAAACGAACTTCTAGATTGTAAATTATCTGATTTTTATGAAGTGGGCTTATGAGGATAAGAATAAAGAGTTGAACAGATTGCCTCTGTGGAGGTACTGCATTCAGATACCACCTGTACTGAAAGGGCAACAAACTTGAATATACAGTGTGAACGGGCATAGTTCTGCTTAATTGTGTAGCGTATTAATGACTCTTGGGATATATTTATGGTTTTAGTATTGATTTTTCCAATAATGCACACTCCTGTGTTCCCAACGTTTTATCGGGTTTGCTGAAGGAGTCCCATTTGATCTTACGTACAAACAATGAAGCTTTACTGTTAGATCAAGCAGTACCAGAAATTATGTGAATATGTTGATTATGGAAACCTGTCTTAACTTTTTTTAGGGCAAAATTATTCACGCTGAAGGTTCTGGTTTTAATGTGGGCACTTTGTGGTGTAATTTTGGGACTGAAATTTCAGTGTATACAGAAGTGTAAAATTATGTGAATGTTTTAAAAAGATCTGCGACTCCATAATGAACCTGTTTGAATAATCCTCGGAAAAGTTAATTGTATAAAATTACTGCAGCTTTATTTTCAACATGATGTGCCTGTCAAACCATGGTTTTCCCCTTTGTAAAAAGAGACCTTGTAGATAACTTGAATGTTTAATTAATAGAACAGGTCATTCGTTTCTCGTTACACTTTTTAGTCTGGTTTTGTTGCTTTTCAAGGTTAATATTCTTGAAAATAGTTGATGCTGTTATGTATAACTTTTTCTAATAAAAGTTGTGTTATAAGCTGTTACGTTGTGAGCCCCGTATCTTTTTTAAACACCTTTCACTTCTGTAGCAGGGACCTCGTATTGATTGCTTATTTTGGTATTAGGAGTGGAAGTGTGCTGATAGAGCTGCTGGAGAGATTTAAAGCTTGAATGTGTAAATAGATTTCTTACCATTAGGAAGGAAAACTGCCTTCAGTGGCCATCCTGTGGTTTTGTTCAGGCGCTCTATGCTAGGAATGTCTGTGTGGAAAATCAGAGGAGACTGTCTATAAGTGATTCATCTCCATGCCAGTCCCTTCCGAGTGCCAGAACATATCCAGCCTGAATTCTTTGAGCTCTGCGGTTCTCTTTCTTCTAGAATTGCTTCTGTGAATGGAGGTGCTTCTGAAGATATGTGGTCCTTGTAGATCCAGACACCTGGATCCAAGCCTGTAGTAGAAGCAGCAGATCTCCTATGGAGTCCCTCAGGTTACCTGCAGAGCTTATATAGAACCCAGGGTAATGAATTCTGTTTGACTCATGCCGTCTCTGGGAACTGAAGGCCCAGCCTGGATCCAGTAAGATAACTTCATCGCACGGAAGTGACTGCACTGCTTTTGAGTTTGAGCCCCCTGTGGAAGCAACTGATTCTGTTTGTGCTGCAAGTTTGCGGGCTGGCCTGTGTTGAGCTAGGTTGAGTACGTGCGTCTGTGTGCAGCTTATTTGCGCTGGACAGAGTTGTTTTCATTTCTTTGGTTAAAACTTTCTAAGGGGAATATGCTAAAGCATGGGACCAGAATGAAAGGTGGCTTCTCCAGCGCTTTCTCTGGTTTAGGTGTATGACATTTTTGTCAACAACGTGGCACTTTGTTGCACCACTGGGATCCTCCCTCACCACCAACCGACTTGACAAAGGTTGGGCTCCTGATGACACTAAACGTAATCTGAAGCACTCTGCCAGCTCTGCTTTATAGTGCAGAGGAGTTGTTATGTGTTCAGCACTATTGAACGTGGCCTGCATGTAATGCTGAGAAACGGATTTCTTGGAAAGCAGGTTTCACAATAGTGTAGTGATGACCTATTGAGCAAGGACAAAGGAAAGGTGATAGACAAAGCATTTGCTCTCTGATACGAGCATTTCTCGTGTCTCCAAGAAGTGTATTTTGTTGATCTCACTGTGCAGATGTGCGATGCGGAAGTGCTGTTGTGCAGCATTACTTTGTTTCTCTTTTCCTACCAGTGATGCTCTTTGTGAAGATACTGGACTACTTAAAACTCCCAAAGCTGTAATCTGCCTTTTGTTACTGTTACTCTTCGAATAGTGGTTTAAACAGTTTTAGAAGAACCAGCAGCATTCAGCTGGCTTCTTACCTAATAAAAACTGCTTTCCTAGCCATTTAGTGAGTAGCATCATCTTCTCCAAGTACTTCTCCAGTCCTCCTATATGGAACGTGGGCGTGATTGGTACCCTTGCTTTAAAATGTTCCTTTCTGCTTCATCGTTCAGGCTGGAATGTCTCCAGCTTGTTTGGCTGTAGCAGCAGCTCCTTTCCCTCACTGGGTGCAGTACGGTGCAGTGAATGCCTCTGTTACTGCTCCATCTTTGCAGGCAGCAGATTTGTTCTCTCTTGCAATCTGAAATATTTACAGCAATCCTTACTGTCCACACACTGCTCTCCAAATGACTTCTCTCCGGTGGGTGAAAGGAAAAGCAGTTCATAAATCTAAGGAAAACATTCCTGCAAAGGGATTCGGTTGTGAAATTAATTCTCTCGCTGCGTGTCTGACCACCTTGAAGATGGACTGCTTTGACTGTACCTCGAGAGAGCTGTTATTGTTCCAAGTGAGTTGAAAGGAGGGAAGCGAGGCAGAGAATGTTTCCTATATCTGTAGAGTTAAATGGCTGTCTGCAGGATATACGTAGAGGACTTTGTAATTCAGAGCATTTCAGCTAATTTTTAACTTGACTAAAAGTATCAGCTGAAAGTATCACTGGAAATCACACTTTAGTTGCTAATGAAATCTGTTTAAAATCCTATTGAGTGGCAGCTGCTATGTGCAACTTTGCTTTGGGGACTTTGCTGGAGGGTCGCATTGTGGTCTTTGGGATGATGGGCTGAGCTCGCCCTTTCATATGCGCTCCATTGATTGCTTATTTAGCTTTGGCCTTGTGTGCTGACTTCTACACCTGCAGCTAAAGGATGCCAGCCTTCAAGAGGCTGTTTTCCACTCCCTGTTGCCATCCAGCTGCTGTGAGTGTGCCTCTGTGTGGTGGTACATAAGGAACGTTTTGGGGGAAGCTCTCGAGTGTCTCCTCTTGAACTCAATTCATGTTCTTCCACATCCTTTTCAACCATTTTTCTTTTCTTACACCTGAAAACAATAGCCTAGGCTCCACACTGTGAACTCCGCAGTGTGCGTACGTCAAAAAGTGAAAAGGTAGGAAATGGATTATCCCAGCTCGCATAGAAAAAAGGGCAGGACTCTACTGCTAAACTGAGAGTGAGCTGAAGCCACTGGGGAGATAGGAACAGGAAGTAGAAAAACAGGTTTCCCTTGCTATTCTCACAGGAGCTCTTCTTACATTTGTTTTACTTGAAAACATTATGTGCATAGAGTCCAAAACAATCCAGAAACACAGCTAGGAGAAGATATCCATACTAGCCAAACGCTCATGTTAATGTTGTGTTATAAGTCAAGTGCCAGAAACTTTCTGGGAGAACACACCCTCCAATTTCATCTGGCCCCAGCTATTTCCCAGCAGCCAGGAAGGAAACAAGCGGTCGTTTGGCTGCCACGAGTCGGCTCTCTGCATGTTCTTCCCCTGCTCTCCCCCTTCTCTTGTTTGCCCAACTTTTGTTTTCAATAAAAATATTGAACATTATAACGCGGCCTGAATCTAATGCTGAGTAATTGAGGCCCGTGCGGTTGACCTTTAATCATGGATGTTTATAAATGTTGTTGACATTGATCAAGAACGCATGCAGTGAGAAATACTGAATTTGCTCCTGATGCTTAACATTCATCTAGAGCAGAGGGGGGTTGGAAGCCAGTGGTGTTCTTTATGTGAAGGGCTCTTCTCTAAAGTAAAAGCTGTTCTGCTGCCTTCTTGGAGTAGTTCCTTGTCTTGCAATGCCCAGGTACTGCTGGCGATTAGTTGTACCCATTGTCTACATTTGGGGATGGTAGAAATGATTCAGGGTAAAGCCCACCAGTAGAGATGTGTGGGCTTTTGCTTTTTGCTTTTCTTTTCTTTTCTTTTCTTTTCTTTTCTTTTCTTTTCTTTTCTTTTCTTTTTTTTTTGCTTTTCAGCTGGATCAGTTCCTACACGCTGCTTGCTGGGCAGCCATACAAAAACCTGTGCCAGCACAACGCAAGGAGCACCAGGCAGGAGGAGAGAGGAGGGAAGGGGTGAGCACTGCTTTTTTAGATGACTGTGCCAACTTTACATGTGTGTTAAATCAGCCTCGGAAAAGTATTTGCTGTAATGCTGTTTGAATTCAGGAGTCCCAGCACTGGCCGCAACTGGCGTATTGGCATGTCTACCATCAACTGGTGGAGCGCCATTAATATTCTGCATTTTTGAGGCAAAAGTTGAAACTTGGGATATTTTCATGACAGAACTCAAGTCCAACCTGTGCCAGACAATGCGTCTGCGCTTCCTATTCATTTCACGTACGGTCCCCACTTTAATTTGGAGTAAGGCAGAATCAGAGTCAACGTGCACCGCTCATCAGAGCACACCGCACATCGCAGTGCATTGATGACTGCAGCAAAGGGAGGGGGGTACCTTAAACCATCCCGCTGCTGAGCATTCTGAATGACAGAAAATTCAGCAGGATCTGTTGTTGTACAAATGAAACTGCTTCTCATATTCCTTGACTAAAGGACTGAAAGAAATGCTGATGTTTCAGGAATAAGAAACCACAGCCAGTGTTGTGAGGAAAAAAAGTAGGAGAAGCAGGTCAGCGTTTGGATACAAAAGCTGCATTTGATGCTTAACGTAGGAACGTTTCTCTGTTAGGTCAAATAACGGATGGGAAACTCTGAATATAAGCAAAATGGATGGTTTTGAATTTTGTAATCGTGTGAATGCAAACTTGCAGCCAGTCCCGATGAAGCTGAGGGAGGCAGCAATGAGCCAGAAAAGGCACAAAAAGATCTGCAATGGTGGCTGCTCCTTAGCAACACAAGCCACAGCTTTTCTCAATCATTTCTCAAGGCTGAAATAAGTGCGGAAGACACCGGGTGCTTCCAGCGCTTAGTTTCATCTTCACATCTGTCAGAAGTAGTTCCAGTTGGTTTACTGTGGCAGTCTGCTCCCTGCAGCGTGGATCGGGGCTGGGATCTCTGTCGCCTTTGCGCTGAGTCTGTGGAATTACACAGCGGCTATGCACAGAGCTGAGGAGGTAGTGCTGCTGTTGAAAAGGTTTCAAATCAAACCCCAGAACAGCACACCTGCTGCCTACGTGAGGAATGTATATGGAACACTTAACCCACTCCTGGCTGGTCTATGCTGGAGCGACTCTCCCCCCCCCCCACCCCTTTCTGGTTCTGTCAGTTTCTTTGGCAGTGGTGACACAATCAGGAAAGCACAGCAGATGTCAAACAGTTTTTACTGATTACTGATGAGTTTCTTTTGATGAGACCCAACCGAGCAAGCAGCTCCATCCCTGGTGCACAACTGCAGTGGGTGTTTTTGATGCAGCCCAACCTAGGAGCCGACACACTCCGTCCAACTGCCCATAGCCATTCCTTCAGGGGAGAGGCAGATTGCTCCCAGCATACAAAGCCAGGCGAGAAGGCTGGGCCAACTCAAAGCTTAAATCTGCCTAGATAGGTTTGCATGTATACTTATAAAGATTATTTTGTATTTATGGTACCCTTTGTTCTCACGACCCAGTATGTTATGAAAGGCTGTTCTGGTTTGGTGTGATGTGCAGATCATTGACTTCCCCAGGGAAATGCAACCTCCACCACATCCAGCCAGATGTGCTGGGCATATGGGCAGTGGAACTGTAGGGTTCTGAAGCCCTTGGGGTGGACTGATAGTGAGAGGACTGTGGGTTTGCATCTCACAGAAGGAGGAGGCACAAGGCCCACCGTCTGTGAGGGGAATGCAGCAGGGGGAAAGCAGCTTGGTTGCTTCTGCAGTTGTGACACCCATGTGAATGTCATTTCCAAGAGCTGGGACGGGGATGTGATGAAGCCACCTGCCTGTTCAGAAGGCTCACAGGTGCAACCATGAATGTATTTTATCTCTGTGTTCTGTCCTCAAAGCCTCCCCCTATTTCTGTGGTCCCCGAAATCCAGTTTTTCTGCTGTAACTCAGTTTCTTGCTTACTTTCTTGTCCAAGACCTTTTCTCTCAAAGGACCAGATTTCTGGATCCAAGGCTCCCTGTGCTTACTCCCAAAAAAATCATTCTGCACTGGAAAGCAAAGCTCACCATTACCTTACAAGCAAATAAGGCACAGAATCATAGAATTGTTAAGGTTGTAAAAGGCCTCCAAGATCACTGTCAACCCATTACCACTCTGCCCACATCCCTCTGTGCCACATCTACACATTTCCTAAACATCTCCAGGGACAACGATTCCACCACCTCCTTGGGCAGCCCATTCCAACACTTCACCGCTGCTTCTGAGAAGAAATTGTTTCTAATATCCAACCTGAACCTCCCCTGGCACAACTTAAAACCATTCCCTCTTGTCCTATCGCTGTTACTTGATAAAAGAGACCAATCCCCACCTCACTACAATCTCCCTTCAGGGAGTTGTAGAGAGCAATAAGGTCTCCCCCGAGCCTCCTCTTCTCCAGACTGAACAATCCCAACTCCCTCAGCTCCTCCCCATGAGATCTGTGCTCCAGACCCCTCACAGCTTCACTGCCCTTCTCTGGACATGCTCCAGGGCCTTGATGTCTTTCTTGTATGGAGGGGCCCAAAATTTAAGACAGTACTTGAGGTGTGGCCTCACAAGGACCGAGTGCATAATCAAAACCTGCAT
Organism: Alectoris magna; assembly: GCA_030625065.1. Taxonomy (NCBI): domain Eukaryota; kingdom Metazoa; phylum Chordata; class Aves; order Galliformes; family Phasianidae; genus Alectoris; species Alectoris magna. The sequence goes on from CM060561.1 coordinate 14,656,182, forward strand.
ATTGGACAGAAGAAAGACACAGCTCCATAGATTTTAGTGATAATCTGCTCCTACCTCCTAAGCGTGGCATTTCCAATTTTATCTATTAATATCTGGTTTTACTTTACTTAACAACTAAGCAGTAATATTTTTTAACTTACCACATTTTCCTCAAGGGAAGATGAGATTGGTTACAATATGCTTGGACACATGGCAGGGCAATATGTGTGACTGTCATCTGTGAAGAAAATGGGCACATGGTATCGATGTCTGTGTCTGGTTGAAGGAGACAATACTGTTTGAGAAACTTCTCAGAGCTGTTAGATTCCTGTGGTGTAATGACTGTGGCTCACACATCATTTCTGAGTACACAGATAAAACTTGGCCTGAGTGTTCTGCTGTCAAAAGGGAAAATGTATGCTCTGATACTATAGCCTCCAGTTTGGTATGGAGCTGCCAGCTGCCGAGTTCCCTGACAGCCGCTCACCTGTGGTTTGCCCACTCCACAGGAACTGATATTTTCCACAAGATGCAAGAGTATGTGGAAAGGTTCCCACCTGAGCTGCAGTTGGCAAGTTGCCTGCAATATGAAGTTCCATTGGTCTTCCTCTCCAGCAGAAGAATTTCCCAGCCTGTCCTACTAGAAAACCTGGTCGTGGCTAACCAGGGTGCAGCTCGTGTGAAGAGAGCCATCAAAGTGCTGAAGGCGCATACCCTGCCACCTCACCCTTGTACCGTGTTGGCACAAGTATGTTACAGCTGCAGAAAGCCAAGGATCCGTTTCCCTTCACCTGCCAGAGGGAAAGAAGAGGAGTAAGGCGGAGAGAGCACTCTGTTAGGGTTAGGGACCATGTCACTTGGCTAAGACTTGGGGTGGAGTACGAGGACAAGGCCTGTGGAGATGGAGGAAAAAAAAAGTCTTTATGCTTTGTAGTAGGAATGTGAAAACAATGCACTTTAAGCGAAGTCTAGCTGGTTTCAGCTGCACATCACACTCATACAGACGGGAGTAGGGAATGCTGGCCCATGGCTGTCTTCCAGCTACAATGAGTAGCGACTGGCTTTAGATGCAAAGGGGTAGCTTTAACTGTTACGGTAAATTTGGTACTGACATTTAAAGCAAAAATAACATTTTAAGATCATTAGACCAGCCCACTGCAAGGAGTATTATTTGAAAACTTCAGCTTCTAATTAATGCTGTCTAAAATCATTCTACTCTGAACACAGGGTAGAAAAATCCAATTTAACTGAAAGGTACAGCAGTGAGGTGTTACGCATACAAAGTTTGATTGCACAACTAATCAACTTATAATTTATCAAGTCATCAGTACAATACATAGTCTGCACATGTTTAAAACATCCTCCTATTAATAGATCCTTAGGTCCCGGTTAAATGTAGAAGTATCTAACATTTAAACGAATGCCTTGAAAGCTACAATTTCTATGTATTTTTAACTCCAGTCAGCTAAATTAGATTTTTTTTTAGGCTTACACTTTAGAAGCCCCATAAAGAAGTCTGGTAGGTATGAGTTCTTGATGAAAGCCATGTAGTGGTGGCAAAAGACCAAGAAATTAAGATTTAAAGGACTTAATTTCCTGCTGACTGAAGGTTGTGTATGAGGTCACATGCATTTATCTTCCATCGCAACCCTGTATTTCCTTCTGGAATGAGAAGAGAACATGTCTTCATGGCAATTCTGCACTGATATTTTAATCTGGGAGGACCTCAGTGTAAAAGAGGAAGTAAGAATCCAAGTGATCCAGAGAAGGAGCCCTAATTCTTGAAATATTTTAAAACTTATAAGATGGAAAATGCCTATGAAAAATTTCTGTCCACGCTGTCGTGGAGGCACCCAACCTATTCCTTCTGTGCCTGCTCTCATAGTGAGAACCCTTTCCCTGAAGTCACATTCCTGAATATTCTCTTCATGAGACTGCAAATGCAGTCACTTGGCACTCCGCTGTTTTTCTCTGCACTGGCAGTTTGTTGTTTCTTTCAAATGTTCATCTGGCTCTGTTTTGCTTAATCATGGTGTCTCCCAAAGGTCTGCACTAATGAGTTTCTGCATTCATACCATATGCTTTCTTTGCCATGGAGAAGTTCAGTCGTATAGCAAACAGACTTTGAAATTCTTCCTACTCCCTTCCTCCTCTTCCCTCTAATCTGAGAGGCCTTCTTGGCAGAAAGGGCTTCTTCCACCCTGCTTGATAGAAGTGGTCCACATCATAATTTGGATCTGTGGCAACACTTTGAAAGGAATTGCCCTCTTCCTTCTTGGCTCATCTTTGTTAACCAGCTTTTTTGTAGCTTTCACTTTAAGTCCCAAAGGCCAAGATCATCCACAAACTCAAAAAGTGGTGGCAGCTTCTGGTGATAAAAGCAACTGGACTCTACTGAAGGAGCCATGCTTCTTATTTACTGCCAGGTGTGCTGGGGAAGCACTGCTGCTAAGTAAGGATAAGACTCAGAAGGATTTAGGAGGCTTCAGGCAGCTACAAGATCAGCACTGGAGCGAAGTCCCTTGGGAAAGGCCAAGCCAACTGCCCTAGAGATAATGACAGACAGCAGAGGAAACCACCCTAGCTCCTCAGCTGATAAAAACAGGCCATGAAAGCTGGTATTCTAGACGGAGAATTTAAAATCCCATTAGCTATTCTCCAGTAAGGAAACAGCCCAACAGGGAGTGTTCTTCATAACAAAATCCTTAGAGGACTATTTTTCCCACACTTTCTTTCAATTACATTCACTCCACTCTCATAAATTCCCATACGGGGGCATTTCTGGCAGAGATCTGCCATCAGTGGCAACTCTTAGCTTACTGAAGTCTCACAAATCCACCTCCAATAGAATAACGATTTTTCTCTTTCATTTTCCCCATATGAATACAATGATACAAAGGGAGCAGTGTTCAAATCGTGTCCCCGTTTTTTGGAATCCTCTCAGATTGTCCATCAAGTTAAAGGTGTACATAGGTATTATCTCATCTAGGTGCATGCAGGGCATATTCCCAGATACAAGAATCTATCCAGTGGCTGCAGCTCTAGGACGTATGAAAGAACCTGGTCCATTTGGTCCTAAGAGAAGTTCCCCCCAAGCCAGCTGTGTTAGGAGACTTGGGCAGGGAGCCAATTGTGCTGTCAGTGCATGAAGCATGACATACACCTGAAGGGTGGAAAAAAGATCAGTGCTGTTAACACACACTGGGGTTTGGTGAAATTGTGCAGAAGCACAGAAACTTAGAATGGCTTGTGTTGGAAGGGACTTTAAGGACCACCTATTTACAACCCCCTGCCACGGGCAGGGCTGCCACCCACCAGCTCAGGCTGCCCAGGGCCCCATCCAACCCGGCCTTGAGCACCTTCAGAGATGGGGCACCACAGCTTCTCTGGGCAGCTGTGCCAGTGCCTCACCACTCTTGGGGTGAAGAATTTCCTACGAATAGAAGAGTTCATATTGGCAGGCGACAGTGAGATGGAGATCTCAAAACACTCCTGATGGTGAGAGTTCCATCTAAGCAAGAGACTCACCACAGCTGAAGGTCACTGTTTATGTCCTGTTCTCTCCTTTACAAGTCCACTTTGATTGAGAAGAGCATTAGCAACAGTAAACAGCATTTTGCTCTGAGACATCAACTGTCTTCCAGGCAATAGTATCAAATATTAAGTGACTATATAGGCATTGCCAGAAGAGTGGAGGACAAGACTACGCTTACATATCCAAGACATCAGCTCCAGTTTGTTTGCTGAAGTTAGAGCTGCTGTATTATTTTACAGCATTTAAAATGTTCGCCCAGATGTTTTTCATATGCATTTTTTCTGTTACTGGGGATTTTCTAGTTGTACCATTTTGTTTTCTTTTGTCTAGTTTTACAGCCACTTCCCAGTGTTCAGGATGCTTTAAAATAAGAACTGGGCTCACCTGTAGGATGTGCCCTGATAAACTTGGCTTTCAGTTACACAAGCTCAGATTTTTCACCAGCTGGCCAGACTTCTTCAAGCAGACCAAAGAATGTTGCATTAATGTATGGGAAGAGGCTTAATCTACTTTTATATCCATTTTCAATAAAACACAATTTTCTCTGAAAGATCTGCCTAAAACCTTTGTCTCCCAGCTTGAAATATATCTCTGAAAGTAATAAAATTTTCCATTACACCAGCAAAGTAGTTATTAAATTTTATTTCTGTGAGTATCAGAATTTCCTATCCCTGGAGGGATGTCTTCTGTGTATCACTGCGAACCTGATAAATGAAGTACAATGAAGCCAACTGATGTCACACCGTCACAGCAGGGTTATTATGAAACAGGGCAAAAGTGTCTTTACAGAAAAAGGCTTTTGTGTTCTTAGGATACTCAGAAAGCTCTTGCAAAAATTAAGACAAGGCGTTTTACTCCTCTGTGGGAATATGATGGTATGCCATATACTTCAGTCATTAAGATAAAATGCCCCTGAGATGGATGACAAGACTATATACAAAATAACAGAGCATGGTGATAAATTCATAGTGCACTTTTTACCTACTATCTTTCTAATTGGGATTTTCTCATTTAAGGTCGCTAAGCCTCCTCTCTAGTTGCTCGCTCTGCTGCTGTCTTCCTTTATGGTGGTGATGGGTGGATGGTTGAACTGGATGGTCTTTGTGGTCTTTTCCAACCATAATGATTCTATGGTCCAGTGATCTTGTGATTTTGTATTTCTTTTTCTTTCAAATTTTCCACTATTAAACTCAAACTGTAGAACAGTAGAAGTTTGATATCTATCTTGTCACATAAAACAAAAACTGGCTGAAATGGAAGCCGTATTGAAGGGAGTGTTATTTTCCCCTTGGGTCTCAGTGCTTCCAGCCTGGGCTGTGGGACCATGGAGCTGGGCTACCTGGGGGACACTCAGTGGTCCCAGCCAGGAACACTGGAGATCACATCCCACAGGGCTGGCTGTGTGTCATTCCTCTCTGGTGCTGGGATGGATAGAAATGCTGTAGTGGCTGCCCACACATTTGGTGTTTTGTGCTCTCCTTATGCTTCACTGTGCCAGAGAAGGTTTAATAATCGAACTCTGTTACCCACCCAAGATAGCAGCCAATGATCCTCTTCAAAGGACAATCACAAACATAATGGTTTTAACACAAGGCTAACACATGACACTATCAGAAAATACAAAGATGTTTTATCAGAATTAAAGGAGCCAGTGGATGTTTCTTGTGCTGAGAAAACACAGCTAACATCCAGACATTATCATTATAAGGCCATGTAAAACTGAGACAGTATAAGGCCATATAAACTGAGGCAGGGGAGTTTTAGGTTAGATATTAGAAGTTTTTCACACAGAGGGTGGTGACGCACTGGAACAGGTTGCCCAAGGAGGCTGTGGATGCCCCATCCCTGGAGGCATTCAGGGCCAGGCTGGATGTGGCTCTGGGCAGCCTGGTCTGGTGGTTGGCGACCCTGCACATAGCAGAGGGGTTGAAACTGGATGATCATTGTGGTCCTTTTCAACCCAGTGTGATTCTGTGATTCTGTGATTCTATGATGCTATGATTCTATGATTCTATGTGTCAGTTGGGTCAGTTAACCCACGTGCTGCCCTTTTGCTTTAGCTGGCAAGGGTTTGGGGACCCCAGATTGGGCCTTCTCATCTGACACACGGCCCATGCCAGGAGCTGCTCCTTCCTCTGAATTAGAAACCTACCAAACACTGAAAGTGCTACAAAACATCAGTCCAGAGGAGGAAGAAGATAGGCTCTTTATTTTTTGCTGATTGAACAAACTAGATGGAAGAGGTGAGTTCTTTCTATGTTAAAGAAAGGCAAACATCTTGCTGGTCAAGGGGAAAGACCTGACTGCTGGCCAGGATCACAGTTCAGCACAGATCACCATGTCTGTTTGCTTTCTCAAAGGTTCTCTTCTGTTTTGTTGTCCTATTCCAGCTGCTGTCTGCTGGTTGTTTCTGTGCACAGTAACAGAGTCAGGGCCATTCTCCTTCAAGACATTTGGCTTGTTAAGAAGGGCACCTAACAGAAACCTGTACTTAAACCCTGCACTCCAGATTTCTTTTGGTCAGGTTGCTCTGCTCTTTTTTTTCCCAGGTACCTGGGGAAAAAGCTTCTATGGTAAACGCATGCAGCTGCTCTTAAAAAGCAAAAATACAGAATCATAGAATCATAGAATGGCTTGGGTTGGAAAAGAGTTTAAAGATCATTCAGCTCCAACCTACTGCCATGAGCAGGGCAGTCCCCTACCAGACCAGGCTGCCCAGGGCCCCCTCCAACCTGGCAGATAGGATATTTAATCCTTCCTTAAAATAACCTTAGGCAAACTGGTATCTCCCTTGGGCAGCTCTTCCATCCTGATGTGACAGCAGTTTCAGTGTGGTGGGGTCTCTGACACCCTCTGGATGTATCTCAAGTTTGACTTTGTTAGAAGCAAAAAGAAAACGCTTTTGGTGCTGCAACATGCCATCCTGATATACTGACACTTGAGATTTGTGTGTAGTATGGTGACTGGAGACACCCCTGGAAGAAGGCTCCTGGGTGTTAGAAGCAAACAGCCGTTCCCTCAGAAAAGGATTAGAAGATGTGGTAGTCTCTGGGGAAGAACAAGATAGATAGGCTTATGCTACCCTTGAGCAGGGCCAAGCCCTCCCTGAGCTTGGGAGCAGGCTTTGTGGGCGAATGGGGCAGGGATGGGTCTGCTGCTCTCCAGTACTGTGCTGCCATCTTGAGACCGCCATCCCCAGCCCACAGCTCGAGTCCGAATTCCCAGCACCAAGTCAGAGCTACCTTTCTTCAATTATTCCCAAAATTATTTGCTGGACTTGGGAGAGGAGAGCTTGCCACAGAGAGATGCACAGCAGATAGCACAGATCAAGCCAAAGAGTAGTGGGGATACCTCACACCTACTGAGTCGTAACCAGAAAAAAACAACACCCTTTTCCCTCTATAATGTGTGCTGGTTACAGGGATATGCAGCTCAAATTGTGATAGTAGTCAGGAATGTTGTAAAATCCATTTGCAGGTCACATCTCACAGGCAGGCAGGCTGTCATCAGCTCTGTTCTTGCCGTTTCATTTCCACTCGCTCTCATTCATGTGGAAAGATCCTGGAGCGCCTTGGGCTGCGATCTGTTCGGTTCTATTTTTGGCTGTCTCCTTGCTGCAGGAAGGTGATTTCTCACATGTGCTTGTTTTCCAATTATCACTTGTTGAGACGTACCCCCTGGCCACATTACAAAGAGAGTCAGGTGGCAAGCACATATTTACAAGTCTTTATTCTAAGGCACAGGGTTACCTTTATTGATCTGAGCTTTGAATTGAAGCTGGAGGGACTCTCTGGAATCACATTTCTCATGGCTGAGTTGATCCATCCTCCTTCCCCTCAGAGGATTAAGTATCTGGCATACCTGTGTGTGCGACTGGAGGGACGAAGGTCTGCCGTATAAGGCTTAAAATAACTAGCTGTATCCTACAAGATGCTGCAAAGATCGCATTGTATGTGATATTAAACAGGCTTTTTTCAGCTACCACTTATGCTCTGCACACCATGCTGCAACCCAGCTGCTTCCTTCATCTCAAAAGCTTAATCTTTTAGGTGAGAAACATTAGTTTGTAAAGCACTTTATCAGGAAAGCACAGACTTACGAGGGGATGAGCGGGTGAGCCAGCAGAGCAGTGGCCTTTCTGTTTGCTCTATCCACTAACAAGATGCACGGGATTACCTTTGAGCTCTCTTGGCAGCATAAGTTTGAAAATTGGAAAAAGCATGACGATAAATGAAATACTCCCGTTAGCAGAGAGCAGATGGACTTGTTTTGCATCAAAAATTAGCTCAAATATTGACAGTATTACAATACCACGTCCAATATGGGAAAACAAAAGCGTTCTGCACCAGCTCCTGGCCAACCACACAACGGTGAGAGCAAAGGCACCGTCCTTCCCACCATCCCATGTCCCAGGCCCCAGCACACCCGGTGCCACCAGTGGGACTGTGCTGCAGCAGCCATGCTGGCTGTGCTGCTCCCTCCAGTATGGCTGTGTGGGATCAGTGTGGGTAAACCTGCAGCCACCGGCAGCCCTGCGTCCAGAGAGATCCCAGAAGTGGCACAATTCCCAGCATGGGCTGCTGAGAGGAGGGGATCTGTTTTGCTGATGCTGTCAATGTTTCATGGCTTGTAACCTTTGCTTTTTTTTTGGCACCCACTCTGTCCTTTGCACCAGTGTGGTCAGCAGCTGTCTGTCCTCCTTGAAACTTGAACAAATCTGACATTTTCCTGCAGTTTCTATTTCTTTTGTGAGTAATTTATCCCAGGGCCTGGGATCTCTAGTGTTTCTACCAGCTGTTTTCCCTTTCCAGCTGTTTACACCCATCTGATGGAATGATTTCATTAGAGCAGCTTCAAGCTCACTGCACTCAATTGCCCAGTTTCTTTTACAAGTCACTGAGACGCAGTTCATTTTCTTGCTTGTAGTTCTGAAGACTGAAACCACTGCACCAACATTCTGGTACATGCTAGTTGTTTCTTACTCATCTTCTCATTTACAAACATCCTACTTCTTCCAGGCAAGCAAGACACTCATTGTCTCCTTTCATTCTATGCATTATTAGAATCAGAAAATCAGATTTGTGAACTGACTGATAGAGTTTTTAATCCATTAATTCACATATTCGGCCTGTGGTGGTTTGTTTTGGCTCTGGTTCATACAAGAAAAGTAAGGGATGTAGATACGATAATTGTAAGGCCAGAGAAATGGAGGGGGAAAAACGTATTTCTGAGAGTTCCAGAAGGATGCAGAAGGCAAGGGAAGGAGCTTTCTGTATTAAACACAGGGACAGTAAAAGCAGAGGTCCTGCTCTGTCCTTTGTACCCAGTACTGGAGATGTCCATGAACAACAGCTAAGAGAAAGCACGCTGGGAAAGATATGAAAACTATGATACTGCTGCAACTAACGTGGGCAACAAATTGCAAAGTTCAGTAATGGCAACTGCACCAGATAGCTGGAATGGAAAATGGCCCCAAACAGTATGATTACTCTCTCCACCAGAGGCTTTATGTTGAAATTTCTGTACACTAAGTGGACTATTTCCTTACCAAACATGGCAGAAGGCAAAGCTGATGTGAGGTGCTGTCTGCGTGTGAACATAACCATTACTGAAAGCCACTCTACTGAATGGTCTGACACATGGTACTCCGTCTACCCATAAGAACAGTCATTTTATCTGTGCCTAAATCACATTCCTGAACATTTTCAATCTGTAAGTGGTTAAGTTAGAAATAATTACAAGATTCAACAGTGTGTTTCTGGAAAAATAAGTAGCATGAGAAAACAGTCCTTTCTTCCTGTTCTGCTTGTGTTTTCTGTGCTCACTTCTGAGCCGTGTTTGCTCTCCAAGTATTATGCAAGGAATTCATACTAATCTGAGAGAAGAACCAAGAGGCCTGGAAATACCTTGTTTTAAATTACACCTACCCTTGGGCTTCTGACACATGGTGTAGTCTGACAGAATGAACTGTAGTGGTGGGTTTTATTTAAGTGGATTTTCTCAAAAAGAATGAGCAAGAGAGTTTACTCATAAGGCAGCGAGGTTTAGCCTGCTACAATTTTGCCAAGTTAATTAAGAGTGGAACAACACAGTGATTACATCAGGGCTCCAATTAGGGCTAACTCAATAAACCAATGGGTTCAAAGCATGATATCGCTAAATTAACACAGCAGGTAGTCAGACTGGAGTACAAGGTTGGCAATGCAGGGAACTGCCTTGAGCTACCCTGTTTCAAGCTCTACTGAAAGCAAGAGACAAAATTCAAGGAAGAGCAGCTTCCTACAGCTGCAGGCTGCAGTCCAACCAGTGCATGAAATCTTTTATCCAGTGAGGAGTCATCTTGGTTTGAGGCCTATGCCAAGGAGATGCGGTAGTCCCATCCCGCTTCATTTTAAGGAAGAGCTTAGAGAGTTTAGAGAGTTCTCAGCTGTTCTTCATGCTTGGCTGCTGTTAACAGTCACAGGTTAACAAGTATCTCTGAACACTACGACAGCCAGAAACTTCTCAGAAAAGAATCCAGACTCCTTCTGTGAGCTCAGAGGCCACGATGCAGACAGGAGCCCACTGCGTGGACCACAGCTCCTCCCACTCCCCAGGCGCCTGTTCCCACCAGCGGAAGGCCAGGCAATGCCCAACCTGTCTGCCTGGGTGGCTCCTCCAGCAGAGCTATTGCTCATTTTATTTAAAGTCCCTTTAAAATTCAAGCCATCCTATTTCTCAGAAGAGTGACTGCAGACTCTTTGGTATGGATGCAGCTTTCTGGCTGCACTGCCTTTATCCATGCAATTTCAGGGGAAGGAACGCTGTTAAGCTAAGCACGATGCTACTTTCCAAACACTTCATGCACTCGCTTCTCAGGGTGCAAGGAAAACAAGTGAGTTTTTATCTGTGCGGGTTCAGTTCAGGCGTCACCAGTGAAGTTCTGAGAAGCAAATTCTTAAAAGATGCTTTGATGCTTGAAGATACTGGCAGATCACTCGTAGGACATTTAGTACTGTTCTTTGTGGTTGATTTGTGAACTTTTCAGTTTCTAACTTTCACTCAGAGCTGTGTCCTCAGAAGGTCTAGTGCCTAATAAGTGAGCGCAATGACTAAATGAAAAATGTCACTATGGACTTCCCAATCCTTAAAAAATATCTAGTATTAAGCAGCTAACTGTGCAAAGCAGCCAGAAAGATATAGGGTATCTTTCTCTATGTTTATCCGTTTTGATGTACTGTTTCAGTCTAGATGGTGACCAACAGTCAAATGTGGGTTTAGGAATTTTTGAGAGCACTATAATAAGCTCAAGATGCAATATTACTTTCTGTCATGGGAAAGTTATCTCTGCTTTTATTCCTTTGTGCGTGACATAGGGTGGAGAATTATGCTGCTCTTTGCTGTGGTCTGTCTTCAAAGGCACATGGCATTACAAGGGAGAGAGGGCCAAACCTCTCTTAATCCAGGTGCCTCCACACCTGATGCAGCACCATCAACAGTAATCCATCAATAATCCCTGTCCTAGTGCAGAAAAGTTCTTGTGGTCACCAGACCACGCAGAACTGTCGGAATGGCCAAATGATTTATTCCAGCTGAAATCATTTTTATTGTGCAATGACTGGGAGTGAAGCCTGCAGAGCATAAATACATCCTATCTGGCAGCCCAGTCAGAGCTTTGCCACGACTGGGTAACTCCCGAGGCAGGCAATGATCTCCCTGCCATGGACTTCTACAGGACAAGTGAAAAATATGAAGGAAGTCTGGTGAGTTGTACTGAATTCAATATAATTTTAATGAATCAAAAATAAATCCATGATAAATTCATTAAGACTTCTCTATGGGGCTTCTAACCGACATCCCACAGTCAGGATTTAAAGGTCCTGAGACAAGACCTAGATGTTTTCCCCTTGGACGAGGTCCAGGGAACTAGTAAGATAAATGCACACTTCTCTCCCCATCTCCTTTCCTCCTCTGTAAAACATTTAGGCTTAGATCTTCCCTGGAGATAAATTGGCACAGTTTCACTCACTGCAGTCGAGCTGCAATGATTTATGGAGGCCCTATGCATATTAAATCACATCAGTTATGGCAGAGACAGAGGGAATATTGCAATTCACGCTCCCTTCTGGTCCATCACGTCCCCTTCAGCTCCTGGTTCCCAGCTGAATGTTATCCACGTCCTCGGCTGAAAACCAGGTTCCTCTTATGTTTTCCCATCCATTCACCTGCCTGTCCCTTCTGGTTTGGGGACATAAAGTCCCATCAGGAGCAGAGCTGCAACCCCACATTTGGGTAGAAGGTCAGTGCCCACATGCCCACCATGGACAAGTCAGCGTGGTCCAACTTACCAAATCAGCACAGGCAAATTCAAGTCTCCATACAAGGTTCTGGGGTTTGCATTTAGCAGACCTCTGCAGTAATTAATACAGAGGGCCATATGCTGATTCTGCAGAGCCCATTAATCACTTTTGCAGAGACAGAGGGAGTGTTTGCACAGAGTTCTCGGAGATTATCACCCTGGCTCCGGGATTTGTCACACTGCATTACAAATGGTGTTTTAGTGAGCTCTTCAGGTCCCGAAGGGCCATAACCTGTCTGAGGCAAAGTCAAATGTTGTTGAGCAGCAGAGGTTTCCCAAGAAGGAGCTTATCTCTTCCAGATTGCTTCGTTATATAAATAGGACCTTGATATGAGATAGAAACACAATTAATTCCTTGAGGATTACAATTGATAATGGCACTGAAATTAATCTTCAGTGGCAGAAATAACACCGTATACTTCAGGGAGTCTAGCAAAAGCCTATAGAGACATCCACTCTCCCACCAGAAACACTAACTTATTTTCCCTTTTAAAATAATATATTTTGCTACATTATTATCTTTTTAACCTACTGATATTTCTTATTTCAAGATATTTTAACAGGGGTTAATAACTTTGTGGTTTTCCTGCCTTAGCAGCAGGCTGGCTTTCAGATCCGCTCTCCCAGTCAGTCCCAATCTGGCAGCAGGATGAACCGAGTGTGAGTTAGTTGCTCAGCACCGCCGGGGAGCTCACCCAAGAAGAGGTAACAGGTCATCTCCTGGGATGGCTGGGAAACTGATGATTCTGCAAAGAAGTGCTGATCACAAACCCACTCTTGCACAAGTTCACCAGCCAGGCAGCCAGGTGAGGACGGTCTAAAAGCCAAGATACTGGTGAACAGTACATGTTTTCATGGGTATGCTACACATTTCTCATCCATTTGTTCTGTTCCCAGTTACCCTACTGAAATTCCGTTGTCTCAAGCTTTTATTAAACTTAGCAACTAGATAAACTTCCTTAAACTTAGTAACTGTTATTGTTATCAATTAATTTTTTAGGATAGACCTTCTTTTCTGGGCCCAATCTACCTATATGTGTAAAGGTACCCTGCGCACTCCCCAAACTTACACTCTCCGTCTGCTAAGTGTCAGCTCTGCCCAGCTCATAGAGGGACAAAGATGCAAAGCCCATGGGGATCTGGCTTTGATGCAGAGATATCGGTGTAGATGTCCAGCTGAGAAGGAGCAGTGCTTACATCACTCAGAAATACCAAACTGGTGTTGGTTACTGCTTGGCAGATGAGAGTCGGCTTTCAAGAGGAATGTGACCAGGGATCGAATGCACAGTTTTGGCCCAATGACTGTGAAAATGCTGAGAAATCCTTACAGGAGAAAACAGAACAAAGAAAAAATGTGACTTAAAAAAACACAGATGCCAAAGTGTAAAATTATGGCTCGAGTCTTCCTCAGCACGGTGGTGCCACATTTGTTTGCGGCGGAGGTAAATTTGTGTACTGTAGCAGAGTAGCTGAGAAAGCCATAATGAAGGCAGAAAGGTAGTTTTAAAAAAGCATACATGAAAGAAAAGTTTTGTTATTAAGAAGTTTGGTGACGATGTATTTTGAGCAGTCCTACCACCTGCAGCTTGAGTCAGCTAGCTACTTCAGAGACTTTTGGAAGGCACAAGTGAACAGATGGTGTGGTTTTGACACCATCAGGTAGTGGGCAGCGAATATTAGTAAACTGGCAAGTATCCACTAAAAATTATTCCAAAGCAGATAATTAAATAAGTTATAAATAATGACAAAAAGAAATCTCAACAGTTGAAAAAGGAGTGACGGGAGGAAACAAGATATTTTCAGATGAATTACACAGCCACATTTCTTACCTTTTTCTATCCTATTACACATAGAGACCAATTAAAAATCTAATTAATTAAACATCCCTCAGATATCCTACATTACTGAAACTAATTATCTGACATTTTGATATGGTCAAGCATACGTAATAACAATGTTCCACTTCACATTAGCATTAAAAGATAACTTCCGACTTGAAATCAAGTTCTCTGGTATCGCCAAAAGCCAGACAGGAACAAGTCTGCTGATCAGCGCCAGGGGGTGATCTGAACAAATGCTGTGTCCCCAGTTTACTTTCACTCTCTTCAGTGCAGAAGCTTGGCAGGCCTGTTTGGGCTCTGCTTCTATCCTAGCTATTGATTCGGGATGTCTCGTGCAAATTTCTCTCTGGTTTAAACTTGACATCAGTTGTATCGTTCTTGTTTAGGACAGCAAGAGATCTGTCTTCTTTTCTACACAACATAAAAAGGAAACACTGCAGCTTTGTAAGTATTCTACCAATGACGCTGAAACCTCATATCATTCTTCTACATGCATGTTAATTAATAACGAATATCTCAAGTAGACAAATAGCTCCCATTCTGAAAACTCACTGTGGACACTGAGAAATGAGGTTTGTAAGTAGGACAGAAGTACAGTCACAAGACTTGGAGGAATAAGTAAGTCTATTCAGATAATCATCTAAATGCTACAATCTACCAATTGTTGAATGAAGACTAGTCTCATACCATAGTGTTAGTTCAGTAGTCAGTTGACTTGCGTGTGCTAGTGATCACAACCTCTGCACAGCCCAGCATCTCAGGGAAATATTTATACCACCACTGCACAGGCAAGGAGCCAAGACATGTCCACAGGCAATGGACATCTATGGGCACAGAGCTCAGGCACCTGAGGAGAATGTGACAAACGAAGAGCTGAATGCAGAGCTCCTCTCCTTAGCCTTTTCTCCCCTTATGAGCTGTAGGCTTTACACCAGATTGAAGAAGATCTTCCGAAGTGGAAAAAAGATGAAAGAAAGGAAAAATCAGAGCTCTATGCAGCCACGAGTGGTATGGGAAGGGTGAGTAAGGAATGACTGTGTAATGGTTCATCCATTGTATGGGCTTTCAAAACACACAAGAGAAGGTATTTCTAACAAAACACATCGAAGCTGTACAACTCCTTACTGAAGAAAATAATAGCGGATAAATGCTGACATGGTCTCAAGGAGAGAATAAAAAAATTAGTGAAACCAAAAGCTATTGTGTGCTGTTAAAACAAAATAATACTTCTTTGGGGTCAGGAACTCGCTAATAAATTGTCAGAAAGTCCGAAAATTATCTGGGGAAGTACCTCAAAAATGTTTTATCATCTATTTTCGTCCCATCTCTGAGGAACAGCTTTTGGTCGCTCTTGGAGACGGGATGCTGGGCTCAACAGATTTGTGGACTGACTTGGACCAGGTATGCTTATATTCTTAGGAGCTGACAGAGAGATTAGAGATGGAAAGAGGGAACCAGGAAATCTAGAGAACTGTTTTTTTCTTCCTGCAAAATGTTCCTGTCAAAAACGGGTGCCAGTTCACAAAATAAAATACTGCCACGTTTCTCCATGAAAGCCGGATAGAGAAACCACCCCAAAGAGTCAAACCAGTAGCATCGTTGGTCTCCGTGGTAAGAGCATGGCAAAATGATCATTGTGGATCAACCAGAAGACAAGACTGCAACAAAAAAACTTCAAAATCCGCCATGGAGTTCCTGGAAGACTAGAGTTAAAAACACATACCACACTTATGGTCATGATTTCCAGGGCCAGAAGAGCCTCAGTGAATCCCAGTCTCCCACTGCCAGTATCCTTGGGTGCAGTGGTGGCACAGCTAAGGTTGCTTCTGGCCATAGGATCTGCCTGCTGGGCAGTGAGCCACAGGCAGCCTTAGGCAGAAGGATTTGCCTGCAAACCTGCCAGTGCTGCAGAGAGTGACTGAAAAACCATAAAGGCCAGGCATGTTTGGCATGGGATGTTCTGTGGGAACTGCATCGATGCAGGACTGCTAGTCAGCCCAGCTCCCGGTTCTAAAGGTGCAGAAGCGGAGTCAGAAAGGGCAATGGCATCTTCCTAAGGGAATTCAAAAGAACTCAGAATTTGCCTCTGGTTTATTACTCCATTCCCTACTCACAGTGACAGCTAAGCCATTTGTAATTCATCTTTCACTAGTGACCAATTCTTTCCACAACTTCGTACCCAGAAACCCTCATGTAAATTTTCCTCTCTTCTTCGGTTTCTTTTAAACCCCAGTGACTAATCTGCTGTCTCTTCTCCCGTCTCCTGGCTCGGGGTTGTTAGCCTGGCCCTTGTTAGCTGCCTGCTTGTTTCCCCGTGCCACACTCGAGCACAGCTGCACACTCCCCCTCTCAGCTGCAGAGGAAGAAATCCGGCAGTGCAACCCCTGGAGAGCCCAGCCTGTCTCCTCCTTAACAAGCTGAAGCAACTTCTGCAAAATGACAGACTCCCTGGGCCGGCAGCTGAGTTCTCTGAGACAAATTTGGGACTCAGAGTGCACAGACATAATAATTACCAGAAATGCATCACCCCTCCACCCCAGTTAGTTCACTCTCATCATCAGGCATAGTCTCTCTGCCATTCCTGGCGTTCTGGGTGCAGAAACCTCGCTTTCTGTCATTCTCTCTCCACGCACTGCAATCTTTCTCTCTGAAATTGTAAATGATAACACCTGCAGGGGCTCTTGTTTGTTCATTCCCCGTATCTCTGGCTGCTCCCTGTGTGAGATATTACGCCCACGCGGAGGTATGAAATATGCTGCAGCTTGTTGGGAAACTTCTGTATGAAAGATGCAGGGAGTATAAATAATGGTGGTGCTCTGACATTCTTCATCTTGTGTCTGACAGAACGTGTTCAGCAAACTACAGGAACACGCTGAGGCTGATGGAGAAGTCATTCACGCCTTATCACTGCAGCTGAAAACAAACGAGCAGGACTGCTCCGGACATCCCATTTTCCTTTCAGCATCAGCACGCATTTATTTTTCGAGTCATACTATATTCATATTTACTTTAATGATTCATAAACGTCCCAGGTTCCAGAAGCTTCTAATTAACTCATCTGTTCAGTGTTGTTAACACACTTAGGGAGTGATTTATTGTACAATACCAGATCACACCAGTGTATAAATCCAGCCAATTGAATTGGCAGACAGTCCGGGTAAATATCTTCTGCTGCTGGTAGATGAGGCTGTGTCCTAAATACAGTATAATGCTCTGCAGACTGTGGCTGAAGCATTATTTCTTCTTCTATTACTGTGCACGTGCAGCATGCACCGTACTCAGCAACACTGGTTATCTCCCTCTAAAAAAAAGATTTAGTGAGGTACTACATAGGATGGAGGTTATATAGTAACCCTGTCTGAGAAAAGGGCAAATCAATAAGCTCAAAGAAGTTTTCTCCCCAGCTCCTTTTCATTTACCTCTGGCTTTCTGTGGCTCTGAAAACAAAGCTGCTCTCTCCAACACACTGCAGCAAAATGATCCTTTATTAGAAAAGTCACTCTGGGGACACTCATTCCAGAGATGTGGTGAGACCACCATTTATTACACTGATAAACAAGGGTGTGGGCCTGGCCACCATGCTTGGGGCAGAATGCAGAGCTCAAGCTCTCACAACAGATAACTCCACGGCAGCATTTTACACTGCGCCTAGAGAGGCTCCCAGCGATCTGCAGGGCTAAATTGTTAGAGGGACCCCAGCACCGTGTGCAGTTGGACCAGCTGAGCTCCATCAAAGCACTGCTAGGGCCAGTGCCATCCCCCGGGGAAGCTCACGCAGCCACACCAGCTCAGACCATGAGTGCCCAAGACAGGTTGGTCCCAGCCAGCAGGGCTGGGTGCTACAGCCTAGCTTGAGCATTACTGCGCTAAGAATATAAATAAGCCTCTCAGATTGGGCCTGGTGGACCTATTTTACTTGGAAACCTTCTTTTTTTTTTTAAATCAAATTTCAAAATGTCGTGATTGCCTTTGCTTGCTGCCTGGGCAGGAGCCATCCTCCCGAACAGAGAGGTGCGCTATTTACCTTGCCTGTGGAGAGCTGCAGACAAACTTTATAGCTTTTCTCCTAAGACCTCACTCCCTCTTCATTCCCAACGGCAACATCATGACTCAGTCTGTGTTAACAAAACACTGAGGAAACACAGGCAAACGTTTTTTTAAACTTCTTAAGGTCGGAGTCATTAGAGGACTGTTAAAGTATTATTTCTGCAGTAATTACGTTAATTTTTTTTGTCTGCCTATAGTCCTGTATTTAAGTTGTTTTGTGGTCCAACTGCACTGAAAGGGACTATTGTAAGAAATTGTGGTGTATTTTCTGCCTATTTTGTAAAACAATATTTACAGTAAAGCTATTATTTTTAATTATTTTTACTCAGAATAGGTTTTGGAAGTTGAACCATCTCTGATCTCAGCTCCAACCTTTACTTACAGCAGTGCTTTCTGGAACTGGGTTTGGGAGGGGAAAGAAATACAAGCAACACTAAAGGAGGAATGTGAAACAAACTACATTGTGCTCAAGCAAGTGAACGAAGGAAGAGGACAACTTGCAAAAGGTGATATACATGAAGGAAACATGCTGCACAAAGCACTTCCCGAGAGTTAGATTTCTCCTCGGCACTATCAGCAATCACTGGAGGAGGAACACCACAGTGAATGCGACTGTTTTTACATTTTAATTGCAACTTCCATCTTGAGTACAGCAACCTTCCTTGCTGTTTCAGTTTCTAGCCAGTTATCAAAGTGCACACAGTCTCTCATCTGGAAAAATGAAAGATTTGGTGCATCCTTAACACCAGCACACTGTGCTGTAAGCAGAGCACACTGGTGTACCCCTCGTGCATTGGCTTGAGGGAAGCCTGCAACTCCCATTGCCCAGGCTGGGCTCTTAACTTCCATGAAACAACTGCCCATGCAACTTGAAAAGGCAAGAAAAAGAATCATATGTTATAGCTATGTAGAGTTATACAAGTACCTTACATATTTAAGATTTGGTGCAGCAGTACAGGAGTCTCCTCATCATCAGTCAGTGGGCTCTCAGGACTCCTCCATAGCAGTGCTAAGCTGTGATGGCAGTAGGTGCAAGTTGGAGAATCAGTTCAGCATTTTTAATTTGTATTCTTCTGATTTAAAATGGGAGAATAAAATAGAACTAATGATGAGACTATAATAGGCCAGGCATATCAATGAAATCATATGCCCTACAAGATCTCCATTATGAACAGACCTATCAGTTCCTATGGAGTTTACAAAGTAATTTAGGCTGGCAGTGAGCAGCTGAGGTCACCCAGTCATTCTGCAAGGGTTAACTTTCGTAAAAAAGCAGCTCTGCAAACAAACAAACAATACAAGTAAGCAGCACACCAAAAAACCCACGCAAAGCCCAAGGAGTATGTCTAAAAATTGTTAATGATCATGTGAACACTCTGGCAGGAATCAAGATGCTGGAGAGAATAACAGAACTTGAGGGCTCCTAAATAGGTTGTTGCATACCCAATTTCTGAACAACAGAATAAATTATTAGGACAATAACCTGCAAATGTTGAAAATGCAATAATAAGCAGTACCACTTCATAAAAATAAGTTTTAATATAAACAAGTTAATTTCAGCTACTGCAAATTAATCTTGTTCTTTGCAGAGATCAAACAATGTCCTGCACTGTTCACAAAGATGGGTTTATTCTTTCTCAATCTTCTGCACTGACTGCACAGCTTCTGTTTTAACCCTAATTCGCTTTCTTCTTCTTTTCTTCTTTCCAGCAGGTTTCTGGCTCTCCTGTGTTTTCTTCTTCTTCTTCAGACAGCTGAGAGGATTGGGGCCACCTGCCCTTTTACGTTTTCTTCTCTTTTCACCTTCTTGCTTTGCTAGTCCTTCTTTTTCTTTAAGTTGTACGATGCTTTGTTTCTGGTGCTCTGGAACAAGCTGACTCGTATGCAACATTTGAACAAATGCCAAAGACTTAGGAGAAGGTTTGTCTAGCACCATAGTGTTCTGAATAATAAAGAGGAGAGGAACGCCAGCCTTCTTTTTCACTTTGTTTGCTAAATCCTGGTCCTGTAAAATTAAATACTTCAGTCAATATTTTGGGATTAAACAGCATTTGCAATTCAAATGCACCTACTTTTCATACAAAACTATAAAGATAAATTACACTATGAAAAAGATAAGAAACTTAATCTAGTAGATATACCTGGCAGTCTCTTTCAGAGCAATTTAAATTTAAATTTTTCTCCCTCTGATGAGCTGTACTTTGTTAGAAAATTGTTTCTTTTTTTTTGTGCT
The DNA here is from genome assembly GCA_030625065.1 of Alectoris magna. NCBI lineage: Eukaryota > Metazoa > Chordata > Aves > Galliformes > Phasianidae > Alectoris > Alectoris magna. The sequence goes on from CM060561.1 coordinate 14,676,155, forward strand.
TGTGAAAGCCCACATGGATTTTTTTGAGAAGGGACACAGTTCACTCTATAACAAGACATTTAAAACTCCTGGTGTCATACGTACACTTAACAATACTACTGTAGGCCACTGAATATACTGTACGTGTTACACCTACAATCCCAACAGTAGACCTAAGGAAAAAAGAACCTTGCCCAAATTATTTGTACACAAGTTCTACATTCTTTCATTATTAAAAAAAAATCATTTAAAACTGCACTTCTATGGTGTTTTGATACTCTGAATTCACTTATCAGACTACCATGCTCAGCAGTATGGGGTAGGAGATGCACACGGAAGCAATGTGCAAACTTTCATTCCTTACTTTTCTTCTTACACGTTACTAGGCAGTTGGTATATTTTCTCCATTTTCTGGTATACTAAGCAATGTGCCTCTTTGGTAAAACAAACAAGTTGTTCAAACAGTGCATAAGATTCCTATTTCATAATTAGCAACTACATTTTAGAGTGAGGAAGGCTTTACAAGACTAATTTGCACAAACCATACACAAATCTCATAGCCAAAATTTCACTGCCCTTATGTATCAAAAAATCACACCAATTGAAATGGAGTCGCACCTCCCATGAGCATTTTTACCTGAGTAGCCACAAAGAAGTGATGAGGGTTGCCTTCGTCAACCATGGAAAGTAAACAGGCTGAGCCGCTCACAGAATCCTTGTGGTGAGAACAGCTTCGAACTTGAAAACTTTGGGCAATTAATTTTGCTCCATACAGTGCTTTCCCCAGGGATTCCAATTCTTTCAGGATGCATCTAAAACCCAAAAGTAACAGCGATTTCTGAACGATGAAATAACCACATATTTTTTACAATAGCAAACGACTGACATTATGAATTATCACGCGTGAGTTAGCGGGGAATGAACAATGCCACTTGTTCAGGCTCTGTGAGGTGTAAATGGCACCCAGTAATCTGAAAGGAGTAACTAACCTGAACGCTTCAGTGACACTTCCTCGGTTCCAAACAAGATTAACCAGTAACAACAGTAAGTCAGATCAAATGGATTTTAAAACATTTTGTATCAATGGCAATGCTAAGTCCTTACTTTTATGCACATGTACTACTACTTAACAAATACAATTACATGAATTAGCATAAATTGATTAAACACAACATGCAAGTTAAGCTCTGTATTAGTATCCATCACCTTGCTTGAGGCTTATGTTAGAAGCCAAATGACTCAAGCAAAAGGAAATACTCCAAATGATTAAAAATCTGGGATTTAAAGACTCTATAACTTTCCAATTGAAAACACAAAGCTGAAGTCCTCCCCTTAGCACAGATGACACAGGCACAGGATGCTGCAGCAGCACACAGTGAAGCTACCTTGGATCATAATTGGGCGAAACTCAGAAGAGAGCAGGTGATGAAACACCTACTACGTGTAGAAAGCAGTAGGAATGTATGGCCTGACCTTTATGGCCTTTTCCAACCTGAGCGATTCTAGGATTCTATAAACGGCCTCAAGTTGCACCAGGGGAGGTTTAGGTTGGATGTCAGGAAAAGTTTCTTTACAGAAACAGTGGTTGAGAACTGGAATAGGCTCCCCAGGGAGGTGGTTGAGTCACCACCCCTAGAAGCGTTTAAAAACCATTTGGATGTGGTGCTCAGGGACATGATTTAGCAGAGGGTTGTTAGGGTTAGGGCAGTATGGTTAGGTTGCGGTTGGATTTGATGATCTTTAAGGTCTTTTCCAACCTGAGTGATTCTACGATTCTACAATTCTTGAAACACAGCTTCAAGGATACAGTACTGCGGCAATTCATGGCAATTAGGTGTAACAAAATACTCTGGATCTTTTACTTACTTTATTACCACCTGAGAGGTAACTCTAAGGTGTTAAACAAAACTACTCCCCTTTCTAATAGATAATAGCCTTTGGCCTTTGGGGAGAATCTTTACGGAGACTTGAGCCTGTTCTTTTTATTTTGTTCTTTTTCTTCTGACCAGAGAGCCAGGTTATTTCCTTGGGAAAGCCCTGTCCATACCACAAAGGTGATTCCTCACCAACTCAGAGTGCTGACAGCAGAAAAACAAGTCTGTTCTGCCTCTCTAAGTCTAAACAGGTAAAAAATATCCACTGATATTGATTAAAGAAGAGAGAAAAAGTGACATTTAAACATGACTGGAATACAGTAACTCCCAAACCTTCTAAAGAAAAGGGCATGACTTGACAGCTCCTTCTGCTTAGAAGCATAGATGAGTTCTGTAGCGGAATAGTGTTTAATTTTTATCCAACCATATAAATCTTCCTGATACTTTCAGCACGTGCCTCCACGATGGGCAGCTTCAGGCTTCCGTCACTTGATGGAACAGCACAATACGCCATCGCCAGAAAAGCAGCTAGTTATGAAGAAAGCTCGCTTCCTGATAGAAGCTCACCGCAGACTGATGCACGAACAACCCCATCCCACCCCAAACCACAGCCGCCACTGCCCCCCACCCAGCCTCAACCCCACCTCCCCTCCACCCAAACGCCGCCACCGCGTGAGGAGGGGCCGAGCAGGCGCCAGGCGCCCTACGCACGCGCAGTGCGGCCCTCGGGCGGCGCAGTACCGGGTGGTGCAGAGCTGCGTGGCGCCGCCCAGATAACCGGGCAGCTGTTCGCGGATCTGGATCTTGTTGCGGAGCGCGGCGTGGCAGAACGTGCCGTCCACCAGCACCTGGAAGGGCTCGCGGAACTGGAAGTTGTGCTTGTAGAAGCCCATGTTCTTCTTGGCGTGCTTCTGCCGCGTGATCTTCATGGCGGCGCCGCCGGAAGCTGTGAGCCGCGCGGAGGGGCGGGGCGTGCCGGGCTCCCGCCTTGAGGTGCCGGGGCTGTGTGGAGCGTTTTTTTTTCCCCCATTTTTCCTGTTTTTTTTTTTTTTTCCCTCCCTCCTCCCCCCCCCCCCCCCCCCTTCTGTTTTTAATTATTATTTTTTTCTTTTTTCTTTTTTTTCTTTTTTCTTTTCCCCTTCCCCCTTTCATTTGCTGCCCAGAGACTTCACATTGTAGCACAATGATGCGTTGCTGCACTTTTCTCATGCAGAATTATTCAGTGCCCACTGACGGTGTTTGGTTGCCGTAGGCATATCCATGTTCTAAATGATTTTTTCTTTTCTTCACGGTGAATAGTGAACTTAATTTCATTGTAGTGTGCAGAAACAGCAATAATTCAGACTGATTGCACAGACAGGTCCTGAGCAGACAACGTGAGGCAGTGAGAAAACTGAAATTCATTCCCATATTTTGAGCAGGCAAAAGGGATGGAGTGTCTCAGCACCATCAAAATGATCATGCAGAGTGGATCATAGAATCACAGAATGGCCCGGGTTGGAAGGGACCTTAAGGATCATGAAACTCCAAACCCCCACCACAGGCAGGGCCACCAACCTCCACATTTAATATCAGACCAGGCTACCCTGGGCCCCATCCAACCTGGCCTTGAACACCTCCAGGGACATCCACAACCTCTCTGGGCAGCCTGTGGCAGCACCTCACCACTCTCATAGTAAAGAACTTCATGATAAATAGAGACATCTGGCTCTGTGCAGGTATGGCAGGAGGCATCTTAATGCCAGGGACAACTGAATTGCAAAGAAAACATTGTGTTAGCTCTGTGTAACCAGTCTGCTCTGAGGTTATTAATAGAATCATGAAATCATTAGGATTGGAAAAGACCTCCATGATCATCTTGTCCAACTGTCTACCTGTGCCCACCATGCCCACTAAACCATGTCTCTCAATGCCACATTTACACAGTTCTTAAACATCTCCATGGATGGTGACCATCACCTCCCTGGGCAGCTTGTGCCAATATTTCTGTGAATAATTTGTTTCTGATATCCAACCTGAACCTCCCCTGGCACAACTTGAGGTCATTACCCATTCAGTACCCACCTGCAATCTGGTGGGCTTTTTTGTTAGCAATGGGCATGGGGAGCATCTGCCTCCAGAAAGAAGGGTTACTTAGCGTTAAAAGTAACTGAAAAATAATGCAACTAATTACTATTATTGAATTCAAAAGCTTAAAATGGGAGAAGTGTTTACAGGATGAAAAGTGTGAAGAGCAGGTGATTGAGAGTAAGATATGCTTTATGGCTGTGCTGTTGGCAGTATTTTGCTATCATTATGTCCTTTCCAGCAGCATTCAGGGTGCAGTTGCATGTGTTCATGAGTACCCTGGGCATACACAGGCACATGCCTTATGCTATGAGCTAAATTATATGCTGAATTTTTTGTTCTTTATTAACTTTGATTCATGTTGCTGACCTATTCTCATACTGGCTTGGTATCCCAGTTCCTCTAATTACGTGGTCTCATAATTTAAAAAATCAGATACACTCAACCAACAAGACACCAGAGCATAACCTTATTTGATTAGGGTTTACTTTTTTTTTTTTTTTTTTAACCAAGTTAACTGCCAAAGACAGGCAATTACTCCTTTTTTAGAACACTTTGCCAGAACATTGCAACATTGCACACCAGAGGTATCAGCCAGAATGCCCAATCTGCAATGATAACAGCTGCTATTACAGAATGGAGATAAAAAGAAAAGCAAGTAAATGAGTTTGAACTAGTCATCACTTTGAACTAAATGCAAAGTAAGATGTAATCCAAAGTTGGGTGTTAAATACCACTTTAATGAGGTATTTCCCCCCCTACTCAACTGGTAAATAGCGTTAACAGACAAGTTGTAATGCAATTGGTATGGTGAAATGTGTTCAGAAGATACACAAGCGAAACAGCGAAACTGACTTCTTTATTTTGCAGAAAACAGTGTAAATGGTGTCATTGAATCACAGAATCATTAAGGCAGGAAAAGACTTTAGGATCATCTAGTCCAACCGTCAACCCATCCCCGCCATGCCCACTAAGCCGTGTGCCACATCTTCACATTTCCTGAACACCTCCAAGGGTGGTGACTGCACCACCTCCTTGGGCAGCCTGTGCCAATGCCTCACCACTCTTCCGAAGAACATTTTTCTAATATCCAACCTGAACTTCCCCTGGTGCAACCTAAGGCCATTACCTCGCATCTTATGATAGACTACTTGCAGTACCATTCAGTAAATTGTATTTCACTTCTGAGTAATTCTTATAGAATATAATTGTAATGTATTTTAAATGTTAAAGGTAGTATCTGTATGAACATCAGCTTAGTAAATTTTTTCTTCAATGTTTTGTTTGATATTTTGATAGTATTTTGTGTATAATAAAATTCATCGTTTTCCTTTCAAACTCAGTTATTTTAATATGTCCTTGAAGCATGTGTAGAATGGATATTTTAACAAGAAACTTAAGGATCTTATGTGAGCTACTGAATCCAGTGGTCTCTGACAGCTAGAGATTGTTCCTGCTTGGCTGCGGAAGTGTACATCCCTCGGACATCCATGTGTGCTGGCACATGCAGCCATGCATATAACACTACCAGGAATCACATGTAATTTAAGTACAGCAAAGTTCTGTACCCCCTTTCTAGCTGTTCACTACTGAAATTCACAGTTCTCACTCACATTCAGGGATCCCTCAAAAAATGGCCTGGCCTTCCAGTCCATCTGATAATCATGTGCGGACCTCAGGTTCTGTAACCTGCGCAGGTCCAAGTGCTCTGCCTTCTCGTTGCCTAGTTCAACTTTGCTGGTGGATTACACGTGCACAAGATTAAATTAACCTAGGAAAGAAAACACACCCATTGCTCTCTAGCACACTCATATGCCCATGCCTCTCTGGTTGCTGGCCATATCTTCTGGCCTTGTGAACTCTAGCTGAGGAACACAGCTTTCATGTGCAGCACTTGTTTATTCCTGTATCCACCCCGATCCATATCAATGTCAAAATTTAGGCTGGTGCTCTGCAATGTGGCTCTGAGCAGTCCCTTTAAAGGCCCATCGGTTTGTAGTGAAGAGTTCTGTTCTTCACTCTTGTGTTTGTTACCACCTGCTCAGCTGGTAATTTCTGTGCGTCTGTGTGTGTTTATGTCATGGAGTTGTCTAGATCAATCTGTGTCCGTGACAGGGGGGCAGTAGGCCCGTGGGCCTCCTGGCCCCCAAAATTGGGAAGGAAAAAAGGGAAAAGGGGTAGGGAGATGGGAGCTGGGCTCAAGGAAAAAAACAGAGCAGCGGCAACGACCTAAGGAGGAAAACTTATTTTACTATGACATTGGAATGCAAGATAACACACTATAATACAGTCTAATTGAAATTGAGGCTAATAAATCAAGTAAAATAGAGAGAGAGTTTTCTGAAGACCGATAAGCCTACTTTGAAATTGAAGGCGCACAGCTCGGAAGCACACCCACACCTGCTGCCAGGCAGTGAGAGAGAGAGCGAGCGTCACTTCCGTGATGTATTTTCCTCTTTGACCGTGAGGTCCGCTGGGACGTGTAGTTCTTCTTCTCTGTGCTCCACATGATGTTGTGACATGGAATACCAACAGCAAAAATTACAAAACCATGACAGTTTCACATACCACTTCCCTTGTTATTTGTTATTTCTTTTCTACTAAATCGTCCTTAACTACATTACTTAATGAATCAAATGGTCTCATATTTCACATACCTTACCAAGACTTGTCTATAGCACAACAAAACATGCCATAAAGCTCAGAGGAAGATCCCCTTTCAAATTACTTGCTGTTATATTTGTAGTTTAAAAGTAGTTTCCTCAGTTATCCACCTGCATCACTTTAAGACTGAAGTGTTTGTTTTATTTTATTTTATTTTAAAGTGAGCGTTTTCTTGAAGATCTAACAAACCACTTGCAGTAGCAGTAAACTGCCTACCAGAAGAAGCATCGCTGTGGAAATGAAGATGAAGAAGAGAACGGAAGATGCTGAAGCACGACCATCGTTAACTGATAGGAACTGTTTTTGAAAGACATGAAACAGAATTTGAAGTGTGGAACTCCTTTGTCTGAAACACAGGGCTAGGAAAGAATACTGCCCTACAGTACAGTTCTAATCTAAAAAAAACCCCAAACAACCAACAGTTCCTATTACTTTTGCAACAATGTTTATACGCTGCGGGTAAGTATTTATGGAAATAACCATATACAAATATACAGCATTTATGAAAATAAGCCATCACACTGAAGGAGAACTGTATATCCAAAGTGTGACCAGGGCTTGTTACTGACCTTCCCAAACCCAAGCAAGGATGAATCATAGGAAATTGAGCTTCACCACTTGCCCACAAAATTACTTGCACCAGGAGAGAGTTAGCCCTTTTCAGAGAAGGCCGTCTCTTGGCATAAAAGAGTTCAACTCTTGTTTTGAGATACGAGGTAAGGCAAGAGTAGAATGAAGTAACATGAAATTGCTGTGACATGTGGATTACTTGAAGCTATAGCTGTTCTTTAGCTGTTCTGGAGTGTTCTTTATCAAAAGAGCTTTGATGTGGGCCTAATAATGAAGATTTGCCTTAATAGCTGGCACTTGGCAAATGCTTGTAGCTTGGCAAGGAGAAGAACTCAACTCCCGATTCTCCCATACTTGTCCTGTGTCAGACCTTTTTAATCTGAATGTGTTGCCTCTGGGTAAATGTTGTGCTGTGCTCTGTGGTTATCTGCAGTAAGTCCTAGCACCAGACATACTTAAATACAAAAAATGAGCTGATTTACGGTAACGCAGTGTTGGAATCTATCTGAAAATACTTTCCTAAGTGTGTTTTAGAATTTTTCTGACGTATATGGAGGCCGCAGAAGTTTCAGCAGCATTTAATATGCTAAATTGTATTTGTCAGAATGTTTATTATTCATTGCTGGCTGCTCCTTTCATCACCTCAGGGCTAGTTTTGAGGTTTTGAATTTTAACCTTCATCACATACATTCATCTTTTCCAGTACCTATTTTTCTATTATCTCCTGGGAATGCAGCATCTGGGTTTCTAATAAACATGGCTGTGGCAACACTGGCTTTTCTTTACAGATTGGTATGAACTCACCAGATGAGAATTGTATCTGTGATAAAGCTTTCAGAACCTTTCTGGTTCTACTGTTACTATACTCCTTAACTGGAAATTATTTCTGGCTTGAATATCCTAACTACCCATCACAGGACATCCTGCAGGAACTGTCATGTAAACTGTGTATCATAAATAGTGCACATTTAATGCAGAGGTTAGGGTATTCGCTGTCACTACATTCTGGTGGCTTTCATGGGTAAGAAAAATGAAGACAATGGACATCTATATAGGCTTTTAACTGCTTATAGTAGCTGCATATATAGACTGCTTATAGTAGCAAATATATGGAGAATGCTCTGGAGAACAAAGATGTCACAGGAAACGTTAGTTTTCTTACAAGTGCTGTAAGAAATTATAGTGCAGGAAATAATTAGTGAGATTCCTCACAGCTTCTCAAATATTACACCAGCCTTTTTGCTTCTTTTTTTTTTTTTTTTTTGACCTTGAGCTAGATTTCTAGAAGTGCTAAATAAAATCATACCGCAGTTAACAAAATCTTTCATCTTTCTGAGTAGATACAGTGATACACATCAGTTCAGTTATGCAGCGTTTTTGGCTGATGAAGCTCATTAAGATGTACGTGCAAAACGCATGTTTTCATGCTGCTGTAAGTACACACAAGGGCATCCTTTGAGAGCAGCCTTTCCTCCCTGTACTGTTCATCAGGATGTGCACTCGTTAGTTACCATTCTGCTCCACGTGTGACAGTACAACAGCGGTTCCCCTTTCACTTGCAGAGCTTATACATGAACCCAAACTAAAGTGTGATAGCAAAGTGCCAGAAGAATAGCAAGTATCAAGTACACAGAACTGGAATGTAACACTAATTCTGTGATACCTGATATGACAGGTAGGTGGAGGGAAAGAAGGAAGTGCTGCTTTAAAGCTTGTCTCTTGCACATATGAAGCTGTCCATTCTCTCATTTTGAGTAGAGCATCCCTCTCCCACTCTTCTTTCTGATAGAAAGTAAATCCATTTGTTTCCATTTGTTTCTTCATGTCTTGTTCCCCGTGGAGAAGGTTGTTCTGTGTGTGACAGCATGTACAGTACTAAGAATCAGAGGGTGCACCAGTTGATGACAAAAAATGGGCTAAACAAATTGACATCAAAAGTGAAATCACGTGGTTCATTTCTTTCGTTTCTTCTCTCAGATAAGAAATTAATTTTATGGCCCAAATTCTGATTTGTGTGAGAGAATTCTGTTGCATGAGATACTAAAAATATATTCTCGGCCTTTAGTTGATGTAATTAGAAATCAGTTAATTGGGAACAGAAAAGTAGAATCTTTAAACCATGGAAAAAAATGATATATATTCCCCATACTTGCACAGTTTTCTAACATGGATACTGCAGTAAGATTTTGGTTGTGCTTAGAAACTTCCAATGACTTATTGCAAATAACTATTTTCTTTGCTTTACAATGATTGGAAAATAGATATTGGAAAAAAAAATGCAGAGAAAAAGTTGAACAGTGGAAAGAAAAAAAGTCCATAGAGAAGTGCTCATAGTTTTTAAATATTTTCCTCATGCGCACATGTGCCTTATTATGCCCATGATAGCAGCTCCATACTTCAATGTAATGCTTTTACATTTATTCAAGCAAGTGCTAAAACATTACCTGTTTAAGAGCATGGCTAAAAGTAAGTACGACCTCTGAAACCTACATGCTTCATGAAAAGAAAATGAATTTTCAAAGCTCACATTCTGGCCCCATGGTTTCTTTATTGCATTTGATGTTTGTCTCCAGGGGTTTCCATGCAGCTGCTGCCCCCACCTTTACCATTGTTCTATTACTGCTGAACCTTATTACTTTCTATTCCCTAATCCAATAATAAATAAAAAAAATCCAATAAAACCATTTCTTCACTTTGATTCTCAAGAAGAAAATTACAAAAAAATTACACAATGCATTCCAGCATCGGCACCAATAACAACTTTTAAAATCCCAATTAGCCTTGTGACAAATCCTAGTACTTAAAAGTTCTTAGACACAAAATGCCCATGCGATCATAGAACCTGATGTTAAATGTTCACAGTAAGCACTGTCTGAATATTTGACTCATCAGATGATGATTATTCATCAGTGACACACATTTATCAGTCACAAGAAACTTGTTGATGCGCATGCATACGTATTCAGAGGACTGACCTCAGTGACTTACATCTGCTGAAGTGATTTATGTCTGAAGATGATACCAAGTATATGAATGAACACGTGTATTAGTTTAATCACTGTCTATTTCGAGTTCATTTCAAAAGCTGATGCTTGGATCATTGCCAGTGTTCCCTGAAGAATGTAGCATGTTAGCAGAAATTTGTCTGGCCCGGGATATACCTCCTCTTTGGTCTTGGAACTGAGAAACTATCAGTGCAAAAGGGGAACAACAACGACCTTAGATGACTCATGATCAAATAAAGGCAAAATGAGTAAGGGGAACTGTTGTAGTAGGCGACAGCGAGGATTCGGGATGTGACGTGGTAGGACTCTCCCCTTGCTCGGTGTCGAAAGGTTAATGTATGCATAAGGGGTGTAGACGAAGGAGGATAGGTATATAGGTAAATCGCACGATGCAATAAACGCCATTTTTCTGCTCACCATATTGGTATTCACGTGCAGTTCTTTGGCCCGGGTAGGTTTTACCCGATAGTCCAGTACAGGCACAGAGCTAAAAGAACACGGGTTGCCAGGTGCACGGCAACAAGGAACACACCTCAAACGACCACTGAGGGTCACGTAATACCGCTGTACAACCCTGTGCATGCACAGATGGCTGGGGAAAGAAGACAAAAGGGGATGGAATATTATACTTGCTTCACTTGATGAATATGTAGGTAGTAGGTGTTTCTTCTGCATTAACAAAGTGGAGTAATGTAGGACAGTATGTATGAAAAGCTTGCATGAGGAAGAAGGAGGTTTGCTTGACCTGTGGAAATATTCCATCTGGCACCCAGCACAGAAACTAAACAGTCTCTCCTCTCTAAACATGTTGTGAGTGTGTTTTGGGAGTATATGGTTGTTAAATATTTAGTAACAAAGAGGGGCTGGAGAGTGCTGCCTTATTTATCAGCAAGATAATCAGCTGCCTTATTAATCAGCCAGAGGATGTTGCATTTCCCTTTGAACCGAAATGCAGATGTCACCAGAACACAAATGGCAGAAAATCCGGAATTACACAGAGTTTACACACAACACTGCTTCCTGGAGCTGAAGGAGATGTGTGAAATTGCCTCAACACAGCACTTGGTGCTTCTGAACATACAGGTTCCCTGCCTCTTTGGTTTCTCCCCATGCCACGGAAGAGGGCAGGTAACGAGATGATGGGTGGATGCTTGGCCAGAGTCAGTGCAGGCATGAGGGGCTTTCTTGGATTGTCACTCTCCCTTGTGGGATATGAGAGTGGTGTGCGACTGAGAGGCTAGTGTTGAGACAAGAGAGTAAGAAAGGAATTTCAAAAGGAGGAAGGACATCGTACCATTTAGCATGTGCAGAAATTGTGGAACGAGTTTGCACTTGAATGTAGGGACTAAGTACAGTCTTGTGTTCACTGCAGTGCTCCCAAGCGCAAGCCTTACCTTACAAAGGAAAGGTGTTAGATGCTTACCTAGCTTCTATGTGATATACTCACCTTCTAAGGCAGAGTGGGTGTGTTACGTGTAATGGCACACTGATATCCTATGCGCCAGGTGGCTGTATGCTGTGGTGTTTGGAAATTTAAGCCTGAATACCCCATCTCTTCCAGAAAACAGCCTTTCTGAGCTTGGGACTTCTGTAAGGGTGCAAGGTATTAATAGATAATTTTAACTGGCTGTTAGGATAATCTGTTGCCACCAAGTTGAGGAGATTATTTTAATACAAACAGTTTCTGTTTGCAGATAACTAATGTTGTTTTAGGTGATTATAGCTATTAATGCAACTTTGTATTTGGAGTGCTGTTGAGTCTCAGTGCAAGTACAGACTGCTATATGTGTATCCTAAGTGATTCTTTTGTATTCCTGTACACTTTGTGATAATGAAATAAAGGTATTCATTATACTTAGAAATGTTTGGAATTGCTCAGAGGGTAGGGTGAAAAAACACAGAATTCAGACACAACTCATTAACCAAGTGGTAACAAGTCATTGCAGGTTGGCTGATCTCTGGAACTATTCATGTGAATGGTCTTAGCCTACAGCATGTACAAAAGTAATTCAAGTTGGTTTAGCCCTTAAGGTAAAGCCAGTCTGACAATTTGGAAGGGATTACATCTTTGAAGCCTTAATCAGATAATTTACATTTAGCAGCACTTGTTCTGCTCATAGCACCGATATGGTGCAGCAAAGCTGTGGAGGCAAATGACACATCTGAATTATATCAAGGTTTTTACTTAAGTGGGACTGGAGAATAAAAGGGCTTTGTTTGGTTCCATCTGCCTTTTGACTTAGAGTATAATTTAAAAATGACTAATGGAGTTTGTGCACTACTTGAGCTTTCTAAACTATTTTGTGATGGAAGTCTTCTGTTCTGTGGTTTTCCTGAGTAGCTTGGGCAATGTTACTAATTCTTTTTTCAGCTTGACTTCTTTTTTATGTCCTCTTTTTCAATAATTCAGTATTTTCAGTGGTGAATTTTCCTATGACCTTTAGCCTCTCATGATCTGTAGAGTTCTAAATAGAAGGAAGTTGATATTTTTCTTTCATTTTTCACGTTAATCATAATTAACCAAATTGACTGAGTTGTTCTGGCAGTGCACTAAATGTGAGCTCCATGCCAGTCCCTCAAATAGGGCTATTTTGGGTGCCCACGGCATCCTCTTGGAATGTATTGATGATCTGTGCAGCAGCTACTTTTTTTTTTTTTTTAATTAAATGGAGTTTTTGTTCAATATAGACAGGAATAATGACTCACATTTGCGTTATTCAGGTAGTTTTCATTCCTTCTCAATTTTCAGGTCCCTAAGAATTTGCCACTGGTAAAGCACAGTGCGTTTACTGACAGAAGGCACGTTTTTTATTTTTAAATATGCTTTGCCAATGCCTTTAAAGTAGCCCATAGATTTCCAGGAGTCTGTAGGCTGGTACTGAAAGCCACGATATTACCATAATACTGCTCCCTAATCTTAATTTTCTTTAATCAAGATCTATTTGATCATATGCGTACATTAAATCTGGATATGCAAGTGTATATAACAGTACTGCAAAGCATTTATATTGAATCAAGCAACTTCGTTCTCTAGAAAAACTTCAAAAGACAATACCAGTGGGAGTCAGCAGTCACAGCAGCCTGTGAAAGGTTTGCATCACCTACATGATGGTTGAGCTCATTGGCCACAAGATACTACCATGTAACTTGGGGTTGCTGTTGCATCAGCCTCTGACCAATGTTTCGGAACAGTGCCTGTAATCCCGCTGCACATGCACACTTCAGTTTCTTTGGAGCACATTTTACCTCACTGATGCTGCGAGTTCTGAAAGGCACTCTCAATCTCCATTTAACAGCTTTTCCTCAGTGGGAAATCTAAAGTGGTCCCCATCTCATCAACTTTAGACATCTGTTGTGAGGAGTTCAAGGCTAAGTTGGGCACCCAGATTTCCCATCTCAGTCCACGCAGATCCAGTCAGTGACATCAATGACATTTAGGATATGATTTCCCTGCTGGGTGTTATGTTGTACAAGATTCTTCACTTGAATCTGTTCCAGCCCTCATGCAGGCAGCTGGTAAGGATCATTCTGTGTGATGCTAAGGTAGTTTTATTGGAATGGACGCTGGGCATGTGTCTGCTGGAAAATGCAGATACACCTCAGCATTGGCGTTGCAAAGTTTCCCTGCCCCACTTAGAAATTAGCATCAACCACATGATTGAAAAACCTTCATGGTGAATTCCTATGAGATCACACATCTGGCACAGAATCTGGAGAGTTTTTGATGTTTGGTCCATCTACCTTTCACAGCCAATTTCATTTTTCAGAATACGGGGGCAGGGTTTGGAGTACTTAAAAAAAAAAAAAAGCATCAAATGAAAAGCAGCAACTGACTTTCAATACATCTCTGAAACTCTCAAGCCCAAGATGAGTCACTGATATTTCAGGGCTTTATTTCTGTCTAACACCAGGATTTTGTATCCTAGCTCAGCACACCAAGCTGTTATTTATGCTCAAGACAGATACTTGTTAACTGCACAGAGACTGTTCTTTTCGGTTTTTTTTTTTTTTTTTTTTTAAGTAAAGTCCTAGGCTTTCACATGCATTTTCTCCCAGATGATTTCCAGTAGAAGGGAGCTTCCCCTTCGGCAATAAACGAGTTTATTAGATGCAAATCCCCCCATCGAGCAAGGCTTTCCTCAAGTCTTCCTCCTAAGTACCCAGACATACGTTTACGACTGACCGCAACCCCCTTTCCCACTGCCGCTGAAACACGACCAACCGACCAATATGAGATGGCGGCTAAGCCACACACCCCTCACACAGCAGCAGCAGCCCAGCGCATGCGCGCTTCTTCCCCTCCCTCACGTGGAGTTTCCGCCCGGAGCCCTTTTCTGGCGCACCGCCTCGCTTTGGAGCTCACTTCCGGTGTTTCGCTTTTCTCTTTCCGGTCGGTTCGAGGGGAAGATGGCGTCTCGCAAGGAGGGCTCCGGAGCAGCCGGCGGTGGCTTTGGCGCCGCAAAAGGCAAAGGCAAGGCGGCCACCACGGGAGACTCGGCCGTCAAACAAGTGCAGATCGATGGATTGGTGAGTGGCAGTGCCCGGGGGGCAGCTGGCGGCGGGCGGGTGGGGTGAATGCTGGAGCCGCGTGGGGCTCCAGTGGAACCGGCTCGGCCCGGCCCTGTCTGTGGGGCGCTGCCGGGGCTGTTTTCTGTCACGGGCCCCGGCGGTAGCAATCCGGTTCCGTCTCGAGTTGCCGCGGCCTATGCTCATTCCTTGGAGGCGGCGAGTTGCCCTACGCGAACCGGGTACTTGTTAGGAGTAGAAGTACTATTTATTGCTTCTTTATCATATCTGGGTATCAGTGGAACAGCGTGCAGCTGAAGCACGAAGGAGAACTACATAGTAGGAATGAGAAGGCTTATGATTTGTGGGCAAGTACTGAAAAGTCTGCTGGTGTCTGTAAGGGATAGTCCCCACTCATTATCCCAGAGTCACACAGCTTAGTAAGTATTTAAAAATACAGAGAAGATTGATTTGCCTATAAGTGTCATGTGATTGAAAAGAGCATACTTGAATTTCTGTGTATGACCGTTTTTGCAATACTGTGTTCAGCTGCCTGTGGCTTTGGTGCATGGGGCTTTGTCAAGGAGTAGTCAATGCTGGCCAGTCACAAAGCATAGCTGTAAAAATATAGCAGCTGACAGCAGACTGCTGTTCTTGCAAACAGGCCAGAGCCTGCTAGAGCCCAGGACAGTGGTGTTAAAAAACATAAACAAGTTTGAGAGAACAAGTTGAGGGTAGGAAACATTTAGATTGGATTTACTTTGTTTCTTCTGTAATGAAATAAAGAGAACAGATGTGGAATCTGCTTTGTGAAGTTCTGTCCACACAAATCAACTGTGAGAGGCCCTGGTGGTCTGCTTCTTGTCTGATGTCTCTGAATGCTTTTTACTTTCTTGTTTTCTCTTGTCTTTGTGTAGTATTCTGTTGCAGCGTGGTAGTATCTCTTTTATGGAGATTAGAGCTGAAGCCAGCTTACTGAAAATTATGGACTGCTTTCACTCTTCCACTTAGAAGGCATCTCAGTGGATTTTGTGGAGCTTTCTCAGGTTGCAAACTGCAGTTCTCAAATGTCCATGATGCCTGTGGTGAGGTTTTAGCATAAATTTATTTCCTTTGTAACCAAAGTATCTCCCGTTGCCAGTCTTCAGACTGTTATACTCAAATTTTACTGGAACACTTCTAGTGTCAGTGTCTCATTGGTGTTCTCACAAAGTACTGGGGCTTTATCAGTTGTGCATTAATGGAGATCAGAATACATGCCATACAGATACATGCCAAAACTGGGGATGAATTAGTCTGAGCTAAGGAAGTCAGTGATGTGTTTCTCTCTATTGGTGCCTTATCTCTTGGCAGTGGCATAAGTAATTCTTTCAGACCAGCTCACTGTGTAGGCTGCTTTGGTTTTGCTTATGCAAAATGTAAGGTCTTTCAGTCTTCTGTATGTGTGAGAATGTGAAAGGGTTTCTAGGAAGTCTGTTATTTCAGAAGAACAGTAAGTACTAATATTTTTTTTCTAATGAAGTTCCAAATGACAATATGCTACTTGAAAACATAATACATGGTGCAGCAATGCCTACTCTTCTGGCTTAAATTGGGTACAAGTAGGGCATCTTGTAGTTGATTTCTTTAGTATTTTAATTTGATGTATTCCTTTTTATTATTATGTAATGGTGCCATTTGGATTTATAACAAGTGCTGTCTTGTTTCAGGTGGTGAAACAGTATTTAAAAAGCACACTTGTGGCAGAAGTAAAAGCTAACAGTGGAACCCTGGCTATTAAGATGGGATAAATCCAGACAATTTTTAAAGGTGTTGTTACTTAAATAAAATACTCCAGGAAGAATCAGTAAGAACTGTATCACGTTATGGACACGTGGTAACTTGAATGAAGTACCTGAGTGTCTTATTATAAAATACTTCTGAAGGTAATTGTGAACATAGTTTTCCAACCTTTACAGTTTCTCGGAAAGGAGAGGAAGAATATAAATCTGATGATTCTTCCAGGTCAGGCCTCGCCTGGAAGACTGTATCCAGTTCTGGGCTCCCTGGTACAAAAAAAGAGAGGAATCTCTTCGAGAGAGTCCAGCGGAGGGCCATGATGACGGAAAAGGGCCTGGAGTACCTTCTTTATGAAGAAATGCGGGGTGAACTGAATCTGTTCAACCTTGAGAAAAGAAGACTTGGGGATGACCTTATTAATGTTTATAAATATCTTAAGTGTGGAGACATGGCCAACCTCTTTTCAGTGGTCTGGGGCAGGGCAAGGGGAAACGGCCATAAACTGGAGCATAGGAAGTTCTGCACTGATATGCGAAAGAGCGTCTTCACAGTGAGGGTGACGGAGCACTGAGCAGGCTACCCAGGGAGGCTGTGGATTCTCCTTCTCTGGAGATATTCAAGACCTGCCTGTACACCTACCTGTGCGACCTGGTGTAGGGAGCCTGCTTTGCAGGGGGGTTGGACTCTATGATCTTTGGAGGTCCCTTCCAACTCCTACAGTTGTGATTTTCTAGCAACTTTTTGCCAAATGATGCTTATATTTGACAGCTTCTGTGTTTCAAGATAATGATATCTGAAGTATTTTATTCCATTTTTATTTTACTTGCATGGAACTTATCTTGTTTTCTCTTTTTGTATGGCTGTAGGCAAGCAGCTTTTTTGTATTTTTTTTTTTTTCTTGAGAGGTTATCACTAACCCGACTGCTCAAATTTGCCATGATAATGGCTACGAAGGGGTTTACGAAGCATCTTCAGTGTTACCTGGAGATTTCAGAAACAGTAGCTGTACGTTTTTATCGTAAATGTCCATTTGTAATAAGCACCATTTATAATGTAAGATTGGGACAAAAAAGAGACTGGTTTTGCTGCTTGGATTATAGTAGATGTTTGGACCAAGTTAGAGCACTCGCATTCTTATCATAGAATGGCCTGGGTTGAAAAGGACCACAATGATCATCCAGTTTCAACCCCCCTGCTATGTGCAGGGTCACCAACCACCAGACCAGGCTGCCCAGAGCCACATCCAGCCTGGCCTTGAATGCCTTCAGGGATGGGGCATCCACAACCTCCGTGGGCAACCTGTTACAGTGAACAGTTTCTGAAGTTTGTTTCTCTATTTGGAGAGCTGCAGTCTTTTCTAGCTGCTGCAGACTGCATTCTAAAGGCGTTTTTGGAAGGTGGGTAAGCGTGTTCTTCCAGTAGACTCCTCTTTGCTCAGCTGTCTACTTTCATGGAGTCTATAGGAGTTTATTTCTTTCAAAGTGAAAGGGCTGCAGTTCTGGATATACCAACTGCATTCACAGTTGATTGTAACTACATTTAACAGCAGGGATGTCGCTTGAAGATTGGAAGGAATGTCTTGCCTCTTATATGTAACTATTTTTTTCTCTGCTTGCCAGTAAATTCAAAAGCAATGTAACATTCTTTTCCTAAGCGTCGCGTGAAGAAGAGAAAGGGAAGCGTGTGGACCTGGGGGTGCATGTGTTTGAGAGAGAGGGAGGGGAGCATGGAAGGAAAGGACAAAGGCATTCTTCAGTGTTACTCACATGTAACAGATTGTCTGACTCCTTTTTATTCCTTGTTGACTGGAGAAGTAGCAACAGATGCACCAAGTATTGCAATGTGTAGCTCAGTATATTTCCTGGAGTCCTCTGAAATTTTTATGTAAGTTGTGGTGTCCAGGTAGGAGCACCATATTAAAGTTTGAACACTGAAGTAGTTCTCATGATGTTTGAGTGTAGTGCAGACATGATTGTGCAAAGTCTTGTGAACCATTACTATGTTCATAAGCATGCTAGTTTTTCAGTTTCACCCTTAGCAAAACTTCAGATGTGACTCATGATTTGACTCCAAAGGGGTAATGATTATTACATGCTATTTGAAATGTACAACAGCTTGCTTCTATTTATTTATTTAAATTATTTGCTCGGAGCTCTGAATTTTTGGAATTCAACTGCAGGAATTGATCAGATTTGGTTCACTGACCTTGTATTCCTTCCCTTCAGTGAGGTGCAGTAAATTTCAAGCTGTAAGCTGATGAATTTTAGAATGTTGATAGTACTTATTCTTTTATATGGAAAGAAGTTTTCAGGCTAATGGAGTAGATCTGGCAGCCTTCTTTTATGAGTACCTATTCGTGCAGTCAGGTGACTTTCTGTGTTAGTCAGTGAGGAGTATTTCTGTCTCACTCTTTCTGTCCAGAAAGCAAGGGAGATGACTTGGTTCCCATCTGATTCCAATTAGCAGTGTCAAAATGCAGAATAGAAGTCTATAAATATGCCAGAACTTTTACACAACTCTTGTCCTTGCAGACCTGAGTGTCAGCAGTCAGAAAGTTCTGAATTTGTGAAGTTGACTGAATATTATTTATGTAGAACTTCTCAAGTTTGACATTCGAATTTAAATTGCATATGTACGTAAACCTTTTTCAGATGTCTCAAAAAACTACATTTTCTGGGAGTCTAATTTGTAGGGCTGTGCTGCTGATATATACCGATAGGTGTATTAAAACCAAGTTTCATCGAGTCCAGAAGAATTTCTTCATGAAGAGGGTGGTTAGGCACAGGCTGCCCAGGGAAGTGGTGGAGTTGCAATCCCTGGAGGTATTTAAGAGGTGTGTGGATGTGGTGCTTACAGGCTTGGTATAGTGGTCGACTTGGTAGTGTTAGGTGATGGTTGAACTTGATTATCTTGAGTTTTTGGTGTTATGACCGTACCATGAAACATTGGTATGTTGTTCAGGGTTTCAGATATAGGTGTGCTTCTGGAATATTGCTGTTTTCCTTGGAATGCTCTTGTTTTCTAGTCTTTTTGTGAATATTTGAAATAAGAGAAGTTGACAAAGAAATACTTCAATTTTGTGCTTTTCAGATTAGTGATAAAGGTACTTTAAATTCTTGTATACCATCATAAACAAGAATGAATTGTACAGTTCTGGAAAGCTGTATTTACTAGCAATTAGTCGTTATCTCTTAAGGTGACAGTCTTTTTTTCAGAATGACTGTTTTGTTTTTGCCATTTTTATTTGGCCTCTTACACGTGCACTAGGAATGCTGGCTGTTTGCTCCGTACTGCCTTTGTGCTTTATCTCACTCAACAAAGTGAATGAGCGGGGCAAAGGGAACAGCAGGAGAGTAGCAGCAGGGAGGTAAGAGCAGATGAAGGAATCTCCTTTAAAAAGTCTTGTGTTGGATGTATCATTACAATAGAAGCTCACAATGTAACCTTGTTTCAAGTTTGTAGTAACTTCTCAATGTAGTAGTTGTAGTAGTATATTATTATTTAGGCTCAGTATAGTGCTGCAGGAGGCTGGAGGCTGGCTGTAAGGTGCTGGGTGGCATTTGTGTGTTGTTTCCCATTGCTTCGTATCCTCATCTTGCAAACTTGAGCTCCTTGGGAAGGCTTATAAAAAACAAAACTCTCAGGCACCCTATGAAGAAGGGAAGCAAGTTGAAGATTGTGCCGTTTCTAAGTTTTCCAGGAAGTGTTATAGCTCTAAGGAATTCTGAATTCCCATTTAACTTAAGAGACTTTTAGCATGCTCTTTTCAGTGAAACTTCTACTCTTGTTCTACTAAGATTGCACCAAGAACATCTTTTGCATGTTTCTGCCTGTCTCACAATTTCAGTAGTAATGTCAGGCAAAATCTGTGAGTCTGTAAAAGCAGAGATGAGCCAGTGTCCCGCTCAGAGTCAGGCGGGGTGAATAACATTGTTTGCTAGATAAGCATGAAATCTGATGAAATGTAGAAATTAAATAATCAAAAATGGAGATATTCCATGTGGCGGACAGTGTGTTGTGCCTGCCCACTAGTGTGTAAATAATGGGTATGTGGAAACTTTCTCCTGGGAAAGTAACAGCTGTGGGTTGGGCAGTTTTAAACACAAACTTTAGACATGAGGAAAAACTTTTTCTCTCAGAGAGTGGTCAGGCACTGGAATGGCTGCCCAGGGAGGTGGTGGAGTTGCTGCCCCTGGCAGTGTTCAAGAGGTGTCTGGATGAGGAGCTACGAGAAATGGTTTAGTGGCTTGTGGTAGCAACGGTAATGGGAGGATGGTTGGACTGGATGATCTTGTAGGTCCTTTCCAACCTTGTGATTCTATGATTCTGTGGGGATCTTTTAGCAAGGGAAATATACTGAATGCTAGAGCAACTATGGTGGTGGGTTTTTAGGTGTTTTTTTTTTTTTTTTGTTGATCACATTTACCTTTCAAGTAGTCACCAGGAAGTATATTGCTGTTGGGAAGCTGTTTCCTTCTTTGCATATCTTTTGCATGAGGATATCTTAGGACTAAACAGTAAAATGAGCAACAGTGAAGATTGTTTCCTTTTGCTGAAGAAAAATTTCTTGTCCAACTAAGTCCTTAAACACCAATATGACTTCTAAAATTTAATTCTAACCTGCTGAATGTATCATGTGCATTCCAAAACTGCATTCAGAAATGCTTTTGGAGAATAGTGTTGACTAGACAGTAAAGCTTTCTCATATATTGCTATTGTGTAGCTGTATAACTAAAGCCATAGCAACAGGATAATGCATTAATATGTTGTTTTTTTTTTTTCTTCAGTAAAGAAAATATATCGTTTTTTTTAATAAAACACCGTGTATGAGTATTCTGTACACTTAATCTTATTGATTCAAAAGAAGCCTTTCTGGATGGCAGCAGGTAAGGCATGCCTGAATCTTTAGGTTATCAAACATCAACATGAAGGACAGAGGCATTTGAGTATTAACTCAGTTATTACTTAAGATGATGTTCCAGTGCCAGGTAATATTTGTTCCAGCTACTTAGTTATCTAAATATGTATTTAGGCATGCTTTTTAAAATATGTGTAGAATTCAACCTTAAGATAGCCTTGTCTATTTATTAAAATAATAATAATAAATATATGTATTAGACAACTTATGTTTATTTATATATATATATATTTATATATATATTTAACTTTTAACCAACTTCTTCATATATTTTTGTAAGCTTCCTCTGCATTTATATTCATACTGGTGCAGCTACAGTGTTGATGTTTCTTGTGAGAGATTTGGCAGGCTTATTCCAAGGCTATTACTTTAAGGTTCTCTACATTATCATTGATTTGGAGATGATGTAGTGTGCCTAATGGTTTGTACTCTCATCTGTAGTATAAAAAGCATTTTTGTTTGTTTTATTTTCTAATCTATTTAAAAGCTTGTTAGCCTTTCTTAAAACAAAATCTCAAATTATTGAGCTATTTTTCCATAGTTACGTCACTCACAGTCATGGTATTTGCTTGTTCCTTGTTTCTTTATTGACAGACATTTTTGCCCTGAAATCATACAGTGAATATGATTGTATTCCAGACTGTTGATAGGGAAGGCCTAGTTAGCTCCTTGGGTAAGGGGCTCTTTATGGCAATTAATTTGATTGCAGTAAATGAAAACACAAGATAACGCTTACAGAAAATCAGTTTCTGAGACTCATTTTGTAAATGTTTTTTTGAGCACTTTTTAATGAGAACTTCCAACGTGCTCAGAAGGAAAGCAATACACTTCCGTAGTGTTTGAGCATGCTTCATTGAAAGTTGGTAATAAGCAAAGCCTGGATAGAATTGGCTTAAAAATTACTGACATTTTCTTATGTTGTGAAGATTGTTTTTCCAGTTCTCCTTGTGCTTTCTTCACTTCTCCTTACCCCTGTTGTAAACTTTGCAAAAAGTGCCCAGGCTGTGTGTTCTGCCTGCTGTTCTCTGTACAGCTTTTTGACATTGCATTGAATGGGGTTTTAGGATAGTGTGTCCTGCAGGCTCTATTTTCTTGTGTATGTCCTCCAAAGGAGCCTGAATGGCATTTTGAATTGAATTGTCATCTATTTGACTTTTCCTTGACCTGTTTCCTTAAAAGTTTAGATCAAATTAATTTGTGATTGAGAGTTAGTGTTATTAACTGAATACCATCTGAATGTCTTCATGGCTTACAGAGTGATAGGAAAAATGCAAAGATTCTGTATTATTTCTGTGATATATATACATACGTGTGTGCATATATAATGTTACTTATCTTGAAGTACAGTGAGTTGCATGAATATAACAGAGAGGGAATCTTCTGCCATGCCATAATCTGTGCTTATATTCAGAATCACAGAATGACCCGGGTTGGAAGGGACCTCAAGGATCATGTAGTTCCAACCCCCCTGCCTAGCAGGGCCACCAAACATACACATGTACTAGATCAGGCTGCCCAAGGCCCCGTCCAACCTGGCCTTGAACACCTCCAAGGACGGGGCGTCCACAACCTCCCTGGGCAGCCCGTTCCAGGGCCTAACCATTCTCCTAGTAAAGAACTTCCCCCTAACATCCAACCTAAATCTTCCCTCCTTCAACTTGGATCCATTTCCCCTAGTCCTGCTATTGTCAGCCCTTTCAAAGAGTTTATTCCCCTCCTGGGTGTAGGTTCCCTTCAGGTATTGAAAGGCTGCAATGAGGTCACCCTGCAGCCTTCTCTTCTCCAGGCTGAACAAGCCTAACTCCCTCAGCCTGTCCTCGTAGGGGAGGTGCTCCAGCCCCCTGATCATCTTCGTGGCCCTCCTCTGGACCCTTTCCAAAATCTCCATGTCCTTCTTGTACAGAGGGCTCCACACCTGGACACAGTACTCCAGATGGGGCCTCACAAGAGCCGAGTAGAGAGGGACAATCACCTCCCTATCCCTGCTGACTACCCCTCTCCTGATGAAGCCCAGGATCCCATTTGCTTTCCGAGCTGCCAGAGCGCACTGCTGGCTCATGTTTAGTCTCTCGTCCATCAGGACCCCCAGGTCCTTCTCTGCCGAGCTGCTCTCAAGGACCACTCCTCCCAGCCTGTACAGGTGCCTGGGGTTCTTCCGGCCCAAGTGCAAAACCTTGCACTTTGCTGTGTTGAACCTCATTAGGTTCACCTGAGCCCGGCTTTCCAGCCTGTCGAGGTCCCTCTGAATGGCATCCCTTCCTTCCACCGTATCAACCGCACCACTCAGCTTGGTGTCGTCAGCAAACTTGCTGAGGGTGCATTCAATTCCCTCATCGATGTCATTAATAAAGATGTTAAAGAGCACCAGTACCAAGACAGACCCTTGGGGGACACTGCTCGTTACCGGCCTCCACCTGGACGTAGAGCCATTGACCACCACCCTCTGTCTGCGGCCTTTCAACCAATTGCTTATCCATCGAGTTGTCTACCCATCAAATCCACTTCCCTCCAATCTGGAGATGAGGATGTGGTGGGGGACCATGTCAAAGGCCTTGCTCAGGTCCAGGTAAATGACTACGGTTGGCTTCCCTTCATCCACCATTGCCGTCACTCCATCATAGAAGGCCACAAGATTAGTTAAACATGACCTTCCCCTGGTGAAGCCGTGTTGGCTGTCTCAGATCACATGCTCATTCTTTGTGATCGAGCATGTTGTCCAGGAGGATCTGTTCCATGATCTTCCCAGGCACGGAGGTGAGACTCACCGGCCTGTAGTTCCCCGGGTCCTCCCTGCTCCCCTTCTTGTATATGGGAGTGATGTGACCCTTCCTCCAGTCATCTGGGACCTCACCTGACAGCCACGACTTCTCAAATATGATGGAGAGCGGCTCGGCAACCACTTCAGCCAGCTCCTTCAGGACCCTAGGATGCATGCCATCTGGCCCCATAGACTCATTCAGTCAATGTACTCATTCAGTCTAAGGAGGCACTCTCGAACTTGCTCTGCCCTTACAGTGGGGAGGGATTTACCTCCTTGGTCCCCACATAGAGGTTTGGGGGTGCGGGGATTAGGGACATGAAAAAGACTAGAATCCTGGCCACCAGTGAAGACCGAGGTGAAGAACTCATTCAGTACCTCAGCTTTCTCTTCATCTGTTGAAGCGAGTTCTCCTTTAAAATTTACCAAAGTAGGTACGCCCGTTTTGGCCTGTCTCTTCTGGCCAATGTACCTGTAGAAGGTTTTCTTATTGTTTTTCACATCCCTTGCCAAGTTCAGTTCTGCCTGCGCCTTGGCTTCCCTGATCCCACGTCTGCAAGTCCAGACAGCATCCCTGTATTCTTCCCAGGTGACACAGTCTTGTTTCCAGAGCTTGTACACCCCGTTCTTTGCCCTCAGTTCTCTCAGCGGGTCCTTGCTGAGCCATGCTGGTTTCCTACCTCGCCTGCCCACTTCCTTATATTCAGAAGTGAAAGTGTGGATTCCAGTTGAAAAGTGAAGAGCCTCATTGCAGTAAATCTTTAATTTTCTTTGGGCTAAGTGAAGTGGCATTGAAATTTGGAGGCTTCTCATTGCTTTGGCTGGTGGAGCTCCTTTTCTTTCCCTTTCCTGGCCCATCTAGCTAAGTTTGTTGGTAATACTTTAGTAGTGTTAATAGCAGTCTATGGAGAGTGGCTTGCAGTGACTGACTTGTCTTTGTGGGTGTGTGTAATGAGGCTCTGGTAGCAGAGAGGCTCCAGAAGCTGCCCTATATCAGGCCAGAGCCAGTTCTAGCTGTCTCCAAAAGGGATTGTCTGCTGTGCAGAGCTGAGCCATGAGAGATACTGAGTGTGCCTTTGGGAGAGCAGCTTTAAGGAAGAGGCAAAAACTGCTGGGCAGCAGCACCTGAGAGAAGGAAGCGATAAAAATGAGAGAAACAAACAGCCCTGCAGCCACTGAGGTCAGTGCAGAAGGAGGGCAGGAGGTGCTCCAGGTGCAGAGCAGAAGCTCCACTGTGGACCCCTCTCCATGGGCTCCAGGGAGCAGGAGGTGTTGGGGAGCTGCTGCCCTGGGGACCCATGCTGAAGCAGTGTGGTTGTGAAGGATGATCCCCATGGTACAGACCCACATCAGAGTAGTGCATGTGAAGCTGCAGCTGTGGGAAGCTTACACAGGATCAGGTCTGGGAGGATGACATTCTGTGGGAGGAACCCCACATGGAGGAGAGGCAAAGAGTGACCATGAAAGAGTCGCAGAGCCTGCAGCCTGTTTCCTGTTCCCCAGTACTATCATGGGAGAAGAGGTAGAAGGGAATGGATGGGGGAGGAAAGGTGGTTTTGGTTGACTTTTAGTTTTGCTTTTATCTGTTAGTAACTGGCAATAAATCAAACTGATCATGTTTATGGTGAGTCTGTTTGGCC
The DNA here is from genome assembly GCA_030625065.1 of Alectoris magna. Lineage (NCBI taxonomy): Eukaryota > Metazoa > Chordata > Aves > Galliformes > Phasianidae > Alectoris > Alectoris magna. The sequence goes on from CM060561.1 coordinate 14,701,915, forward strand.
CCTGACGGTAATTGGTGAGTGATCTCCCTGTTGCTTTCTCAGCCCATGAGTTTTTCATTGTATTTTCTCCCTGTCCTGCTGAGGCAGGGGGAGGAGGAAATGAGAGTGGCTGTGTGGTGCTTGGCTGCCTACTGGTGTGAAACCACAACAGTTAGCTTTGTCTGTTACCAGAGTCACGGTTTTGTAAATCAAAGTGGTAAAGAGTTGAATGGAGTGTGCCAAGAATATTATCTGTGTTCTTTGTCCTTCTTTTTACATTGTCACATTCCTATTTAAAGCAAACTAAAGATTGGTTTGCTGTTTTATTTATTTATTGATTTAGTTGTTTCCCTAACCTAGTGTTCCTTCAGTCCTTTGTCTGTGAGTGGTTTCTTCTAGCAAGGAAGAGATTTATTTATTTTTTTTTGTTCTAAACTCTTGTTCTTGCTATTGATTTCATTCTTAAATATAAACACTACTCCCTTTGAGAGTTCTTAATACAAAAAGGACATAGTAGCTACGTTGTGGTGGCCCAAGGATTAAAATTTCAGTGTTTGGTCTGAATGGATAACAGGTATACGTGTTAACAGAGCACAAACTTTAAATGATTTGTAAGAGTGCACTTGTGCACTCAGCATCTACTAAATGTCACGGTAAGTATACTCTAGTGAGGAATTTAAAGCTGAAACATCTGGTATCACTTCATACTGCAAAACCAGTGTGCTGACAAAAGGAGTTAATCTAAACGTGGAGGTGGTTTAAATGTGTTGAACAGTGTTAGACTTCAAGAGTTGAAGGGGAAAATAGTATTTCAAAGCAGCCTTTTCTTTCCTGTGTGCATGGGGAAATAATATGTTGCTCTGTGCACTACTGTCATTAACAGTTCAAGGCCTTGTTATTTTATTTTCCTGTTATACGTATATCAAACTTGTCTCTTACCTTGTACTTACGTATACTTTGCAGTTGAAAACAACGTGTTGTGTTCTCTTGGTACTTATTTTTCTGTTTTAATATTAAGAAGAGTGCTTCCACCAAATATCTTTCAAATAATTTCCTACATTTTAATGATCAAAATGTTACATCTGAAACAAAAAAAGATGGTAGGCATCACCTTTTTCTTATTTTAGGTGTTGATTTTGACTGAGATATCTAAGACTGGAGAGATTACTGTTGCTGGGTTTGTTACTGAGATAAAGCATTTTCGTCTTGCACACTGAAAACATTATTTAACATATTCCTCTGTTTTCATTTTATTGTATGTTAAAAATACCAACAACGAACCTTGTAGTTTTCGTGCAGCATGGTATAGTTTAGAGAAGTGCACAAAATATAGCAGGTTGTTGGCAGAAAAACAGCAGAAGTTGTATTCTCTGCTAGGTTGTAGGACTTTATCTTTCACCAGTATGAGAGGTCTTGAAAGAGGTTGTCTTTTAACTTGGATAATATTTTTTTTAGCATGCATATGCAAGATTATTCAGGAATGAGTGTGAGAGTATTCCTGTATTGCTTGTGTGTGGATGCTTATTTCAGATAAGCTTTTCAATAATTTTTATGGGTTAATTTAATTTTTAGGTTAATAAAGTGAGGTGTATTTGTTCACTGGAGTTTGGAGATGCACCTGAATTTTGCGTGTGTGCGATGAGAGGCTGTGTCTCTGTTTTAAAAACATTTTAGTCCTTTACTGGAAAAGGAAACTTGGGCCGTTGCATTGAATGTATAAGGCTTGTCGGTCTCTGCATATGCTTTGCTTAAACGTTGCATCCTGCTTTGCCATCCATTTGTTGGATGGATGTTGGCTGCAGGGAGACCTCATTGTGGCCTTCTAAAACTTGAAGGGAGCATATCAACAGGAGGGGGAATGACTGTTTACAAGGGTGGATAGTGACTGGACAAGGGGGAATGGTTTTAAACTGAGACAGGAGAGGTTTAAGTTAGATATTAGGAGTTTGTCACTCAGAGGGTGGTGACGCACTGGAACAGGTTGCCCAAGGTGGTTGTGGATGCCCCATCTCTGGAGATGTTCAAGGCCAGGCTGGATGTGGCTCTGGGCGGCCTGGGCTGGTGGTTGGCAACCCTGTGCATAGCAGGGGGGTTGAAACTGGATGATCATTGTGGTCCTTTTCAACCAAGGCCATTCTGTGATTCTCTCTATGCAATAGCTAAGACAAGACTCTTCATGTTGAGCAAGTGTTGTGTCCTCTTGGTGTTCAGGATCCTTGTTGTAGATGTGCTTTGCTTTTTGTCTGTTGTTTATGCCGATCTGAGGACAATAAGCACCCTTCTTCATTAACACAGGGTGCTTAAGGCTCAGTTATTTTTATCATTACCTTATTGCCAATGCTGAAAATGAACTGCTTTCAAGTTTGTAAAATTGCTAAGAGGACATGGAGTAAATGTTTGGGAATAATCTGAAAGCTGTACTACCTTATCCACGGGGCTTCTCGGTGATAAAATTAGAATGATTATTTTAATCTTACTTATCTACTATGGCTGTTATTAGAAATGGAGCTCATTTGAAGTGGTTTTCACATGTTCTTGTGGTGGTCCAAAAAGCAAGTCTTTGATGGAGAAGCTGAAGATAACCAACAATAGCTCACTGTCTTGATGTTTTTTTCCTATGGTTTTTGGATATTAAAGCATGAAAACTTGAAAATAAGCCAGTCTCTATTCTCAGGATTGCATTACCTGTTACTAGGATGATCTTTCTCCATTTTGGCCTTTTAGCACATATCCTTTCTGGCAGATGCTTGGGAAGTACTTGAACATGGAAAATGCATTGAGCAAATGTTTATAAACTGTAGGAATCGCACAGAATGGCCTGGGTTGGAAGGGACTTCAAGGACCATGAATCCCTGCCACAGTCAGGGCCACCAACCTCCGCATTTAATATCAGACCAGGCTGCCCAGGGCCCCATCCAACCTGGCCTTGAACACCTCCAGGGATGTGGCATCTGCAACCTGTCTGTGCGGCCTGTTCCAGCACTTTGATAGTAAAGAACTTCCCCCTGACATCCAACCTAAATCTTCCCTCAGTCAAAACCATTTCCCCTTGTCCTGCTGTTTGTCCTACCCTTTCAAAGAGTTGACTCCCCTCCCCTTTATAGGCTCCTTTTAGGTACTGAAAGGCTGCAGTGAGGTTGTCCTACAGCCTTCTTTACTGGCTACTTAAAAGCATTTGCTGAACACACCTGGAAATGGTGATTTGTTTATTATTTTTAAGACATGCGCTTTAATAGTATGTGTATTGCCATTATGTTGTACAGTTTGTGGTTTTTACAAAAGGTGAACTGTTGTGGAAAAACATAGCGTGCCTTCTTCCAGTCAAGCTACTGATTTTTGGAGGCCAAATAGATAGGAGTGACTATCTTGCAGTTTTTCTTTAGCATTGAAATGATTACAGTTTGGTACAATCTGGTTGAAGGTTGTCTACTGCTGCTTTTGTCTGTCCTTTTTAAATCAATAGCGAAAGTACTGGAAGTTGATGCTGAAGAGTAGACCTGCTTGCAAATAGGCTGCTAGCTAAATAAGGACTCTGAATATTTCAACGATGGTGATTTACTTATACACAGAATATACATATTGACTGTATTTTGACGTATATGTAAGGCTCTGGTGTATCAGGTGGAATATGTTGAGAAACTTTGCCTTTACTACTTCTAATGTGCTCTAAAGGGCACAGTTCATCAGCTTTCACTCTTGAAATGACAGTTATGTATTGAAATCATTAAAAATAGTAAGTATAAATTGTGTTGGCAGTTTAGAAGAACTGTCTAAAATACTAAGTTTTCAGCCTTTCAAAAGATTGGAGTCTTGTGAAATAGGAGAAATAATACACTTGGTAGTACTGCTGAAATGGTCTCTACCACTTGTAACTAGCAGGATTTTGGACATTTATTTTATTACAGCCCTATCACTGCCTCTGAACAGTGTGGTAATAGCATCTAATGCACTGCTGCTTGCAGGATTGAAATCCTGGGACTGTGTTACAGAAGTGTTTCTACAAGAAAGTTGTTCTGCGGTGCCTGTGGCCCTGGTGGTTTCCATGGAAATGAACACGAATCCATGTACTGTGAAATTTGTTATGAAACTTTGCATTGCAGAGAAATTCATTATACCAGTCTGTGACCAGGGCAATGGAGAGTTTGAGTGCACAAATGTAATAATGCATTTTGACTTATATCGAGACTGTATTTATACTGATGGCAGTCATGGAGGTGGTTGTTAGCCTGAATTGTTGTGGAGTCTAAAAAGCTAAACTTTAATTGTGGTGGGACAAAAATCAGGAGGAGATGGATCTGTTCATTATAAGATGCCTCGATTTAGCATTTGACGCGTTTCTGTGTTTTTAATGGACTTCTCTCAGCTGTTTAATGACCTCATTTGGTGTGCTGCAGTTTGTGTTTAACTTCTTTCCCTTGCAAGAACAAGCAGCTCACTTGGATGCGAGTAAATGAACGACTTAAACAGATCTTTCATGGCACTACAAGACATTCGCTGATAAATGTAAGTTCCTGACAGAGTTTAAGGAGCTGCAGCCCATGGCAAACCTCTGAGCCTCTAAGCAAAATCCAGAGATCTCCCCTTCTCATGCCGTATTTGTACAGAAACAGGCTTTTGTGCCTGTAGCATTTTTACATTTTATCTTTAATGTATTTGCCAGAATTCCTTCTAGGTATTATCAATTTATTTCATGTTTTACATAAAAACAGTTGTTTCTATAATTTGGAGTAGTTTTTTTTTGTTTTGTTTTGTTTTGTAGGCTTTATATCCTCAAATCTCTACAGTTTTTGGGGTGTTGCAGTAATAAAATGAATGAAAAATTGATGAGAGGTTGTGTGCTTTCATTAAATGCATTTGTGTCAATTCACCTGTCAGTGTCTTTAGCAAGCCTGGGACTTGCACTGTGTGAATAACCTCTGCCTTCAGAAGACTGGAGGCCTGAAGGTTTGAGCAGGCTATACCTCCTGTAGAGGAAGGTCCTGTTTTTGTTAGACTGGATTTCTGTTTTGCTTCCTGGGAAATTCTGGAGCTCCTGAATTGCAGCAGTTCAAAATTAATTTCTGTAAAAGGAGAAATAATGAAACAACTGAGAGAGTGGATGCTTATGAACTGTTTTACTTAGGGCATTACCTGGTGATAATTTAACTTTTGCATTCAGTTTGAGATGTCTGTTATCTGTGGAAAGAACTCTTCACATTTTGTGGAAAGTGGAAAAGAAGGATATCTTACTTTTTTACACTGAATTATAGGGTAGGTAAGTGCTGTGGTTTAACCTGGTTGGCAGATGATCACTGTACAGCTGCTTGCTCACTTCCTTACTTGAATGGAATGAGGGAGAGAGTTGGAAACAAAGTTCAACTTGTGGGTTGAGATAAACTTTTTATTAAGACCAAAAAAAAAAAAAAAAAAAAAGGAAAAAAAAAAAAGATGAAAACAAAATGTATCCACAGTGCAGCTATGTGTGTTGTACTGCCTGCTGACTGACACCCAGATAATGATAAAACTGCTCACCTACCACTGGCCTGCTAACAAGGGCCCGCTAAGAATGCAATATCTTATCACCTGCTCACTGATGTCCTGCAACCTTCAGAGCAGAGGCCTGCCCCTGGCCAACTGTCCACAGCTTTATGGCCTTCCACGTGTGGTGTGGGATAACCGCTGGCCTAATTCTGGCTCTGTCCATTCCCTGCTGCTGCACCATAATGGCAGCAGCTCTTCCACCAAGTGGCCTAGCTGTGCCCTAGTTGTGTATGTATCACTGGGAGACAACTAGACATTGGTGGTTTTTTTTTTTTTTTAACACTGTCTCAACTGAAACCAGTATAGTAAGATAGAGTATTTCTAGCTATAGCCCAGAGTTTACAGAGACAATTAATGTTAAGGAAGGAGTGATAAAATATTCTTGACCTGTCACCAACTTTGACTTGCGCATTGATTCACCCACTCAGTAGCAAGGTATATTCTCACTTACTGCTATGTATGGATATAATCACCTCTTCTTCGTGCTGTTGGGGGGGGGGGGGGGGGGGGGGAGGGGGGGGGAATAAAAACATCTTCCCCCAAACGCCACGAGAAACAACCAAAAAAAAACAGCAACAAAAAAAAACAACACGGAAGTGTTGAGTTAGATAACTTTAAGCATGATATGAAGCAGGAGGTAATAAGGAATGTCATTTAGATTCTTGAGGTACCCTAGAATGCCAGAATGGTAATCGTATTTGGATGGTTTTCTTCAGCCCAATGTGTTATTCTTCACTCTTTGAAAGACTTCCTGTAGTTAAATCTTTGAATTCTTCAGCTTTATAAGCTAAGCACTGTGGTGCCAGCTGATGTAGTAACTCAGCCAGGGAATAAAAAAAATTGGATAATTTTCAGACGCTTCCAGTTCCCAGAAGTATTCAAATAGTACCGGAACGCTTAGTATATAAATATATGTAAAATTACAGTTCAAAATCTGTTACTTTTCCATTAGATCAAAATTAATTTATCACAGGATTTTGTGAGGACCTAAGACAAAACCTACAGAATCCAGTGATTTGTAATTTTGCCTTAAAACGTATGCAGTATCCGCTATATGAGGACCACCTCTGGTCAGTGTGCTTTGTTTGCAGTAGTTGAATTCCAACTTGTGGAAACTTCCAGTCTTGTATCAAAAGATATTTTGTTATTCACACCTGGTTGAATTGGTATGAAATGGCACGCAGCGTTTTGCTGTGCTTCCTATGGAATTATGTTTTGAAGCACCAAATTTGTCAAGTTCAGAATCTTATGACTTTAACATCTGGTATTTATTAGCTGTTGAGTGACATAAAATGCGAGTTTACTATTCCAAGAACTGCATTTTCAAAGGCTTTCTAAAAGTCGATATTAAGACTAGTCAGTCAAGATAAGGGTGAAATGTGGGCTTTTTGAGTCCTTCAGTTGGAACAATGGCAGTTTGACTTGCTGTACAGAACAGTGTGGGCTGAACCTGTTACTTATCAGCAAGTTTGGGAATTAGGGTTGTTTTTTTGTTGTTGTTCTTTCTTTTTTTCCCCACAGTTACCTTGCTTTTCAAATCTACCCAATCTTGTCCTTTGGGCCTTAGATTTTGTACAGTGTATTCAAGATCAGAGTGTGTGTATTCTGCCACAGACATTGTTAAAATCTGACATATTTATCAAAGCGAATACTTCAAGATGTTAGAAGTTGTAATGGAAAATAAGTGGGTTTTTTTGTTTGTTTGTTAACTTCTCCTGGGTTAAAATTGGTCTAATGGTTGTAAGAGCCTTTATTCTAAAAGCAAGCTGGAGATGGGGAACAGGTTCCACTTTAAGCACTTCTCAGTCATCAGAGGTGGAAAAAAATATATGCTATTGAATAAAAAAATGAAGGAAAAATTAAAAAAAAACAATCTACAAATGGTCTAGAATATGCATTCAAGTGTATTCAAAGTTTGGTTGTTAATACAGATTTACTTTTTCCACATCATAACCTTATTATCTCCATCCAGAGGAGAGCGTTGCGTGTATTAGACATGTTTTCTTACAGCGGTATCTTTAATTTCTTCGGAGCTTCTTTTCTTCAGGCAGGAGAGCTGAGATACTTTGTTACTGTCTTACCCAGTGGTGCTGTAGCCAGGTGATAAATCAGCTCAAGGCAACTTTTGCTTCATCAGCTTCCAGAACTTGTATTTTGTAACTGCAGGATAAGTACTTATCTGTCCTCTCTAAAAACATCATCTGGTGCTATTAACAAATGTTAACATTGCCCGTGTTTCACTGTATCTTTCTGTAGTTTTCTCTCTTCTCCCGCTCTCCAGGCCTTTGTTGAAGACAAAGCCATTCCATGCTTACCTGTTTAACTAAGTTTAATATCTGAGTAGCCATTGATTTTAGCCCAGTGCAGAGTGTAGACTTGCTTTTTGGTGTGGCGTGTACAGATAAAGCAGACAACGCCACAACGGCTAGTGTGTATGCAACTTGGTATGTCTCCATTTGGAAAGTCTCAAACAGATTAAATAGCTCTTTCTCCAGAGGTGCTAAATATACTTTTAATGTGGATTAAGTAGATACCTACATTTTAATTTCATCAGACTTCACAAACATCTGTGGGTTTAGGACAGTTCAATTGCATGAGTTAGTTTTGTCAATTCAGACCTATCCATTTATAAAAGTACATTGGCAGTTCTGCTCTCTTGAATGTTTTCCATGCTAGGAGTTTAAATGAAATTGCCATTCCTGTTGTACCATTAAACGTAAAGGTTCATGGTCCGAGGTTTAAGAATTGCTATGGGAAAGGTTCCAGGACTGTGATAACACATTCAAAATGTGTCAGCCACTATTACCAGTAAAAGCTTTCAAGACTTTTGCCAAGCTAAATATTGATCACAGTTTTCCCTCATGTTATTTAGTGAGAGGATGTGGCTGTCATGGCACCATCTGTATTTGATGCCCATGTCAGTTATGATCTATTTGAAAACAGCTAAATAACATCACTGTTTACACCCTCTCTCCAGATCCTGGCTACTGGTGCTGGTGGTTGTGCTAATAAAGCTTTCATAGGTGGGAAACACTGTTAAGCATTCAGAAAGGTTTAAATATGTGACTTAAGAGCATAAATTGGCTTGTTTCATTGCGTATTTAGCAGGGTACTGGAAATTCTGTTTTAATTTTGTATCTCTTAGAACTCAGCACAGGTACTGGAAATCTGGTTTCAGTATAGATATTTTCAGCTCTCTGGAACAGAACCACGTATGAACTTTCAGTGCTTTGACTTGGTGTTTTCTCTCTACAGAGAAATACAAATGTGTATCTTAACATATTCATGTCATTACAACTGAACGTTTCCAGGATCCCCACTGTTGGGGTTGACAGTTCATGGTAAAGGTACTGCTGTATTAAAATATAAGCTTTTGAAATAAGCAGCTGTGCTTTTGTATTATGTCCAGTTAAAATAGCTCATACAACTAAAATATGCATCTTTGAGCATTTTTAATGGTTTCAGAATGTATTTTTTCCTGTAGTATGACTTCATTTTTAATGGTTGAACAGTGCTTTGAAGATGAGAAACACTGCTGAACAGCTAGCATTTTTTAAATTAATTAAGGATTAATGGCCATTAAAATCTGGCAAGTGGCTACTCCAAGTGATTGAATTGCTTTGGAATTTTTGAAGACTAACTTTACAGTGCCGGGGTACTTTTGAGGTTTAGTTAGTAGCTATTTGTATACTCGCCCTCTTCTAGAGAGCCCTTGTATATCTTAGTAAATGCATTTAGTATGTATGAAATACTAAGCTATGCATGTGACTGATTTCTGTGTTTGGAGATACTGGAATTTGAAATCTTCAAAAAACAAGGTTTCAATATGTGTTTTTGTAGTAAGTCATATTGCTTAATGCATTTTGTACTCAAGTAGGTAGGCAGCCTTTAATGGCTGGCAAGTCATATTCTGTAACTGCATTACTTAAATGACGGTAAGGGCTGAAATGTTTTTTGGTTACTTCTAATTGCATGTAGCAGTGGCAGAGCAGTGATGGTTCTGAGGGTATTTAGACTAGCAAACCTTGCATTTGAAGGTCTGTTCTTAGTATTGAAATAAAAATTTCAGTGCATGTATCTGTATTGGTCATACGGTATTTTGTTGGCAAGCTTTTAAATCCTAGTTGAAGAGCCTGCTCCACTAAAGGCTTGTGTGCTGTGCACTAAATGAAACTCTCCAGAACAAAGAACAAAATGAAAACAGGGCTGATGTGTCATCAGGTACATTTCTCAGACTCCTTCATTTATCGTTTCATAAATGATTTCAGTAGCTAATGTATTTTCCAGTGCAGTCATAAACCGTAACTTCTGCAGCTTGTTAATGGGTGTGAAATTGAGAGAAGCGAGTTCGTGAGCTACTTCTTCACTACTTTACTCAAACTCCTTTAGAAAACAATCTTGTGGGTGAGCCTAAATTGTGTCTCCCTGGATAATAGCTGCTGTGATCTTCAGGTTGGAGATAGAAAATTGCTGACTTCGGTAACAACTTTGTTGTGTTTTGGAGTAGTTGACTAGCATTTGAATACCTAGTTTTATCTTCCTGAAAAATATTGATACTCTGACAGCCAGTGCTCTTTTTGTTTGCTGCTGTTTTCTGTGAGCAAATACTATTAGAAATGCTGTAATGAAACTGACATAATAGCAGAAGAGCTTTTGGATTGGAGTTGGTGGGAAAATGGGAATCGTAACAGGGGCAGTCAGTATACACAGAAATCTTAATAGTAAATGAGGAGAAAAATGCTGAATAAAACGAAGCTTATAGGGCTGCATATTGAGAATAGTTGCGCAGCAGAGAGAGCGTGGCGTGTTGTAATGAGTCCAGTCCTGAATTATTTTTTATTATTTTTTTGAGTGAAAGACCGAGTTTATGGCAAACATATAGGAAAGGTTACATTTAACAAAATGCAAGCTGAGTATTATTTCTATGTTGGCTGTGTGATAGAAGATATTTGGTGGATCGATATGGTCTAGCTCTTGTTTGCTGCACTTCTTTCAAGTGTTGCAAAATTCTCCTTTGCTTCCAGTTCTTCCCCGTGAAGAAAATCTATTTATAAATCTTTTTTCAAAGCACATTTTTTTTCCTTCCATTTAATCTATACTGCAGGTCTTTAATTCAGTAAGAGTGTTTTTAAAGTTGTGACCTAGTTATGCTAACCAACCAAGGAGAAGGTTAAGAACAAATATATAAGGACAAGCTAGGAAAAGATCTGTCTTACTGATATTTAAATATAAGCTTCAACAACACCGAAGTGGTTGAGCTGAAATCCATTATGCTGGGGGACTTACTGGCGAATATATTGTTGTTACAGCAGTAGTGTAACAACAACACATTGTCAGACATTTTCTGGTGCATTTTGCTTGGGTGGATTGGGATTTAGTGAAATAAAATCCACATGTGATGGACCAAGGATAAGATTTTAAGGTCTATTTCTGTGGTTAGCGTACCCTGTCACGTTCTAATTCTTATTATTAAACAAAACTTCATTTGTGTAACGAATTTCTGGTGGAGTAAAGTAGCATTTCTACCTAGTAACTATTTATGAGTGATGGCTGTTTGTACTGTTCTGTTTTTTTTTTGTATTTCCTTATGAGAATCATTCGTTGTAGAACCCAAATTTAGGAAAGGAAGTGAGAAATATAATAAAAAGAGAAGGAATTTGTACTCCTTTTAAGCATTCATTACTCCTTGAAATACATAGTTCACAGAATACAGATTGCTTGACTATCTGAAGTAAAATTGCAGTAAGATGCAATTTTAAATGTTAGTACATTTTCTGAATTTTAATTGATGCGTCTTCTGCCTTTAAAAAAAAACTCCTACTGGTTTCTCCATAAGTGCTTTTAAGATGTTTTGGTAATGTTTCTTTCAAGAGAGAACTAATAACGATTACAGCAAGAAGATAAAGTTAAAATGAAATATTGATTTATGTTTTTTTCTTTTGTTTTTAGGAGGGTGTTTCAGAAAAATGGTTTAGAACTGCATTTTGACTGTTCATTTAGTGGTCCTTTAAATTCCCCAGTTATATTTAAGAGTGGCTGTTGTTTAACTTGCCTTGAAGATGCTGGTATTCTTACAAGTAGCTCACTTGGTTTGCAGCTCTAGTTTGTACAACAGTTAAAAGTATATATTTCGAGTTTTAAAATTGTTGGAGGAAAAAATGATTGTCTTATGATTTTCTTGTCTTTGTGTTTTAGGTCGTGTTAAAGATCATTAAACATTACCAAGAAGAAGGACAGGGGAATGAAGTGGTCCAAGGAGTGCTGCTGGGTCTTGTGGTGGATGACAGACTTGAAATCACAAATTGTTTCCCCTTCCCTCAGCATACAGAAGATGATGCAGACTTTGATGAAGGTAATGGTTACGATTTTTGCAAAACTTGTGGTAAAAAACCATCCATATGTGCAAGAAGGGATTTTTTTCCACCATGATTACTAACTTCTATGTGATCAGAGAGTGTTTTTGTTTTGATTTGAGGCATAACCGCGCCACTTAAAATGCCATCTTGCATCCAACTGCAGCATGTGGGAAGTTATAGAGATAAATACTATAATGTATGAACACACATTGTAGAGTGTCTCACTGAAAATTACATTCATTTCCAGTATATAATTCATATAGCCGTTTCACAAGAAAGACTTAAAATTCGTATATACATGTGCATGTATGTATGTAGTCAAGCATGTAGATTGCCTCCCTGTGGATTTCTTTATATGTGTTAAGTGCTTATGGAAAGCCTGGAGGGAAAAGCTTTGAAAATTTAAGTATCACTGGTTAACCTGGAATCCGCATGACTTTTTGCTTCTCCAACTGAGCTACAAGTAGTATCAGAGGTTTACATCTGTCTCGGTGCTTCCTTGCTGGCCTAGCATGTTTTTATTTTTTATTTTTTTATTGTCAATATAAGTTAACATAGTTGACTTGACACAGAATTATAAAATTTGTAAAAGAAATTTTAAAGGTTTACAATTCTAATCTTTGTGCTGTGTGTATGTATACATCCGGTGATGCTGGTAGAAATGCTCCTTTGTTTGGTTTTAGAGAAAAACAATTTGACTTCAAGAGTAACTGAAGAGGCAGCATAGTCAAAGGAGTTGTGGCTGGAAGCTTGATTCTATCTAATTTTGCTAATTCAGTTTGAGCAAGATTAAGTAATGTTTAAGCATAAACTCATTTTTCTTATAATAAGATTAGATATTATTAAATTAATATCTTATTACAAAAGAACCTTGAACTGCCTTTAAAACAGAGATTGTTTTAAGGCTGTGCAGCTTGGTAAGGTTTCTTAGCTGTTTATTGCTTTTGTTGTGGTATCATACCATTCACAACTTTAAGAACAGCGAAATAAGGGAATGTTAATTGCCCTACAGTAATATGGTACCAGAGTCAGAGCTATATTTTTGTGAAAGCCTAAGATATGTTTTAAATATTATTTCTCTTCTGTAGCTCTTCAAAGGATTAGAGTAAGCTAAATTTTTAATTGGAGCCTGTGCTTCAGTTTTTGTTGTACAAAAAAGCTGAGGTTTTTTTTTTTGTGTAGCCAATAGACAAGCGAGCAGTGAAATAACATTCTTAGTGTCTGAGATGGATTTATCTCACTATGACGACTGCATTGAAGCTGTAAGTCTGTGATCTTATTGCAAGGTTCAGCTGTTCCTGCTTGTAAGAAACTTCATTCCAAGAACTCTTGTCAGTTTTTCTTCTTTTCTTCTCAGCAAGCGGGCACTTATCCTGGTATCAAGTAAGATGCAGAAGGCAATGCTTGTGGAGCTTCCCTTACCAGGATGCCTTAGCATGTCAGCCTTCTGTTCCACTGCTACAGAGGGGAGAACAAATTCGAACCAGCATAGGTGGCGTGTGTATCAGCTTGACTGATATGTGCCTAACAGCAGTAGGGAATTGGCAACTGCATCAGTGGAGCTTTCCCATACTGAACTATGTACAGAGAGGTTCTCTGCCTTCTTGGTAAAATAGTTAAGCAGGCAAAACCATTCACACACTGCTCTTGTTCACTCTGCATTACCTTTACTTTGAGTCTTTTAAGCCCTTTGACCCATGTGGTGGAGGCTAGGGAAGCAAAATGGCTCTTGTGGTAGCCAGCTGAGTATTAGTTTCCTTTTTACCCTCAGAATGGAACTGTCTTCCATCTCCTCAATGTGGAAAACAAAGATGTTTTGCAAATGTGTCTTGTTTGTTTTCCCTGGAGCTGTGCTTCTCTATGCAGCTATTTTGCCAGATTTTCAAAAGGTGTTTTCTTTTAGATGCAGAAGATCTATTGTATATAAGCAGAGAGATCTATTGTTATTTGCTAGAACCTTAACATACATTCACCATGTTAAAACCCAAACCGAACAAGCACCTTCCTCTTCTCAAGACTTGTATAAATCAGTACAATTGGTTTTGTATGTCTACCCAAATTCAGACCCAGAGATACTGAGGGAAAGAAAAAGTATCTCTGTGCTTCAGTACTTTCATCATCCAGAAAGATACTGAACTTCGTTCTCTGTGATCTGAATCATGTTGTGTTGGCTTTTTCTCTAGCTTCCTTAGTGTGTTTTTGGATTTTTCCTCTTTTCCTTTATTTAAGATACTGGAATAGAAACAATTCTATTGACAGTGTAAGTTTCTGGGCCTGCAAAATACATTTAATGGAATCACAGAATTGTGGAGGTTGCAGGGGACCTCTAGAGATCATCGAGTCTAACTTCGGTCTGCCAATATCCTGTATGACTTTGGCCATGCACGATTGTGTGTTAATACAGGGACTACTGTGCAGGTTGGAGGGGCCACATCACCCCAGCTGACCTCCTCCTGAGAGGGGAGCAATGATGCTGCAGTTACCTGTTTCCAAACACCTAATCTGCTATGGTGAGAACTGGATGAATGCACCAAAAATAGTTTCTTCTGTATCGTCTTGCAGGAGCTGTAGGAGTGGGTCACGTGTAAAATACTCATTTACCTTTTGGTCTTGAGGTGATTATTGTTAACAGAATGAAGTTTATGTATGGGAGGGTGATATTTCAGCAAACAAACTATTGAGTACTTGGCAAGAAACATGAAAGCTAATGATTTGTTTTTAAAACTGAGGAGATCTGATATAAAGCACGTTCTTGAGGGTGCTAGGAAAATGCCCTCAACTTAAACTTGAAATAGGTACTTAAATGATGTTTGAGAATCAGTTAGATAAAGATGGATTTCTAACTGTCGTTAGCAACAACCATTACTTCAAATATGGTTTTATTTAAAAAGGTGATGTTTTGCTTCTTATTGGTAATATCTGAACTAATAGTAAATTTTGACTGTTTTCATCAATATAATTCTTTCAAAAACAGATTTGTTGATTTAAAAACAAAGGTCACTGCTTGGGTGTTTTTTTTTTGGTGTAAGATGATTCTTCGGAGTAGTTTGGACTGTTTCTAGAAACTATAGAAAAGAGACTTTTTCTTTTTGGCTTCAAGTAATTCTTATTATAAATCTGGGAGGGTTGTGTAACATCTATGAATCCACAGGTGTTTTTCATCTCAGAAAGTTTCTCTTGCAGTGTCATCTTCCTGAGATTCTTTTTACAAAGTATAATTTTTCGTAAGATTTTCCTGTCAGGGAAGTCTTAAACACCTACAATGGCCTGCCGTAGCACAATATTTTCCAGGGAGACTTTCAGCCCAGCAATCTGTGTTAGAAAGCTGTAGGTGAAGTTTAGTTGATGATGTGTGAACTAATGGAGGAAAATTGCCGAACTGGTTTATGTTGTTGAGTCTTCAGCAAAATATGCCTCAGCGCAGGCTTTGATTTTAAGGCTGCTCTCTAGACTCCCGTTCAGGCTTTTACTTTCAAACAGCTTTATTTCTTTATTCTCAGTGTGCTTAAATGCTCAAAAGTATTGAAATGATTTCTCTAAACAGAGATCTCTTGAAGTTTGAGAAGATACTTTCATGTGGTGTCCTCCAGATTTTCCCTGAACGGGGTTGAATCTGATGATTTCTGCTCTGAGGATTTCTTAGTGAAAGCACTCCCGTGGAATGATGCGGTGCCCACACGCGTCTTTGTTTTGCGAGGTTAGTTTTCTGAGAATTACTTTCACTTTAGGGCACTTCAAAGCTTTTGTCTGTGCTTAGTTTTTTTTTCAGTTAACGTTTACAAAGAAGATGTAAGGCATGACATTAATATTTAAGGGAGAGAATACGTGTTATTCTTGACTACAAATTACGTCTGTAAGGGACATGTTGTGTTCCGTTCTTCTCACTTCAGTTAGCTCTCACTTTCCATGCAAGGAATATACGTGTCCTTTAAATAGGAAGAAAAGCTACATAATGAATAACGTAGAAGAGAAAAAATGATGTAATGTACATTTTGAAATTCATGATAAATCTTGAGACACTTTATTTCAACCTGAGATGTTTTTACTACCTTACTTTCAAAGCTAAGATAATAGATTAAGTGCTATGGTAGTTGTGCCAATAGCAACTTTGAGACAAGCGTGTAATTATACATTAAAAAGAAAAAGTTCTAGAAATGTTACAATTTTCTTACAGCTATATGGAGTTTTCATCAGGCTCCCTGTGAAATACTGCAGATGGGAAGGTGATGTCTTCACTAGTGTGAATTTTACTTCCTCGCTTGAAGGTTAATTTGGTTTGTCAGCTTTCAGAAAAGAACTATCTGAGGATTCTTACGTTTGTGTGTCTATTGTGTGTAGGCTGCGTTTAGCTGTGCTGTCAGTAATAACTAAAATAACATGGTGAGCATTTTAGTGAGGATGTTGCGCTGTTTGCTGTGTGTGTGGCTGCGGTTTAGCCTAAGATACAGGGAGGGACACGTGGAGCAGCATGTATGTCCCATGTGGTGGTTTGAAGCAGACGGTGGCGGCAGCAGTTGGTACTGCTGAGCCTTACCTGCAGTGCTGCCAGCGCCTTGCCCTGCAGTTACGTGATCCTGCGGGAGCAGAGGGCTTCACACGGCTGGAAGGAGTATGCTTTCAGAGAAGTGAATTTAAGAAGCAACGCACTGGGCATGCATTCCTGAATTGGTGCCTACTGCAGTGAGACCGAAGTGAATGTTCTCTGTTCAGGCTCCTGTCCCGTTGGAGGAGTTGTTCTGGACGTTAAATCTCTTGCAGCTAAGCCTGTGAGCTGCTGCTTTTGACTTTATGGGTCCTTAAAGAACAGCATTGCTTGAGTTTGTGCTTCCCAGCATCACAGTGCGCAGAGTCGTCTTGTCTTCCACGGCAGGGTTCGAAGCCTGTGTGGAAAGCAGGGCGCAGCCGTGCCCCTCATCTCGCTCAGGCCGAGCACTGCCGTCCGCGCTCACGCAGCAGGAGAGGCGCTGCTCTCCCGCTTGGGGCGCCGCCAGGGGGCGCCGTCAGCCCGCGCACGGCGGCCAGGAGCGGAGCAGCGGCGCGGCGCGGGGCCGGGGCCCCCGTTCCGTGCCGAGGTCCGTCCGTGTGCCGCCGGGCGGTGCGGAGCTCCGTGCGCTCTGCCCCAGCGCAGGGCTGCGGTGGCCGCCTGCTGGCTCTCCTCTCCCGTTCCCGACCCCCACGCGGGTCGCTTGCAGGGGAGGCAGCGGCTGTGCCGAGACACGGACGTGGGTTTATGCAGTGGGCTGTGACAGTTTAAGAATTGTATATATACTACTGCGTATTCTTTTCCTTTTCTTGTTACTAAATACCTTTGCTTGTGGCGTTTCTGGATTCTCAAGTGGATTCCTTCTTGCTGTAGAAATAGTACTTTGCAGGGGTAGATAAATCCTTTTGTTCAGTGTCTCATTTTGGATAGAAACAGAGAAATCTTTGTGCTCTTTTAAGCACAGATGTATTAAAATTGTATTTAAATCCGCATCTGTTAAGATGTGCTGCAGGAGTCAGGGCAATTTGCATCAAACGCAGGAATGCTGTAACACCTTTTATCTTACTCGAGGAAAATGTTCTTTGTGACATTTTTCTTTGAGTAATTTTAAAGATGAAATGCTTACGTCTGCCCAGATTCCAGTAATTTGGTCCGTTTGTTTGATTTCTATAAGCCACCCATGCAGTGGATGTTATTACCATATCTAATAAACTTTTCCTTGTAGTTATTGCTGAAATTTACTGAAAACTGTACTTCAGTACGCTCATTTAATAGTCCTAAAGAGGAGGTGAGAGAGGGTTCTTGGTTGCAGGGCGGTTGCATGCAGCGGGCTGAGCAGCACTGCACCGTGCAGCCCTGACATTCAGGTACTCCCTGCTTGCAAGTGCTGAACCTGAAGCCAGGAGATTTTTCCTTCGTAGTTTGTGTTCTGTCTCAACTCTATTCTTCATTTATAACCATGATATACAATGTTCAGCTTGCTGGATGGAGATTTCCTATTTTATAACGCTTGCAGAAGCACGTTATTTTTTTTATGTAATCAGTAATATGAAGGCTCAATTTCTTTATTTTCTTCAGGTTAAATAAAAAACTACAGACAACAGTGATTTTGTTTCTTCTTGCAAATGCAATGGGCTGAACTCTGACTAGAAGTGTACAGAGGGGAGTAAGAAGAAATACAAAAAGTATACTTAGATTTTAATATGTTCTTTGTTTTCACATAGTAGTCCATGAATTTTATGATAGTCGTTTGCAAATATGAAGTCTTACACTTAATGCTTATTAGAGATGAAAAAAATTACAGCTTATTTTCCCTGAGTACTCAAAAGGGTTTTCAGAGTTACTTTTTGGTGAGTTACACAGAATCTTGAGGTTATTTGGTTATTACAGATTCACCTAATAATTTGTTATTCGTTCGGTTTTGGGGATATGCAGGCTTAATGTGGAAATAGTGTATATTCTTCCACACTTAAAATCACACAGAAATGATCTCCTGTTTTTTATTTTATCACTAACTTGTGGTAAGCAATATCTAATGTGCTAGTTTGTACTGAATGCAGAGTCCCAAGTAAACCTTACAGCTGTTTTAGTACAGTTTCAGTAGGTTCATTTATGAAAAGGTGTTACTGTGAACATATGGCAACAGTGAAATGTGCTGCCTTTTTTTCAGATGTGCTCTATCTTTTACTGAGCATTTGAGTCTTTCTGTACCACAATTCGGTCAAAGTCTGGATATAGCCATTTGTTCTTTAAGAAAACAGTTTTTCTTCAGGCAGATGCTATAACATACAATAGGCGTCCTGGTAGACAGGCCTGTGCTCAGCTGTCACACTGAGGTAGGTACCTTCTGGGGTGCCCAGAAGTTAGGCGAGTGGTAAGTAGCTCTAGGCTACCTCTGCGCCTGACAGATGAGCTTCTTCCAGAAGGAAACTCAGACCACGTGAAGACAGTGGTGTCCACTGCAATAAAACTTGCTTTTTCATCTTTCATTATGGGTCTTCAGTCCTAGACAACACGCTGCAGCAATGGAAATTTCCATTCTCTTTGGATCACTATCTCTACTTTGTGTGTGTTTTGTTGTGGTCTCCAGCACGTCCTTGCTTAAGAGACTGATTTTCTTTTTTATTTGATTTTTCTTTTTTTTTTTTTTTTTTTTTTCTTTTGTGGTCCCTGTGTTCCCCCATGCCTTTAGCTAGCTATGACTCTCAGCTCATTTGTTCTTTTCGTAACACTTCTACTGTGTCTGCACCAAAAGAAGGAGAATGATCTTTTAACACCTTTTTACTTGTTTCCATTCTCCCCTTCCCCCTTTCCTTTTCTGCTAATGCAAGTATTTAGCCGTTTCCTTCCCTGAAGAATACTGCAATAAACTTGAGGGAGCTGAAGGAAAGTACAGTGAACTGTGTAAACCCCATGTGCTGGGGTCTTATTCCAAGAGACAGAGAAGAGGGAATGGAGATAGCTCTGTTGAACAACAACTCAGGGTAATGAATCTGAGTAAAAGTGTTAAGAATGGGCTGAAATAATAAGTAGTGGTAAATCAAAAACATCAGTCTTTTTTTTGTTTGTATTATCTCCCCTCTCAGATATATTTTCTGTTCTGTGACCAGACAGCAGCGCTAGTTTTCTTAAGATATCACCTAAAACACTATTGATGCTTTGTAGTGAACACAACTGTATTGTCTTGGGCATAGTTTAAAAAATTAAAAACACCGAACAGCAGATTTTTTGCAGAAGTTGCATGTAGGTCATGGAACAGATTTTTATAATCTGGTGGTTGCTCCAAGTGGTAAAGGCTGGGAGCAGCTGTGGGACGTGAGCATGGAAACGGCATGTAGCCCTGCAGGTGGGGGGCTGTTAGAGTAACAGCTTCTTACGTGAGCTTTGTTATTCTGAGAAATATACTTTTTATCTTACAATGCAACACAATTATCACAGCTTTTTTAAAGATCAGTTGGGATGTTTTAGTGAGCAGGAAATGGCGTCGGATGATTTGTTCTTGATTCTCGCTTAATGTGTTATGGTTTTCTCACAACTGCATAACCTGGAGAAATTAAGTAGCACTCTTCTATTCTAGAAGAAATTTGTATGTAGATAAATTTCTAGAAGAAATTTATATGGTATAAAAGGCATTAAACCCAGGTCGTGCCGTATTAGTGTATAGCGTTTATATTTATTTTGTTAATGGATTGAGCCGTGTTGCTGGCCCAGCGTTCGGTACTGAATCTTCAATTGAATTCTTAAGCAATAGAGGTGGTTGAAATCCATTTTTGCTAACAGCAAACCTACTGAAGCAGTGGAGTTGAAGGGATGAGCAATCAATTCACAAAGCTCGCTAAACTTAAATGATTTTCTAGAGAAATATTCGTCTTTGATAGAAAGGAGAAAAATCCTCAGTAGAGCTTCGGTCCAGTGTATAGAGTCTTAATAATGGCAGAGCTAGGGAAGTACAAACTTGTTTAAAAGTGTGCTGAGGATGGTCTAGGTGTGCACAGCTGCAGGAGGAGTGGTTTATATCAATTTAAATGCTTTAAATTTCTCATCAGCCTTATCTACCCCCAACGTATTGAAGGGGAGATAAGGTTGTTCTTAGCCATCTCACTGAAGGACGTTTGCTTTATTTTGGTTTGCGGTGTATTGGTTGAGAAGTTTCTGTAGTACGCGGCTGCTTTTGTTTCACTGTTTGCTGAACACACAGTTTGATTTCCTTTATTGAATTATATGCTTGGGTTCAGCATAAATTAATGCAGTAGAAAAATACACATTAAAATAGATTGTTTATTCTCTAGTAAAATATTCATAGTTTTTTTTTTTTTCTTGTAGGTTTGGTATGATAAATCCTCGATGCAGATATTTATAGCCAACATGCGGCACTGTGGAGCTTTATTCAATAATAGAAATGAAAAGATTTCTGAAAACTTTCAAGGGGGGGAAAAAGACGTGTTTTTGTGCAATTTATTTGGGTCATAAGGGACATCTGCGAAGGATAATTTTTTAATACTTGCTAACAATCCTAATATAATATGGCCTATTCATCAGTCATATTGTTCCTGACTTGGCTAGTGTGGATTTTAGTGATTCCCGATGTGCATTCAGGCTCTCTTAATTGCTAGTTTCTTGCTGTTCTATCTTATTGTTTTGTAGGACAATGCATAAATGGGCACGGAATAATCAAAATGGTTTCCCTGGCCATATTAGGCACCTAACAGAGATAGATATATTTGCTGTGCAATGTGTGCGTGGTTTTGCAAGTGGAAGTCTCCTTAGAACAAAATAAATCTTGACGTGGAAATAATGCAGCAGATTTGAACGCTCTCTTCAGTCTGTGTATATAAATAAATCATCTGTGCGACATAAAAGCTCTGAGATACAACATTTATACTGGAGAGAAATTAGAGGGGTAAGTTAGGGAGGCAGAACAGACGCCGAACTCTGGGATTTTGGAGGTCTTGATTAAACTGTTAAATTGTGCCAATTTAATGCCTTTTGGCTTAGAGGGAAAAGCTGGTTCAGATATATTTGCACTATAACCGAGATCTAATCTTAGTTCACATGAGCTCAGAGTTGCACTCAGCTGCAAGGCGTTGGGGTTCTGACGAGGCGCTGGTAATGTGCCTCCAACTTGCACATGCAGGGCAGGAAGGGAGATGGGCAGTGCTGAGCTTCTTTGCTTGAGAAGAGAGGTGGTGGCACACTTGTGTGTTTCAGGATTTAATGTTAGTGACAGAGGGAAACTGACCAGCTGTAGTCTGTCCGGGTTCCTGAGTGGTACTTGCAATTAAACTTCCACACATAGGTGGAAATGTGTTTTTCCATTATGTTCTTTGTTCAAAAAATCTTGACTTTTTAGTGATTTATATACTGCGATCTTACCTGCTGATAAAGCGACAGCTGTTTAATGCTTTAGGATAATCATTCTTATAGATAAACGTTTTATCCTAATCCAGCATCTCTAACTCTCAACTGTTTGTGTCAGTGAAGGAACAACAGCAGAAATCAGGGCTGTCACAGCAGGTTGGGGGAAAGGTTTTCTTAATATCCAGATCCAGGTGTTGAATCTCTGTTTAAACCTAAACCTTAACCCTCTGATCGATCTGGGAGGAAAGAAAAGGACTTTATTTGCTGGATTTGTCACGCTCATTTTTAGTCAGTCGTTGTAGCCAAGCACAACAGGTTGTCTTTAAAAATCCCACATAGCTGCAACACGTGAAAATATTTTTTTTTTTTGGTAATTCCTTGGGTGATTTTTAGTTCTGCCTTAACAAGCCGCGTTTAATAAAATTGGTTGGAGCTATTAAAGCACAAACAGCGACTGGGAATGAATCAGCTTGTGGCTGTTAAGTCAGTTGTTGAGTGCACTTGAAAGACCGTGGTATATGCAAATGTTGATTTTATTCGGAGTTCAAATCTGTAGCTGCGTAGCTTAATTAAATAATTTTAACCAGTCTTGATAGTTGTTCTCTATATTAAATAGTTTAAGATTTGATTCATCTCTACAGTCTTGATTAAAAACAGTTTGGCAAAAGCTTCGTGCAGGCTGCTATACTCGGTGAGCTTGATGGTGAAGCTGTGCGTTTCACAGAGCTGCTGATTTTCTGTGGCTGCAGTCGGGGAGAAAGGAGTGAGGGAAGATGGTTGGAAAAGGAGATCGAAGACGATGTTGTAAGGATGCAGTTTGGACACTGGGTGCCACTCCTGGTACACACAGAGGCTCGACAGCCTTCCTCGTACAGCGAAACAACAAGCACTCTTAAAAATGGAGATCTTTGCTCGTAAAATTCTGAAGGCCTTCGTCCTCAGAGCCAAGTGTTTCCCCTAGCTGGAAAAACATATTCCTCAGTCCTGCACGGAGTAATGAAAGCTACAAGGGCAAGATTTCATTTGTTTTTTCTTCTGTCATCATAATGGGAATGATTTTCTAGGCTTGATGCGTTGCTGTCTGGTTACACAGCTTCCATCATTTGCAAGAAAGACACGGTCACAGCACCGAGTATTCAGGAGCCAGACCAAGTGCCACAGTTCTCCTCAGGAACAGAAAGAATAATTTAAAAACAAAGTAGGACCGAAAGGCCTCCCTCAAAGTGTGCGTGTGTGTGTATGCATATATATATATGGGTTTTTTTTTGTTTTTTTTTCCATAGATTTATTGCTTGTTAGGAGGATAGAGTGTTTTGTAAAATAATCTGGTGGTACGCTGTGATGGAAAACCAGATGAAAGAAGATGGCTTAGGTTCATTTAGGGGTTGATGGGCTTACAGAAACTAGACTTGGGGGCATGTATGATTGTTTTTTGATAGGCACCAAGTGCTGAAGGTAACGGGAGTGCTGAGGAGTGGGAGTGAGGAGAAGCATTCAGATGTAAACTGGAGCAAGGTTAATGCTGCCATTCTGAAAGCTGTGCAGCTCTCCAGCTGGGAAGCAGGCTGTGATTTATGCCTTGCTGTGCCTGGAGGCATCAGCTGGCTCTGGGCATCTTAACCATTGTACAAACATGTGTGCTCAAACTGTTGAGGAAACCCATACTAGTTGAGATGGCCTGGTCTCCTAGAGGAGTGTTGGCCTTTCTGTACCTGGCTATTTGGGAAATGAGATCTCAGTTCTCTTGATGGGTAAATGGGGCGTTTAGAATGCTAAAAGGACAGAAGACTTAGAAAATGTGAGACTTCTAAGGCTGATCTCTATTGCAAAAAAGTTACCTGCTGCTTTGTTTGAAATGGAATTAAGATAGCAGGTCAGAAACTGAAACGGCATGGAAGGGGTGTAAAGCACTACACTAATTGCAGTAATGAATTGCGGGATGAGGGAGTTCTTTGTAAAATTCTACTTTGATATAATTATGCAGAGTTAAAAGCAAAAAGTCTCTCTATTCTCAAATGTAGAATTTTGAGCATTTTCTTTCACTTTTCAAAATGGTATTTGAGAAGGGGGTTCTGTTACTTATACTGCTCTGTTGGGCAAAATCATCCAACATCTTCTCTTACGGTATTGTTCCAAGTGAAACAATTGATATATTTGGATGCATAAAGAGCAAAGTTAAAAGTGAAGGATAAGTCGTCCTTTTCTCTGTGTGTTTTTATATTTCTATGAAAAGTGAAAACTTTGAAAACTGTTATAAGTATTGACTCTTTTAAATTCAAACTTGCAAATAAATTCTCTTAAAGTTGCCCTAAATTTTTTTTTGTACTTTGCAGGACAAACTCGATCAAAAAAGCCTATGGCAAACATGAGTCATTTGGTGCTTCTTGTAATTAGCTTAGTCGTATGTAGATGGTGAATAATACAAAACCACTCTGGTTTCTGTGGTTTTGCCAACTGTGGAAAAGGCCTGACTTATTTTAAAAAGAATTTTTTTAGTTTTTTTTTTTTTAAATTTTAATGAGACCTTCTTATCAAAAGACACCAGATACATAAGCAGAGCCAGAAATGAAGGAATTGGCAGCAAGCCTCCTTTTCTTGACACCTGGAAATCTAATAAATGGACCAATTGAAGTAATGAGTATGGTGGATGATAGGCTGGAGCCACCTGGATTTTATTAGGCTACTTGGTGCTTTGATCACAACTTGAAATAGAGAGTTGTCCACTTGTAATGTTAGCATTCCTTTTCACTACAATTTCAATTTTAATCTGACCCAATACGGAGAAGGGTTATAAAACCCAAGACATGACTCAAATCAGAAATTGGTGTGGGGAAGATGTTCAGCTTGCCCACCTCAGTGTAAGCCACCTGTTGAACAAAACTTGTACTCTGAAAGTGGAGTGGCAGATGACTTTCAGCTGGGACACATCTGCTTTGCGCAGTGGAGAGCATCATAATGTCTCAGACTTGCTGTGAGCAAATAAAGGAGTTCACATGGTGCACCAAGCTGCATCTGGGGCTAGTGTGGGCATCCATAGCATGTCTTGGTGTTGCATGCTGCAGCTGTGTCCCTTACGAGCTGCTGTAACAAGCAAGTGAAGCTGTAGGGCTTTGACTTAAGGCAGCAGGCGTTTTGGTCTGGCGTTGGGCTCCCTGCACGTGCTCTGTGATGCAAGCATACTCCTCGTGGGCTTTCTTTGCTTTCCATTCATGTATTTAAAAAAGCACATTAATATATATATTAAAAAAAAAAAAAAATGCTTAGATCTCTCTTCTCGTAGATCTGCCTTCTCATCCTACATGCTCTTGGTAACAGATTAATCTTTTTGCCTGTTCCCAACTTTAGATTTTCATTAATTTAGAAGGAAGTCTTCAGCTAATACGCTGTTTAAAAAACATCACGATGAATGAAGTCTTAAGTGTTAAAAACTGGTTATAGACCCAATGGACAGTTTTAAAAGTATGCAATTAAAAGCTACACTTACAAAGATGGCTAGTGATCCTTTCGCTCCCCCTATGCTGCAGCTTTTATGCAAGTTAGATGGTATCTGGCAGCATATCCATTACATGCAGCTGACAGAAGTTTCATGGATCTGCTGGTACTGCAGCCAGAAATCTGATGTCTATATGCAGCTCACAGGCTGCGTGTTTGCGCATACAACCTGAAGCTGCACATCGCTTGAACCAAATGCCCTCCTTTATGCAGGAAGGTGTAGGTAGCTGAACCACAAAAGTGCACTGTGTCTAAGATGTCTGCTGCAGGGCACCTCGCCAGCCTGTGTAGTAGGGAGTTTAAATGGTTGTAAAGCTGCCAGCGCTAGGTATAAGGTGGGATAAGAGAATGATTTGTACCTGGAGTGTGAGATTAATACCCTGCACTTGCATAGCACCTTTCACTTGAGGATCTTGGCACACTTTATGATCAGTTAATTGCCTCATAACCTCTCTGTGAGGTAAACTATCACTAGTTTACAGTTAAAGAAACTGATGCGTAGAAGATTTTAAGTAACTTCTTTGGGATGCCTGGGTAGTTGTGGGAGAAATGTGTGAAGTTCTTCTCTTGGTAATTTTGGGATGCCTAACATCACAGCGTCTAATTTCCCTAAACGAAAGGCAGGAACTTACCCTTGCTCTTCCTTATTCCTCCAGCTCTTCAGTTGTGCGGGTTCCTTGTCTGTGCTTTTTTCCCCCCTGGTCCTTTGAACTGTGGTCTTCCAGGTGGCAGCTGAAGGGAACTGTTGAAAAGGGAAACCAAGTTCTCCTTTAGGTGTGAGTTTAAAGCACTGTAACTTGTCTGTCTGCTTTAGATGCTGAAGAGTGGCGTTTTGGTTTGAAAATGTTTTGAATCTTTGGACTTATTTATCTACTTCTGAATGCTCAGGTATCTCGGAGCTTCTCTCCATTGTTTTTGCCACATTGACAAATGATAAAGCAGTGCTGCTGTGCCTGATTTCTCTTACTCCTGGTGCTGGAGGTCTGGCAACGTGAGGTGCTGCTGATGGGAAGCTATGGCTTTGTCTCCGCTAGACCTTATACACATTAAATCATGGCAGTGCTACTTCAGCATATGAGTACACCTCTGTGGTCCAAAGAAAACTTTTGCAGTTAGTAAATTCCTGCTCGGTCTTTTTCACGTTAGAAATAAAACAATCAGAGCTATCATTTTAATTGCTTTAACCACGTTTGTATAGAATTCTCCCGTATCTATACTGGTTATAAAGACAGGAGTGAGTAGAAGTTACTGAGCACCAGGAAAGGATATATGGGATATTCATCTAAAGAGGTGATGGAATATGAAAATCAAACCTATCATGTATGGAGACTGTGCTAGGGGCTGCGTCCTTTATAGTATGTATAAAGTGGTATGTATAAAGTGCTATCTTTAGAAATGCAACTGAGAGTAGTAATTCTTAAGATAGAAAAGTGCTTCAGAATGTTTGGAACGGTGACAACTTATATTTTGGTTTGAAGTACACATGGATAAAAACTGGACTCACTCTTCTGCCCCCCACCCCCCAGCGTAATTTCCTTATTACATGTACTGGTTTTTGCTAGTAATGATTTTCTTCTATTTTTGAGACACTGGAGAGTGAGAAGTGCTGAAAGGAAGCTGGTATAAGCCATCTGCTCAATAAGCAAAACACTTTCTTTTTTTTTTTTTTTTTTTACCTCAGCATTGGAGAAGAAAAGAGTAAACAGGACTTTCCCTTAAGATAATGGTGGACTTGGCAAGACTGATAATTGGTTTTAATCATTCTGTTCAGCTGCTTTTGCCTCACAGGAAAAGGTAGCTTTTCTTTGGCTTCTTAATAGTCAACGGTACAGCTCATGCTGTAAGGCAGAAGCGGAAGGTCCAATATTCAAGATAGATAAAGTTTTTTTTGGTGTGATTTGTGTGTATTTTTATCCCAGACTTACTACTTAGTTGTTCTGCTTTTTTGATCTGCATCTGTTTAAACAAAGTTACATAGCACTTGCTCCTTAAAATAAGAGCAATTGTAAACCTTTTTTAAAAGAAGATTTACAAAGCTTTTCTTTGTTACTGGAGGCAAAGATTATATGGCAACAAGATGACTGTTGTGATTGGAAAGGTAATGTGTTGTTTCCAGGGAGGAAACTCACAAGAAACACGAGTGCAAAATGAAGCTGAGTAGTTCTATGCAGGATGCAAACACTGGCATGGTTTTTGAAAATGCTACTTTCACACACTGTAATGTATTGCATACAGGTCATACCAGCCAGCTCAACCTAGCTTATCGTACCTCCAAGTAAGCTAATTAGGGTCACATTAGGTGTGTTACACATTCCAGAGGTTTGTAGTGGTACACTTTCAAATTTGCGTGAGTGATAACTGAGCGGAGTTAATCCCTTGTCTTGTAATTATACCTGCAAACCTTTTGATCACAGCTATTTTCTTCCAGTGTTTAATGGTGGTACTTCTGCTTTCAGGATGTAATTAAAGAGCAAGCATTATTGAAGCACCTGTTGGTGTAACCTCAGTGAAGTTCTTGTTGTCTTCATCTGAAGAAAACTGCAATTGTTTATTTCTTCTGTTCTGCGTAGTACAAAATGTGTGGCGTTGAGGGATTTTTATCCATGCTACTAATGTTTGGGTTTTCTTTCCTCATATCATGCATTTTTCACTGCTGGAATGGTACTGATGGATCGCTCAATTTTCAGCGCTCAGTTAATTTGTCACGCAGAAGATAACTGACTCTACTGGCCATAAAATTTGTTTTATTGCCAATACATTTAAACACTTCTGATTAACTTTTATTGGGGTCATTTTATTAAATTTGATGCCTGTGAGTGTCGTGCTGAGTTAAAGATTGCTACTTCAGATGCCACAAATTTTATTAAATTGTTATCTGAGAGCATGGTGGTTCTTTGTTCCTGGCCTGGACATCAAGTTTATTTGGAATCTGACACAAGAATATGTTGTTTTCTTCTTTTGAATCAGTGTCATGCTAAGTCGTAGGGCAGCCCAAATCCTTTAGGCAATTATTTGTAACAGGAAAAGAAGCCTGGAAATATGGAGAGAGTTCTTTTAAAAGCTCATTTGAAGGACAGCATCATTGGCTTTTTTTCTTTTACAAAAGGGTTTACAAAATTATAACAATGCCCAGTAACACTTAACTTTTGGAGGTAATTCTGTTGTCTTTACAGAGAATAACTCAGCTGACCTATCTGAAATGCACATTTGCTGTTTCTTCTGACTTTGGAATGGAAATGAGGTTTTCAGTAGTTAATGTGTAAGAGGGATAGTTTTTCTTTTTCTATTTTTTTTTAGGCTGAAATGACTCCTCCTAGTGCAGCTTAATTAGATTTTACTCCTAAGTAGAGTAGCGCTCATGGTGACTCAATATTGATTTGAAGATTAAGTGTTAATTCTTTAAAAATACATAAATACATTTTCATTTCTCAAGAAACATCCCTGTTTTAAGTAATGTTCTTATTTTTATTGATAATTTGTTTTTGTGCCGTGTAATGTAATAAAAGTTACATCATGAAGTCTTTAAAGTAGGTAGTAATTAATTGATATCATAGCAGTCAAATGGTATTATGAAGTGCATCCTGCTGAGGGTTGGAAATGTGCCAAAGAGTTATATACTGGGATTGGAACAGGCCAGGTAGGATATTAATTTTAAATAGTAAATGGGCTATGAGGCAGTGTTTGTCTGCTGTTTAAACAAGGGAAAAGAATGTCTATAGTAGGCTTCTTTGGGGGGAAAAAAAAACAACAAAAAAAACTTTAGATAGATTAGTCCAGGTACCCAGCAAGAAACAGACAAAGAAGGATTGACAGAAGAAATGAAGGAATAGCAGTGAAGAGATCCACAGAAGGTGGTTGTTTGCTGCTTTTAGGTTTACACAGTGAGTTGCATAAGAAAGTGAACAGGGCAAAGCAGCAGGGACAATAGAAAGAAATGTGGGGGTTTATTTGTAAAAGAGAGATCCCAGCGATGAGAAGTTATACAGAAAGATATAATGTCTTTTCAGTGGTGTGAGTTGTAATTTGGGGTTACCAGGAGGGAAACAGTTATGGGAAGTGGAATTTATACGGCCAAAGTATTGGTCTTTTTGAGCACTGTCTGTGAGCATAGTCTCCTTCTTTATAAAGATAAAGGCTAAAAATGGGTAAGTTGATTTCCAAGACTGTAAAAATCGAAGGATTTAATTCAGCACATAAAACCAGCATTTGTGAAATTTGATGAACTGTGTGGTAAGTGATTATTTTACCTCCGCAAGGGACCCTGCGGACCTTCAAGTTTTTGACACTGAGGGAAATGTGTAATTCTTTAAAATAACTCCTGCTGCTAACCTAAGTAAAGAGAGAACTTTCGTACAGAAACCTAATATGTGTGTGCCTTTAGTCATGCCAAAAGTGCAGATATGATGTTTCATGCGGGCTTCTCTGTGGTTCCCAATTGCTGAACATCTGAGCGCTATGAGTGCATTGCGCCATAAATTGGTAATGGTCTGTGCTTCGGGTGAGAAGCTGATGGTAATCTTTTGCCTTGTGTCACCTAATCTGATTTTTTTTTTTCAATTCTTCAGTTACGTAAACACTACAAAATCAAAATGTAGACATTTGCTCCAGAACATTTGGTGATTTCTTCTTTAATAATAATTTCTATTTTCGGTTTGTATCTTCGTTTGAAGAATTTTTTTGCAGATTTTCATAGACTAATCCCCCTTCGTATGAAACCATGTCTTTCACATAACGCTTTTCCAGTAAAGAGAGCAAGAGCTGTGAGACACCTTATTTCTTGAGCATTAAATAGTTCTTCACATGAAAAGCTAAAGCATCTTCCTCCTTCCTTTCAGAAGAATATACCTTGTATGATTTTTTTTTTTAAGTCTCTAATAATACTTTATCATTGTATGTTCCAGCATGGAAGACAGTGTACTACTGTACCTTGAATGTGTTTTCCATGAAATAAAAAGTTTTTTGTGCTTTGTACAGGGAATAATGAAGGCCATTTGTCTCTGTACTAAGAAAGATGTTTCCTTCTACTCAACAAAACTGCATTATTTTCTTAGGCTGGAGAGCAGTTTATACAAAATTTTGTCACGTCAAGATATGTATGAATTTAATGACTAGATGAATCTGCCTGAGGTGCAATCAGATGGTGGTATGTATTTTTTGGCACTCCATATTCTGTTGTTTTGGGACAGATTTTACCTTAAACAGGTAATTTATAAATATAAGTAAGTACTGCCCCCACATCCCCAACACACACACTGCGTATAAAAAGTTTTGTCTGCAGTATTTAACCATGCCATTGTAACACCAACTGGAGAATGAGACCTGAATGGATATGAGCATCGCATTATTAGAATTTTGGCCTGTCTGCTATATTTTTTGTAGGAATATTGTGGTTTGATATGAAAACTTAAAAGTAAAAAGAAAAGAAATTAAAGTGAATTGTTATCAGTGGGTGGCCTTCGAGGAAGCTGTGAATGAAAGAAAAACAGCTGACTGGCAATAGGTTGTATAAATTGTTATTGGAAGGAATCATCCTTACCAGCCATTAGAATACAATGGACAATATTCTAGGTAGTTAGAGGAAGGTGATTTGCAGGTCAGTCCAGAATGAATAAAGGTTGTAGTTCTTAAAGTGGTGCTAAAGGGGGAAAAAGTAAAACTTTCCAATTTGTTTATTAATCAATGACTTCTAAGGTTTTTTTCCATATAATTTGTATGTGTACTAGTCAATTTCAATTTTGCTTGGAGGGGGTGGGGGGTGGGAATCAGGTTTTCAGTTATTTAAAATGAAACATAAATTTTATGAAAATGATGAATCACGTCTGGTAATTGCACTGTTCCTTGTGGTGGACAGAGCCCACCACAGTTTAGTGTGTAGGATTGGATGCTTTTCTTTGGAATAAGACAGTTACCTATGCAGTCTTGAGAACTTCACTAGTTTCAGGTCATTAATTGGTAGAATGCTGCCATGTAGTTGAACCTAATCTAGTCATTTATGCCGTGAACGGAAGCGTTCCTAATAATAATAGTAATAATAATATAGACTATTTTTTAAAAAAGATTTCCTTAAATTACATTAAAGTGACATGTAGGTTATTCTGGTGTCGTTAGTCATTTGGGTGTGTGGTAGCCATAGCTGCTGTGGAAGTGATGAGCAATTGAGACGGAGGGAGAAGGTGGAGGAAGGATAGGGTGGTAGTTTATGAAGTCCTTCAGTAATATCTCAGAGAGCAAACTGAAGTTACTGAGACATCTCCCTAGGCTCATTCCTCATTTATGAGATGGAGAAGCTTGGAGGCAGCAGTTCGGTTGATGGTAGGACAGATCTCAACTGAAATTTCATCCCGTACTGAACATGTGAGCCTCTGATCTGACTGTAATAAAGACGTATCGCTGAATGGGATTGAGCAACAAATAGTAAAAAAAAAAAAAGAAAAAAAAAAAGGTACTTAATGCAGGGCAGATTGCTGTGGTGCTGCACCTTCACATAAATATGAAGACGAAGTGAGGGTGAGATCTATTTTACCAGGCGGAGGAATCATTTCTCAAAGTATAACAGACTCTCAGTATAATTCTGTCAAAATCAGCTACTACTTGTAGCTATTATTGCAAGTTCTCCCTGTGTTGTAGCGGACACGTTTTGATCATTTTGCTAAAGACTGATGGTGTTCTTCCTTCAAGCATGTTTTAAACTGTAATTGCACGTGGTGTTCTGGTGAGATGTAGGAGGCTTTATCTACGATACGGGTTTTCATTATATAAAAAAAAATTGGATTTTGAAAATCGTCTACTCTTTGTGGTACTTTTGTGGTACTCCTTATGGTACCCCATCCTTATTAGTAGCCAGTGTAAAGAACTGCCTTTGTTCAAACGCAGTAATGTTTTCTCTCCTGTTTCTTATGTGTCTAAAAGCTGGGTCTTTCAAAGGATTTTTAAAGTCATTCATGAGCTACTCTCTCATTTTTCACAGAATTCAGACTTTTTCCCTTAAATTACACATATGTACATGATTTTAGAAGTTAGAAAAAGATCCCTTAGTTCCTAAATATATAGGAAAGTGTCCTGCGTCAATGGTGTAGCAGTTAAAACCTGTCTTACAAAGGTGGGCCCAGAGAGGTTGCTATGTGTTTCTCTGTGTTACAATCTTTTTCAAGACCTTAAAAGGGGAAAGATCAGCTTACATTTGTTGCACTAATGCCTCTTCTCCTTTGCCACTGTCTGCCTAATGCTGTGTAGGAGCACGTTAATGTGATTGTATAGAGCTACTTATATAATCTTTGTGAATTCATGTGAAGGAGCTATTAGTGTAGTGATCAAAGCCAAAGGAAAAAGATTTCGAATTTAGGATCTGGGGACTCTCTTGAAGTACTGGGCCTTTTTCTTGTTCATCTGTTGTTCCTGTATATAGGAATGGCCGTGTTTGGGTTTGTGGTTGTTGAGCTGTTAAGGATGGATCTGAGATCAAACTGAAGAGAAGCTCTGTGTACTGACTGTAACCTGTGAGTCAGGTGAGCTTACATATTGATTAAGGCAGATGTATTCAGAGGTGGGTTTCTCATGCAACATGAAGCTTGCTTGGGTTGTGAGGAAGCAGTCGGGCATGTCAGATGAAGGAGGAAGGTCAACTGGGAAGAAGAAAATATACTTGGTATTTCTTTATTGGTTATGCTATGTAGAGTGGTAATTGAAATGGAGAAAAAGTAATTTCACCTGAGCTGGTGGGGTAGCATTCATTCAGTAGGAAGATGCTCAAAGGTGCCACGTCTCTAGGAGGGCATAGAGGTGTAAAGTGGTGCTGTGGGAAGCCTCATGTTGTTACCATCTTATCTGAAACTGTCAAACTTAGTTTTTGATACATTTGCTACAAAGCTCAATATACGCTTCAATCCTTTTAATTGTTTTGCTCTTTTACCAGTCTCTCATGTAATGAAACTTGTAATAACACAAGAAACACGTTTCACAGCTGCAGGTTAAGTAGTCTTTGTGATTTGTCCTGTCCGTATTGAATTCTGCAGGAGGGAAATGTGCTCTCTTTGACAATTCCTGTCTTGACTGATGTCGTGTAGATCATAATTGGTCATAGGGTGAAATACAGTGTGTACTGTTATTTTCTCTGCCTGATTTGATCCTACTTGGCCTGCTGACAGCACCACAAACCTGTGCGTGTTGGAGGGGGTGGTAGGTTGCCCTGGGGATGGGGAGAGGAATGCAGAATGGCTGAAAGCGGGACAGGTCAGTGATTTGAAGCCCTGTAATTCTACTTGCCTATATAACTTTTCAGAGGAACCATTTCCTATTAATCACATTTTATACAGAAATACTCAAAGTAGTAGTACTAACTCCAAGCAGTAGACCTTGAGTACTAACAAAATCTCCTATTGCGTGATTTTCTATTTCAAACTGTATTTGAGCTTTCTTTTATCATTAGATTATTTCTGTATTAATGCACACTACTCCCAGAATATCTGTTTTAGTTGACATAGCAAATGCTTGCTCTTTACACAGATGACTTCTATAAAAAGATTTATTCTCTCAGAATTCTGACACTCCCTTTTTGATAATTTGCTGCATAAATCCTATGTTTGAATGTAGGACACTGAACGAGGATTTGCTTTCCTTTGCATTCTGGACTATAGTGAATTACAGTTTTGAGTTAATGTCACGGGGCTTTTGCTTTGAGTTGTACATATTTTTTTTTTCAGCTTCTTATAGGTGAAAAACAAGTTGAGGTTGTACATACATATTATCTGATTAATTCTGTAAATTCAGGATGACTTTAAATATGCTTTATGCTGTTTAAATTCCTTTCTTTTGATTCCCCTGATTGGTTATAGTTCTTGTTGAGCTGTGTGTTACCAGAGGAGCAGATCTCTTATTGCACTGTCATTTCAGAAGCAAATAACCGTTGTTACAGAGAGACCTTTGTAGGTAGTGTTTAATTTGAATGTGTTCTTACAGCGGTCTCCTGGCTGTTAGATTTCTGTAATTCAAGCGTCTGTCATTCAGAGCTCGATCCCTGGCAAAGCAAACCTTTCGTAACAGAGGCATTAATATTGTGGCCTGGAAGCAGTAGTGTATTGATTAAGTTGGATTGTTTCAAGAATGGGAAATTAACCGTAACGTGTAATTTACCCTTCCTTTGTTATTTTAGTAGAACAAGGGCTTTTGACTGCTGTATAACAGGAAAAAAAAAGGGGGGGGGGGAGAGGGGGGCTGTTTCTGGTTACAGTACTCTTTTATTCTGGAAGGAAAGATTTGTTTACCTGCAGGTGAGCTACCATAAGACATGCAGTGCAGTTTCACAGCTGAGGGCAGGAGAGGTCCCTGCTTTTCCCTGCACCAGGCTGTCAGCCCAGGTGGTTGTGTGGCCACAAACTGGCAGAGATTGGTTTGTAGGTCTGGTGGAGACTGAGTCCAACAAGTTGATGCAGCTCGTGGAGCTGGAGGAAGAGGCAGAACGGGACCACACATTTCAACAGCCATTACTGGTAAAATAGGAGTGTGAAGCAGTGTTGTTTTTGTTCCTGGTATATTTGTTGTCTGTTAACAGAGTGGAAAGCTTATTTTTATCATAATGATCAAGAGATCTAAACATTACTTGCGTGACTTGTTTTTCTCCTAGCCAAAAGTCTAGATAATATGTTAACATTGTTAAGAAGTAAGCTCAAGCAAAATATCACCGTATCACAGCTGGAGACATATCTGTCAAATCATGCAGACAACTTGAGCAACTGTGGTGTTTCTCATTAAGGGGAGAACTCCATTTTAGCTCACTGACAGGTTAGCAGGGTATGGCTCTTTAAATGGAACTTACTGTGAGATTCTTTCAAACTGCTGTACATGGACAAGGTGGTGTAAGCAGATAATGATTTATAGATCCCAGTGTACAGATTTCAAAGGGGTGTCCTTGTCAGAATAACGTTATTCTCACTTGTACTTTTTTGTAACAGCTGATCTTAGTTACAAAAAGCTTTTGCATCACTCCTGCCTTCAAAGTGTTTTAAAGATGCATTGCAAGGTAGATGATGCGCAGCAGTTATTTGGAACAGAAGTTGAATCTTTTTTTTTGTTTAAAAAACAAAAAACAATAACAAAACAGAGATGCAGAATAACAAACAACCACAAATAAACCCACGCTGCCCTCCTCCTGGCCACTGGTTTTCCCTGGATCCTTTCAGCGCATTTCTTCAGGGTGTCAACAAGCAAGACATGAGCTATTATCAACACCTAGTAATTTGGTATGCCTGGTATCACAGCTCTATTCTGCATGATAGATTCTTGGTATAGTGCATGATTTATGTCATGACACTACTGGCTTATCCACATATCTTCCATGGCCAATTTTTAATCTCCGTTTTCCCTTGTTGATCACGTTACGTTCATCTGTTCCTTGTTTTTGTCTTCTGCCTTGCATTAAGTACGTGTAAAATTTCTCGATTACTATAATGCAGGCTGTTACGCAAAGGTAAGCAGGAGAGGAGGGCCCTGTACAGAGAGAGCTTTCTGCATTGACTTGTGTTATCATGTGGTCTGATCAGTGGAAAAGTGTTGGTGTACCTGTGTTGGCTTTAAATCTTTTAATCACTTTCAATGCTAGCACAAAATTTTTATCCAGGAAAAATGAGTTTGGGTCTGGATGTCATTTCTTCATCGTCTAAGTTGAACTAACAAAATGCCCACTAGAGTATTTACTCTTCAGATTGTTGTCCCGAGTTTGATGTTTGAATTGTTTAGTGACCAAGCTGTGTTTCCACTGCCAGTAATGTTCCTACCATCTATAACACTGTGTAAAATGCAGTCTCCCTTTCATCGGTACTAATGGAAGTGAATGATAGTATGAGGTGATGGAAACATTTTATTTCCTAAACACTTCTCAGTTTGCCATTGATTTCAGTTACTCCGGAGGACTGATCTTTCACAGCTGTTGCAAAATGTAAGTGGTTTTTTTCCCTGCTGTGCAGATATCTGTCTTTTTCCTAAACTCTCCGTGGCACAAAAGGGTCTTTTAAAAATGTCACAAATACAAAGCATTTTATGTTGGCATTAAATGTAAACACTTTGCAATGGTTGTTTATGGAAGAAATTGAAAGTTTAGGAGTGAATGGGTAAAAAAAGATAAATATTGAGCAACCTTCTTATGGAAACAAGAATGTGAGTTATACATAGTTTATTTCTTAGGAAATATCTTACATTCACTTTTATCAGTTACTGTTTGAAAAGCCTTGAGGCTTCATTTTTATATGATTACACTTACAGTGCTTCTTACTGTCTACTCTTGGCTTTTTAAAATAAGTTTGGTCACACAGAGGTGTGTGGAAGAGCTAACTGTTGAAAGTTTACTTGTGGCCTGAGACTAGAAGAAATGAGATAAAATTATGTATGTGACTAGATAAAACTGCACGTATATGTATCGGCGGTCATATATACGGCTAGGTTGTTGTAGATGTGTAAAAACTGCCTAAGACGCTCTGCAATATATATCTTTAAATGTGAACTTTACTTTTAGCAACCATTTTCCACTGAGGTTTAGCGCTGGACGTTAATGCATACATATGGAAGTACAATGTTGATTCAGATGGAAGAGGAAATATCAATTTAGATTGAGGAATGTGTTCCTTATAATCCTCCCTGTTCTCAGTTATTCTTGTAGAGCTTTGCATAGAGCTTGTAGCTATGGTGCGGGAATACTAACTTCAGTAGCAGATGTGAGCCTGAAGCTTATTACATGTTTCACCAGATGTTTCATTTATCTTTAGGGCAACCTTCTGGTTTGTTTTTTTTATATCAAACGCTGTGAGAAATCAAAATTCAGAATGTATTTTAAACACGTTATGAGCATTTGGAGATAAAGGAAGCCTTTTATAACCTAAAGAAGCATTATAATGTATCATATTAAATATATATTTCTTTTAAACTGTATTTCGTCAAGATACCCAGTCTTTCTTATGCCAAGCTTACTTATAAACATATAACAGTAATCTGAGCAGGTTTTGTGAAGACTCAGTCTACTTCCACATTTTTGTGTGTAAACAGTTAATTCAGTCTAATATCTTAGATGTTTGCTAAAATTTGTTTAGAGTTGAAAATCTGGTTGGGGAAACTTCAGTGTTTATAACTTTGAAGGTGTCTCCGCTTGAAATTCTCTTGGTAGTTGTGGAAGGAAACTCATCTTTGGGATGTTTCTGTGGCTCACTGCACAATGGTCACTGCCTCAGCAGCAAACAGGAGGGCAGAAATTCAGCTTGTGTGTTCTTGCACCTGCTCATATACTTAAACCATGTGCCTTCCTCACCATGTGTGAGTTATGAGGTGGTCCTGAAGCTGCTGTCTGCTGAGTGTCTGTTAATGAAATACTTGGAACTCCTGCCTTGTTTTTCAGTAGTATAACAAACCCAAATTTTGGAAGACTTTACCAGTGAAAATTACAGGGGACAGCAAGCCTATAAAGTTCATGTAGCAATTTTGTTAACCAGGCACACTTGGGAGCTTTGCTTATCACAAGAGATTTGTTCTTTCTCTGCCTTCTGTCTTTACTTCCATCGCTGTTTTAGATCCCCGTAAAGGAGATATCCCATTTGCAAATTTAACGAAATAGCAGAGCAAATTATTAGTCAAATCTGATTCTCTTCTGTAGATCTGAATATGAGCTCCTATGGATTAAAAGTAGTAATAAAGTGTTGTCTGACTTAGGAAAATCAAAAAAGATAAAGTGTAATTCATGTCTTGAAATGCAGCATTGGAAAACAACGGTTCTTTACTGCTCTTGTCCTTGAAATGAGAAGCACAAGGGAGTCATTTCTGTAACACTTTGGATTGAGAGTTTGTGAGCTCTTGTGTAACGTGGAGCAGATCCTAACAATAGACTGTTCTCTGGATGTAATCTCTTATTTGTGGATCCCTTATTTCTGACTGTGTCTTTTTCCTTCAAGATTTACTCATAAAACCTTTCTTTAACAGCTACAAGGGCTTCCCTAGAAAATTAATACTGGGAGAGTAATTTATGTATTTACAGCTGTCTTTTAAAACAACAGCTGGTGGCCAGAGCTAGGTGTGATGGCATCAGCAATCGCTCCCCAGAACAGAATTTGGAAGTCTGATTTAAAAGCTAATTGGTGTATCATACACCTAGACGAGTGCTCCTGTTCCTCCTTGTGCATCCAATGTAACCTCCAGGGAGATGGGCCTTGCGAACAGACACTCATTGACACATGAATTGTAGGACTAAGGTGTTGGAAAGAGAAGAGACCATGTTTCACTTCTGCTTTAAAAGATGGTGGTGGAGCAGGCAAACATTCAGTTTGAGCATTGAACCAATACTGCAGACTTACCCAGCTGCCTAAACGTCTCATGGACTCAGCTCTATCATCGCGGGTTTGCAATGTATTTCTACACTGGCCTGTTTGCTGTGTGCTCCTGACTTGCAGGACTGTGTTGGGACCATTCTACACAGGCAGTCTTTCCTTCCACCTGTCTGAGGGGTGGGCTGTGGTTTCCCAGACCACACTACTGAAAATCAAGAGAGATTATTTGCAGAATTGTGACTGTTAAACTTGAACAGAAACTGAATTAATTTACTGTGCAGGAAAAAATCTTTTTCTTATGCTGTTGACCAGTCAGTGTTGTATGGCAAAGGGCTCTGCCCACGTAGCACAAGCTCTCTGACAGCGCTCCAACAAGCAAAGCTGTTACTCTCTGTCTTCCTACAGAAAGGACTTATTTTTGGCAGTCCACTTGAGTATATTCTTATGATAAAATATGGAGGAGGTGTTAGAAACACAAATTGCAGTTTTTGAGTAGGTGTTTGGAGACTCTGAGAACGGTATAAACATCACTTTCTTCTGAGGCAGAGAAAGTGTTTGATGAGGATTGCATATTTCCTGCTAGCTCTGGGTATTATGATTATGTTGCATAAAAATAAACGAAACGGGGAATTTTAAAGTAATTATTTCAATTAAACAGAAGTTGAGCTTATTTTTACTGAATTATCACCTTTCCAGATCCTTCAGTTACCACTGTTCACCTCATAAAACTTCCTTATTCTGAGCTGCTTTCTGATACGTGTATATATCCGTGACATGTGTAAATGTTCATTTTTCAGTGAATTACTTCAGAAAATACCTTTCTTTGTAATATTTTGCAGAGAAAGGATATTCAGCAGTTTATCTAGATTTTATTCTGGCTGTAATACTATTTTTCAAGGCAATTTGCTGCCATTGCCATTGGTAGCTGTAACAATATTCCTCAATTTTCTTGATTTAAATGCAATTTTAAACAGTGGAGCTCATGGTCAGTGTACTGAGATGCTTTAAAATTTTTTATAGTATATTTATTTCTGCCTTTTTCCCTTATCTGTTGAACAAAATAAGTTCTCTAGGCCTCTCTTTTTAAGTTCTCTTGACATCGCAGTTCAGCGTTAGTCAGTCTTGGCTTTGTTTCCTTTCTGTCCTCTGACAGTTCTGTATTTTCATGTCTGCCTACCATACTGAACTGCAGTCACAAATCTAAATGAAGTTTGCGAAACAAAATATTTTCAGACTGGTTTACCCCTGTTAATTTTTTTTTGAAACAGTTTCTGTTAACATTTTTGACAGTCATTGAGGGTGGATAAAATAAATATAGTATGTGGCTGTTAACCAGAGATTCTGTACCTATTGTGAATAGTGTCTTGCTTGCATTTGAAAAAGCATTTAGGCTGAATCCTTTGAGAATTATATAGGGTTCTGCATAATTGCTTTTAACGTTTTCAATGACTAACAAAATGTTGAATGCATAATGAAAATAACTGCTTTTGAAACAGAAAATGTTCTCTTCGAACTTTCACAGTATGGTTGGTTGTTTCAAAAAGCATGTCTTTTACTCAAACCAAACTTGGATTGCCGTATTTTTTTCTGTAGCACGTAGCTGAGATTTTGTGATCTTGGCCCCTTTTTTGTGACTTGGATTAGCATTTTGTGTTCTGTTTATTTAAGTTTTTCCCTTCTGTCTCTTAACACGGTTTAAACTTACTAAGGTCCAATCACGGATTCATTGAATAGCTGAGGTTGAAAGGGATGTCCAGCAGTCTTTGTTTCAAGTTCCATGCCCAAAGCACAGTCAACTGTAGGGTTACTCTGGGTTTTGTCCACTTAATGATCTCCAAAAATGAAGACTCCACAGATTCTTTTTGAGCAGCCCTGCAGGCCTCATCATCACGGTATCTTTTATTTAGAGCCTGTTTAGTCTGTATTCACAGAGTCGTAGAATGGCTTGGATTGGAAGAGGGACCTCAAAGATCATCAGGTTCCGACCCCCCTGCTGTAGACAGGGTTATCAGTGGCTAGGTCAAGTAACAGATCAGGTTGCTCAGAGCCCCATCCAACCTGGCCTTTAACACCTCCATGGATGGGCCATTCACAACCTCTCCAGGCAACCTCTTCCAGCACCTCAACACTCTCAGCGAATAACTTCCACCTGGTGTCTAATCTAAATCTTACCTCCTTTAGTTTAAAACCATTTCCCCTTGTCCTGTCACTACCTACCCATGTAAAAAGTTGATATCCCTCCTGTTTATAAACTCCCTTTAAATGCTGGAAGGTTGTAACGAAGTCTCCACACAGCCTTCTCTTCACCAGACTGAATAAGCCCAGCTCTTTCATCCTGGGATGAAAGCCCTCTGATCATCTTCATAGCCCTCCTCTGGACCTCCCCAAAAGCTCCTTGTATTTCCTGTGTTGGAAGCCCCAGGCTTGCATGCAGTACTCCAGATGGGGCCTCACGAAGGCAGAGTAGAGAGGGACAATCACCTCCTTTGCCTGGCTGGCCACCCCTCTTCTAATGTAGCCCGGGATACTTTTGGTCTTCTGGGCTGCAAGCGCACACTGCTGGCTCATGTTAATTTTTTCACCTGCCAGGACCCATAAATCCTTCTCAGCAGGGCTACTCTCAAGGAGTTTTTCTCCTAGTCTGTATACATATCTGGGATTACCCTGACCCTAGTGCAAAACCTTGCACTTTGCTTTGTTGAACTTTGCGTAGGCCCACCTTTTGTGTTTAGCAAAGTCCCTTTGGATGGCATCCCTTCGTTCTGCTCTATCAACTGCACTACTTAGCTTGGTGTCATCAGCAAACTTGCTGATGGTGCACATGATCCCATCATGTATGTCATTGGTGAAAATGTTGCCCCATACCTGGAGGCATTCAAGGCCAGGCCTTGGTGGGTTCCTGGGCATCTGATCTTGTGGTTGGCAATTCTGTCTATGGCAGGACCTTTGGCACTAGATGATCTTTGAGGTCACTTTTAACTCAAGCCATTATATGATTCTATATTAAAGAGTACCAGTCCCAAGACAGACCCCTGGGGGACACTGCTCGTCACCAGTCTCCACCTGAACATAGAGCCATGGACCACAACCCTCTGGCTGTGAACTTCCATCCAATTCCTTATCCACCAAATAGTCTACTCTTAAAATCCGTGTCTTTCCAATGTAGAGATAAGGATGTGGGGACAGTGTCAAAGGCCTTGCAGAAGTACAGGTAGATGACATCTGATGCCTTCCCTTTGTCTACCAATGTATCACTCCATCATAGAAGGCCATTAGATTGGTCAGGCATGACTTTCCCTCAATACTAATCTTGATATACTTTTTGAAAATCCAAATATAATTTAGGTTTGTAAATATACTCTAGTTACGAAGACAGTTTGGCAGTCTGGAAAGTACAGATACCATTAGGTGATGCAGTGATTTATCTTTTCCTCAAACTGGGCTGTTTTGTTCTTTGGCTGCATTCAGAATAAATGGTGAATGCTGTCCCAAGAGCTTAATGTCTTCGGAAGAGAGGCAGGATTTGAAAGAATTGATTTATCCTGTGCCCATTGGTGAGCCCATCAGCTGATCAGCAGTGGAACTGCAGCCTCCTGCCTCTAGCTCCAAAATTACCCTGTGCTTTTTGTCTTACTTGTTAAAGTACTGGTTGTTGTGGATCTGCCCTAATACTTCCCAACTTGAGTTTCCCATGCACAAAACCTACTTTAAGTTTATAACTTCCTCCTTGGCACAGAGTACTTTTTCTGCCTGTTTAAACAGGGTGTGAGTTTAGTATTTGGCTACTTTAAAAGAACAAGGCACACTTAGATATAAAAGTTGCAAGTGTTATGTTGCTGAAATATTAACTTTGGCTTGCCGAATTCTGCCATATGATATTACAGACCCTAGAAAGGAGAGAAATTCATCCTCACTCTCTGTCTTATAGTTCAGTGTAGAAGCCAGGAGTTTTATTTGCTACATAAAATATATTAAATATGAGTAAACTGTTGAGGATCTTTTTTTTACTACTTTTTTTTTTTAATTATTAGAAAATTGTTGCATCTGATTATAGTCTATGGTCTCAAGTTGTCAGATGCCCAAGGCTGCTTGTGAGAAGGCATGACTGCCTTTTACCTCAAATATCCAGCCACTCCTGTTTTTATTGTTCCTCTCGCTTCCCTATGGAAAAGACTTTCTGAAGCTTTTCTGCATGGTCTGTAACATCCTGAATTCATTGTTTGTTTGAGGGAGCATTGAAGGCTTCACACTGACAATAGGGTATTACTAGTGTTAGCCTGGACTTTGGAACCTCCACTGTGTAATGTCACTGTTAGTGACATTCAGCACATACCTTGCAGTGTTAAGGCTTCTAAATATTGCAATACCATGCTGGGAAATTGAGTTTTCTTGTAGTACTGAGTTACCTTGATCTGAATGCCCTAACTGTTGGTTTATTATCTGAGCAGTGCTATGAAACTGTGAGCTTTGTAATGCTGCAAATGAATGCATGCAGCGAGGTTTCTCTCTTGTTTATTATTGGGGAGTGGTCTTTTAATTACCTACTGTTGAACTTAGGTGTAGTAGTTATAGATTCATTTTTATAGTTTTTGTCAAGGCATAAGGTATTTAGTAAATTACTTGCTTTACAACACCCTTTTTCCACATGTGTAAAATATGACCACAGTGACATTACTTATGGTATTCACCTTGGTTCTTGGTTTAATGCATGTTGAAGCATGGTTTTTTGTATAATTCTCTCCTTCCTCTCTGTGCATACACGTGTATGCACGCAAGTGATAACAGTGAAGCAGCAAGCGGTGATGAGGAATCTGATTTCCTTGAGAAGAAAATGGGACCTGTGGCAGTTTACTATTCAGTGTCTAAGACGAGATTGGAAGTCTGATACAAAAATATGAGGTAACTTAGTGGTTTGGGGAATGGTAATGCAGCAGCACAGTTGGGCTGGATCCGCTGTGGTCAGTTGAAATGTCAGTTAGTCATACCAGGTTTTACTTTCTCCACATCTGTGTGGAAAGCCTCTGAAGACTAAACAGTGCTTGTCATAGAATCATGGAATCTTACCTAAGTGCTTCAGTGGTTTTCATATGTTAAATCATGTGTGTTCTTGTCAAAAGGCACCCGGGAGCTGGAAAAATCTGGCTGTCTTGTTCTTGCATCAAAACGGGGTCATTCTCAGGTGTCAGTGTACCTTTCATTACACTGCTGCTTCCTTGGCACCCATAGGTTTGCTAATCCTGTATTAAAACATACCATCGGAGTTGTTTAGAAATCTTCACTGTTATGCCTGAAAACATAAACTTCTTAAATGCTGAGTGCACTAAGACTGTTTCACTAGCTAAATGTTTCACGTGCTGCCTAATGAATAGCTATTGTGGTGGCAGTGATCTGTTCCTTGAACATCTGTGTTGGAGTTGACATAAGAACATGGTATCACCTGATGAAGAAAAATAGGCTTCTTCAATTGGTTAGCTCCAAGATTCTTTAACATGTTGTTTTTTTTTTCAGTGGTCAGCTGTATGGGATGATATGTGTTAACATTTGGATGTTCTCTGTTCTGGATGACATTTTTCTGGTTGGAATGTCCTATTACTCATCACTGTAGGCTCTTGCTGCAACTGTGGTCATTAAGTGGTGTTTTTCATCTCCACTTCGCCGCCAATGCTTTTGTCTGTTGTGTTGAAGTTTACATAATGTTGTTTGACTTTGGCAATTTGTGGAGGCTGATTTCTACAGGCAGGAGGGATTGCTTCTGTCAGAACTTGGTTTCACCTGCTGTTTTTTGGTGCAGCCAGCAACTTCCAGAATCATCGTGCTGTGCCTGTTTGCAGGCAGAGCTTACTAAAAAAAGGTAGAAGATTTCATGAGATGTGAGAATGTTTTACTGTCTATCCAGAGCTACTTAGAAGACTTCCAGGCAAATTCCTCCACAGTTTTTAGAACACTCTCCACCACTCATACTCCAAAATGTTCATTTTTTTGAGTCTCCCTAGATGTTAATCGGAGTCTTTCATTCCTCAGCCCACCTACAATCAATTCCCTCTGTGTTGCTCCTAAAACCTTAAAATCTTAAGAGAGAATGGAGAGCAAGTCTTGATAACCAGCATGCTACAATAAAATACCAATGTAATGTGTATCCCTTATGAATATTTTACTATATTAAAAAAAAAAAAGGCAGTTATTTCATACTCTCAGTTCTGGCTCTCATTAGGCATCAGCTAAGTCTGGATTCACAGCCTCCACATATGCAACACAAGAATTTCATTTCATTTATAGAAATACTTAGCTGGAGGAGTTGTTCCATTAGCCTTTCACAAACATACACATTAAGAGTTTTT
This sequence comes from Alectoris magna, assembly GCA_030625065.1. Classification (NCBI taxonomy): domain Eukaryota; kingdom Metazoa; phylum Chordata; class Aves; order Galliformes; family Phasianidae; genus Alectoris; species Alectoris magna. The sequence goes on from CM060561.1 coordinate 14,746,739, forward strand.
GTGCATGGTAAAGCTTGGCATTTTTTTCCCTTAGTTTTAAAGAAGTCTTTAAAACTAAGATTCGTTCAACTACATCACCCACTGTCAATGGGTAATTACCCATTATCTTCTGTGTAGTCACTGGGTCTGAAGCTCAAATAGTGAACAAGCAGGGAACCAGTCCATCTCAGAGCTTTCTGTGTACAAACTGAAGAAAAGTAAAGGATTTTATTGTGGCAGGGATGGCAAGCGAAAGAGCTTGATTCGTGTTATCTCACAGTGCATGGCCCCACATCTTGTACTGGAGAGGTGTTTTTGCATCTTGTTTGAGTTCAAACCAGCGCATGCAGTGTGTGGATGACCGGTATGCTGGTCATGGCTTCAGGACTTGACACTTAGAGATGAATGCCTGTAGGCAGTAGGGCAGCTGGGATCCAAGCTAAGGTACATTTGACTGATGCTTTCATGACTCTTAATTACTGTTTTCTAAGACAACTGAGGGGATATTCCAGTCCTCTGCATCATATCACAGAATCACAGAATTATCAAGGTTGGAAAAGACCTAGATCATCATCTAGTCCAACCATTGCCAATACTTCCCAGCTAAATCATACCCCTCAACGCAACATCCAAACGTTTCTTGAACACTCCCATGGTCAGTGACTCCACCATGGACAACTAAACGGCCACGTGCTGCATGGGATGTATTACAGAGAGGTGTCAGTGTTGTAAGAGATCTACTGAGACATCCTTATGACACTGTTTATTGAGGTATTGCACAGATTTCCCTATTACTGCTTTAAATGAGGGGTGAGAGTTAAGTGCCGACTGTAAAGAAAGAAATGAATGCAGCATTTTACTACTGTTTAATTGGTGACTAACAGCACCTGGACTGTATAAAACCAGTAGGCTTTGTAAAATGAATGCGAAATTTGGGGTTGTGTGGGGTCCCTTCTTTCTTCCCGTACCTGTTAACTGTTTCTGGCCTGGCACCCGGTGGGTTCCTGTGCTGTGCCAATGGGCTCCCGGTGGAAGACGTTGTAAGCCTGAGGCAGCTTGTCTTTTCTTCCAAGTGTGCTTAACACATTTGAAAGCTAGATACTTGTGTAATTTTGAATCAAAAGACATGTGCTTAAGGGGGTAGCAACCACATTCTTCCTATGCTTTGCCAGAAATTAGAACTTTTCTTGACTTATTCTTCCTGCCAAATGTTTTAACAGTGTTATCCCTGCATTATGGGCTGATGGCGGTCGTGGAAAACAAATAGCTTGTGTAATTTCCAACTGAAGAAACGGTCTGTAGCAATGAATTTTCTTTTAATAAGTTGTGATTTACTGTAAGGACAGCCCATGAAAATTATTTTGTGAGTGGGGTGTCTGCTTCAATGTTTGGACCACATTTTGCGAGCTTGAAACGTGAGAACAGTGCAAGAGATTCTTCAAAACAAGATGTGCGGATATTTAATACCAAGCCATCAGAAAACCACTTGTTTCATTGTATCTGGTAAAATGAGAAGGGTGTTTTGGCTGTGAGCAAGCCGTTGGAGATGCTCCTTCTCCCTTGCCATGCTTTTGCAATGCAATAAATGGTACAGAATAGTGCAAGTTAAGCGAACTACTAAATATTATAAAAACGCAAAATCTTTTTCTTTACAAGGGGAAGTGGAGGGATTTGAAAGCCTCCAAATCTCTTATGTGAAGTCACTATCAATTTTCTTACTGAAAAGTTCTTAACGAAATAAGACTTTCTTGTGATGTATAACACTATGGATTTTCAAAATGCAGCAAATTGCTAAGTTGTTTCCACTACACCATCCTGATTCTCCTCTCAAATCTTTGGATGTGAAAATCTGTTGGTTTTTCATTAAAGGAAATGACTACATAATTCATTAATCTTCAGACATTTCCAGTATTTTTACTAATAAATTAGTAAGAACTCAGAGCACTTTTTAGAAGTTGAATAGCAGATTACTGTACCCAACAAGAGGGCATGTATTTGACCATGCTGGCTCCTTTTCATGGAATCAAAGAATCCTAGAATGGCCTAGGTTGAAAAGAACCACAATGATCATGTAATTTCAATCCCCTGCTACGTGCAGGGTCACCAACCACCAGACCAAGCTGCCCAGAGCCACGTAAAGCCTGGCCTTGAATGCCTCCAGGGATGGGGCATCCCCAACCTCCTTGGGTGCGTCACCACCCTCTGTGTGAGAAACTTCCTCCTAATATCTAACATAGATATTTTCATACCTTTCAATCATATTTTGCATTCTAGCGTCTAGAGTCATATTCATTGGATTAAAATTGTATGTCTAAAGGCCTCAAGGTGCTGAAGCTGATGGGGAATGCATTTCTGATAGAAAACATTTGATGCTTTCATTAGGAGTTTGATTTTTATTTGGAAATGAGATAGCATCTTATTTTCCTTTTACAAGGAAAGCAAGAATTGGGCTGTCCAGATGGCAGTTCTTACCATAATTCACTGCTTTCATGACAATGTAGTTGCTGATGGAAACTTTTTTTCTTGACGGAGATTTTAATCTTGTTTAAAATGCATCTTCTACCAGCGTGCGAAAAATAATAGTACTAAACTATTAATATTTATAATGCTGAGAATGTTTATCTGACTTAAAGAGATTGGAGGTTAAGCGATGAGTGTTTGTACAGTATTGTGAAGATGTAGTTTGTTACATACATAGGTGCCCAGAAACCTACTCCAGATACATGGCAGAAAACCTTTAAAACGTATTGTTGTTTGACAGTTCTTTCTTAGGGATCATTGTCAACAAAACAGTGGAATTTGCATTGCTTAACTTCATCTTTAACTTCAAAATGTTAGTTTTGAGTCACATTCAGCATTAAAAATGATTTTAAAAGACTCGTCTTCTAAATTGCTTGAAGACAATTGTTGTAACATTTTGGGAAGTACTAGGTTGCTTTTATCCTTTGGAATACTGCTGCATGCTTCAAGAGTCCATGTCAAGAGTCAAAAGTTCCATTCATTTGGAAGTCACCTTGACAGTCCTGCCCATTTCTTGTCGGTTCTTCATGAGGTTCCAGTTTCTTCAAAAATAACGTGAATTTCCATTATCTTGAATTATAGTTAATTGTGCGGTCAGTAAAATTTACTTAGCCTTTCCAAAGGCTCATTTGAGTATTCACTTATGTTTTAATGAAACGATTCGATAGCTTGATTAGTTTGATTGCCTCCTTATTCAGTGGTTATGTGCTGGAGCTCCACACTTCCTGTCAGCGAGAGCTGGGTGTGTGCCAGCACATGTGCAGGAAGTGGTGTGCTTCCATTCACTGCTTTCCCATTGCCCTGTCACGCACACCGCCATGCGTGGGGTGGATGTGGTACTGAGGGGAACGTGGTTTAGTGGGCATGATGCTTGGGCTCCATCATCTTAGTGGTCTTTAATGATTCTGATTGCAACTGGCATTAAAGATGAAGCCCCTTGCTGAGCTTATACAGTTAACAGTAGTAGTATTAAAAAGTTTTCCCTCTTTTGTTTCACCCCTTCTTCTTCATAAAGCTGAAGGCCTTTTGGCTTTAGAAAGTGTTAAGACACTATCAAATCTTCAGTTCTTGTAATAATCACCTTTTCAGAAGACAATTCACAGAGCATCAGTAACACAAATGGAGGTGATTGCTACAGATTTTAATTTCAATTTGTCCCATGATCTCTTTTAAGGAAAAAAAAAAAAAAAAAGCCTTGGGAAATCATGCATTATAATAGCATGCGATTTTTCCACCTGAATTGCTAACTTGTTAAAATGTAGCGGTTCCTTTAGAAAAACTGAATCCACTTTGGACATGCGTTTTTTGCCCCTGCTTTTTTTCATCCTGGATTCTAGCAAACAAAATGAAGTTGAATTCAGTCTTTTGACTCACTTTTGTTTTTGTGGTCTCATGATTGACTACGACTCCTGGACTTTTGCCCGTTTTCAGGTGATTTTCTCCCAACCAGCTATTCACAGGTCCTAGTCTGCTTAGCTTCCAAATTTAGAGGAGGTCAGGTGCTTTCAGCCCACTATAGCAAAAATTCATAAAATGGAGCACTGTTTTGTAACCGATTTGATATTTCAGAGGAGGAAATGAATATTATTGAGGAAGGCAATATTTACTTTTAATTTTTTTTCTCCCTGAATAGGTGAATTGTTGAGTTACTCCACTTGTGCGTTTGTCTTGGGAGAAGCTGGAAGTTGGATTAGATAAAAATCTGCAAATACGTGCACATGTGTTGCAGTCTTAAGCTTAGAATGTGTTTCAGTGGTATGTAAAGGCTGTAGTAATACACTGCTATCACTAGAATTAAATATTTTCTTGGTTGTCCTTGCCCATCCTTCATATTTTTGTTTTTTAACCAGAGTAGGTTGGTTGTGGTTGTGATTATGTTAGTATTTTCAAAATTTGAGTTATCAATAGATGCAGTCTTTTTGATTCATAGTTTCTTTAGGCAATTAATTGGGTTTGTATGTGTAGAGGGAAAAAAAAATTAATCTGTTGTCTCCATAATTCTCTGAGCTTAATTAAATTAAATAAATCAATTTTCCTTCTTTTCAAATGCATATACTAGTTCCTTGAACTAGCATCTGCTAGCTTGTTTTAGTCATTGAAGATACCGTGTGATGCATACATGTGGTTTGGCAAAGTTTAATATGCATAGGAAAAACAGAATTTTTTTGTGCTGCTAAAAAGTACCATGTAGTGTTTAGCGCTTGTTTAGTATGCTTGCTGCCACAGGGTAGCACTTCAAAAGAGACCAATTAATTGCCCTAAAAATATTGCCCGTGTTAGTAGTGGTGCTGTAAAAAGGATGTTTTGGCTGGTTTTCAATATAATTTGAGCAGAATAACTAAAATTGGCGATGTCAGTTAAATCCAGATAAGTGTTGGAGCAGGAGCTGGTTATTGTGGCTTTAGATAGGCTTTAACTTCTGTCTTCTGTCTTCTGACTGCCCAAACTCCGGCACGAAAATAATATTCATTCTCAGGTGATCTGGGCAGTCCTTGGGGGCGCCCTGGGGGTGAGGGTGCCTCTAAATTGCTCTTGAAATTGCTTGATGTGCTCTCATGAGGAGACGTATGTAACTTGTGCCTCTCAAGTTCGTAGTTGAAGGACCAGTTTCCTGAATGCAAGGCAAGGCAGATGCTTAACTGTGAAATCCAGGCTTATGCAAATGTTAGTGGTTGCTGGTTTCTTTGGTAGCACCATGCTGTGAAGAGCAGTGGGTGAGCAAGGATGCCATGATGAGCAGTCTGCAGCATTGGTACCGAGTTTTTCCACTCCAGAGGCATGTCCGTTGCAGCTCTTCAGAGCAGACCTCTCAACGTGTAGCAACTTTTAAGAGCATTTTGGAAGCTGAGGCCCTACACATCTAAGGTACCATCAAATGTATTGGTTCTGGGTCATCTTTGATTAGTATTTCACATCATAACATTTACCAGTAGTGTGAGTATAGTCACCTTGACATACGTCTCATCTGACAGTAACTATTTCAGAACTGACTTTTGGCAACATGTACATTGGTACGTGACCTCATAAGGGCTGGATTTTAATGAATTGTTTATAAAGAAAGAATTGTTTATAAAGAAAATAATATATTTTTAGAGTGTTGAATAGACTTGCATCATGTATCAGGCTTTACAGGAACACTTGTTTCAGAAGAATTTGGGAAATAAGCTGTTATTTCAAGCAGAATGCGAATTTTCCAATTGTTTGTGAACTCCTGTGTCTGAAGCTTGTTTGCATTTTAAAATCATCACATGGACTGTTTATTTTCTTTTTCAGTGTCTCAGTTGATTTGGCCTATTCTTAAATTGGGTTTTTGAATAGTAGAATTATTGACCCAGGCTATGTTAAGATATTAAAGGAATGTGGCTGAGTTATCTCTAATGTTAAATGGGTCACCACATCAGTGTTCAGTTCTTAGTATTGTCTCTGATCTATTAGACAAATTTGTTTGTGTTATTTCCTTGTTGTTAACGTAGGCAATATGTATGTAAAATATTATATAGTTTCTAGTGTTGCTGTTGCTTTTTGGAAAAGAAGCAAGTGTTGATGTTATTTGAGTATTTCCTTTCATCTTTTATGATAATTTTGTTAAAATTTAGTTTAAATCATGGAAGAAATATCTGCCAAACAACTGCAATACTCTTTTCTGTTTCTATTTTCAGTTAATTTTCAGGATTTTGTTTGTTCAAACAAGTATCAGTCAGATTCAAGCAAATCACCCATACTGAGCAGTTTTGCTTTCTTTCTTTCTTTTTTTTTTTTTTTTTGCTTTAAATTAATTATAATGCCTACTAGCTGCCTTCTCTTTTTTTTTTTTTCTTCCTTCCTGTTTTCCTGTTAAATTTGTTTGCAAACAAGTGAAACTCTAACTGTAATTTTAGAGGAAAAACGTATTTCAGCGATAGTGAAAAAGACCGTCTGTTCAAAAAATCCATTCCTGCCAAGTGTTCAGGAGGTAGAGGTGCAATGGGTACATTTTAATGCATGGAGCATGAAGTGCAGACATTTCTGATAGCTTACCTCACCATAAGGAAGCTTCTGAGCAAATTATTTGCTTAAAAATGCAAACTTCACTACATTCTGGTCTGACTTGACCATTGCTTGCTCATTTAAGCTCCGGGCATCCTCAGACTTGGAGGGCACCCGTGTTTCCAAACGTTATGGTTTGAAACAGTGAACTCCTTGTCCAAGTGCTTGACTTTACCAATTCCTAGTAGAGTGTGGACTGGATAGGAGAAAGCTCTTCCCTTGTCTGTACTTAGCTTCTAGGTAAATACATGTTGCTTTTGAGAGTGGGCAAAAGATGTAAAGAAATGGCAGTAATGATATCAGCAAAAGCAACTTAGGGACTGTTACGCATTTGTGCAAGTTGGCAGCCCTTGGAGCTATCTAGCTGCTAATACATGTTATAAAATATATATGTTTGGTTAAAAGAGTTTCCATTTCTCTCTGGTGGGAACTGCATCATGTTCTAATTTCTGCAGTTGTTTTCCCAAGGCAGAGATGTTAGCTATTGATGCTTTATTGGTTGTTTGAGATTTTTCCGCTATTGCCTTCATTATCATCTAACTGCTAACAGTCATGAGAGGAGGAACTGCTGACTTGAAATCTGGATGCTTTTCAGTGAGGCCTTTCTTCTACGTGATTCCTCTCACACTTCAGTTACACGATGCTGTGTCTAAGACAAGAAGTCCTCGAACCCAATTTTTCGGTTGCACTTACACTTGTAAGAGCATGACATACCTTTATTCAGACTTACAAAGACCTGGATGTTTTTGTAGGGTGTTCCCTATCTGTAATATCTCCTTAGGATCTCTTAAAGGAGAAAATACTGGAATGGGTTTTACCATATGATTTCATAGGAATCTATGTAGAAAACACTTTTTTTTCTAACGCTTCGTGGCCACTTCGACTTTGACTGCGTCTTCAATTTTAGGAAAATCAGCACTGCAATTAGCAGAGTAGATCAGCAGTCTAAAAATCCAAATCTATTTTCATTTTTTAAAAATATTTCCTCTCTTTCAACTGCTTTTGAAAATCTCTTATTTCTTCTTTTTCGTGACTTCATCTAGCTAGAGAGGATTTAACTGTAATTTCGTGTCTTTGCAAGTCATGTCAAAAGCAAGTCTCACGTGCTTTCTGTGCAAGTATTTTTTTCAAACCTTACTTGAAACCAAAATAGCCCATTCTATCTATGTTTTCCACATTTGTCGAATGTATCGTATGCTTTTTCTATTTAAAATCGTGGTCATAGCAGCAGTCTTGCAATTCTGGGGAAGAATTGTATTCTGTGTGTTTTAATTGTAAAAAGTAGGAGAAAAGGGAAAAAGCCGACCAAACCTTTAAATGTAAGGACTATGCTTCTCTGACAAGCTGGATCTTGACTTTGTTTTTGTTAGAAAAGTGGGAAATGCCTTGAGACGCTACCTGCTGAACAGCGGGGGCTGCTGAGTAAGGAGGATTCCTGAAGCTGTCCTGTATTTCTGGAAGTTGTGCAATGAAAAGGGGATTAACGTTTATTTCATTTCAGTCTGGCGAGGGGAAAGGTGTTCGTAGTGACTGTAAAGGAGCTGTTAGATCAGTTCCAGTTAGCTGGCTGTCCTGGGAAGCAGTGACACCTTTAGATGTGCCGCGGTGCAGTGGCAGCCCCGTGTTGCGGGCCTTTTTGCATAGGAGCATGTGTGGCGTTTCAGACTGAACCTGGATGGTTTTGCTGTTTTAGCTGTGGGATGCTAGGTTATCGTTGGTGTCCTGGGTGAAACGCAAATTGTAAGTCTTTTACATTAAGGCATTATGAAATAAAATGCAGGCACCAACGTATGCTGATGGAAAAAGTCTGCAAGTCTTATACAAATGTATGTAGATTACTTAAGACATTTAAAAGGGTTAGCAGACTGCAGAATATAGCTTGTGTTTTGTGTGTGATAAGTTGGAAAATGTGTCCGTTCTTGAGAAATGTCTCCTCATATCTTTGAAGGATGTAATTGTTTTTTATTCTGGAAATGATACAAAGTGGGTTCTAAACACTTAGCACGTTCTATTCTCTGATCAATTTATGTGGCTTTCTTTTATAATGAATATCATATTTTCTTCTGTGCAAGGAGAGCCTATGGGGGGAAAAAAACTCAACAAATAAATGCATAGGATGGGGTTGTTTTTGTGAATTTGGAGCAGCAGTTAAAACTGAAGGATTGTGTAGTGCTGTTGTATCTGATTTCCTATCGTTTGGCTGTGAGCACTGGCACACAGAAATCAGTCCCCTTATATACAGTCAGCAGGCAGTGTCTGTCTAGAAGGTCTGATAAGCGGTAAGGTGCGTGGATCTGCTTGATCGGAGAGTGTTAAACATTGCTTAAACATTAAGCGTTGCCCTTCCATCATGGTAATCTGTCTGAGGCATTTGGTAGAAACAGAATTTGTTCATGGATACGACAAAACATTACAGCAGTGGGTTTAAAACAATGCAAATTTAAAAAAAAACAACCAACGTTTCTCTGCTAAGATAACACGCTCTGTATGTACATTGTGTATTATACTTCTCTATCCATCTTTCTATATATACTGCATATACATATATAAAAGAAACAGTGTTTAAAAAGTTGAAGATAAATGCAATTAAGTCCATCTGACAACTATAGCGGGTGCCCCAAACTATAATACCAAAAATGTAGTTCTAAACTGTGAAGATGACACAAAGTTCTTTCCTATTTTGTATTTACATTAGATGTTTTTTTTTTTTATCTGATGGAATATTATTTAATCCCTGGCAGTACCACGATTTAAGTCACTATTTATTTTGTTACAAAATGGTAAATTACTACTGGTTAATGAAAGCCGGTATCTGCGATTTTTTTTATGAATGAGCAAGTAATACACACTGTAAATGGGACGTAGGGGTTTGTTGATCGCTTTAGCAATTAAGACCAGCTGAAAAAAGAAAGTCTGCTTGCTTAGGCTAGTCTTACTTTCTGAGGAAGCCCTGTATTTTCCTGCAGATAGCCTAGTTGTGCAGGAGCACGCTTGTACGCGGTGAGTAAAAAAAAAAACAATGAAAAAAGTAGCACAACTTAGTCATTGAATATTAAACGCTCTCTAGAAATAGTACAAATTGTGTAAGTTTACTTTCTAAACATAATTTTTATTTAATCTAGTTCAATACCAGATGGAAATGATGCGAAGCCTTCGCCACGTAAACATTGATCATCTTCACGTTGGCTGGTACCAATCCACATACTATGGCTCTTTTGTCACCCGTGCCCTCCTGGACTCCCAGTTCAGCTACCAGCACGCAATTGAGGAGTCTGTAGTTCTCATTTACGGTTAGTATGAGGTTTCCTTTATTATTCTTTTCCCCTCTTAATATTATTACTACTATTTTTGTATTCTGTCTTTTGCCTGTAAGAGTAGCCTGGCAGGCCTTTTCAAGTAAATACCAACCCTGTGTCTACGGCAGCCTCAGCAGCAGCTAAGTCTAGACAGGGTTTCCTTCTTTCTGTTTATTTTTCTTGCTATCAGAGCCCTGATGTGTACGTTTTGGAATGCTGGAGTAGCTGCTTCATTTTTATTCCTTCATCTCCCCTCCCTCGTCGGAGGGGCTGGTGGAACTCGACCAGATGTCTAACAAACCCCGATTGCTAGCGTGTCTGGCTCTGTACGTGACTGACCAATCATGACACGAATTGCCAAGTTTTTTTATACCTCTGACAGAAGCATACAAAACCTGGACTGTTTCTTAGCACAAAGATTTTTTTCTTTTCTGCCTATTTAATGGTGTTTCCTCAAGCTCTCCAGACCAGATGTTCTGTGCTGTATCAGAACCGTAGGCAATTTAACAGCTTTATAGCCTCCCCCTCCCCAAACACTCACAGTTTGCCATATCTGGCAGACTTGCATATAGTTTCCAGCTGAGAAGTAAATGTAACGTCCTGAGTATCTGTCAGAAAAAATACTAATGAATACGATCAATCTTATGAGCTGCCCCAAAATTGTTTCAGTATGTTAACAATTGGATTACAGTAAAGAACAAGTTGTTAAAGTATACTTATATTGGCTGGAAACATTGCATCATCAGACCTTGATGAATTTTCCACTTGTTTCAGTCTATTTTGGTTTTTATTTTATCACCGATTGCTAAAAGTTTTACTGCGTTAAGTTTCAGACAACATGAATGTTAACACAGCTTTTATTCTAATGTTGGCATGATTCAGCCATTATCATGCAGCAAGTGTTAAGCTTCTTTGTCCTAGGAATGTAGCAGTTTGTTTAGAAAATTTCCCCCTACGTTCAGTACAGTATGTCACGGCAAAATTAAGCGTTTTATGTACCAGTTACACCGTTGTGCACCAAGCAGCAGGGCAAATTGATCTGAATTAGCTTATTGCTGCTCCAAAATGCTATTTTCGTATAAAATGCTGTTTAACAAATATTTTGATTTACTGCATAATGACTAGAGGGGAAAATATTTATTTAAATGAGGTCGCTGTTACATAAGTTATGTGGATAGTTCACATTAAGGAATAGAAAATGTGAATTAGACCTTTAATGGGAAAATAATGTTATGGGTAGGAGGGCTCTCTATCCCCACTGTGTTCTCCAAGTTATGTTTATTAATCATCCTCATTGTGTATAGTTAGGCTGTATTTTACATTTCAATATGCGTTGATTGTCTTATTTTTCTAAGACGATTATTTAGTTTTTTGCCTCCTGTTTATGTAACTCATAGACTGAATTAAAAAGCAAGCTGGAGTTTATATTAATATTCTTCCTTTGTTTTTGATTACAGATCCCATCAAGACTGCCCAAGGGTCTTTGTCGCTGAAGGCGTATCGGTTGACTCCCAAACTGATGGAAGTTTGCAAAGAAAAAGACTTCTCTCCTGAAGCGTAAGTAATTGAGAAGAATGATTTCTTATGATCTACGTGGTTTATTTGGGTGCAGGGAGGTACATGGGATGATGAAATACGGTATTTTTAAAATCTCATGTAACAGCACGTGCTGGGAAATTGAATGTGTTCTGTGCAATGGTAGGTGTGTACTGATACAGTCATGGAGAAGGAACGGAAGTCTGTCATTGGGCATTTAAGTGAGCGCAGGGGTGGGGGGCACTTGGGCTGATTTTGGAGATGGACAGACTGGCTGTAAGGAACATGGCAAAGGCAGCTGTGTCTGGGATCAGGGTCGAAAAATGTTAAAAAAAATAAAAAAATAAAAAGGAAAAAAGAAAAGAAAGGGAGGAAGCACAGAGACAAGGGGAAATAGCCGGTCTGCCTTCGAGCTATTTTTTCCAGAAGTGAAGTTGAACAGGTATTTTACAATAGCTGGTCTTCTGTGTTTATTCCACATTAACTCCCCCGTGTGGACACAGTCTTCTTGAGTAAAAGTGAGGTAATTAACTGTTTCAAAAGAATAGTTGCTTGTAGTAGATGTAGGCCTGAATTGTATCCTTTTTCTCCAAACAGCTTGGTGTTTAACAGCAAAAGCACAAGCACTTGTTAAACTTGATTCTTTGAGGAGAAACTAACTTCATTGCTCAGTGTCTAAAGATAACGTTTGCATAATGAACAAACAAATCTGGTCCTCAGTCCAAAAAAAAAAAAAAAAAAAAAAGCAACTGTTTTTGTTTCAAGATTCCATACACATACAAAGAAGTTAAGGATATATTTACTTAGAAACATCTATCATGCTTTTGTTTCCAGATTTTATGAAAGGTGTTAGCATCTACTTTATTTTAAAACATGAACAGTAGTTGTTATTTTTTTTTTTTTTAAAGTGCACTATAAGCTTGTATTTTAATATCCACCATAGAATTTAATTGTTTTGAAGCATGGTGTTTTGTCAATCTAATTTTCATCAGTAAAATTCTTAATTATTTAGCAATTGGGGAAACTGTTTTTTGTTGTAGTAGTTACGACTTTAAAGATGTTTTGGTGTTATACGTTAACTGTACACTTCTATGTAAGAAACTCTGGTGTCAGGGAAAGCAGTGCAGTGTTTTGGAAGGGGCAGAGTTAATCCTGTCAGTGCAGTCTTTTGCTGGAGGCTTTTTCATGTAAGTAATGTATTAGCGAGCAAAGCAGCTGCTTGACTTCTGAGAGTTTTTGTAGAGCAGCTTTTCCTACTCTCTGCAAATGTGAGGTTTTGCCATGCAAATGCTATCTAACAGAGAGACCTGACTTTTGCTTGCAGACGGAGCTTTGGAAATTGGAAGTTTTAACAAAATTGCCTGTTTAATGTAGCTGGAGCAACAGTTTTACAAAATGAACAGAGGTACTGGTTATTTTAATAAATATTTTTAACTTGTTTCACAGTTTGAAAAAAGCAAATATTGCTTACGAAAACATGTTTGAAGAAGTGCCCATTGTAATTAAGAATTCATACCTGATCAATGTGATGTTGTGGGAGCTGGAAAAGAAATCTGCAGTAGCCGATAGACATGAATTGCTCAGTCTGGCTAGCAGGTAAGTACTTGTTACAATAATGGATGTATTTTTATTCGCTTTCCCAAGCCACAGTTTAACACCTTGGGTGAAATCCCAGTCTCATTACAGCCCATGGAAGCTTTGCCTTGACTTTAATGGGGTTAAGACTTTACCCTTCATGTGTTTTTTTGCTGAAGGAAAATCTGCTTGGTAAAACAAGAGCATTAATTCTACGACTAAAATCAGCCTGTAATCTGTATTGACCTGTACTGCTTGAACTATGTATCCCTTTCAGTATCCCTTCAGAAAAATATCAGCATTCAGAAAATTAGGTCAAATAGTTCTGTTAGGAGTTCCTTAAGTGATGCTGTTAATAATTTTAATTAAAAAATAAATCACATTTGTCTTACTTTTGATGCAGGATTCATTAAAAAAAAAAATAGTAGTCTGCCTGAGAAACTGGAAAAAAAGCTTAGACTGATGTTGGTGACAGCCAGCATTAATGATGTAGGAAATTGTTTAAGTAGCTTTTTGTTCTTGTAGCACTTTGCCCCCAAAGTGCATTTATGATAACAAAAGAGGAATCACCTGTAGCAGCATGATCAGAAGTTTGATGGTAGTTAAATCCTACCTGACACAGTATAGTTAGTTTGCTTATTACTGGGCTGATTAGAAAAAAGAGATGCGGAAAATGGTGCAATATCTTGTTGCATAGAAATGGGATACATTCACTAACAGATTTTTGGAGTGTAACGCTCTTTTTACCTTGATGTATTATCTGCAAAGATTCTGATCTCCACTGTTAACTCTGCCAACCAAATTAGGTCCTTTTCTTCCCCTCACCACATAAAGCTATTTAAGATTCCATGTTGCTAGTGGTCCATATGTTGCCTGAGTTAGCAGTAGTCTTCAACACCGTTCCATTCTGTTTTCTTTTCCAGAGCTTATGTTCACATACTGAGGGATCTGATGCTTTTAGAGAAGTTGGGCAAGAGAGATTGGATCTAAGGCTGAACTGTGCTTGGGAACTTACAGATGTCACAAGGGAATATTTAGTCAATAATTTGTCCAGTTCAGTTGCTATGTCTGGAATTAATCAATAGGTAAAGAATTGTTGCTGAAATGTGCAGGCTACTCAGTGTCCAGGCTTCCTGTCAGTCTTTTTGCCTTGTCAAGGCTTTTGCCACGAGGAATGGGCAGGTACGGGATGTGAGAGATGAGCAGTTCCTCACGAGCTTTGCCACTTTACCTTGAAAAGGAGAACTGTGCTGAGGATGCAGGGAGGTGTGCAGGTGACTTGACGGTGTTGTCCTTTATTGCTTCTCGGACTTTCCTCCTGTTAAAAAAGACTACTAAGCAACATGGATCCTTTCTCAGGCTGCTGCTAGTCACACAGGGCAGATCTGGAAATGGAAGTGAGTCTGAACAGATCGCAAAACACAGGTGAAGTTTTTCATTGGCTTGTCAGCTTTCGTAGTAACTGTGCTGTACTGCTACCTTGACTCAAGCTAAAAGACAGACATTTACAAGTTAGTTTTCTTATTGGAACGACAGGGTTAGAGTTGTAGCCTAGTGCAAGATAGGCTTTTGTGGTGGTCCTTTCATCAGAGGAGTAAAGGAGAAAGCGAAAACTCTCCATTTGTGCTTAGGAATCCTTCACAACAAGACAAAAAAGGAGAGCTTTTTTCTTATGTAATCAAAGTTTATTTTCAATAGCTGTTTTCTTAGAGCAGTATAGCACTGTTCTTGACAATGACACAGGTGGAAATGGATTCTTGATAAACCTGGTTAAAAGTGACTTTTCAATTAAACGTGTTTCTTTGAACTTGCATAGTTATTATCCTTTATGCTGGCAGCAGTTTCTTCAGCTTACCGAAGACTACTGCTTCCCAGTAATGGGGAATTAATTCAACAAATTCATCAGTTTTCAGTATTATGTCTCCTGAACTGACTTTCCTGGCAGCTTTCTTCAAGCTCACCTGGTCTGCTGGAGGAGCTTAAGGTGCTTAGTTTGATTTGAAGCAGTCAAAATCTTGTAAATTATCCCACTGAGTTTAATTGAAGATGATTGTAAATTATTTGTTTTTTGTAATTCTGTTACCAATGTAATATCTTACAGTGGTGTGACTCAACTGGCAAATTAGGAACACTTTAGTGTTCATTTATGGAACACTTTAATGTTCATTTATTCTAGGTAGGGTGACTTACATTGCTTGCTTAAATATTTAGCTCATTTTAACTTGAATTCAGTTACCACTATTCTGGAATTCTATTTTCATTTTGTATTTCCTTATTTTTGTCCTTGGGTAGGCTGAAAAAATCAATATATCAGTGTTTTATTTCTAAGTTTTGAGGTGTCTCCCTCACTGACCTTTTGCTGCTGCTGTACGTTTAGTTGTTGATAGCTTTAAGGCTGCTTTCTTTTAGATAGGGTGAGGTGGGTTGTTTGGTTTTTTTTTTTTTTTTGGCTTTTTTTTTCCCCTCCTGTCCTTTGGGAGCATCCCTGAATCTTTTTTAATCTTCTGAAGCAATGGTTTTGGCAATGAAATTATTTACCCTTGGTTCTTCTCATCTGGAGTGTTTGTTTCATCAAGATTCTCACATGTTCAGCCACCCACCTTGCCTGAGTTTGAAGCTGTACCTATTTGAGGTGCTTTGAATGCACCTTAATATCTTTTTTCCTTTTGAAGTAAATTTGTGATAATTGTATGAAGTAGTTTACTTTTTAGGCATAAATCTGTGTTTCTCTTGTGAATTGTGAGTTAACTGGAATATTCTACAGAAAGAAGTTAAAGGCAGAGTAGCACACAGCTAGCAAGTAATAGCAAGTAAAGGCCTTTTGCTTAAACTGCTATCCTTCTGCTACCCGTAAGGACTAAAATGTCTTGTGAAGACCTTGGAATACTGCCAATCTTTTGATAGAAACTCAGGAATTAAAATCCTGTCAGATAATGTTCCAGATCTTCAGAGAAATAATTACAACCAACTTTCCCATTCTCATCCATCTCTTCCCTATTCTATTGATGATCTAGTTTAAATTAAAAAAAGCTTTTTTGTGGTCTAGCTTCATAATAGGGTTGTTCTATAATATCTCAATTTGTCTCGAGCAATTTTTCTAATAGTGTGCGTCAGTAGAAGCAAACATGTGCTGAACATTTACTGCAGTAACATCTACTTGGCAGAAAGATTTTTCAAACATCAGATGCGGTATTTTTACAAAAGTGACATAAGGAGGGTTACTTTGGCATTCAAAAATAATGTTAACCTTTGTTCATTGTACTGCTTGTTCAGAAATCTGTGTTTAACGGATTATTAAGATAATTATGAAAATCTCTAATTTGCAGATGGGGGAAGCTGACACACAGAGGGTAAATGTGTTGCCCAAAGGCACACATCAAAGTCAAAATAGAAAAGGGAATGGAGCTCTGAGACTCCTGACTTACATATCTCACTCAAACAAAATCCTCTTTAAAAAGAGCACAGGTTGTATTCAGGCTGAAATGTGGAGATGTAAACAAGTTCTTCTGCTAAGCGGTGGGAACGTTCGTTAGAAATATTTAATCAAAAAGATGTGCTTTGCCCAGCCGTACCTCTCTAATCCACACAGTGCTGTTACCCCCAGGAGGAGAATGCTGTGCAGAGTGGCACCTTTTCCCATAAAGCAGTGATGGAGAGAGGAGCCTCAGCGCAGCCGATGCAATTGGAAAACCAGAGCAGTAGTCAGAGCTTTTCTTGTGCTTGCCCTTGCTGTTCCCTGTTCTCATTTTCTTTAGTCAAGATGCAAATAAATGGGCCCCGCATGTACTTTATGGTGATTGTAGACAATTTCAGAAGGCCTTTCTTTTTGGATGCCTCCAGCTTCAGCGTTGCCATCTTCCAACATGAGGTGCGTGGATCAGCATGGTGACTCAGGTCTCAGGGGCTGTGTACTCTGCTCCCTTTTGCATCATGGATAGCTGAGCTTCCCCGAAAGTGCAAACTGTGAGGCCTTACAAATCGCATGAAGAGAGAGAGAAAACTAATGCCCAGGACATGGGAAGCTGAGAATGATGGGGATTCCTGCTTCTTTTTGAAGCTTTGGATTCTAACTTGAGGATGCATTGTGGGTGTTTCAGACCTTTAGTGAGTACGTGTGGAGTCCTTTCCTGGTTAAAGATGCTGAGGGAAATGTGGGCTTCATGTGTAACTCCGTGCTATGAATCCTACAGAAGTGGAGCCAGTTGAGGTTCCAGCCCCCAGCTGCTTGCATCATTCCTCCCTTCTATCCCCATTTCATCTCTACATCCCTCCCACCCTCAAAGATTTTTTTATTCCCTCATCTGTTTTGGAGTACGGCTGTACAAATAGCTTTGTGGAATAGACTGGTGGAAAAATGTCAGGCTCCCACTCTTCTTCCCTTCCAGCCCTTCCTTCAGTCTCTCTCTCTACCTCTCCCCCTCTGTTTAAAGAAACCCCAACAGAGGGTGTTTTTGCATTTACAGTAGTGTTTCACTGGAACAGTTTAAAGTGTGCCCACGCAAACGGCTGAATCCATACAGCTGAGAGTGCTGTAATCCTTGGGCAGAGGGAGAGGCAGGAAGATGCTGATGCTGGAACCTTTTAAACCAGCTTTGCTGGCAACAGCAAACCACGCCTTTGCTCTTCTAAAATATATCCACAGTGGGAGGCTCTGGTGATAGGAGCATTCCCTCACAAAGAGGGAAGCTTGCATTCAGGTCTTTTAGCCAGATCTGTTTCCTAATCATAGAATCATAGAATGGTTTGGGTTGGAAAAGACCTGTAGGTCATGTAGTTCCAACCCCTCTGCTATAGGCAGGGACACTTTCCACTAGACCAGGTTGCTCAACAAGATACGCTCATGCAGAAATGATAAATAGATGTAATTTGATATACAGGTGATACTTTGTTGTTCTTCCGTGGAAGCTAGAACATAAACTGCCAAAGGCAAGGCTCATCAGCCAGAAGAACCAGATCACCTATGGGTTAGGGTTGCCCACTCACTCAGCTTTCCGTTTCTGACTCTCAGAATTATTTTAACTTTATTTGATAATTGTTAAATAAGGAATTGGAAGTATTTCCTGTGCCAAGCGTTTGAGTATGTATCTGCCCTTTTTGGTGAAGAATAATGTGTGGAAATAGGGAAATACCCTATCAAGCATAAGGCTGAAGAAGTGCACAACACCAACATGTACACAGTCACCTGTGTGGACTTTTTGATGCTTAGTATGATGACGGTCCTTCAGCTAGAGTATTTCTAATATTTTTCTCCTATAAATATTTACTGACACCTGAGGTAGAGTGATCTCCTAGTGCTATCTCAACACATCTGTTGAAAGTGCAATTTCTGTATTACTTGTGGTCTCAGTATAATTTGTTAAATGCAGGTGCTGAACTCCATGTTGTCTCCATTTCATTGTCAGAGACTTTTAGGAAAGTGGTCTTTACATATACGTGAGCAGCAATTACTTGCACTTTATTTTTTTTTGTTGCATTAAAGTATACTGGGCATTTAGGTACCATGTAGTGTAAGTTTTGATATCTTCTATGTGAGTGCAGAAAGTAAGGAGATACCTACAAGAGCTTTTGGGTTGTGTAAGTGTATGGTGAGTTTTATGGGCTGGAACAATATAATTTAACCTTCTAAATCTCACTCAAACTTCTTCTGAATAACATTGCATACATAGAGTTTTACGAATTGTTTCCTATTGGCCTTCATGTATTCTTAAAGAGATGATGGAGTAAAAGAGACTATCAGGCACATGAGACATAAGGAAAAAGCAGGTCCTGTATTTGGAGCATACTTATCACTTCATGTCTCAGCTCACATCTGTTTAAGTTATCTGTTTTTAGATTTTTGTTTCCTTGGCAATGAGAGCAAACGTTATATTACTGCAATGTCTTAACAATAACTCCCTGTTTCAGTATTCTGCTATACTAAGCTGCTCCTAGAGAGATTTGCATAAAATCATTTCTTGTAACCAGCTATATTTCATATGGACACTATCTGTAAAATAATTACGTATTACTGATGGCTGCATACCCTGTAAGACCATTAGTGTTCTGATAATATCCAGTTCTTACACTAACTCAGTGTGTAATATAAACTATAAAAAATGAAAATATGTACACCCATAGCCATGGCAGTATTCCTCAGTTCTAAATATCATAATGCTTGAAACGCTCAACTGAAAGAAAGAAACCCTCCAAGGAGTTTAAAAATAATTATTACAGTGGCACATTTCTTTCTGCTACGTAGCTCACGTCGTCTTCACCATCTGCCCCTGTAGGCAACTGAAGTTTAAAACTATGGCTTTAAATAAATTGTGCTCAGAAATTACCGATCCAGCCTTTTGTTGGGTAAGCAGGCAGCTCAGCTAGTGAAATAACTGTTCTGATACTTGTGGATGAGGGCGAGTGTCCTTAGCTATGTTCTCAGCTGGTATCCTTTAGTGCCACTGTATATTACAAGCATCTGTCTACAGTTGTGAATTCAGTGGGCTTGGGGAGTATTTTACACTTGAAAAGGGACATGTGTACTATTAGGTGTCTTGTTCCCTTTTCAAATTGTGCTGTTATTTCCTACTGGCTCTTCCAGTTAGTTTCCCATCCATAGGACTTAGGGTGATGTGAATGCATCATAAAAGGCAGTAGGAATCTCAGATAATGCAGAGAAACGGTGACTGAAGGACATGATTCTGACATAGAAATGCACCAAACTGCTTTTAGTTGAAAGAAACTCTGTGAATAGTAGTGGATTTCAGTTAGAGGAGAAGAATGAGGTTTAGCTGCTTAGTCCTTGGTCTTCAGCCAGGTTGTACTGGGTGTGGCTTAAATTTGGAGCCAGCAACCTACCTTCTGATCAAAGGGATCAATACAGAGCAGTAAGTACCCTTCTTTTACTGCACTACCCTGTAAACACAATCTAGGATGAATACCGTCTCCATGGGCACCAGCCTTTAAAGTTCCAAAACTTAAACTTGGAAACTATACCTTAAGTTCCTGCTAAATACTGAACCAATTGCTAAAAACGGTTGCAATAAAAGTTGTTTAACAGACTGCATTTGTCTGGCCAAGGCTGTAGATCGCATAACTGGAACTGGACGCGCCCAGCCTAGCTGCTTCCATGTTGCCTATGATATGGAATGTGGAGTTGGCTGGGCTGGATGTGATACTCCCTCTCAACAGCTAGAATCAAGTGATGTCTGCTGAACCTTCCAGGCATGGTTTGATAGTCTAGTTAATGAGAGACCTCTAAAGAGTATTTAACAATCCCTATTGAGCATTAGAAATACTGAAAAGAGCCAGAAATAGCTTGAAACCAAGCTGAACACATCTTCTAGAATGTTTTTCAAGGTTGTGTGTCACCACAAAGGCATCAGACTTTCTCTTTCAAACATTTGATCTGAATCCATAAATCTTGATGAGTAGAAGGTTTTCATAACCAGGAAGTTCTTTGCAAAGACCAAAGCATTTAAATATCGTATTTGTAATGTGGCAAGACACTGTAGGAGGAGAAGCCAGGTAAAATATCTTCAAATACATGCATGAACAAAAATAACCAGGAACTGAATAAATAAATACATGTGCAAACTCTGCCCTTAGTGCAGAAAAGTTTGTCAGATAGCTTGAATTTTCAAGTTCTCTCTGTCTCATTCTCTCTCTCTCTCTCTCTCTCTCTCTCTCTCTCTCTATATATATATATAAATAAATTCAGTCTTTCAGGAATGTTTTTTGTATTTCAGTAATCACCTGGGGAAGAGCCTGCAGCTGCTGATGGACAGGGTGGATGAGATGAGCCAAGACATTGTGAAATACAATACCTACCTAAGGAATGTAAGCAAGCAGCAGCAGCAGAAGCACCAGGTTGGTAACAGGGGAAACCTGAATGAGAAGAGTTTCTCCATGAAATACGGTTTTTGGGGAGCGTTATCTAAGACAAATGGGTTTGGATTTGGGTCTGGCTCTAAGCAAGATAAAATTTTTACAGAAACATATCTGTTAAGTAGAGTCATAAAATGTTACAGCTAGTGGGGAATCATCAAATGAATTCAGTTCTGCTGACACATAATGGGGATTTGTCTGTCTTTGCTATTTTATGTGTTTGTTAGTGATCTGTGATAAAACAAAGTCACTTGATAGATACACTGTGGACATAAGGATTACAGGATTAGAAAATGAGATGAAAGAGCGGTGCAGTGAAGTACAAGTGAAGTGTTCTAAAGCAAACTGTGTTTTAATACCATCATATATAGTCCTCCCAAGAAACAGTCCATACTGAAAAGACGGCAGAGTGCCCCCTTATCAGAAATGACATTTCAGTCATGTTTTATGTCAGTAGACAGTGATCAGGTGGTGCTGGCTTTTAATTCCTAATGCCAAAGAAGCTGTTTAAAATCCAAAACGCTCTGGTTTGGGAATCCTGAATGGGAAGACCAGCTCTAGGTACCCCTGCTTGAACAAAGAGGTTAGACCAGATGACCTCAAGACCTCTTCCAGCTTTCAACCATGCTGTGATTTCTGAGACAGCTGCAAATGCAGCAGCAGCAACTAAAGCAGTACCATGTCTAACTAGAGAAGAACGCTGGTAAATTGGGAAAAAGCTCTATGGGAATGATCTAAAAGCCTTGAAAGCAGATATTCATGAATACAGTTCACTTCATGTGATAAATTCATGTGTAAAATTAAGGAGTGACCTGCTTACTCAAGAAGTACCTGCAAGAAAAATAAATTTGAGCTCTTTAATCTAGCGGACAGGGATGTAACAAGATTTAATGTTGGCCAGTTGAAATTGGACCAGGCTGGTTTACAGATAAAATATTGCAGCTATTGCTACACAAAGTAGCTAGTTATTAAAAAGAGTATCTGTGTTTCATGTAAAATGCTTTATCACTGACTATTTTAAAATCAGAATTGGCTTTTTTTTTTTTCCACTTAAGTGTAGCTTGAATAGGGATTAATTCAAGGAAGCAGGAAGCAGTACATGATCAGGGGCCTCTTCTGGCTTTGCTATTCCCGAGGACATAGAATCTTCCTGCATGTTATCTTCAGAAGAATTATTTTCCTTTGCTGCCTAATTTGAATAGAAAGATGGCATACACTTCAAAGGTTTTGTGGATAACAAGGGGATCTATTTATTTGGAAAAGCAGAGCAAAGTAGGTTCCATGGTGTCTCACTTCATTTCTTTAGTAACTATAACTGCTTTAGTAGTGGCTCATTGTGACATAGTTAGCGGTCTTAACTTCATTTTTAAAATGGAGTGATTATGATTAAGAGCAAGCCGTTTCAATAGAGAATAATAGGCAGACTGCTGAGAAGTGAATGGGGTAATGCAAAGAAAGAAGAAACTACATGAAATTCACATACAAATATGGGCATTTAATATTTTATTTTTAACAATGTCCAAAAAGATGCATTTGTCAGTACTACTGGGAAAAAAAAACTTATTTCTGTATGCCACGAAGTATGAACTGTTCTCTTGTGCACAGATCCGTTCAAGTGAGAGAATATACTCTCTATAATTTGGCTTCTTTATTTTAAAGTTTTTTTTGTGTGTTGAATACGAGGACTTTGGACAAAGCTTACAATGTTTACTCCTGGCTCTGACACCCAGTACAAAATCTCACGTATGTATTTTTGAATGCAAGTAGTTCTGCGAGAGCAAATGTTTATCCAACAGATGAAAAAATGATCAGCCTTAATTTTTATGAAGTTTTAATAATCTACATGGAAGAGAGAAGTACTGAAAACAAATGTCAATATATTTTAGTAGCAGATTAATTTTTACAGACTGCTGCTTCAGTGTATCATTGGGTAACCTACAAAGAAATGACATCCGTGTGGCAGAATATATGAATAACCTGAACAGAGAAATGAGCCGTTATACTTTGTTTCAGTTACCACTTTGTGGTGGTTTGAGTTAATACCTTTTGGCTTAAAATACCTTGTTTAATCAAGCTCTCTTCCCCCTTCACATTAATGTTGTTTAGACCTGTAGCTTACATAAAATTGGGTATTTCTGACTTGTATAACTATTTGAGACAATGGCTTCTCATATACCTACATATTCTAACCTTGTTTTCCATTTTTGCTTGGAGAAATGGAAGCTTTTATCTAGCATGCTGTAACCTTTTCATCAGATACAGTATTTAACTTTGAAGAAAATCATAAAAATGATCCCTACCACTTCAGTACCGCGTGATTTTTCTAGTGCCTCACTTCTTTCAGCTGCCAGCTTGAAGGAAGAAAATAAAAACGCTTGTTGCCAGTGAGTGGAAAGCAACATTTGGGGTTATCTTCTAGATCTTGGGCTACTTTTTCACTTGGTCATTTTGTTTCTTAAATAAGGGGGTATTTGAAATTTCCTTGACTCTTTACCAAGTACAGATAAGTAAGGTTTTGAAAACGTACTTGCTAGTTAAGCAAAGAGCATCTGAAAATAAAAACAGGACTTCCAAAGCACTGCTGCATCCTGTTTCTGTTGCTTTTTTTTCAGTACCAGCAGAGACGTCAGCAAGAAAATTTACAGCGTCAAAGCCGAGGAGAAGCCCCTCTGCCTGAAGAGGACATCAATAAACTTTTTAAACCACCACAGCCTCCTGCCAGAATGGAATCACTCCTTATTGCAGGTAATGTTCCAGCAGTCTTTCTGACTCATCTTTTCACATGTGAATACTACCCTGGGAAAAACTGCAGTTACCCTAGAAAGCATCTTAATTTTTTGTTACCTTTGTCACTATAGTGTTATGTTTTGGTGTTGGTAGCGTTCTAAATACTGCTCCTCATTTGGTTGAAGGCACTGGTTGGAGCAAACTGCCCTTGTGTCTGAAGCATTCCAAAAGAAGTGGCTAAGATAAACAACTTCATTGCTAGTAGGCACTCCGTGCCTCTGTTAAAAAGTGAGCTTCCAGAAGTGGAATGATTCTAAACCATCTAGGGAAGTAACTGAGCCATGTTACAGATACCAGCATAAACATACGTGTTTTTATGAAATCAGGCCTCTGTGTTTAACCAAAATATCTGCATTTAGTTGGTATAAAATCAGGTTGATAGGTTTAACTAAAATGGCTGCATTTAGCTAGCATAAAATCAGGCCTTTGTGCTTAACCAAAATGGCTGTGTGTAGCTTTATACTTGATGTATGGAGACTTTCTCGGTTTATTTCTTACTCGGCCATCATAGCTAGCCTATGTGTGACCATCTGTGTTTCATGGGTTGCTGGAAAAGGGCAGGAGCAACAACAGGAGCCTCTTCCTGGCTCCATTCTGAAAAGCTGAAGTGGGATTTGAAAGGAGAGCTGGAGAAATGCCCTATGGAGCATGGCTTTTCTGCGCAAATTGGAGCAGCAACTGCTGCAGCCAGTAAGCTGCTCTCTGTACTCATAGCCCGGCTCCTCCCTCAACTCCACAAGTTATGGGGTGGATGGCTGAGAGGCAGGAATCAACTGCTTCGGCTGGGAGCTTTGAGTCAGAGCAGAGCATTCGTCTGCCTCATTATTTGCAGCTCTAAGTTACTGTGACCATCCCTAGGTGTTTAAATGACTGTTGCAGAAGCAAAGAATGTTGCTTTTAACTTCATTATAGAATTGGGCCCATTTCTTTGATCTTAGTGGTCAGAGTTCTAGGGTAGCTATCTTCCATCTTCCCACACCCAAATGTGAACGAAAATATAAATGGGAACAAAGCACAGGTGGTTTTGGTTGTGTTTCAGCCCCAGTCTGTTCAGTTTTCTGGCGTTCTGCAGCGTATGGCCACAGTTTGCTGCAAAATTCAGTGCCTGCCCCTTTCCTCTTGAAAGAGCAAAAATAGCTGGGACCTCACAGAGAGCCGAAAACCTAGATGCACTGCTAAGTAATATAAGTTTGGAAAATGTCACAGGAAATCCATTTTCTTTTTTAAACTATGGGAGGCTTTTCAGCTTAGCTATCACCATTGTTCTGTACTGGAAGAAAATTAAACAGAAGTCTTGGCAGTTAGAGTACAGAAAGTGAGTGATTTGACATAAAAAAAAATAATAATAATTAAGTCTTCAATTTTGGAATGTCCAGGAGATTTAAGGTAGTACCGGTATTTTTTTCATACTGCTGGTAAATGCTCCTTTTAAAAGAAATAATGTACTTGATTCATTATTCAATCCAGAGTCTTTCAACAAACTATTGTTTAGATAATTCTGAACAGTTTTGAACAGTTAATGAATCCTAGTAGCAGTAAAGTATTTAAACACTCAGCTTTAGCATAGCTTCGAATATGCAAAATAAGTGTGCACACGTGTGTTATGATAGTGATAGCTTAATGTGAATCATCTCTTAGGAGAAATTAAAAACCATTAAAGGAGAAACAAAGCTTTCAGCCAAAGCACTCTTCATTTTTTTTTTTTTTTTTTTTTTTTTTTTTTTTTACTACAGTCAAGGGAAGAATTGAAAGCATCTACTTAAATTCAGATGAAGTAAAGTTTGTGGATAAAGAATAAAACTTAGCTCTTTTGTCTCTGAGGCGTTTAAAAACTTTTCAAATAGAGCATTAGCTTGAGAGTTTATTGGGCTTCTAAACAGTCTTAATTTTGATTAAACTGGCTTCTTGTTTTGCTATTCCTGGCTAACTAGGGAAATAACTTGTAGCAATGCTTGTATAAAAGTGTTTTAATGGGCACATTTGATTTGTGTAGCACTGACAAGTCTTCATACCCTGATGACTTTTGAAATAGCTAACAAAATGAAATATTAGGTGGGGGAAAAAAAAAGCCTAGAAATTGTCAAACAGGAGTACCACAATGTTCAGTGTTAGTGGAAAATATTTGTCGTTATAACATTGTAATAGGGACAGCGGATGCACAGAAGCAGAATTGAAAATCAGCTATATAGTATTTTTAGAACAACTAAATTTTATAGCAACTAAATTAGCTAAATCATCAGTTAATAGATTAGGTTTCTGATACAGCTACAGGAATTGTTTGTTCTTTTTATTGCCATATGTCTTTTAAGAAATTGTAAATAACACAATTGTGGGAAAATTAAGAGGTTTTGAGCATACTAGTTCACCTATTCTACTAATTTGTTCTTCTTTCCAAACCTATTTGGGAATATCAATGATGTGAATTCCCAAGTGTAGTATATTCAGCCTGTTTCGGCTGCTCCTCTATGTAAATCCCATATGATCTGTGATCTTGCTGTTTTTAAACATAAATCATATTCCAGGATGTCTTTTCTGAATTTGAAAATTGACGAGGTTTTAATCTTCTCTTGCATTGACAGGTCAAATTAATACCTACTGTCAGAATATCAAGGAGTTCAATGCGCAGAACCTGGGCAAGCTTTTCATGGCTCAAGCTCTCCAAGACTACAACAATTGAAGAAACTTTGCTATAAACTTGAACAGAATGAATTTTACAGTTTAATGCTGCTTGTGCTCCTGTTGAAAACTTTGTATGTTGGGAAAAGAATCTTGTAAAACAATTACCTTGGTTTGTGCAGAACTCTCCAGCAAGAAAAATAAAAGGCAAATTTTAATGATATTTTAGTATTTCCTTATTTGTTGGCCATATCGGACTGGAATTCTCTGTGGTCTTTCAGGTTTTCTAAGTGCTTGGCGGTTATTCATATTTAGTCATAGCAAATAATACAGGTTTTATTTAACTTGGAATCCAAAATAAAAACAAATTATTACAAGCGTTCAGTATAGCCGTCTTTACGGAAGAAATATAAGATTTCCCAGTTTTGGTTGAGAACTTACAACCATAATATGCTAGTCACTTGGAACAGTTGTTCGCTTTCACTTTAATCTGTTTGGACAGTCTGGTGCAGTGGACCTTCCATATTGCAAGTATCTCATAGACTTCGCAGTTGGAACATACAAATCAGTATTCCGTGGAGACTGATCCCCACGATGTCATGCTAGGCTGTGTTCCCATTTTCTGTTGCCATCACCAACTAGACTGAAACCCAACGATCCTGCTGAAATCTTCATGGAAGATGTTGTAGAATTAATTAACCTGTAGTGGTTAGTGTGGTGTAAATGGATGCCATGCCTACACTGTGTTACCTTTACCATCTGCATATGCGCTTACTGCTGAACTTGAGCTACTTTACTTTTTAACAAGTCCATTAATTTAAGCATTTAATGCATGGCAATGCACTCGTGCTGCTGTTTTTTAAAAAGAAAAAGAAGAAGAAAAGGTTATTGCCTGTTGTGGCGTGATGAGTCCTGAGAGCCTAAAATGGCTGTAAGAATTTGATTTTAGTCTTTTATAGTGAATAACATCTAAACGCAAACCTAGTATGGAAAATTTCAGCCTGCAAGGTGAATGTTTTGGAAAGTCAGAAGTGTGTGAAAACGGAGGTTAGATTGGGAACTTATTTTTGTCAGTCTTAACTGTAGTGCTTGTGGTATTTGTGCAAATATGTATGCAAATTTTGTTCAGCCCTCAAATATCTGGCAAATTGCCGGTCTGATCTTTTTATCTTGGAAACTTTAGGCACCCTTGTGTTTATGTTCCTACAGTGAACTTATCTGAAAACAAAATTCTGTTAAATGTCCTGCTACAGTGCACATGAGTTTTGTTTTCTGTATAAATAATATTTAAACCGTGTTAATTTTCTAGTTTTCTGAAGGGCCAGAAAATCCCCACTGCAGCAGAAGTAGGAGCAGATTATTAGGATAAGATGGGATGTTTGAAAGAGACAGTCAAAAACTTTGCTGCCCATCAGCATCGACTGTTCTTTTTCCCATCAGTGAACCTCTCATTCTGGCAAGCAAGGCCTCTATGCTGAGCCTCCCATCTTTGTCACGTGTCCACAGTTAATGTGTATGCTCACGAGAGACAAAATGTACAATGTTTCTTTTCTGGTTGATTGATATTTGGAATCTTCACCGGTATAGCTCTCATTTTACTGTGACAATGCCTCTGTTCCACTGCTACTATTAAGGTGCACTAATTGTACTCAAAACTGAGCCCACGTGGGAAGTGCAAGACCATCTCCCTTGGTGGTAACAGTAGCCCCGTGTTGTAGTCACTGCTGTGACTGCATGCTTACAGGGTGATGAAGTCCTTTGCCCCAACTCCCTTTTCATGCGCAATCAGGGCATAAAGGTGTTGGTATAAGGCAAAGGCTAATGCAGGTGGTGTTGCACAGATAAAAAGTTACTGTTCCTGTACTTGGAGGTGATGTCCTCCCTGAGGAGTCAGAATACTGAACTGTGAGTGGAACTGCTCTTAAAGAGAGTGGAATATTTTAATCACAGAGCCTCTCTAATGCTCTGAAGCATATCTGGATGTGTCTTATCTTCAGGACAGGCAACAGGAAAAGAAGCCACACTTCGGGCCATCTACTTGGTGGTTAAACTAAGAAAATACACATAATTCCTTAGACATATTTAACTGCTGTTGTTGTTAGCAGTGGCTAATCCTTGACTCTTGAGGAAAATGAAACCAAATGGGAGAGAGCTTTTCTCTGATCTAGACATACTTGGTATGCCTTATCTCTACATCAAGTTATGAAGTGGTATTCCGTTCTCCTCTTTGATACATCAAGTTATGAAGTGGTATTCCGTTCTCCTCTTTGACCAAATTCCATCTTTTATTTGTAAGTATTCTGGAGCAAACTGCTCACGTGGAGGAAACCAGGACTTCTTTACCCAGTTATTCGATATACATCATCGTACCCTTTCTTCTCAGTTGCATGCGACGTTCCCCCAAATGCTTAAACTGTTTAGGACCTGGATTTTACCTTCTCTGCATCCTGTTGAAGTTTGGACTTCTGTGCAGAGTTGAACAGAACTGCTATAAGGCACTGCCGGGTGAGAACAGGTAGTGTTTGTGTGGCTGTTCACATCTGCACAGAGTGTGTGGTAGTGAAGGGCCGAGTCATGTGGATGTCCTGCTTTGTGCCAGCAGGGGTGCTGGATGGGGTTGGCCGTGGCAACCAATACACTTGTGGAAAACATCTGATATCTTTGCATTCATGCTCCTTATGCTGTGTAAATTCCTGAGTGCAGAGTCATTAATCTTCTTGTTGGTCATTCTTGCCTGATTTTTTTTTTTTTTTTTGCCTTCAGATGAGTCTTGGGTATGACAAATCACCAATGACGATCTGAGACATCTCTGAGGAGCACGTGCTATGTAGTAGTTCTTACTTGATAGTCTAAAGGACTGAGAAAACTCTTGGCGCTCTGTTAAGGAGCCATTAGGAGCTGATGATGCAAATAATAACACCAGCCTAAATATGTGCAATGTGTGCAGTAAGAGAAACTGAATTGCTCTCTGTAGATCTGCTTCACAGCCAGTTTGTCAGCCCTGGGGTGAAAGATATAACCCTTCCTTGTGATTTTGTATGCCGGTGCATTTTCTTCCCTTGGTTTTTATACTTGCTTTGAATTTTCTTCGTATTTTGCCCACATCTTGTTGATTTCAAAGAAAAAGATCACGCTGCTTTAAGTCCTCCAATGTCTGTCATTATGGGCTTCACTTCTGGGTGAGTTCTTCTGGGTAGGTTTGGAAAGATGTTTTAATTTTTTGAGCAGCACATCAGATTAGTAGTGGGAGTTCGGGATTGCTGCTCCAGGTGTGCTCCCAGCTACACCTTTCTCATGCCCGTCATCTTCAGGTGTGAGGGCACCGAGCGCATCGGCACTGCTCAGAGGACTGTGGTCTGACTGCTGGGACTTCACCAGATCGAGTGATTTGAAAGCTTTTCACACCAACTTTACAACTGGAAGGCCGTTTCGGACAGGTTGTTATTTTTTCTTTTAATCTTTTTAATTGACACAAAACTCATCAGATGCTGAGCAGCAGTGAAGTGTGCAGAGCTGTAGAAGGTGTCTTGAAAAACAGCTTTGGCAAAAGGCTCCTTAGTGAGGAAAAAAACCAAGTCTTATTTCAATTAAAAGGAACATTTATATGTGGGGAAAATGACTGGATCCATTTTACGGTGATATTCAGAGGTGTTAGTGTCAGTGAACAAGGAAGGGCAGCGATGTGTTTATCCAGCACAAACAAGGCTGAAGACTTCAAGAGCTTTGTAAGATGAAAAGGGGATTGTAAGATGCGTTGAGGATTTCCGTTCTGTTTTAAATGATCAATTTATTAATCTCACCATCGCTGATAGTGGTGTTCCTTAAAATAGAATGATGCATCAAGCTTTTGATTTTTATTTTTTAGTGTGTGCCTAGATTTGAGCAATGCAAGTGTATGATTTCATCTTTTCTCATGTCTCCATAACCGGATGGACTGAGAGTCACGCCCAACGGGCACAAAGCTGAAAGCCGATGGAAAAATTCAGGGGTGTCGTCCCACAGCCAGGGTTTGCATGCTCGCGTATCCTAACATTTGAAAGCATGTATCTGAAAGAGTTACAGCAGGTTTTGTCTGTCGCTAATTTGTTAATTTGTCTTTTTGTTGTTCTGAAATCTTTCACTCGGCTTTTAACATTAGTGAATTTAATTTTTAGATTGCAGAATAAGGCACGAAAATATTTAACTGGAATGCAGTAGCGGCAGTATTTTTGTCTATTTCAAGCTGTGGTAATAAATATGCCTGAAAGCGGAGTCTAAATCATACTGACCAATTTATACATTTTAGGATAAGAAGTAAACAATGTGACGATCAAGGCTGTATTACACCAGATTGTAACACTTGAGCAGTTTTTGCTTTCGACCAAATGTGTGACTTCCATACGGATTATTTCAGCTTACCTTAGGCAAAAAGCATAGCATGTAATCAGACACATCCAGCGTTACTAGCTGTAAAAAAAAAAACTGGTTTCCAGAAGGATTAGTAATTACGAGTTCTGACAATGTTAACAGCTTGTTTACATGGACTACAAGGTCTTACTTGATTTAATCACTTCTAACGTGACTCTTGATGCCATTAGGCATCCATCAGTGGAAAAAAAAAAGTAATAGCTTGCAGTTGATGGAAGAGTAGTTTTTACAGTTGCGTATATGAGCACATATTCACGGAGTTGCCTTCTTGTGGCTTTTTGGTCTTCCTATTTCAACCACAAAGAGCTGTTCCCAGTGACTCCCACACACAGCTGCCGCAGCACCCACAGCTCCTCCTGGAGTCCCTCCTCATCCTTGAGCAGGTGTGGGTCCAATCCTTACATCCTCAGCATAGCTCCTGCCCAGCCATACTAGCAGACTTCTAGCAGTGCTTCAGCCCCTGCCGAGTTGCTGCCTCAACAAAATGCCTCGGCCTACTAATCTACCACATTTTAACTGAATTTGGCCATTGGGTTTGGAATTTGGAGTGCTGTTAATATGACGTCACTGTGTATGCCCAATTTCTTTAGCAAAGCTCGATGTAAGCCTTTGCTTGTGTTGCTATCAGCTGTGCATGTTGCAGGCAAAGAGTGGAGGAGGCTGTACAGACTCAGGGTCACACGGAATTGGCATGGTCATGGGGTGGGTAACAGATTGCAGCGCAATGAGCTACTTGGAAATGAAAAGCTCTCGTTCACTAATTGGTTTCCGTAAGACTTTAATGAATCTTTAATGAATCCTCAATGAATCCTCACTCTGAAGGGAACGTTTTCTAATTGGGAAGGATACTTGGAGAATTTAACTTTATGGAAAGGAATTAAGGGGATCAATGAGAAGAAAAAGAGTTTCTGAATCAAACACTGAAGCAGTAATATGCTCACCAAGTGACTGGATGGTGGCTGTCTACAAATTATGTGCCTACATCCTGTGCGTTTGTTGTGGTTAACGTTTCTTAATTGCAACGCTATTAGAAGACGCTTCTCTCGAATATTTGTTATTTCCCAAATAAATGATGACTGGAGCAGTACTGGTCAGGCATTTATCTGAAATTCTCATTCCCTCCACGTGCAGCTGCTGCTTTCTGTCCAGGGACAGCTGAATCTGCTTAGCTCTCACCCAAAGTAGGGGTGTTTCCACATCGAAGGGGACAAGAGAGGGCCATGGGCTGAGCATTCCCCAAGGAGTAAACCAGCACTCTCGGTGAGAAGCTTGTTCTGCCTGTGGTCTCCTAGCCATAAACCTCTGACTCCCACCAGACAGTGGCTGTGAACTTGTCACTAATTACTGGAGCCTTGGTGCTGGTAGACATAGGTGAATAATTTCCTTATGTAAACAGCAGCTCTTCCTGATAGAAAACATATGGGCTGCTTCATCACTTGCAATTGCCAGGCAGTGGAGGTGTGAGCCTAGCAGGGGTCCTGTGTCTGAGCCCAGATTCAGCAGATCGGATAAATGACCCAAACAGGTCCTTCATCCCCGTGCCCTGTGCATTAAGAATGGGTTCTGGCTCTTTTGTATTTATGGAGTGTAAGCTCCTTAGGACTGGTGCTGTCCGTGTCTGTCACATGCATTTAAAGTGCTTAATGTGCTCAATCCAGTCCATGCTCAGCAGGTCCTTGATACCATTTGGAGCATAATTGCCTGATTATTACATCTTACGGAGAAAATGATTAGCCATTAAAATGTTGAATGCTGAGTGGCTGGATGAAGATTTCACTGACGTTTCCAGTTTTTCCTGTCCCTGGAGGGCTCAAATTTCCAAAGTTTAGGAAAGCAGATTTTGTTGCATGGAGATGCGCGGGCTCTGTTTTGGAGCTGTGCTGGATGCAGTTATCCCCCTGCTTTAGAGCAGCAGCACATTGTGGGTACCTGCGACGCCGCCCTGATAGCAGGAGGTGATAACAGCTGATAACAGGTTTCTTTGCTACTTGCCAAGCAGCGAAGCAGGGCTGAGGCCAGAGTGTGGGGATGTGAACACCCCTATCTCGTAACCGTATTGACCAGAAAAGGTTCTTCTGCCTAATCTCTCCTTAGCACCTGCTTTTAATTTCCTATGCCTCTTCATTCTCTAATTAGCACATCACTTCATTTTCATCCATAGTCTGTGCTTTTTCAGCCTTACTCCTCAGTCATTGTCTGAATTTTCAGCAGATTTATTGCTGAAGCTCTTGTTTAACTTTATGGGAGCTTTAGAGCTCTTCATGTGAAGCTGTAGTTTGTTTTCTCGTTTTTTTTTCCTCCCCCTGTAACCTCAGTCTTGGAAATAGCTGAGTCCCTTGAGCAAAAGCTTCCCAAAAAAGATCCCATTAGTCAGACAGCTAACATCAGGAATGCTTAGCCTGAATTGTTCAAAGTTATCCTGAAGCGGAGTATTACAATGGAAAATGTTAAGTAGCCTCCGCATAAATGCGGCTACTTGTGCTGCCATTAATAACCTTGGCCATGTAGAGAATGTTCTTGTGCTGGCTAAATTAGATTAACCAGTAAATTTTCTCCATCTTTAATGTCCATCAGATTTAAGACTTTTGGGCTTAAGCCTATTGCCACTAAAGCTGCTGGTAAAAGTCTGCCGCTTTCTGTGTGAACGCGGACTTTTCAGGAATGATGTCAGAACTCTGCACCGTTGAAATCTGTGAGCATTAAGAATACAAGAAATGAACATTACGATGCAAAATTAGAGTGAACGGCCTTCAGAGTAATGTTAAGTGGGGACGAGGATGCGTATGGCATTTCAGTCAGTTTTAATGTTGGCTTGTAAAAACCTTTAAGTATATTAAGAACACAGGAGTCCCCATGGCTTCTGGTAAAATTACATTTTTAATATTGTAGAAAAGATTGTGTGATGAAGAGTTCAATTCTGTTTTTCTGAATGCTCTATATGTCTGAAAAGTTACAGCACTTGAGAGAGCGTAATATAATATCTAAAATCACGTTTGTGTTTAATGTTTTATCATTGCAGTTCTGCCTACCGCCTGCACCTTATTCCATCTCCCCCATATATGCTGTGGCAGTGCTCAGATGTAAATAGCTTTTGCCAGCAAGAAAGCCATTCTGGGGATATTGTCTGCTGAAGAGCACGATAGCAGGAGCTGCTGGCCTTTTCAGCTGGTGATCACTGCCCATAGCAGTGGTTAACATGCTGTATCCTGGGCTCTTAACTGGCATATTGCCTCTCAGCATGGGGATACGTGCTGTACCCCTAAGCAGAGGCGAGGTGCTTCCACTGAGATGTGCTGTTCTGTATCTGTACAAACTAGGCAAATTTTGTCCCCTTCAACTGAAGTTGGAAGCTTTGTCGACTGTGGCCGGAGAGCTGGAGCCCATTTCCAGCAAAGAGAGTGGATATCCCAGTAAGTGTGAAAGGACAGGGTGACAGCTGACCCAAAGGTCTGTCCTCACACTCACATCTGCCATGCAGGGGACTCTCAGCGAGTGCCCAGAAATGACCGCCCTGCAAACGAGCTTTGTTCAGACCGCTCTGTTGAGCTGAATGGGAGACTCGCTCTAGAGCTCGTTTGCAGCTGGTTTTAATAGCAGCAGTCTCATCTTGGTGTAGGGGGCTTTAATTATGCACATCCCATTAGTGGTAATGGAGTTCTGCACCTGAAGTCCTGTGTACAGAGATGAGACCATAAATCTAAGGTTACAACCTCATTAAGGTTGTTTATTTCACGTGTAATAGCTCCTCTGCTACCAGGATACCTTATTTCATGACTTTATTTGTCCCTTTGAATGAAGCCTCCTCATCTCCAGATCACAGCCGTGCCCTGAGAGGGCCAGTCATACTTTTCTCCACTTCTGTTGCTCAGCATGTCAAAAACTCCAGGGTTCACCTCCGGAGTGTTACTGGGAGCCTGGTATTGAGAGACTGTGGGTGCTAGGACCTGCTACTGGGCTGTGCCATTTCTCATCAGGATTTGCCACTGCTTTTAGAGGTGTGGCTGTACTTTGAGTTCCCCATGGCAATGACACCAGGAGGTACAGGAGGGCACCAAGGAGAGAGTGGCTGTGGCACATGGTTTGGGAAAGGGTTCTGAAATAGAAGCAGGGGAAGGTGGGAAAGCCAGGAGAGGGCTGGGGCTGGCAGAACCGAGGAGGGGAGACTTTTTCTCAGTGTCAAAACCAGGTTTAAGTCTCATGTAGAAGGACACCTTGGTCATCTCCCTGTTGTCTTTTCAGCCCTGAATCTCTTTTGTCTCCAAACGATGTCGTACATGCCAAAAGCAAAGCCATTTTAACTTACCACAAATAGCAGATGACAAAAAAATAAAGCTGTTTTATTCTAACAGCCTTTGTTTTGAACATTTTATTTTCTCAGCGGGGTGGTTTTGTTCACACTTGCCATCTCCAAGTCAAGGCTCTCTAGGAGTGCTAGTAAGCTCTGTGTCCATCATGGTTTGTCTCAAAAAGGCTGGCTTGCCAAAAAGATTAAGAGAGGTATGAACATCCTAAGGAGGGATACATCAAGGTTAATGGCCTTTGGAGAGTATTAGTCTTTTCTGACATAGAAGTGTTAAAAAACCACAAAACCTGCTTGAGGCAGTTGGATATTCACAACTGTTGTGCTCTTAGCAGTGTGTAGTGAAGATGGGGAAGGGAAACAAGTGCTTGTTTGTCAGTCATGCCAGCATATGTGGGGCAGAAGAAGCAGGAGGAAATGTGAGGAGTAAGAAAACAATAATTTGCTAGGGCAGAAATGAACCTGACTTCAAGAAATGCACATGTATGAGGGAGATGTTGAAGGCAGATGTGAATGTAGATTTTAATACTGTTTGGGGAAGAGTCCTGGGCGGAGGAAGCTGGAATTAGGTAGAAAATCTCTGATGTGGGCAGACTGGACGCAGTGGTGAGCGTTCTGCTGCAAGCATTTGGCCAGCGTTGGTGAACTGGGATGAGGAAGCTGAGATTTGAGCAGAGATAGTGCTAAATGGAGATGAAATTGGTGGAATGGGAAACTTCTTCCTAGGTTGTAGTTATTTATTTTCAGACGCCTTCTGGAGAGTCAGAGTGTGTCCCTGCAGAACCTGAACCCAACCGTCACCAAGGCTCCATAGTCACTGCATCCCCCACATCACCCAGTGGCTGCTGTTTCTCATTTTGTGTCCAAGTCTCAAAATGATTAAGTTTTAATAGTGCTGCAGAACTTCCACTTTGCTTTTGCATTCAATTTTCAACATGTGACCTGCAGGGGGGTGGTTAGCACGGTTTGAAAGCATTTCAAGATAGATCCAGATGAGGCAGTGGCAGGTACTGAGCTCCATGTTTTGCACTGAAATGACAACCAAACCAGAACTTCTTTCCCTTGTTCCTTCCACTAACATTTTTCCATGCCAGCAGGAGCAGAGACGTGATTGTCCCCCTGTACTCAGCACTGGTGAGGCCGCACCTTGAGTACTGTGTCCAGTTTTGGGCCCCTCACTGCAAGAAAGACATTGAGGCCCTGGAATGTGTTCAAAGAAGGGCAACAAAGCTGGTGAGGGGTCTGGAGCACAGGGAGAGGCTGAAGGAGCTGGGAATGTTCAGCCTGGAGAAGAGGAAGCTCAGGGGAGACCTTATTGCTCTCTATAACTTCCTGAAGGGAGGTTGTATTGAGCTGGGGTTTGGCCTCTTCTCTTGTATCATTAGTGATAGGACTAGATAGGACTAGAGGCAATGGTTTCAAGCTGCGGCAGGGGAGATTCAGGCTGGACATTAGGAAATATTACTTCTCAGAAAGGGTGGTCAGGCACTGGAATGGGCTGCCCAGGGAGGTGGTGGAGTCATCGACCCTGGGGGTGTTCAAGGAACGATTGGATGTTGTGTTGAGGGACATGGTTTAGTGGGAGCTATTGGTGATAGGTGAACAGTTGGACTGGATGATCTTGTAGGTCTTTTCCAACCTTGGTGATTCTATGATTCTATGATTTTGTTCTCTTACTCATTTAAGTGGATCATTAAGATGCAATTTGCCCCCGGATACCCATCCTACCTGCAGGTGTGTAGCACCCTGTGCAACTGGACTTGCAGCAGTGACCTCAGAGGTTTTTTTAATTGATTTCATGTCTCAATTAATAGAGACAGCCCTGAGATTTCAGGTGCTCTGAATGTTTTTGCCTGCTGTTCTCTGATAAAGGTATGCCTACCTCTGGCACAGGTTCAAGGTACAGCACTACAGACACAGGCAGCATCCAGGCACAGCACTCCCCTTTCCATCCCTAATTGAGACCATCACTTCCAGCCCTCCCTCAGTGCCCTGTTGTCAAGGTGAGACGATAAGCTGTCCTTGCAGTCCTTCAATTTGTGCGAGCCTGGGGAGAGAATGAGGGCCCTTCAGTCGAGGACCCTTCAGTGGAGCTGCGGCTCTACCCCTTTTGTGATAATCACAGACATTTCTCTATTAAAAGAAACACATTCAGACACTGGAGATTTGTACCGATTTTTTGTTCCTCAGCACTCATCTGGTTTATTGCTCTGGAGCTGCGCAGTTTTTGTGTTGTTTGTAAGGTTTGTGGTTTGGGGTTTTTTTATTTATTATTTTTTTATTTAACCAAATCAGCAGAAAACAGTGGCAGTAAAAATCAGGGCATTCTTATTTTTTAATAACTGGCTTTGTGTGATGTTTCACACTGGCAGGGAGTAAACAAAGGCATTCTGTTTCCCTGTGCAATGAGATTTTTCTGGGCATTCAGGTGTGTGCTGTGCTCCACAGTCAGGGTACACCACAGCTCCTCTCAAACTTCCCTAGCTGTTGGCTGGGGCAGATTTGTGCCTGTCACAGGAGCCATGACCTAGGAAACCCCAGCACCCACTGCTGGGCCAGATCCTGTGGCACCATATGTGTGCTGTGGTGAATATCCACTTGGAAATGGCTCTGAGCATCCTGCTCTAGCTGTAGGTGTCCCTGTTCATTGCGAGGGAGTTGGACTAGATGGCCTTTCAGGGTCCCTTCCAACTCAAACGATTCTAGGATTCTAAGTGTATCACATTGCTGACCTTCCCCGTGTTTTTGTATAGCTACAACTATTCTCTATTGAGTTTTATTAAGTGAGACCCACATACTTCTGCCAGTTATGACCGCGTGGTCGGTTCCTCCATAGCTGCTCACCCCACCCTCGCTCAGCAACACTTCACAGTCATGCTGCGTTGCAGATGAAGAATTAGGGTTTGAAGCTGGCAATCTGATTCCCATTAAAGCTGCATGGAAATTTGCCACACACCTGCCTAAGAAGCTGGAATAAATAATTCAGTGCTGCTCACTGATACCTCGTGGCAAGCAGATAGTTTTGAGAACCTTGTACTGGGGTAGGTTCACTGGTGCTCTGTCTCTTCATGATAAGTGGAGGAAAGAACCCAGACAGGCATGGAGAGATTAAGAAGGGCTGAGGGCTTTCTGTCTCCTGGATTCAGCTTCCAACCTTCCCAAATGAAGGGAGTGACATCTGGTGCAGCTGAGGAATGCAGCAGTGAGGGCGAGCAGTGAGACCCAGCTATGCTCACTGTGGAGCATCGGCAGCAGTGAGAACACAGCTGAGCTAACTGCTGCCTGCTAGTAGCCATACAAGGCAAAAAGGAGTGTGTAAATCTTGGTGTCCAACTCCCATTTTCGGGAGTACCTTCAGACCTTAGGCACAAATAACAACAGTAGTGTTTAAACTCTTCACTGCCTGGACCACTACTGCACATAAGGCCACCACCACCACGTGCATATACTGGCCATGGGCTGTGGGAACAGCTCTTCTGCAGCAATGATGGATTGCCCCTCCTTGGATGCAGCTACAGAAAATTGTTCAGAAAGCTGCATACAAGGAGCCATGGGCAGAAACTTCCAGATGTAAGGCCTGTGCTGCCTAGGAAGTTGTTTGGTCACTACTTTGTTGTCTATGGACAGCTGGTGGTTAGGGCTTGGGGCTGGGGCAACTACCAACAGAGCTCACTGCTATTGATCAAAACCGTGATTTACATAAAATCATTTTAGTGCTTTTTTTTTTCTTCTTTTTGTCTACAGCACCTTTTAATTACCTTTGTTCCTTCTTCTAGAGGGTGTAGTAATCCCTGCCTCCAGGCTGGTGGTGATCTGTAATTTGGAGACAATATATCAGATTTAGTAAGAATGATGTGCTGGTTCCAATACATGATGTAGCCTGTCAGAAAAAAAATAATCTCATCTTTCTAAATGTACAAATAGATTAAGACAGTATTAAGAAGTTTATGACTTGGAGCTCATGGGCATCTGTGACAGCTCTCTTCCTCCTGCCCTGCTGCTAAGCCCACGTCCAGGCACTGCGCACAGCCGATCCTTTCAGTTAGCTCTCACCAAACGCTAAACCAATATCAGCTGTGTGGAAGAGACACCTGTTAATCCTCAGTGACCTCTTCACCTGCAAACTTGTCACTGCAGTTACGGTCTTGAGAGGAAAAGCATCTTGGATAGCATTGGATCTGCAAAGCCACGTTGCAGAGCAGCCCTGTTGCAACCCTGTGTGCTTTACACCCCTTGCAGTGGAATCCCAAACCCATGTCCTGGGAGAGCCACCAGGGGATGCAGGCAGAAGATGCCATGGATGAGGGGTGGCATTCTTGTGCCATCGCTTCCCATCACTGCAGGCTCTCAAGGCAGATGTAAATAATAGTGGTGAATTAAACAGAAGTGTTTTCTTCTATTACGTAGCTATTGCAATTATTTCCAAGCTGTATGGCAATGAGATTTTCCGGCATGCTTGTGCTCAGAGGGAAACTGTAGGTAGGTCTGCGTGCTCAATTTCAGCATTTAATTTTGGGACAAGTAGTCTCTCAATGACATTACAGTATATTGTGTTTACGATGTCAAACTAAGGCCATTCTGATTTTTTGACTTCTATAAAACACCCCATATACTGTATTAGGAAATAGTCACTTTCTTACATATGATGTGCCAGGTTGGTATAGCGAGACAGTTTTGGTACGTTTCCAAAGAAACTAGGCTTCTGGGATTTTTTTTATTTCATTCCACCCAATGCAACCTGATCTACTGTGGGTCCCATGTGGAGTCAGTTTATGTGCCTTTGGCCACACGGCCCCACATGATTACTGGCTCACTTTCTTGGCTCTTAGAAAAAACTTTCAGGGAATATTTGATGCTACCCCCAAACAAGGAGAAACGGGGAGTGTGCTGGTCCTGGTTATGCTCACAAGTGGCAGGGAAAAAGCACTTTCCTCTTCAAATAAATGACTGTTTTAAAAACAGCACCCACGAACTGCATTTTTCTTGCGTCTGAGATGGCTTTTTATCGAGGGGGAAACAATATTCTCACACTCCCATTTGCAGATTGGAACAGACCTTGAGACAGAAAAATCTGGTTTACCAATAATGTCTATCAGCCGTACATACGAACATACCCAGTAACGTGCAGAAGGTCACAGCGATTGTTCCCCAGACAACCTGTGGGGTTCATCATGTTTTGTTACTACTTCTCCATATTTGTTTTCATTTGGTGATGTCAGCAGGCAAAATTTAAACATAACAGGATCCTTTCACCTCTTATTTAACTATTGGATGAGATTTGTTTCCCTGGCTGAAGGCTCCTGCTGATGGGCTCTGTTGTGGAAGGGATGCCAGGGCATTCCTCACCCCACTCTTGGGCAGGGGATGGAGGGGACAGCGACTGTGCTGATCCCACAGGAGGTGAACGAAGCAGCTCTGCTTCCAGTGTGGTAACGCCGTCCACGGGGCTGCCCAGCTCAGCAGGGTCTGGTGCTGACCCCACTAATGCTGCCCACCAGGGCAGCTGGGAACGGGGTGGGAAATATTAAGGAAATATGACTCAAGAAGCAGATTTTCCAGCTTGAACCTATCATCCCTGCTGATAGCTTCTGCGTGATGGACAGGCAGGGTGGGATGGCACACTGCCGGCTGCAGGGGAAGAAAACACCAGCTCTGGGAGCTGCTGCGACAGCTCTGCCCTCTTTCACAGGAGCTAAATGAGCATTTCTCAATCTTTCAAAATCAAAGGACCAACGAGCTGTTTTGATGTGAACACCAGCAGCCAGTGCGCGAGCTGTGCCTGTGGGCAGGCTCTGACGGGAATGCCTGCCAACTGCGTGGGATGGCACGTGCGGGTGGTTGGGGTTGGATTTTAATTATTTTTCAGCAATCAATTCATGGACCACCTTCTGGTATGTTGTAGGTTGCCTGTTGCCCATGGGCCCCGCAGAGCACTGCTGGCTGGATGACTCTTATTGCTCGCATAGGCTGCACCGGAGGCATTATAGATGAAGGATTTATGTGCTGTTACATATTCCCTGAAATAATCACCTGTCTCGAGTACTTTGATAATGATAAGTGACTGAAGTAGAATCTGAGTTCCTATCTAGTCATACATGCCTTGTTTTGCAATTATCCAGCTTCACTGAACAGTTTCCTCTTACAGGCTTACACTTAGCAATTATTTCTTTGCGATGACCTACATTAGTTCAGACACTGCACCTAAGATTTTAATCTAATGTGTGTATTTCAGGTGAAATATTGAAAACTTTCCAACATCTTTTTTTCTTCTGCATTAAATGAAGGATTTTTTTTTTTTTTATATTCAGCATGGAAAGAAAATATTTAGTAATAAGGGCTGGATTCAGAGTGGCTGCAGACGGGAATTTGGAAGGTGGGTGCTCTCTCTTTAACCCATCTCACCATATGAATAGAGATGCACAGGAGCTGAGTGTTAAGACCAGCTCATTGTGGTCTTAGTTTGCTGGGATCCTGCTTTGGGCAGTCTGAGGACTTTGAGGACGGTGACTCCCTGGTGGCCTCAAGCAGTGGCAGCTTTCTGCTCCTGCTCCTCCAGGTGGGGTGCAGAGAGCCCTGGAAGGATGGCTAATGATATGGTAATGACAAGGTAAATCAATTACTGTGTGTGAAAAGGCTAATTAGTGAGCAGGTGACATTTTGCAGCTGGCTTTCAACCTGTTTGCTCAGTCCAGTTTTTCAGAAGTGACTGATAGGTTGCAGTGCTTGATCTCCTGAGTAAACACATCTCGTTTGGTAGGTAACGGGCTGGAGTGATGAACCTGGCTGCTCTGCAGCAGAGTTGAACCTGCTTGCAAACAGTCACTGTAAAAACATTTGGGGCATGCGCTGCATTTTAAACACTGATGTTGCAGCCATTTTTGTTGCTTTTGCAAAACGCTGGAAGAGACAAGGAATGGGATTATAGAGTTCTCTGTTTCTCTTTGGTTTGTTCCTCATCTTAAAGTGAATTTTTCAGAAATGGAGTTATTTTCATTTTCTTCTGGTTTTGTCTGCTGCTTTGGATGTCTGATCTGGTTTATGTACTCAGTGTATACACAATTCTTAAAGAAGAGGGATTTTGTTATTCTGCCTTAGGCACTTCATAGCCCATTCCCAATTATAGCAACAGTGATTCTACTCGAGGAACAGTACCTTCTGCTCTGCCAAGTGCAAGGCTGGCAGTGACATTACTGCAGTCATTGGGCCTCTATGTTCTCCTCATACCCATAGCTAAGGAAAACTAGATCAGGAGTTCAACTCAATCATCCTTATGGGTCTCTTCCAACTCAGGTTATTCTACAATTCTTGGTCTGCCCTCAGCGATAAGCAATTAGGATAATTTTTGGCCAAAGGAAAAGATGGGGAGGAAAAATTTCTGTACCTGCTCTATAGGAATGTGAACTCTCTTGTAGTTTCCTTAACAGTCTGGAAAAGTGGTGGTGTGATGGTTTTCTTGCACGGCACTTGGTGACGCTTATTTTCTTTAAGTGCCATTTCTTGTGAGCACGGAAGGTTTCATTTTGTATTAAAGGAAGTAATTTTCTAAGCACTGCTTTGTGTTTGTTGAGGAAAGGCTTGAGAGAAAAACTTCAGGGCTCAAAACCCAAATGGTGAACAAGAAACTCAAAAGATATTATTACTAAGACAAACAAGCTGACCAACCTGACAAACACAAAATGCTCTTGATCAGGGCTGGCAGCGCTGCCTGTTGTAATAATGTTGTCAGCCCTCCTCCTCCTTGTCTTCTAATTTTGTGAACGGCCTATTTATAAATGCTTCTCCTTGGACGTGCTTGATGCTGGTGAGATGCACTGGCCATGAGTGCCAGGTTGGGCTGTGCTACCCATAGTGGCTGCTCTGCTGCCTCCCTGATTGCCTCTGTTCTGGGTCAGTGGTAGTCAGAGGCTTGGGAGGCTGCCAGGTCCCCGTCAGGCTGATCTGCTAGGTTTGCAAATATACCTTACATCGATCTAATTGTCCTCTGCTCTGACAGAGCTGACAGCTATCAGACTCCCCAGGATGTCCCTCCACTGCTTTTTGGCTTCCTCTCCGTAATTTCCGTACCATGTCTATCTCTATCATCGCTAGAAGAGCTCGAGGCTGAGCTGGAAATGG
Organism: Alectoris magna; assembly: GCA_030625065.1. Classification (NCBI taxonomy): domain Eukaryota; kingdom Metazoa; phylum Chordata; class Aves; order Galliformes; family Phasianidae; genus Alectoris; species Alectoris magna. Next base: position 14,789,759 of record CM060561.1, read on the forward strand.
AGATACTGTGGCTTTACTGAGGGGATCTGGTATTGTTATTTACTTTCCCTCTGTTTCCTATGCTAATGGCCATTGCAGCTCATGTTTTATTTCAGTCTGACATTTGACAATTTGTTTAAGAATAATGGATGTTTAATTCCAAGCTTTGCCTGGAAATATCCACACAGCTTACGCTGGGAGTTGCCAAATCCAGTAGCCCTTCAAAGGAGAGGCTGCTGCAGCTCCACGTCCCCCAGAGAGATGGAGTGTCTGTTCCCAACAGATGCACAAATCCTTTCCTGGCCTTTGATTCCTCCCCTAAGCGTCCCATAATAGGTATTACACAATCCCAGAATGCTCTTTCTTGGCATCCCATAATAAGCCCCATCTCCCACAGCAAGGACCCCCTGGACTGTGTGGTGCCCCAGAGAGCTCCCCATGGACCCATCACTCTGGGTCTTACCCAGAATGAGGCTGATGCTCTTTTGGGTGCTAGGCTGGGGGCTCACATCTCTGATGAGGGCACTGGGGCTCTTCTGTTTGGTGGGGTGAGCTGTGCACCATACAACTGAACGGGTTATTTCTGGAAAAAGAAATTATCCATAAACACTAGAAATCCTAGACTTAACAAGATTGGAAAACGGCCTCCAAGATCATCCAGTCTAACCATCTATGTACCACCAATATTTCCTCACTACACCATGCCCCTTAGTACAACATCTAAACATTTATTGAACACCTCCAAGGATGGTGACTCCACCACCTCCCCAGGTAGCTCATTCCAGCACCTGACCACTCTTTCAGGGAAGATCCTAGTGTTCAACCTGAATCTCCCCTGGCACAACTTGAGGCCACTCCCTCTAGTCCTGTTGGTAGTTATGTGGGAGAAGAGGCCAACTCCCATTTCACTGCAGCCTTCCTTCAGGTAGTTATAGAGAGCAATAACATCTCCCCTGAGCCTCCTTTTCTTCAGACTGAACAATTCTAGCTCCCTCAGCTGCTCCCCATAAGACCTGTGCTCCAGACCCTTCACAGCTTTGCTGCCCTTCTCTGGACACATTCCAGGGCCTCGATGTTCTTCTTGTAGTGAGAGGCTCAACACTGAACACAGCATTCAAGGTGCAGTCTCACCAGAGCTATGTACAGAGGGATGATCACTTCTTCTGCTGGTAACACTACTTCTGATACAAGCCAGGATGCCATTGGCCTTCCTGGCTACCTGGACACTGTTGGCTCTTGTTTGTCCGAGTGCTGACCAACAACCCCAGGTCCATTTCTTCCACACCGTGTCCCAGCCACTTTGTCCCAAGCCTGTAGCATTGCCTGGGGTTGTTGTGGCCAAAGTGCAGGACCTGGCACTTGGTCTTGATAAGCTTAAGGTTTCACCAGATCAGCCACAGCTTCAGCATGTTCAGGGATGCTCAAGTGATGTAGCAGACTCGTGTCCTTTCTTCATATGTAGGAACATAAAACTTAAAGCAAGATGGTTGCGTTTGTGGTCCCAAGTCACTTCAGAACAGGGGGCTGAGGTTTTTTTTTCCTGCAATATTTATTCCTGTTTTGACTAGTATTGCACAAGCCATAGATTTTGCACTATGAAAGCTGCTCCCAGCGTAACAATTTATGGTGAAACTGCAGCACATATTTTAGACAAATAGAGACTTTGAGTCAGGACCGGATAAATAAAGGAAAATGCATCACACCATTTAGCAATGTGTTCCAAGAGCAACTTTGCTCTAACAGACGGTGATTTGTCAAAATCCACTATCTAAAACCTAATTGAAATGAGTTGTGCTGATTGACAGAGTTGTAGTCAACAACATTCAGTGTAGAAATAAGCAGGATATTTTCTTCCCTGTGTGCTTGTTAGATTAAAGAGCTCTCAAGGATCAGAAGATGTGTCTCTGTCTAAGGAACAGAGGCATATGTGAGTGGTAGGGTGTAATTTCCTACCCACCTCCAATTACACTCTCTTGTGATCCATCTGTCTGGGAAGCTATCAGGTATTGTGTTTTATAATTGCTGCTTGTTAAAAATATCATCATAGCTGGAAGTTTAAAAAAGGAAATCTCAAAGGACCCTCAAAAATGAAAGCAAAGATACTTTCAGGAAAAAAAAAAAAAAAAAAAAAGCTTGTAATGAGAAATAAATTAAAAATGGGAATACTTTGCACCAGGTTGGAAAAAAACCCAAAATCAAAACAACAACAACAACAAAAACCCCAAACAACAAACACAACATGTAGGTCATTTCAATGATACAGGAAATGCATCTGTCTATGAAAATGTTTTCTGTCAAAAAAGTGCATTAAAATGTTCAGATGAAGATGTCTCAGTATAATTGTAGGACTGCATGGAGGGGTGTCGTTTGCCTGTTCAGGTGCGAGACTGAACTCCAGGGTTTAATCTTCGTGAACAGCTGTGCTCAGCTCCCTTCATCTGGAAAGAAAGTGGCAGATCTAAGTGACAGGAAAGATAGATGAGTAGCTAAAGCGATCTGGGTCTCCCTAAACAAGCACCTGAATACCCGTAGAGCTACATTTAGACAGGCAGAGCTGGTTTTCCCTTCAGGTAGGCGTGGGGGATACTGCTCACTCCCAGCCTCCATACCTGGATTTCCTTCCTGCAGAAAGGAAAGGTGGTGGCTGAGCTATGCATCTGGACGTGAGAACTGAGAGTTCTTCCTGGGCTCCTGTTGTGGATACAGCCAGAATTCACCCCCAGAGGTCTTTTAAAGCACTTCATTTCCATAATGAATATACAGGGAGCTTTGTCAGACTGTTACATGTTACATTAAGCATTTGAGAAGCCTTAATTAATTGGATTTGGTCCCTCCTGGACTGACCTTCACCTCTATGCCACTGTGAACTGTTTAAACAAGAAAACATTAACAGGTAGAAGGGGCTGAAAACTCACACATAGTCCTAGTGATTATAGCAGCACAACTCAATATATACATTGATATAACAACAGAATTTGGCCTCTCCTTCTTGAGGAAATTATGGTATTTAGTTCCCTATTTTTTTCCTTACCCTTGATCTGACATCTTCATTTGCTTCTGCATAAATCTAGAAGTCCCCATCCCAGCCAAGCCATCTGTTTGAGAAAAAGGATCCATGTGATAGTTTCCTCTTTCCAACTTATTCCTAGTTACATCCTTCTTTCCTTCCTTGGTACCTGGTCACCCAGATTTGGACTAAAGACATTTAGAACTGCAGAATTACGATGTTTACTTGTCTGCCTTCTGTTCCAGGAGGCAGGTTCCATCTGCACCAAAAACAGGATTCATACACTTGGATTCAGCTGGTGTTGCCCCTTCCTTAAGTGGTACACACCAAGGATGCTCTTTGCTGGGGGCAATGAGCTCTCTCCTCAAGGGCGGACATATAGACAGGAAGACGCTGGGCTAACCTACAGTGTAGTGATATAGTCCTAGATCTTTGCAACCAAAATAGGAAACCAAGGTAGTGAAATGACTAGCTGTAGCTCCTGAATATGGACTAACCATTATTTTGGGACTAAGACCACAAATGCAAATAGCTCACGTCTCCACCATGGCACCTTCAATGAAGCCATGCCAGTTTCTGTGGGCTGGTGATGTAGCTCAGTATCTGCTCAGCTGTACCCTCCCCTGGTGTCTGTGCACAGTAAATATGAAAGGGAAAAAGTGGGGTGGATTTTCAGACTGGAACTCAAATTGACCAGCCAATGTTAGGGAAAATTACCATTGCCTGCACAGGCAGGGAAAGAGTTAAAAACTGGAATTCCACTTTGGGCAGAGGGGAATCATGACTTTTACTACATCCCTCTGCCCAGCAAGTATAGTAACAAACTGGGTGGATGAGGATCTCTCTTTGTTTGTAGAGACTGAAAATTATGGTATTTGCACAGCAATAAAGTGCTGTGGAAATAAAAACAGCTCTCAGATGTTTACTGCTGGCAAACAGGGGGATCCTGAAAAAATAGGATCACGTAAGGATTTATGTTTTGTGGTGGAGACACTGACAGGAAAATATATTTTTAAAATAGGCAGTATTCTTACCTGATACCATGGGCAGGCTGTGCTGCTGCACGGTTTCACCTGCCGGACTGTATTTCACATCCTGCAGAGGCACCGCACTTTGTTTGCAGAATGAGAGCCCTACTTTCTCTCTCCCTTTGTGCCCTGGAGGCTTGTTAAAAGGAGGAAGAAAAAGTGCATCTGGAAATTACCCAGGAGCCAAAGAGCTGGGGGCTGTGGGGGCTAAAGCACAGCTTGTGGGCCACTCCAACAAGTACCCCAAACCTCTCATCCTGTGGAGATGTGGTAACCAGAGGGATGCCCTGCTTATAGTTACAGTTCAGGTGTTGCCCCTGGGGACCCCAGTGCACTGAATGGACTGTTTTTCCTAAGGAAAGTCTATAATTAAAATGCTCTTTAAGCTCTACTCTGTGTACCTTGAGTCACTGGGGATCTTCCAGGGGCAAGTTCCTGCCCGTGAAAACCCCGGCACATCCTCTGCTGCACCAGGCGCACGAGTTCTGTCTGGGGCCGTGTGTGGTTTTCCAGGTAAGAAGTGCTTTGAGGTGGGGCTGTCCAGGGGATGCAATGAGAGCACGCAGGCCTCTGTCTGGCCCACAGCCACTGAGTATTTCTGGTGGTCAGGGTGCCAGGGAGGGGCTGCAAGCCCTCCTGGTGGCAGCGGTTGGAAGCATAGGGGGAATTTCTGCATCCAGAAGGGAGCCAGCTTTGCATAAGGAAACAATCTCCCACGACAGTGTGATGAATTCATGTGCATGTGTATCCCCGCTCACAGCTGGAGGCAGGCCAGGCTACGTGTCTGTGTGCCATAGGCCCTCAGCAGTGCAGGGCGCACAGAGGATCCCTTTCAGCTGAGGTGGGAAACCAGCACGGAGCAGTGCTGGGCCGTGGGGTGCTTCCAGCTGGGCACTCCGGCTGGTGCCATAACAGCACTCAGGAGGCTTTGATTTTTTGCTATTTTCCACCAGAAAATGCATGATTTATTTAGTGCTGCTATGCTTAATTAATTTAATTTGGTGGCGGCAGAGCTTTATGGGTGAAAACCTTTTTTTTTTGATGCAGATCAGTGGATGTGTCCCTGACACCACAAAGATGCGAAGGGTGCCCTCTACTCCTGCACAGAGGGGTCCAGCCCAAATGTTCTTACCCAGGGAATGCCACAGTGGAAAGGTGGTGGTGGTCGGTGTCTCCAGGCAGTGGAGCGGTGCCCCAGACTGAGCCATCTCTGTTTCCCACACCACGGCCACCATGGCCCCCTCATTCCCAGGAGTTACGTCAGAGCCTGTGCACTCTGCTAGCAGGTTTGATACGACTGACTAAAAGCACCATTTTCCTGGTAAAACAAACACAGACTCCTTTTTAAAAACACCTTTTGATACTTTATGAGCAGGGCTGGTATATGTAACCTATCAAGGCCAACATATGGCTTATTATGACATTTAGCTGATTAAAATAGTCTAGACATAAACTTGAGATTTCAGAAATGTTTAAGCTAAGTCCGAAATACATTTTAATGTACAGTAGATGTATACTGCAATTTGGGCCACCTGTGTCCCTGTAGGAATTATGGAGCAGGAAGTACTTTTGACTCAAGAAGTGTGTCTGAAAATTGAGGCTGTAAATTAACAACAGCTTGTCTATTAGATTATTTCACCCATAAAGGAGTCTGTATATTTCTAAATGCCTTGTGATTTTCAATACCTTGCTGTTGTTACTTTTATTAAAGAAGGAGGTTGGCAATGCTCTGGGCTTCTAGGCCAAGGCACATTTTTAGAAAATCATGGCGTAAATAGCAGCAGCCAGCCAGCCAGTGGTGGAGCATGCCTGTGGCTGCTGGAGGAGGAAACCCCAGGTTCGTGGGCATGGTGGTGCCGGTGTCCCCTGGCATCCAGCGGCCCAGCGGCTCGTGGCAGACGACGGTCTCCTGCATGTTGGCCAATGCCAAGCTGAGGGCAGGGTGCGGCGTGCACACTGCTGTTAGTTGTCCCTGCTGAAGGCCACATAATTTACCTCTTTGTCGACTTCCCGGTTGTGCTGCATAACTTCACGTCATCATCTCACTTGCCTGCTTTTCTTCTTTATTTTTTCTCCCTTGTTGGAGTTTGGTCTATTTACGGTTGTTGGGCTGCCTCTGGAATAGTCAGAATGGGAAACTTAAGGGGAAAAAAATAAAAGTCCTGCCACACATTCAGTCCCAAGCTTCCCGAGAACAATTCCCAAATGTAGGAGCAATGAACCCCAAAACCTGTGAAGGGATTCTCTGTGGACTCCTAGCAAGGGGCACAGGAGTAAGGCTGAGCAGGTCTCAGAGCATAGGAAGGGACAGAACTGAGGTAGGGGGAGATACGTGCAAGGAAGCTTCCTGAGGGGGAAACTGTTGGCCAGAACATTCATCCTAGCATCCATAAATTGCTATACAATTCCCATTTTGCCGCATGTATCTGCCACATAAGTTAGGCGTAATGACTTGCACAGAGTGTGAGAGCATGGCTAGCATGGAGGTGATTATTTTGGCAAAGTGCTGTGTTGTCTTAAGTCTGGTCATTATGGAGAGGGCCAGATACATCAGCCCTTGGTGGCTCATCCTTGGGGAGGTCTGTTCCTTCTGCATGGACACATCCTCCTGCTGGAAGGAATAACACTTTGGCTTACATATGGAATCCTGTTACATAGTGAAATGTTTGGATCATAAGAAAAAATAAAACTATGGGTACACAGCTCTTGGAAGCTCTTGGCTCACTTGGGGAGCAGAGGTCTCCCATGGCCTTGCAACACACCATCTACAAGATGAGTTGGTAGCAGACGGAGGTGGGGGAGGATTCATCCTTGTCCTGGTTCTGGCTGAGGTACGAGTGTCATTTCTCTACCAAGTACGGTGGCAGGGCCTTGATGAGTCCGCAGGAAGGTCTCCTTGTGGCATCAATCTTAGTTGCCAATGCTCAGACTGCCATGTGCTTCCTGCGGTGCTGATGTTCCTTTGGCAGCTGCTGGGACATGTGCAAGTCCATGCTGGGTGCAGAGCACAGCTTAGTCAAGAGGCTCCATCCAGAAACCCCCTGCACACTGGGTCCAGGTTAACACACTCACACAGGAATGATAAACCCTCTTCCCTGGCTCCTCTCCATTTTGCAATCCTGTCACCTAACTGGCTCAGCATTTCTCCCAGTCCTTGTTCTTCCAGGCTTGGTCCATCTGGGACGTAGGTTGCTACATTACTGATGGGCCACCCAGAGGCCTCTCTGTTGCCTTTTAATCCATGAGCAAAAGCAAGCCAGGTGCAGAGGAGCATTCTGGCTTTGCTGCAGGCTGCTTGGTGTGACTGTGTCAAGCACTGGGCATCCATTCTCCACACACGCATCACTAGGAGGAATGGAATGGTGCAGGGAGAGCACAAGGAGCCCGGTGCTGCCATGAAGTGGGGCAGAAGCAGAACTTGTCACTCTGGATCAGCTTCTCCCATCCCAGAATGTAGCATATTAAAGCAATTAAGAAAAGCTCTGCTCAACATAGGGATTTTGAGGGGAAATATGAATGTAAGGATACAGCATTCCTCGATCAGAGGGGAGAAATAGCAAAGAGTAAATTAAACACAGCTGGAATGAGCATAAGAAATAGATTAATTCCATGAGATTTTTTTTTTTCTTTCCGTTCTTTACAAATTATAGGAGCTAGGAAAACTAGCACTTCTTAATTCTACTTGGTATGCAACCCTTTAATCCTCTTGCCTGTCAGCCAGCATGCACTGAATTCAAGTGCAAGCCATTACTCCCACAAACCCTTAATGGGGCACCTTTTCTTGTCCCTGCACATACTCTTCTCTCTTCCTTTTGTGCTGCTGTAAGAACACATTCCCTAGACAGAACACTGGAAAATATATTGGGAAATGATATTTGCTGGTATGTGGTGATACTGGTTCAGGACAATGAACAGTGCTCATTTGGAACCGCAAGGTCAGCTTTTCCTCCTAATACGCTTGTCAGAGTGGGAATCATCCTTTTTTTCTGAGGTTGCATAGCACCTAGCACAGTGGGGTCCTGGTCTGTGGTTCAGGTGTTAATGTAATGCAATATATATTGTAAATAATAGTTGAGTTTGTAGATGAAGGCTTGCAATCTGCTGCTGTGACAAGCGTTCAGGCTAGGCAGGACCTGAGGACTCCTGAGCTTAGTCTGTGTTATGGGGGAGAAAAATTAGGAATAATGCCATTGAACTGGCACCAGTGTGGCCATAGGCTTCTCTCATTCCTGCTGGGCCCTAAGTAAAATGGCCAGGAAAGCCCTTTGGGTGCTTAAGGACCAGCTTTGTCTTCACATTAGCCATGACTGTGGTCTGGGAGGGTCACTGAGCCCAGGGACCTGAGTCCAGAGAAGTCAAGGGAGGGAGCCAGAGCCCAGAGTTGTCCAAATCTGAAAGAATATGCTAAATAAATAAATAAATAAATAAATAAATAAATTAAAAAAAAGCAAGAGATAAAAGGCTCAGGAAAGGATAGTTCTGAGTGCTTATTGTGGGCACTGCAAAATCAGGAAAGGGTTTGACTCAACAGAGGATGCCTGCTTCCATAATGTACAAATAATTGGTACATTAACCAGCACTGGATAAGAAATGCAAGTTATGTCTGGCACTCCACTCATACCTGACATAGCTACTGGGGTAAAAGCATAGAGGGCAGCCTTGACTTTGAATCACTTGGCTTCTCTTAGTTTGTATTGCAGCCATAATGTTAAGTAACTACGTGTTTTCTTCTGGGAAGACTTTTTTTTTATTTTTTTTTTAATTATTTTATTTTATTTTATTTTTTTTCTGGCAATGACAGTTTCTGTTGTTCCTTTTTTTTTTTTTTTTAATTTTTTTTTTAATTTTTTTTTTTTTTATTCAATAAAACAAGAAATGGCCATAAATTGCGTATCATTTACCTCAACAGCATGGATGTCTTTGTTGGAACTTGTCCAGTCCTCAGTGAAAGATATATTTAAGCAAGTCTAACATCCAGTACGTATTTAAAATGAGGTGAATAATCCTTGAGGCATTTTGAAAATGGTGTTTAAGAGATGTCTGCTCATGGTATATTTTGGTGCGTCTCCCCCACCCCATGGCACGCACTCAGTCTGTCACAAATGTTACGCTCGGCAGGTACAGAGGCAGCCCTGTGCAGGAACAGGGGATGATGGAGCACCCTCTGTGGGGCTGTGGAACCACAGCTGCAATTCTCAGTGCTAGACAGAAAGGCTTGGATGCCTAGAAGCTTTTATTTTGTATTAGCTATGCATTAGACAGGCCTCAAAGAAAGAGAAGAATGGCGACCATGCAACCGGAGTGAAAGGGGAAAAATGTAACACAAAATCATAGAATACCTTGAGTTGGAAGGGACCCATAAGGATCCTGGCTCCACACGGCACCACCCAAACCTCAAGCCATGTGTTTGAGCACTGACCAAATGCTTCTTGAACTTCAGCAGATTTGGTGCTGTGACCACTGCCTTATTCCATGCCCACCGCCCTCTGGTGCAGACCCTGTCCCTGACCGCCCCCCGCCCCTCCCCTGACACAGCTCCATGCCGTTCCCTCGGGCCCTGTCGCTGTCACACAGAGCAGAGCTCAGCGCTGCCCCTCCGCTCCCTGTGAGCTGCAGCCGCCATCAGCCCTCCCCTCAGCTCCTCTGCTCTGGGCTGAGCACACCCAGGGACCTCAGCCGCTCCTCACGTCTTGACCTCCAGATTCCCCACCGTCTTCATAGTTCTCCTTTGGATGATCTGTAATAGTCTTTAACACAATGCAGTTTGCTCTACATAGGTGCAACTGCTGTGTTTTAGCATGCTGCTCCTGTGTTTGTTGTTTTTCCCTTGCTCAGTACCATGGCTTTCCCAGAAGGCTTCCAAGGCCAATCAGAGGAATGTTTCCAAGACCAGCTTGAAGTTTAAGGGAAATTCAAAGCACGCATTATAAACTTCAAACAAAGCTGTGCAGATAATTTAGACTGCAGGAATGCAATTGGATAGAGGAAAATGTATGCTTTGATAAACTCAGCTGCTGTTCTCATAGCATTGATACAGCAGGCACAAGGCCAGGACCAGAAAAGGTCAAAGCTGTGGCTAAAATGCCACCTTCTAAAATGTATCAGATCTGATGTGCTTCCTTGGGATGATGAAAGAAGACTGGGAAGATTGTATGCTGCCCACACAGGTTATTTGTTGCCCCAGCAAAACTTCTATCGGAGACTTTTCAGGACAGGTGGGAATTATATATACACAGAGCATGCGCACCCATTGCAATCTGTAAGCCAATGAACCTCAAAGTTGTTGCTATCCTTTCTTTAATGACATTTGGATAGCTGCAGTGTATCATTTCTGTGAGCTTTCAAATACTGAGTATTTCTTATCACACAGAAGCTGCTAATGAGTTCCTATGTGTATTCACGTATTAGAAGGTAGGGAGAGATTTTTACCAAACAGAATGTCTGCAAGCTGTGCAAAATATGGATAAACAGAAAAGGCCCTGATGAGATGAACCGTTTGCAAAAATTCTTCGTTTTCCCCAAAAGAGCTTTCTGCGGTGGCTAATATCTTTGCATGCATCTTGATCAATGACACTTAAATCCTGGATCTTGAAGCTTCTTTGTGACGTTTGTGGTTTAAAAAGGAGACCTCCAAAAAAGATGTAGGGATATCTGATAATTAAGACATTATTTAATCTATACTCTTGTCAAGAACAAGAAGTGAAAACTCCATCTCTGGCAGGATACTGGAATAAAATAAATGTAGGAGTCACAGCAAGATCACTAAGAGACATTCAATTTGAAGGTCTTATTTCTCCAGTCAGACTTACAATCATTGCCAGGTTGCAGTAAAATAGATTAAAAAGAAAAGCTTGACATTTAGCACCAGACCTGAAAACGAAGCAGTCCTGTGCTCTTGTCTTATCTCTGACATAGGCTTGCTTTGGCAGACTTGACATGTCGCCGAGCGTGTTGATGCCTTAGTTTCACCATGTGCAAAATGGAGATAGCTCTTCTCTTTCCCAAAGGGGCAAGGGAGATACATGTTTAACAGCTGATAGCTATAAAATTTATCTCTGAAAAGATATGCATTTAATTGTATAAAAATTCAGCGATAAATCAACGAATTACAAATCTGATTGCTGGGAAGCTGGGGCTAAATGAGGCCTGTAGGTCAGTAGCAAAATGTGATGGTAGCACGTTATTTCTGTTTTTAAACTCTTTTTTTTTTTTTCCCTCATCTTCTCTTATACTCATTATTATTTTTTTTTTTAAACTAAATTATATCTTAGGGTTTTGAAATAGCATCAAAGGCATGGCTGGAATGTTTATAAATAGCTGTATCTTTTCTTGAAGGTGTGGTGTCCAAGTTTATTTCAGGTTTTGAGGTAGGAAAGTGCTACAGGCCAGTGTCTGTTGAAGGTACGTGGGCCTGGCTCCCTGGCCAAGCCCTTTATTTACCCTCCTTTCTGGCTTATGTATCCAGATCCTGCCCCTCCAGGGCCACCCCCACGTTGTTTTTGTCCTGTTGGCTGCCAGGGGACTGCTGTGCCCCACCGCCCTCCAGGATGCCCATGCCTCAGATTCTTCCCCTTTTCTCTCCTCACTCATTGCTCCCAATGGGCCTTCCCTTTCCCCCAGCTTTAGGCATGTCCTGTCTTGTACTGGAGTCCGTCCTCCTACCCTCAAGGAGGAAAGTCCTACAACATGTCTCCTCCCCCTCTGTGGGGGTCTGGAAGTTCCAAAGCCGTGACCCCGGTGTCGGTGGGGCAACCACCTCTGTACCCAGTACACCATCTCTGTTACTCATGAGCTTATGGCGAGCTGTGAGCCAAGGGGAGAAGCTGTGTCAAACAATGGGGCAGAACCTCTCCTTTGAGAGGCATGCACTGGAGAATTGTGAATATGAATCTTCAGAAAGGGCCTCAGATGCAGTGCTCCCAGGGGACATGTCAGGAAGAGCTCCAGGCTGGCATATCGCAGCACAGCCACCCAGGGGACTGGCTGCTGGGAGCAAAACCCAACACTGGTTGGCTCAGGATCCACAAAATGAGCTGTAACCACCAGCCTATAAATGAGAACATCCAAACAAACAAACAGAAATAAGACCGAAAGAGAAAAAAAAAAAAATCCAGGATGGTGCTGCTTTGACTCTGAACGCTGTCGTCTTCTAGGACTGATGAAGCGACTGGGTGGTTCTTCAGATTCCTGTGGTCTGAACACACACCCTAGTCATCACTGAGATGAGCTCGGAAAAAAACAGTAATGAAAGAGGGCTCTGATTTATTTCCTGATAAAATAACCTTTGCTCTCAAAGGCTAACATTTCAGCTCCAGCTTGCAGAGAATGATCTTTTATTTCCATCCATCAAAGCCTACATCGTGCTGGATAACCAGAGAGCATTCTTCACACACAGCCGTGTGTTGGCCAATGAAGGAAAATTACTACCTATAATTTTTTTTTTTTTTTTCTTCTCTCTGCAGGAGGAGAAAAAGGAGGGGGGATAAAGTCTGTATTAAAGACTGGAATAATTACTGCCTATTGCAATCCTGTGACTACGGCATGAGGAAAATTTCTTAAAAGTACTTTATGAGCCAAAATTCTTCTTTTCAGTGTAAATAATCTCAGCAGTTTTTGCAGCATTTGATATGAATCACCCGAATAGTTCATGCTTACTTTCACCCAGGTAGACATCTTGAGTGAGTATCCAGGGCTCTGTGCTCTGTCACTGTAATGAGTCTATACTTACACATCATGGTTTTGTCCATCACTGGTGTCTCATTTGTGTGTGAAGTGAGAGCCTGCAGTTTTTTTCTGAGGTTGATAAAAGTCAGAACTTCCAGTTCATGTGGGCAATTTCATACCGCATTGTGCTTCAAATGGCTACGGGAAGCGTAACTGAGGTAAAAGCAGGGCAGATATTTATGTGTGATCAAAACAGTAGCTGAGCTCAATACATAACCAGCCAGAGGCACCTGCTCTGTAGGAGCAAGGGGAACTAGTTGAAATAATGTGTTGTTTTCAATAAAAGCGAATGAGATTTAGCTCATGTTTCCAAAAGGGAAGGATGTATTTTTTTTTTCTACTGAACTATATTAGGGCAGAACAAGGAGTAGGGCATCTTGCAGTGCTTGTCTGATCAACCAGAATCAGCGGTGTTAAGCAGAAAGCCTTGGTGGATGAAAGATGGGGGTTCGTGCGGCTGAATGTCTTGGTACTCCGTATGTGTGAGAGTACTGGTTGTGACTGCTCTGTCTCTGTTCAGAGTGATGCTGGAGAAGCCAGAGGGCTTTCCCTGAGTGGTGACAGAGGGTTTATGGAAGGCTTGGAGTCCTCTGAGAAGGCACATCTCACAGAACTCTGTTTGTGAGCTCGGTTGGCTCTGCCATGCAGATTCGCTGGTGTTTACAAAGCTCTGAAGTGTGAGGTAGTGTTGCAGGAAAATGCTTGTGTGGGTGCAGAAAGCAGCAAAGGACTTTTTTTTTTGTTCTTTTTGGTTTTTCTTTTGTGTGTGCTTATGAAGATGGATGGAGGATATCCATGGGAGCATGCACCATTTGCCATCCAGTGTGTGGGAGCAAATGTTTTTACATACTGACAGCAGCGTGCAGAAGTGAAAGGCAGGGATGCAGGGAGTGTGACCCAAAGTCTGTGAAAGTCAGCAAGGCTCTCCTTTTCTACAAGGACATAAGCTCTGCTTTTTCCTGGAAGATCTCACCCATCACAGGCTCACAGAGGGGGTCCAGAAAGGACTGGATGTGGGGGGAAGAAAAGGTCTTTGTGCAGATGAGGGGAGTGATGCTGCTGTAGAAAATCAGTAGGGACTGAGCCAGGATTGCAACCCACCACTTCAGAAAGAACAAACTTCTTTCCTTTGAGCAAAAAAGAGTAGCATTTCATAGTGAGCAAGCATTGTAGAAATGCTTCCCGCAAAGACCAGCCACTAAGAAGTGAACAGAGTTACCTTGTGAGTGGTGTAATAGGACTAAAGGTCAGCCTTCTCTCTGGATGCCTCTGGTAACAGTCAGTGCATCTTTAAGGGCTGAATATCCTCACTGCTGTTAGTTAGGGCTACGATAAGGCAAGTTAATGTTGCCTTTATTATGAGACAGTAGAAGAACTGCATCCAGCCATTAGTGTATCTGCTTTGGCTAAAGGGAAAACGTTCATGGCTCAAAACAGGAGTTGGAAAAAAAATGCAGAATAGCAATAAAGAGCCTTAATTCCCTCATTTTCAAGTTCTGGTGTTAAGGACCTGCAGGATTATTCCCAAATTCTCATCTAACCGGTTCTCCCAGCTCTTGCTTTCAGCAGTTTTCACGTAGCCTGACTTTCCCTCTAAGTGCACCCTTCATCCACAAGGACCCCATAAAAAGTATTAGGCAAAGATTAAACATTATAAGCTTATAACCAGCTCATAAAATGAGTTTTAAATGCTAAGCATGAAAGGGTGAATTTGCCTAAGGGGACTGCTCAGAGCTCTATTGGCTCAGAGAAACTTGTTCCTCAGGAGACATATTTATCACCATAGTTTATTTGTACTGCAAGAGGCACCACTGGACACTGGGGACTTCACTGTGTGAAGTGCAGCTCAGCCACTCAGTGGGAATCAATTCTCACGAAATATTGTATACTAAAACTATTAGGAGAAAATAAGGATGGCAACAGGATGGTAATAGGATGGAAATAAATAGAATATGGAAGGGAAGGTTTTCTACCTATCTGTTTCATGGCTGGGGAACTGAAGCTCTGCAGAATGAAGAGCCTTAGCCCTTAGCATGGTGGTTGTGTGAGATCAAAGGTGCTCAGCCCAATCCTACAGCATGTTCTGCTCCAGATCCTTAGCAGGATCAGTTCCCAACATGCCCAGGCAGATGATTAGTACCATTCCCATCTCATCCCTTTCTAGGACAGGCCAGTTTTATAATCAAAATTAAATGGGGACATCGTAGCATAAAACTGCTTGCATATATTCTCCCTTCACAAATACAGCTGATGACCCAAGCATTAGCTGGTCAAACAGAAACGCTACAGGAAGAAAATGTATCTTTTCATGGGTGATTTGAGATCAAGGATGTTGGGGAAAAAAATGTCAAAATTGGATAGGACTCTTTGTAGTCTTTAATAACAGACTTGCTCTTTCAGGCCTGTCACACGTTTGAGAGGTTTCCGAAAATAATTTATTTTACACTGAGTGAGTTCCTCTACAAAAAGTAGAGGAACTTCTGTGGAGTTTGCAACCAAAGAAGCATTGAAAATTGCCTGTGTCAAAAGAAGAGTTAAATTTTGCATTAAATTCCAAACCTTTCCTTTCCTCTAGGCTAGCTAACGCTTCCTATCGTCATATAACCAGAGTTTGTTTTCACGTCTCATTTTCCCTTTCTATTGCTGTATTAGTCTGGTAGGTTTCTCAGAGGGAGGACCTTTGTTCATGTTTCATTAAAAATATTTCACAATGCCTCTCTAAAATGTGATCTGTGCTTTTGTGAAGATTGAAAATGGTACAGCATCTTGTTAAAACATATTTCTTTATATTTCATCAAAATAGATATGTTTTAAATGGAAATCACAACTATTATGTTTCTCTGCGGAGATTAAAGTAAGAATTTTGTAACTGTCAATACAATGGCTTTCAGCCTGATTCTCTTGTCACACGTATCTCAGTAAATAAGGAGGAATTCTTCTGAAGTCAATGGAGTATTTCTGCTCAAAAACTTCAATGCTTGAGCTAGCAAGGGCCCTTGTTTTTATTATATATCAGCCAGGCTGTCTGAGCTGTCCCAGAGTTGCCTGTTAGTAGCATATATTGAACTAGAATATTAATGAAGGGAAAAGTCTAAGTATTGTGGTTAATGCATTTCTTTAAAGCTTCACAATAGGAAACAACATGTTTCGCATTACCACTTAACCTCCTCTAAGGCAAGAGTTGTTCCAATGGGTAGACTGTGTGAGAAATTATGTTACATACCACCATGGAGCCTCATGTATCTCTAAGCAATCTGAAATTCTTTAAATCTGCAGATCAAAATGCTGCTGTGTATTATAACAAGATGTGCCGTACCATACCATCTCCTCTCAAGTCACAGAAAGAGATGAATAATTCACTAGAGTGTTTTTTAATTTCTAAAATAAATAATACAGTGTCATTCATTTTAATAGATATTGCAGAAGGCATCTGTTGTTTTGGAATCCAAATGTTCTTATCATTGTAGCAGAGTAAATATTCTGCACTTCTTGTCCCCCGTTTGTGTTGTTTAGTTTTGGTTTCTGAAGCTGTCCAGAATCTTGAAATTTGTCATGCTTGCCTGCTGCCGTGTTGCCTCAAGCACTCATCTTTTTCTTTCCATTAAGCAGACTTGGGTCTGCTCAGTGAGTCTACGGGAAATCTCCAAAAACACACGCGGAGGGAAATGGTGTCCCGACTCTCCATGATTGAGCCTGGAACTGGAAGCCTCTTGTAATGCTGGGGAGAATACTCACTGCTGGACTTTTCTCAGGAGCTGCATTGCTTATTCCAGCTTCTTGATTAACTCATAATTACAGTGATTATGCTCTGCTCATCCAAAACTCTCCCATATAGGAGCTTTATTTAAAAACAGTTGGTTTTCCTCTCTTTTACTGGCAAGCAGGTATTACAGCAACCCGCAGGTGCCAGCTTTTTCTAAACCAAGGTTAAAAGAGATGGGAAGTTCAAAGATGATGCAAAGTCTCCTCTGTCCATTCTTCCTGGTTTATGTAAATAGTGGAGAACAAAGGCTTCAGGCTCACTATCTGTGTCCCGATCTCTTAGCTGAGTAGGTCTGGTTGGAAAACTGAATTTATTTTCATGGGAAATTCTACTCTTCTAGATTTGTTTTTGCTGTCAATGAGAAAGCTCGCTCTCTGTTTTCTCACAGGCCATCCATTCAGGGGAAAAAATAAAAGGGATAGGATAGGAAATGTCACATTATTACTTTTTTTCATTATAATAAACGTGGCTTTTTGGTTAATATGGAAATATTTTGTTTTGATACAGTGAAGATGTTTCATTTTTCAGAAAAAAAAAATCAAGAAGACAAACTGACTTATTTCTAGTTTCTTTGGAGATTGGCCTATTTGTCCCACTGACATTTTTTGATTAAAATGAAGTCCTATTTTCCAAAGAAAACTGTTCTGTGGAAATGTTTATTAATCCCAACTTGCTTTTTCTGTTGCTGAACGTTGCTTAAAATGTGTCACTCTCCAGTTTTCAGCCAGTAAATGAACCGATCTCTATACAGCTACACGAGTGTGTGTATACATGTTGCACATGTACATACGTGTATGTATAGAACTAATTTCTGCCCTTAGCTACGTATATAAATCCCAGCGGAGATTTCCATCAGTGTTGTGCATATATGAATGAAAGCAGAATTTGGCTTAGGATTTGTAATCAATATATAAGGCTTACTGAGTGATTTGAGATGCTTGGAGAAAGCTGTTACATAAATGTTAGTCATTATTATTTGTAATAATTACCTACAGCTGTAACTATGGCAAACCTCCATATAAAAACAGCTAGCCCCTGACATATGGCTTCTGTGCTTCAGCTCCAGATTCCACCAAAGTGCACAATAAACTCTTTCTTTAAAAGCATGTGCCTAAAGGGAACATGTAAACTCTGGCACACGATAGCGGCCATAATGACGAGGAGAGAATTATGCCATCCTTATTAGTAGCGGCAGTCTGACTCTCACAGAAAGGAATGGGTGTTGGATTGGACCTTATCATGTGAATAACATGCTCCTGAGATGTACTACAGCCATGGGCAATGTAGGCAGCAAATTAAATTCAGGTTTTAACTGGGTCAGGGCTGAAGAACATTTTGTAACCATATTTTTCCAATGTGGCTGCAGAGTAGCTGGATCCTTATTTTGGAGAAGTCTTCGTTCTCCTTGGTTTTACTTTTAAACCAGACAAATAATAATTAAAAAAAAAAAATTACCAACAACCCAAAATCCAAACAAACAGCAACAACAAAAAACCCGCCCAAAGCAAATAAAACCTTCCAAGTGTCCACTAAGATTTTCTAGCTTTTAAGCTCCCATTTCTGACATGGCTACTGTGGCAATTTAAAAGATGAAACACAGAAACTGTTGAGCAGCACACAGTGCTGCTACTCGATGGTCTCAGGAGGAAGTGAGGAATATGGTATCTGACAAAAACTGCTTGGGAATTTAGGCAAACAGCCTGTAATGGCCAAATTGATTTTGGCCAGGAGACCAGGGCTAACACCCACAATAAGTATAAAGTGCCATGGGATCTTTAATGACCCCACTGCTTTGGACATAGTTTTACATTTATTTAATGCACATTTTATGTTTGTGAATAATATACTCCATAAAATATATACAGTCAGGAAATGCCAAACATTGCCAGTTTCCCAAAGGCAATTTCGTAGCTCGCAGAGAGTACTCTCAGGCCTCGATTCATGATCGTGTTAAACTTTGTTTATATGAGGTAATCCAATATTTTATTCATTAAAATGCACCATGCACCTAAGAGGAATTAAACAAATACTTCACTGTGCGCTAAAATTGTTCTTCCCCCTTCAGTGAGGATTAAGCAGGAATATCTTGTGGACTCCTGGACCTTGCAGTGTCAGGGAGGCTGCAGATTCTCTGCCACCTTCACAGCACTCCAGAGAATGCTATAGAAGACAGAGAGAATCTTGTGTTTGGAGCTGCCCAGATCCTCTTGGCCTGTGGGGAGAGATTTGATCTGAAAATGGCCGGTGGAGATCCCACCTTGCCTTCAGATGCTGTTAGGCTGGCGACAGCTGAAGAGAGATGGTGGGTGCCATACTGAGAAGGAAGGAGAGGTAACATCAGCCCATGTAATGTAATTATTCAAAAGATGGGGGAAACGCCTGTGTCTCTGACATCAGCAGAGCATCATAGAATCATAGAATCATAGAATCATTAAGGTTGGAGAAGACCTGTAACATCATCTGTTCCTACCATCCACCTACAACCAATATTGCCCACTGAACCATGTCCCTAAATCCACACCTACCCTTTCCTTAAGCACCTCCAAGGACGATGACTCCACCAGCTCCCTGGGCAGCCTGTGCCAATGCCTCACAACTCTTTTTGAGAAGAACCCTTTCCTAATAGCCAAGCTGCTCAGCTCAGGGTGTTCACCACTGAGCAGCTGTGATGAGAATCTGTGTTTTTTCTCTGTTTGGGCAGGCTATAACAGCCTTTTGTGTTACGCTGATGGTAATTTTGCTTGAGTGCAAATAGAAAAAGATTTTCAAAAATAGGTCACTAAACTTAGGCTCCAAGGAGTTTCTATGTAGACACTTAACTCAGTGATTTGATTAAAAAAAAGCAATCTGAGTGCCCAAGGTCTCCCAGAATTGTCAGATCTGTAGCCAGGCAAACACAGAAAGCTATAATCAGGTCTAAGCAATTATGTACATATTTGTAATTTTAAAGATTATGCTTCTATTCTGGTAATGACTGGGGTTTTATACAGCCTTTTGTATTTACTTTCTTTTTTTTTTTATTTTTATTTTTTCCTAAAATATTTTTTTTTTAGGAAAATGATGGTGATGGTTTCCTGAAATCCAGATCAAGTCTCATAGGAAAGACCAAAGTCTGGTTCACGTATGCAATCCTGACCTGCATCCTGCTCAGTACACTGCTCAGAGCCCAGAGTCAGTGCCAGAACAGATCTTCAGCCATCTCTGAAGGTCCAATCTCCTCCCAGAGCTGAGAGCTGCTCAGGCAGTCTGCGCTCAGCAAATGGATCAGATGTGACTGCAAACACCACACATCTGAGAACAATGTTTCATACTTCCGTCTCATTTTTCATGCATGAATTCCAGTGCTTCTTGAAAAATGTTGGTGGTTAGAAAAGCCATGCAATATTTCTGGAGCATAAGTGAGCATTGCCCTGAGGACCATCTGGCCACAGGTGACTTTGATTCTCTTTTCAAGCTTTATCTTCTGAAAGTCTTTCTGAAGAATGAGAAATTAAAATGTCTTGTGGCCTGGGTTATATGTAAGTAAGGAATGATAACCTCTCTCTTGTTTCTTCTCAGCAGGGCTTTTCTGAATTCAGGTTTTTCTTGTCAGCCCCTGTTAGTGGAACAGGGCAGCTCTGGACTTTGAACACCATTTGCAGTCTTCCAGGCTCACAGACTTGCAATTACTCGAGGTGCACATCTGCCGCAGATGCATCATTTGGGAGATATCTGTCCTGCTGAGCCACAGCATCTGACCCTTCGCTAGAGACCAACTTGGTTGCCTGATAACAATTACATCCCAATCAACCTGTTGTGTGCAAATATGTGTGTCACCCACTCATACTTCGCTGTTTCTCATTGCAACCTCTTCTTTCTCCTGTGGTGTGTCCCTGTGGCCAAGTGGCCATGGCCATTGTTGGGGCTGCTCTGGTGGAGGCCCACTGCTTTGGCTTCCATTCTAAATAATCGTTCTTGTGCTGAGCTCAATCTCTGCTTGCTGTGGCATTCAGCACAGAGGAGGTCAGGGTAGGTGACCTTAATAAGTTACTTGGCCTAAAAAAAGTCTATTACTCTCCTCTGTTTCGTTAGTCACAGCCCCAGGAGTATTAAGACAGGGGTGTTGCCATGATGATGTCTGTCGTCGGGAGACTCATACCAGGAAATGAAGGCCAAGACTGTCAATTTCCAAATTTGATATAGAGTGAAAGGGTGTTTCTGCAAAAATGATCAAAGATGGGATTGATCTAACATGGGTATTTCAAACCGTGTGTTTGGGGCAGGCAGGCTGCGAGCACCTCTAACGCAGTAGTGGTGCTTGAAACACTGAACTCAAAACTTGAAACATCATTCCCCCTTTTTAAATGTCAAGTCTTCCATATATCATTCAGCAGGAGATCCTCCTAATTAATTTAGACTTTTCTCTCATGGGTCACACCCTTTATCACTTCCCACTCCGTATGACTTGACTTACAGAACACTTGGCTTCAGATGCAGCCTCAGTCCTGCTCTTTGCATGCTATTTGCACACAAATTACTTACATCCCCGTATTAGTCATTCTTCTGTTTCAGCAACGCTTTTTTTGTATGTTGTGAGTCTGAGGCAGAAGGAGTATGGTGTGGTTGTGTGAAATCGCTCCCAGTGTGGGAATAAGTCTATGCCATTGTTTAAAAAGGAGTATTTCAATGCATGTAAAACAGCATGGTTTGAGTCAGCTCCACCTGAGCTGCTTTTGTTCCTCTGTGCAGCACAGATGTCTCTAGATGAGGCTTTTAAAATAAATAATATAAGAAATTAAAAATAACAAAATAAAATAAAAATCTAATAAGATAAAATAGAATAAAACCGCTATCCCCTTCCTCCTCCCATTTTGTTCCAGTGTAATGCCAAAAACTACAGCATGCTGTCTCAAGCTCAGATGTGTGCTCACAGCATTCCCATTTTACCAGCCTTTGTAAGGAATGTGGTCCAGATGATTGGACAGTCAGGGTGAGGAAGAAGGGGAGGCACACACATCCTGAGAAAGCAGAGAGACTTTTGAGCAAGTACAAGGTTTTTGATAGCCGGGGAGCTGTAATAGCAATGGTATTATTCACACCCAGGGTAGGGGTGTCACATCAGTGGATGTAAGTGCCTGACTCGTATCAGGATCTGAAGGCCATCAGAAATGAGAGGCATTGTGGCAGATCTACACAGCATTTGGTCCTTGGCTCTTCTAGAATCGCACAGCACGGGAATCATTTCAACCCCTGCATGTGGGGAAAAACTTGGAAATGTGGACAGAAAGCACCACACTTGCAGTGCTGTAAATCACATAAAAGGAATTAAAAATGCAAAGCTTTTCATATTGGGGAGCCCTCACTGGAGGTTTATAGGCACTCCAGCTGACGGCACTAGGAAAACTGCGTAACAGAGACTGGAAACAGGACTTACAAAATCACTAGTTTGAGATAGCTGTTCACCAGAAACAGCTGGGGATAATTCTTCATCTTTCCCTGGAACAGCTTTGTCAGCTTCAGATCGGTGCGTGGTGAGGAAGGTGGCTGTGCAGCTCCTCTGACGTTCCTGTTTTTCATGGCTGGCTGAAGCGCAGCAGCTGGTTCTCCACTGGCATCCAGGTGAAACTGTAAAGAGGAAACTGTGTCCAAAGTCTCGGTGGATTCTGAGCTGCCTGCAATGCCAAGACTTGCCTGAGGCTCCGAGGTTTCGTCTCTGGGAAAAATTAGGAGGTCTTGACAAATAATTGTAACATGCTGTTATAGAGAATCACAGGAAGGAATGACAAAATCCCCAAATGATTGGGTATTCTGTTCCTTTGTAACATTTTGCTTTTATTAATGAAAATTGTGTGCACATATGTTATTCAGTGGCCAGTTTGCTGTATCCCATGTTTGAGTCCTTTGTAACATACGTCAGATTTAATACATTCCTGTGCCTTCACCTATTCTGTCTTCACCTGCAAAAGCTCTTACTGGAAATGGAGACAGACACCGAGCTGCAGATAATCTCTGTAAGATCGTGCAAGTTTTTCTTATGTTTCAACTGATGAGGGTCCCTATCATATGAGTTTACCTTCTGTTTTGGCTTCAAATGGATCCCATGATGCAGAGCAAAACTCAGCAGAAAAAGAATGAGTTTTCCACCCCAGATGGTAAATTGGTCCAGTTTCACTTGAATCTTGGCTTCTTTGCAAATGTTGTTGCACTTGGCCTTGTAGATTATAATGAAATTTCAAACTAGGATTGTTTCGCTATGTAAATTATGTATTGGGCATATTCCATTCCTGGATGGAGTAGGACTTTCGAAGCAATTACTCCTGTTATCTCCAGAGGCTACTGTGATACTTGGAGATGAAAACGTGGAGATTACTCTCCCCTCGAAGTAATATGAAAGAGAAGGAAAAAACAACCTACTCTTAATACCCCTGGAGTAATGCTGAGCTTCTTGGATAGGGTCAGATGAAGGGGTCGGTGCAAGAACTGGGCTTGAAAATGGTGGGGAAGAGAAAGGAAGATGAAGACCTGAAGATTTGGGCGCTGAGGATGGGAGGGCCAACTGGGATTTGTTCTGGGGGTCAAAGAGACTGGTCTTCACAAGTTGACCATAATATTAATATGCAATTATAGATACACAACATTTATATAATGGCCTGGAGGAAATCTTGGTTGTGGCTGTACTTTTTTAATTTTTTTTTTATTTTTATTTTGCTGACAGGAATTTCATCCCTTGCTTCAGTGCCAGAGATGATAGTAACATTTTCTTGAGTTTTGCATCAGCAGTTCTATGTTTTGGGATAGGAAATTAGGTCCTGTTCTTCTTGGACTTTGAGGAGCCAGAAGATGCCAAGATATTTCTAAGCTCCAGAAGTAGAGGCTATAGGAATGAAGCAGAAGCCAAGCCAAAAGCTTCTCTTTTGGACAACTGCAGCTGCTGCTTTCCTCGAGCCCAAGCAGACAGTTGTGAATAGACTGTCCTGTGGACTTTCCGTTTCATCTGGCATATGGGGTGGAGATTTTGTACCAGAGCTGTACCGATTTTGTCCAAAGTTTTACTTTTACTTTTGCCAAGATTAAGATCCACTCAGAGGTTCTTATCCAGCCAGCTCCCCTGCAGGTGCCAGGACATGACTGGATGCATGAATGGCTCACTCCTTCTTAAAAATGAGATGCTGGCTATGCTGCATTGTTGCACCGTGAGAGGAGCTCATAGAACCTCAAGGAAAAAGGATTGGAAGGGATGTGACGCAGTGCATCTCCTGCCTCAGGCCACAGTTGCTGTGCAGGCCACAAGCTGTAATGTTTTCAGAAGTACCGAAATCACATTTTCAGCCTCTAGTTCCCTTTGTTAAGCTGGAAACAGGCTCAGGCAGGCTAACTGTCTTGAGCAAATGTACGTTCACCAGGTGCTGAATTTACTGACCTCAGGGAACTTTTTCTGTAGCCTCACGCAATAATCAAAATACCTTTCTTTAAAATCCAAAGTATACTTTGCATCCTGTATATCTGGCTATAAGTCACTTCTGTTTGGATGAGATAAATCTACCTCAAAGCTCATGTAAATTATCTCCAATAAAAGGGTGAGTTATTTCATTGAAATAATAGGATTGGGCTTATTTTCTCCTGTTTATAGTTCAAGTCATGGCTATGTTCCATCAAAACATGCCTTGAGATTCAGTTGCTGCTGCCTACTTGTTATTTAAAGCTACATTCATTCTGCTTCTAACAAATGTAGAACGTTTATAAGCGCAAGGAATACATAATGCAATGGAAAATTTCACATCCTATCTGACTAATACCCCAAACTTGTTGATTTGAAAGGTCACAGGAAAACAGTGTGGTGCAATGCACCTCTTGCAGATTCTTTAGTGTTTGTCTGTGGTTCTATTTCCAGCCTCTCTATTGTTGTGCTACTTTCTAAGCACTGTTTCCCCAGCCTCTGGAAGACACTCCCTCCACAGCCTTCCCCTGGCTCCTCGGGCAGCCCCACTTCCTTGACAGCCTTCAGCTCACTTAGGTTGAGGTGACAACATAATGGAGCTGCTGATGGTCAGGTTTCAGAAAACGATCAGGCACGTTATGAGAAACAATCGCTAAAACACGAGCACTTAGAGAAGCCAGAGATAAAAGAGTCTCATTTTCTTGGCAGCCCATGTAGATGTTCTGCAGTGACTGATGATACGACTGTTATCTTGACACCATACTCTCCCATGTTGAAACTGTTTATGGGAAACAAACATCATGTGAAAAACAGATTGCCAGACACTAAGTAAATCACTCTGATGAAGAACGAGTCAAGTACTGCCAGTTTTACCCACACTGTCATTGTTATGATGTAACACATTCCTCATGACTGATATTGTATCCAAATTAGGGCACAAAACCTTCTCTTGATCAGTTAACCGAAATTCCCTGCCTTGTAATAACAGCTGCACACGCACATACTCGCTCACACACAAACCCCAAACCTGAGTGCCTACAAAATGAAACCCTGCACTCGTGGAGGATTAGGGAGGTGGGCAGAAATTATACAAACTGTAAATGTTATCCCCTGCCCTCTTTAATAAACTGTTGCAATCTTCAGAGTTCTGCTAGTAATGATTAATAAACATTTGGTGTGCTAAACATATGGAAAAATCATCCCATCTGGACCATTTAAAACTAGGACGTAGACTTTATCTTTGTTTATTTCATCCTTAGCTAAAAGGCTTATTATGAATTGCAATAATCCAAGAAGCCAACCATGGAAGACAGACAAGCTCTTTAGATAAAACCAAAAAGGCAAGTTTTCTAACCGAGGACCAGATGTATTTTTGGGTATTGCCCTTGTACATATTTAGCTGAGCTTTTCAAGTGGTGAAGATTTGCATGTTTGTTTTGCAATACTAATGAATATGTTTTAGATTTACATTTTAGAAAATGGAAACTTTTATCTTCTTGGGGCTTTGTAAGTTAATGATTTCCAGAAGATAGTTTGGTATCCTCTTTTAACCCTTCACCATTGAAAACATATCACTTTCCGAGTCACAAGGATCTAGAGCAGGCCTGCTGAACTAAACCCGGGAGATATATGTGACTCTTTCTATTGTTTATTTCTGGAATTACATAAAATGTGGGATTTTAATTCTCAATCTAGTGAAAACATATGTAAATGGCAAATTATTTTAAAACTGACTGAATGAGAATCGTGGGGTGGGCATTGCTGTACACACGATCCTTTAATCAGATAAATAAGGGAAATACTTTTGAAGAACACAGTTTTGAGGCATGGTATCTTCTATGAGTTACTGTTTCTGCCAGTTTGGTGTAGGAAGGGGAATGTGCTGTATTGCAACGGTTTTACTTCTAGTAGAGTGAGCAAAGTTGCAGTTTCATAATGCAGATATTCCCTATTTGATTTTCTTTAGAGAAGTTATGAGAGAAAATAATTAATGAATAAAACATATTTTTTCAAAGGCTTACCCTCACTGGCAATTTTTATTTGACAATGGCCCTATCAGAAATGAAAAATTCTTCCTTAGGGAACAACAGAACATTTTAATACAAGAGATAACTAGAGCTTTGAACTTTGGGTGGTTGACAAATCAGGCTGAAACAGCTTTTCTTCCAAATATTTTCAATTGTCCATGCAAAATATGATAGCAAACTAAGTATGATCTCAAAGGAAGATGCAGTTTCTTGTACTTATATTATGAAATTTTGCAAATCCCTACCTCTCTAGGATGTTACAGTAAGGGTAGTGTACCAAAGATGTTCTACCCTGGAAGACTGTCTCTGCAGTGGGGTCTCTGCAGTGGGGTCTCTGCAAAGCCAAAGCAATTTGCAGCGAAAACACTTCTGGTAAAAACAAGTTACCACATATCTGTTGTACAGACTTCTTAGCAGGACATTCATGCATGTAGATGTGTAATACACATATTTACACATGCATAGACTGCTATCAGGCCTGCAGTTGTGCCTGTATTTTTGAGGAGGGCCTCCTAGAACCCAGACAATATCCCAGTCCTGCTATGGAGGCCATTCAATAAAATGCCTCTCACCTCTTTCTCTTTTTTTTTTTTTTTTTTTAAATAAACTATCGAAGTCAAAGCCATTGCTCCCTTGTCCTCTTGACACAGTAAAGGAATGCATGACACAGTGCGCATGGCCAGCAGTGACATTCCAGGAGCAAGTTCCAGCTCCTTTGTACTGTTTACCCCTTGCCTCATTGTCAGGATGATGCCATGTCATCTCTAGGTGGGGCAGGTCCTATGTTTCCATGGCAATTTTAACAGCTGCAGAGTGTACAAGTAAGTTAATGTAAGCTCAGATTTGCCTTTCATACCCTTGTCATGTTAGCAGCAGACTGCTGACCTCATTTGGGGTAAATCAATGTTTGTTTATTCCGAGGCAGCTCCTGTGCTGATCTAAGGACACAACAGTGTATGTGAAGGCAGAAGATGGGACAGGGCTCTGACCAGTGCCATGCAGAGGTGGTCAGTAGCTGAGATGGGCACAAGGTTTTACATCAATAGGCTTAGCTGGAGCTGGCTAAGCCGAGACAATCACAATGCCTAGCACTCAAGGATCCTCTATGGATCATGCTGCTGTAGCTCTCAGACTCTTTCCACTAGTGTGGGAGCATGATGGTCCTGTGTGGAGCCAGGGGTTGGACTCGATGATCCTTGTGGGTTCCTTCCATCTTGGAATATTTGATTCTATGATCCTATCACCTGTCTGGGCACAGCAGCTGGGGCACACAGTATGTTCACGGACTCTCCTGAAAAAGGTGGGAGCATTGTGTGAAATGTCCTGTAGGCATAACTGGCCCCTAGGCTATTTGCTGTACATTTAATTGTAGTCAATTTAAGCTGCTGAGTTGCCCAGCACAGGTTTTATTTCAGGCATAGTATTGCAGAGAATGTGCCCTTACCTCGAGCAGCAGTGTGTTTTTAACAGTGCCTTTCAGTGACACTGGTCTTCCATCACTGTAGCAACTCTAGTGGCTGCTTTGGCATTGTTCTTTTTCTGTAGGTGAAACTGAGGTCAAAATTAAGTCAATAATCCCTGTTTGCTTTGCTTTCCTACTGCTTTTTCTGTTTTCATTGTCTGTAATATTAATACCTCCATTTCCATCAACTTGTGTATCAGTATGAGTGCTGCTCGAGAAATGACAACCATGCTCTGCTGAAGCAATACTAATACTGTATTCTAATATTGCAGATTTGTATTTGCATTAAAGTGAGAGTGGCTTGTGCACCAAGAGGCAGAGAGTCATTGCTATGCAGGGAACAGGAGCCTTGCCCAGATTAGGGTAGTGGTCATGCTGCCATTAACATGAACTAAAAGAGCTGGACTTGAATTCACTCAATTTCTTCATGTGGATGAAACATGTATTGGCTTGAGCTGAATTAGTCCATGTTAATTAAATACCACCTAAGCACAGATTTTCCTCTAGACTGGACAAAGCTGACACATTGCCTACAGACTTCACCGTCCAACCTTCAGTACACACAGGATGTGGCTCTCTATTTATTTTATCTTATTCCATTTTTTCCCCCAGGACTCCTGATTCTTCCAGCGTATCTGTGATGGATGGAGAATGAAGCAGGCCATTGTCACGTATGAAGTAGGAAGAAGTGGGATAGTTACATGGTTAAGGTAATTGGCTGTGATCTGGGGGAAGTAGCTTTTATCTCTGTTTCAGTCATAAGGCTCCTGTGGGAGGTTGAGCTTAAATCTCTCACCAAATTTTTGGAAGTAGCTGCTAATATTTTCTTCATTATTTTCTGGGAATTCCATGTAGGGCACTGGAGCCGGATTTTCACAAAGACAGCTGAAGTCAATAAAACCTGCAGATGTGGGGCCGCTCTGAGAATTTGAGGTCTTGGGTGGTTGGCACTGTATAGCAAGCAACAGAGGTGAAGAAAGAGTGTCTTTAAAAAGTTCTGAGTTCAGGTTCCCCTGGATTTATTGCAGCCTTGCTGTTTCATTTTGCCCAGGACAGCTGGATCTGCATTTAGAGAGCCCTGAGAGGGTTTGTCTTCCTTAGCAGCACAGGGAAGCAGAATCAGGCAGAGGAGGGGGCAGAGGCTTGAGCATCACTTCCCTCTGACTGGAGATGCCAGTGTAGTCGCAGTGCCAAAGGTAAACACTAGTGCTGTCTATCTGAGTGTAAACCTCCATCTTCTAACTACATTTCCTTTCTGCACAATAGGATGGTTATAAAGATAACTTCCCTACTTCACGTGGATGTTCTGGCCACATCTACAGCGGTAAACTAAACAAGTCTGGCACTGTTCTCCAATGCCAGCTGGCACAAGGGGCTTTTGTCCATGCCATTGAGCTCCAAGTCTCCAAAACAAAAAGGCTGTATGCTGACTGAAAGTGGCTCCTGATCTCTGATCTCTGCAAACTGTGCCTGGGAACGGCTTGGGAAAATGCTGCTTGTCCCAACCTATATGCATGCCAGGACCCATTCCAGCAAAGCAACGGCAGCAGCGACAGAGCTGCAGCACCCAGGAATGCACCCTGGCATTGTTTAATTTCCTACTATAGATGTAGCCTCTGGCTACCAAAGGGAACCCACGAAGAAAGAATATATCTCCTGCCCTCTGTGTGAGAAGAATATTTCTAGCACAGGCTAGAAATTACATTTCATTTTTGCTCAGCTTCAGGTGTGGGGAGCATGTGGGTGACAGGGGGAAGAGGACTTCAAGGAGTAAGGCTTTGACAGATCTGACTCTAGATAGCAGTTAACTCTTCTCACAGGCCAGCACTGAATAAAGCCACATCAAGACACATAAGCAAACCTGAGCAGGTATCCAGCTTGCCAGCAATCCCTTCTATGCTGAAGTGTACTATGACAGTGCATACACACAAGAAGAAGTTCAGACAGCCCTAATGCTCGCACCTACATGATCTTGGCCCCACAGTACAGTTAATGAATCAAGACCTGAGCTTGCTCTATCCATGCTCTGACTTGATAGATGTAACCCGTCTTGGGAAGCCATATGTTCTGCCTGCCCCGGGAGTCATGGTTTAAGTTAAAATGTATGTCAAGCCCGCCCTGCTTAGTGCCAGAATGCAAGCAGTCTGCGCATCTGCCTCGTGTGTCGTGCATTAAGCCCTGCGGAGAGGCAGGAAACATTAGTGGGAGAGCCATGCTGCACTGGCGGGGCTGTGCAGCATCTAGATGGAGCTGGCAAGCATCCTGCAGCCCCAGGGCCATGCAGGGGAACTCGAGTGTGACAAAGTCTGCTGTGTACACAAGCCATTGTATCAGTTTTGCTTAATGGCATAGCAACCTTCTAGTCAGGATCCTGCCTTCACGTAAATCTAGATATTTTTTTTTTTCATTTTTACTTATTTTTTCTTTTAACATATATTCTGAGAAACAATCAGGATGCACTGCACAGTCTTCCTTGTGAGTGTGCTTCAAAGATGCTCCAATTTAGACCTTAGCCAACATCACCAGATGGATTCAAGTGACTGAAATCCTTTGTGGCCTCAGCCAAAGCACTCACTGTTGTCATCTTGAAACTTTGAGTAATGAGAACTTGACACACCTCTGTAGAGGATAATAACCAAGTTTTATCCCTAGTGACATCTACACAGGCTGGCTGAAAATGCCGAGTGAATGATTGCACTGGTGGATTTTAGGGTTTACTCCTTGGCTGCAGTAAGCCTGCTCTTCAGATAGGAGTTTTCCATTGACTTCTTCAATGAAAATTGGACCGTATTCATTTTCTTTCCATACAGCTAAAAGCGGCCATCAAAATCTTGCAGTCTCCTCTTGGCCAATTTTCAGGCAAAACTTTCACTGTAAATCAACAGAGATTTACCAAAGAAAGAGCCATTGGAATCATCCCATTCCCCTGATATTATTTGTAGCAACCTTTTCTCGGAGTATTATTAATATCGATAATTTACTGCATGAATTATACTTCATTATGCTCTTTCAAACCCTGATTCTTCAGTTTGTAAGAGTGGAAACTTGGCATGAAGACTGCAAGCCCAGTTTTCATTTTACTTTTTTTTAAAGAAAAATGTATTACTGATTTATAGGACAGTAAACCCTACAAACTTTATATAGAGTTCCACGCACTTTTTTTTCTTTTTCGTGGACTTTGGACCAAAGCAGGTTTATTTTTAAATACAGAAACTGACTTTTCTTAATCTTCTTGCAAGTTCCAGTATTACCAGTTCATTGGAGGCTTGGTAATACTGACATCCTTTCCAAGGGTGTTTCCTGTAACTTGGCGTCTTCCTGAGAGGTGCTGAGTGCAGCCAGCTTTGATTTGTTAATACACTGGGACCTGATGTTGTTCTGGATAAAAACTAAAGACAAAAAGTCACAGGGAGAGCTCTGTTTCTCAGCAAATGACAAACCTGTTTTTCCCCCCACTCCAGCAGCTGTTTCAGGCGTACAGCTGCATTTGCTGCTGTCAGGATAGTGACATAATCATTTTGCACAGAGAATGGCTTTGTTGGGCCAAAATTAGTCCCCAGATTGGATAGGAGGAAACCTGATCTTTCATGACTTTGGCTGGAGGTGGATACCTATACAGCAGATCAGACACACATAAGCTCTGCAAAAGCAGTGGCAGGGTTGGGGTCCCTCAGATGACATATACAGAGTGCACAGAAGGTTGGAGCTCTCCTGACCCACCTGGATGAATGCAGGATTAGCCCCTCATGTGCTTTATAGGGAAAAACACTCTGGCTTCCAGTCCAACTCAGTAATACAGAAGGCTGAGGCCAGGAACATCGCTTGCCTTTTTCAGACCTCACTCTGGGAAAGACAAAGTTAATTATTTTTGCTTGGGCTTAAAATCTCTTTCCAATGGCCTGAGAAACTTTTATTCTGATGCTGTACCTCACAATAGCCATGCAGATTAGTTCTCCTGTTCAAAACTTCATTAAAAGGGATTCCTGTGGATACAATTCCCATGAGAATATTGTGTAGTTAGGATAATACATAGTCAACTGGGATTATTTTGCATCTAAGCTATTCTCACTTTTCTGGAACTTTTCTCACTGAGAGAACTTTAGAAAAATCCATCTAATTTATAGGACTCCTTGGGCCTGGGGACCACACATCAAGCTGCAATATTTAACATATCGTAGCAGCAGCACAATGCCATATAAAAATAACACAATAAATGATTAATAGACTAACTCTCTCAAACTCTTTCCCTCTGATTATTTCTTTACAATTAAAACAAGTTGGTTGGGTACTTTCAGAAGAATAAGTGATTGCTCTCTGAAGCCATCAACTGCTGGTATTTGTTTAAGCTTAGGAGAGCAGGACCTTTCCTGACTGCCTGCACAGCGCAGTACCATGCAGACACCCCTCCCGGCTCCAGACGTGCCTCCTCCAGCTCTTGCTCCTGCTGCCTGAGCTGTAGGATGCATGGCTGGTGCATGCCATGCTCTAGTAATACTGTCCTCATAGGTGGCTGCTGATCATCTCTAGTGGTGCCACTGGGATAGCCTTGGCACTCAGCATGGGCCAAGCTAGGCTACATCTGCCTCCAGGACTGAGCCAGTATGGAAAACATGGGAAAGCTCTCCCCTCTTGGCTTGAAGAAATCCGAAGAGAAGCACCCAGAATCCCAAAGGTTCAAGGCAGTGTGATGTAAAAACTTTGATCATTCAAGTACATTTCTGTTTCACTGTTTTATCAAAAAATGTGTCACTGCCATTAGCACTGGTCTGTCAGCATACATATGTGAGGACACTGTGCATCTTCATCATGGTCAAATTAAAAGAAGAGGGACTACAATACATATACATATCCCAGGGACTTTCATGGCAGCATTAGATGCCATACACTCTGGGGTATAGCATATTGCTTTATGGGAGGTACTGTTGCATGAAGAGTTTGTGGGTGCTTAAGGACAATTTTGCCATTGTGCAATTTTCTCTGCCTCTCTGTCTGTTTACTGTGCAGAACTGAATGTGACTGAGACATCTGCAGTTGACATTGCTTCTAGGCTCATGGAAGTAGCATGGGGATGGCTGACCTCCCAGGCTCAGGGAGCAGCTGTACCCTCTGGTCTCAACCTGGTGGCATGCATGTTGCAATGGGATCTTGCAACGCACTATCCCTTTATCAGAGGGGAACCCATGTGTCTGAGAAAGGAAAGACATGTGCTGTGCCCCAGCAGGTCTGTTGTCTTGTTAACTGGGATTGCAACACAGAGTGGGAAAAACATCTGCCCTGCAAGGGAGGCACATTATGATACATGGATGAAAAACTCTGAAATGATGAAAGCAGCTTCTCTGGAAGCATACAGCACTGCCACAAACACGGGACCAGATGTGCTCCTTGAGAAGCTGGTGCTGCTTTGCTGAGGAAATACTGCTGATACTTTGTGGAAACCAGCTGAGGTCAGAAAGTCCTACAACAGACTAGAACAGTGTGTCTTTGGGGGAGCTGGGGCTCTGAAAATAACAGAGGAAATCTTGGAGAGGCTTAAGGTGGTGGAGTTCCCAGAACATCTCTAGGTACAGGCAACTGTCAGAACACATGCTTCACTTCCCTCTCCTTCTCTATGAGAGCCTATAATAACAGAATTACAGGATGTCAGGGATTGGAATGGACCTCAGAAAATCATCAAGTCCAATCCCCCTGCTGGAGCAGGAACACCTAGATTATTTAGGTCTCACGGGAATGCATCCAGGTGGGTTTTGAATGTCTCCAGAGAAGGAGACCCCACAAGACCCCCTAGGCAGCCTGTTCTGGTGTTCTTGTTACCCTTGCAAAATTGTTAAAAAGTGTTGTTTCTTGCTGACTCCAGGCAGGAAAAAGGATTTCATGTGTTTTCTCTTTATTGTAAGACAAACCTACCTGTTTGCATTCAGAGCTTGTTAGGAAAGTAATATTTTCCAACTCAACATGGGATTTTAAAAGGGTATGGGGAAGTGTGACCAGTGATCAGTCAAATCCCAGTGAGCAGACTTTAAATTGTGGCTACAGCAGCCAATGCACAGCACTTAGCGACAGAGGTGTGCTGAAAAAACCTTTACAGCTAAAATGGGCCAGAAGCAACACTCTGAGCCTCCGAGCTGGTGACCTCAGATACATACAGCCTTTGGTAGTTTGTCCTCCTACAACTCGTGTATGTGTGTGCAGCAAAAAAGCTTGTGTCTACAGCAGTAGGATTTTCCCAGCTCCTAATCCCCAGGGGTGTGAAGACTGGCACTTCTTGCTGGGCTTTAGTGCATGAAAGACAAAGCAAATCTGCAGATGTGTGCTTCCCCTTGCTGTTGCTCTGTGCAGACTGAAGCTCCCTCGTGCCTATCCTTTGGCCTAAAGCAAAAACAGGTGATGGTGGCAGAAGGGTGCCAGGCTTAAAGGGCTTACCAACACTGCCTCTACTATCATGGCTGTACAGCTTTCTTGGCCCCAAACACCAGCTGAACAAGCTTCTGTCTGCCCACAATACGCTCTGTCAACAAGTGCGCATCAAGCTTCAGATAAAATCTTGAAGGTGTTGGATATCTTCCTAGGATGTGCTGATCCTCTGCTCCTATTCACCTTGGTGGGAACTGAGCAGCATCTCAGCGTCATTCATTCTCTGTGTTGCATCATGGAGGTTCAGGATTTTCATGTGTAATACTTCAGTACACAATGAGTAATACATTATTCAGTTGCACAATGAGATACGGATAGATTTGATTTCCTGGGCAGAATCAGATCAATTTCTGAGCTGGCTCATGCAGCCTCTGTCAGTATGGCAGATGTTGTACTGGTGTGGATGCCCATAGGCTTCTGTGCTTAAGGGCTGAAATGCAGGACCACGGTCTCATCACAGCTACAAAATCTGGAGAGAAAACTAATTGCCATCTGCAAGAATAGTCCCCCCTTGTTTCCCTATTGCAATGCTCAACTAAAACAGATGCTTATTTTAATACAAGGCAAAAAATTAAACATTAGAGAAGTCTAATTTAATACTTTAATACTGAGTAACATAAACACTGCTGGCTATTAACTAGTAAGGTGATGTAAGGGACTCTCACTTTCCTTTCAGCGTTAATAAAGTGTGAGGGGTTTTTTAGATAAGGAGTCATTCCCCCCTGTTAGCTATTCAGCTTGCATAGACCAACTTAACAAGTTTTCATGGTCATTTTCTTCAAAGATAAGAAATAGAAAACTAACAGCATATGGGCATATGCACACAAACACACACCCAGACCCACACAAATACAAATATATATGCATGAAAACAACCCACATCCAGTTGAAGAGACAAAAATAAATCTGCATCTGATATTCCATAGCTATTATATCTCAGGCTTCTTTGTCAAAAGGGGAAAAAGTGCAGCATGCTATCTTTCAAAGTTTTAGAAGCCTTATGCAATGATGGCATTAATTGCAAGTTATGCTGAACAATCATCAACCCCTGGCACAGAACTCCAGATAATTTGGATTCGTACACAGGAAAAGGCTCTGATATCACTATGAGTGCTACAACAAGCAATGGGACTTGGTAGGGAAAGCAGGATGACCTGGGAATGAGACTCAGGTACTGGTCTCTTTTCCCTGCAACAGCTGATGGTATGCGTGGGCTCAGATGAATCACTCTTTTCCCCCTTTTGTCATCTTTATTTATGTTCATGATTGCAAGAGTGAAGATGGTGTAGCTTTGCTGCTGACTCTTACAGCTGTTCAATCAGGTTGTAGATACCAGTTCAGAATAGAAGTGCTTATCCTTTCACCACCAGCTTCTCCAGTCCTGAATGCCCAGGGATAGGTCTGGTTTTCACAAAGCAACACAGATCCAATACTGTCCACCAACAAAGGCCTGTTTGAGACCCTGGAAAGAGATGCATTAGACAAGTCGGAGTGTTGGAATCCCTCTTCACCCTCAGACAAGATCTAACCTACCCAAGATTTCACTCGCCCACTGGAAGTGCCTGTTTCAGATGCAGTGACGACTCCATGGGTGTCCATAGGAGCATGATAAGGGACTGCCTCATATAGCCACTCCAAACAGATGAGGAGTTGCCTCTAAGTCCCTACAGAAAGTAGACTGACAGATTGCTTTAAAGTCTTCATTCTATGATGCAAAACTCTTTGGGTAAAGCAGAAACCAAAGCCTGGCCCCTGATATTTGACAGCTGAGGAACAGAAAACATTTGCTTTTACACCACCTCTCCAGAAAATGTCTCGGTTTACAGCGACGCTACAATATTTTGCAATGAAGAAAGACAAGTGACATAAATCAGCTACTAATTTTACTGTGGATGAAGCAATTATTTTAAATAATTTGTGGTCAAGGTTGCTTGCCACTGCACTTTTATTCAAACTCATTTGAAGTAATGCTTTCTTAACCTCACTAAATAAAAAAGGGAGAACCAGAAAGCAATAGATCTTCATTAGGTTTCTATGTATAAGCGTCAGCTTAATCATTATCATTAACAAATCCACCAGGCATATCTAACCTTGGTCCAGCATTTAGACCTAATAAGATCATTAACCATTTCACTTACATCATTACTGAAGTTCCCTGAATCACCTTTCTTGGGCCATTTTTGTGGATGAATTGTACATGCTATTAGTTCAAGACTAAAGGTATGACCGTGCTCATTTGAGTTGGATTCCTACAAAGTCATAGATGACTGCATATTCAAGGCTGACCCAAATTTCTATCTTTTTTCCTTTCTTGTAGACAGTAGTATTTTTAGGGGAGAATTCATAATCTTTGTGAACTAATCAGAAAAAAAGAGCTAATAAAATCTGAACATACTCATAAAATTGATAGAACTGAACAAAGACAACCAAAAGAAAAATGTCTATAGTTCTTGAATGAAACAGAAGAATTGGCATTTGATAAAGAAATTAAACCTATACTCCAAATTCACTCAGCTGAATGGAAAGGTACTGTGTCTAGCAACATGTTGTGGATAAGTTGGTAATTCTAGTGCAACTGTAAAACTTAAAAAGAAATACACAGAAAGTGAAATCCTGGTAAAAAAACTAAGGATGAGTGTAGAAGAATAGCACAAGTATGTAGGATAACATGAGAAAGGCCAACACACGGAATAACTTGAAGAGATATAAAGGGTAACACGAAAACACTGTATGGCTTTCTTGGTGGATGAGGACCAGAGGAAGACTTGGATGGCTAATAAATGGGACAGGAAAGCTAATAGCAAAACATGCCAAGAAGGCTGAAGTGTTTAATGTCTTTTATTGCTTCAGTCTTCATTAAAAAGCTGACTGTAATCAGATGGTTGACACAGTTAACGTCAACCACAAAAGGGTAAGAACTCAGGCAAGAATAGGGAAAGAAATGTTTAGAAACTGCTAAGATAAATTAGATTTTCTCAGATCAGTCAGGCCTGTAATTCACCCTAGGTTACTTAGGGAACTAGCTGAACAATCTTGAAGGCCATGGTAATTATCTTGGTGAATTTGGATGATGCTGAGCTAGAAAAAGGCTGACAGAGTGCCTATTAAAAAAAAGAGAAAAAAGAGGACACAGAGTTCCAGCTGTCCTGACTTTTATTTTTCAGAAAGATCTTTGGATGAGGGATCAAATGATCTGTGAGAGAGCAAAGCGATTGGTCATTATCAATGTGACTTTTTAAGACCAGATCATATCAAACCATCCTGTTTGTTTGTTTGTTTTTCCTATGACGAGGTAACAAATCATGAAGATAGGCAAGAATGCAGTAAGCTTTTTGACACCACCTCAAACAGCATTTTCATAAGTATCCAGGGACTTGTGGTCTGAATCATGGGCCTCTAACTTTGCTGGGTTCAACAAACAATACTGAAAAAAGTTGTGTTTCTTTTCTTGTCAGCTTTGGTTTGAAGGTTTCATGAGCACACTGCTGCATGAGTGCCATGGCTAAGGGACTGCCGATTCTTGATGAGATTGCTGCAAAATGCCCACAGTGCTTCTTGGAAAATGACAGCCAAGAATGAGCTGTCAGAAATTCAATATTACACAGAAAGCGTTTATCAGGTAAGGTTCTAAGAGACTGTCCTGAGTGTGGATCCACTGTTATCATTGCAGTAACTGAAATGATAGACTAGAGGGTACGTGTGTTAAATGTACCATGTGACTCTAAGCACTGACAAACTGCCAGCATCTTGGAGGACAGGCCTGAGAAATGGGAGAAATGCTCTGAAAGGGATAGGGACAATGAATACAAACGGGCATGTCGGTAAGGCTAAATGTCTCTCTGAAATCTTGATGGGAAGTGAGAGGAGAGGTAGCAGAGATCTGGGAATTGTAGTGGATCATGAGCTCAGCATGAGTCAGTAATGACATTTTGTTGTGAAAGAAGCAAATATTATTCTGGGATATATAAACAGCAGAATTTTACAAAAGACATATGAGGTAATTATTCCATTGGTAAAGCCTCCAGTAGGGAGAAGATTCCAGTTTTGGGTATCACACAAGAAGAAAGACTACAGAAAATCCAGGGAACTGAAATGAGCCTGGACAGAGATCTTGAAAGTATGCTTCGCAGGGGCAGGTGTCAAGAACTGTGTCTGCTTAATCTATGTGGAGAAGGCTGGGGGGAATCATAGCCAGGCTTTGAATAAATAAAATATTTCTTCAATGAGGTGATAATAAACCTTTCTGTCTCTTTTCATTGTGGATAATGCAACAAGTGATAAGCTTAGTGAAGATTTAAGTCAGCTGTTAGGAAAGCCCTTTCTCTGGAATAGATGATTTCAGAATAAGTCACATCCCTCTGTTGGGGGCCTCTAAGAGCAGATTGGTGAAGTACCTGCTAGGAATGCCAAAGGTAGCACTCGTCTTTCCTTGGACAGATTGATGGATTAGTCCAATTTTCTTTGTTTCTGTAGTAATGGGTTGCTTTTTTAAAATTCTGAGTTCATATTGGTGCATATTTACCATAAACAATCTCTGTACTTGTCGTGAATACTAACCATGAAGATGCAGTGTGTGATAGTAAACTTGTTGATGTGTAAATCAATGTCTAAGTCAAGCATATGGTTAGTCAAAGTGCATTCACTTGCTTTGGAAGATTACCATTTTCTTGCATTCAAAAAGCTGTTTCCGGCTAAGGATGTCTGTGGGCACAGGGTGCCCCTGGGTCTCCCTGTGCTGGGCCAGGGTTATCCTCAGACAGAGGGAGAGAAGATGAAACTGGTGTCAACATTGTCAGGGGACATCTGATTTCATAGGATCCTGGTGGGGCTGAAGAGATGGAAGAGATAGATGAAGTTCATGTCTCATTTCTTTTTTTCACTGCACCATAGAAATAGTGGGCAATTTTGCAGAGCCTGCATTGTCACAAGTGGGTAGGCAGTGAATGCTGGCTGCCTGACTATGGGTGCCCAAGTCAGGCAGTGCATCACCCTGTGCCCTAAAGTGGGTCAGCTTTTTTCTGCTACTCTTTAGGCCCATTCTGCTCTCATTCCACCACAGAATCACACAGGATGGCCTGGGTTGGAAGGGACCTCAAGGATCATGAATCTCCAAACCCCCACTACAGGCAGGGCTACCAACCTCTCAGTTTAATACCAGACTAGGCTGCCCAGGGCCCCATCCAACCTGGCCTTGATCACCTCCAGGGACGGGGCATCCACAACCCCTCTGGGCAGCCTGTGCCAGCACCTCACCACTCTCACAGTAAAGAACTTCCCCCTGACATCCAACCTAAATCTTCCCTCCCTCAACTTAAAACCATTTCTCCTTGTCCTGCTGTTATCTACCATTTCAAAGAGTTGACTCCCCTCCTGCTTATAGGCTCCCTTTAGGTACTGAAAGGCTGCAATGAGGTCACCCCACAGCCTTCTCCGGGCTGAACAAACCCAGCACCCTCAGCCTGTCTTTGTAGGGGAGGTGCTCCAGCCCCCTGATCATCTCCGTGGCCCTAATATACCTATCACCTCATGTCACACTGAGCATGGCTAACTCTGGGTCTTGGGATTGCTGAGGTCTAACGCAAATAGGGCAGAATCCTGGAGGCAGGTGGAGACAAACACACTAGGTTGCTTCTTTCCATGGCAGCCTTCAGTTAGATGAGGATAAAGTGATGCATAACAGTAAGAGCTCTCATTTTGGCCCGAAAAAACAGACCTTGATCTTTTCTATGGCTATCACTCAGCTCACTAAACAGAGTTGTTTTGTTTTGCTCCTTATGCCAGTGGATGATGCCAGTGCTTCACTG
Organism: Alectoris magna; assembly: GCA_030625065.1. Lineage (NCBI taxonomy): Eukaryota > Metazoa > Chordata > Aves > Galliformes > Phasianidae > Alectoris > Alectoris magna. The sequence continues at coordinate 14,829,381 of CM060561.1, forward strand.
TTTATTTGGATTGTTTTTATCTCATCCAATGTATTTTGCTCTGGGCAAAGATACAGGCATTAAGTCAACAAAAGGACCTAGGTGTTGCAACACCGAGTGTTGGAGCCCTTAACTGTTGGGAACTTTGCCACGTAGTGGAATTCCAAGCCCCATCTGAAATACCAGGGCTCCCTGAACAAAGCATTGGGTTTAACACAATGATTTATCTTTGAGCATCACATGGGAATGTGTCTCTGCCATTTAGCCATTTATTATTTCCCAGCCAGGAAAGTTAGAGAGGAGGAAACAGTGTCTCATGTGACTTGGGACTACCTTACACACTCAGAATAACAAACAGTAATGGGGAAAGGGGTGGAGGGAAGCTGAGCTGTTTGGAAACAGCCTTAAGGCAGAAATTTGACACAGAAACTCTCTGGCATAAATTCCTCAAGAACAGATAGGCTGATGGAGGAGAAGAGGGGTTCCTGAGTGATTTGTGAGCAGAAGGCAGGATGCTAAGCTATTTACATAATTTATTCATAACAGTTAGTTCAGCCAGCTCTACCAAGGTCAAGGAAGCAGGACCCTTTAAGTATTCCCTTTGGGAGAAGTGAATCTGACTACCTGAGCAGAGCCGAAGGCCACCAACATCTCCAGAGCCTTTCTGCTTCCCTCTGGGTGTAAAGCACTGGGGTCAGTGCTGCTCAGTCCCATGCACCAGTTTGGTACCTGTGCAGAAGAGCAGCTGAGCACTCCCACATCTAGACCACTGCTGGACTTCTGTCACTTTCTTCTATTTTTTTTACTCACTCTGCATATAGTAGGTTAGTTTCCCAAACTCTCAGGCAGCGCTCACTCTGGGAATATGCCATCAGCACCAATCAATTATGAAATATTCAGAGATGCCTTTGGCTGTCTGAGTCTATTCAGAGTGGTCTGTACGGGAAAGATGAAACCGTCCCACACAGCAAGCAAATCCCACACTGTGCTGGGAACAGGAGGGTCCCTCTCTGCCCTGTTGTTACCTCCCGCTTTCTCTTTTTTTGCTATGCAAAGTTGCACTGAAATGAATTAGATGCTTGTACTGAGCATTTCAATGGGACTTCACATAATAAAACAGAAACTCAGTAATATTACCTGTCAGTGGGTCTCTGGGAAGCATAAAGGTCCCTGCCAAGTCCTGCTGAATCTTGAGCAATCTGTGCTCAGCGTCGGCATGGCAACACACAGATACAAATTCCATGCATCATTTGTCTGGGGACTAGCCTCTCTCCAGCCTTCAGCCTGGAGCCCGATGCTGGCCAAGTGTCTAGTTAATTTGAGTCATTGAATCGCTGGAAGGGACTATAGAGTTAAATTGGGGTAACCTAAATAGGCTGATAAAAGACTATTCAGTAAGAGATGCAAGTGCCCAGCATCTCCCAGGTTTTAGTCCACATGCTCTCGAGTCCTGAGTTGAACTTAATCTAAAAGAATAAAGGGTAGGCACTGGAAATTCCCCAAAAACTTGGAAAGACACCCAGTGTGATCTTAGTCTCTGCAAGAGCTGGAAAGATTTATTTTAGAAAGAGGTTCTGATGGTTAAATATTATTTGGAAGTGTGGTTTCGTTGTATGTACAGTCTGTTTTTTCTTAGTTCTTTTCCTGTTCTATAATATCCTCTGTTTTTTCAGTGTAATTAGGCTGTTGTTTTCAAAAGGCTTCTGATTGTGTCTCTTATGTATGCGTGAATTGAACTCATTATGCACTGACTTAGCTCCCTGGGCTGTGTGTGTGTTATGTATGCTGCCTGTGTGGTGCGATCCCTGACCCACACCAGAAGGAGCTTTGCAGGCTGAGGTTTGCATGTGGCAGTGGGCTGAGGAAAAGGAGAACTCAGCAGACTCTTGTCTCAACAACAAGCCCAGGAGTCCTGGTTGATCCTCTGGGGCCACAGACTTCTAACCTGGAATCATAAGGTTCTTCATCCCTTGGCCAGCCCCATAAAATGAGTAAATGTAATTATAGGGGTCTGTCAGGGTTATGTTCTGTGCAGTGTTCATGACTCAAGTGCTCAGTAGATGTAGGTCATCTTGCAAGAAGATACAGCCTTTGTAGAGTTCTGTTGCTTTTAGGTTCTGTTCCCCACCAACATATTACCATATAAGCACAGGAAAAAGCAGGGTTTCTGCTTCAGAATTATGCTGGAGGAGTAGTCCCCAAGAACCCGTATCAGGACTTGTAGTATTTAAATCCTGCTTTCATGCATGCTCCCTGAGAACAAACTAGAACCGGGCTTTCAAGGAGTTTTACAGCTCTATGAGTCTTTGGAATGCCTGGCACAAGTGGCTGCCTCGAAGGCTGTAGATATCACAGCTGTGGGATCCCAGTGCTGGCACTACTTGTCTGACTGAGCTTTGCATTTTGGTCATGTTGGCTCCCAGGTGACTTTCAGTCTGCCTTTCATCTTCTGAAACTTTGAGATAATCTGGGCAAAACAATCTGGATTCAGAAAAAATAATCATTTTTGGCAACACTTTGTTTTGTCCCCAAACTTCTGAATAACACTACTTCAGAGCAGCATGCATCTCTTGGGAGAGAGTGTTCAAGGGAAGTAAGAGCTTCCCATGTGGCTTCTCAGTGTGCTTTGAGCAAGGTTCTGAGGGAGCTGCCTTGTCAAAGCACAACATCCCTGTCCTTTGCTGTCCACACTGTGTGTGGCCGGCTACATCCTCACGGCTCATATTAAATACAAGTGTCATTCAGTCACATGTCTCCTCAACATCAAGCTTTTAATTCACAATGGTGTTGAAAAGAAGCCATTCCTTCATGTGCCTTTCATAGTACTGACTTCTTGGAGTGTGAAAGACTAGCAAGTCATGAAAATTCACTCAAAAATCTCCCTAAGCTTTCTTCTGTGCAATGATCACCAGTAACATACGGAAACTGAAGAAGAGTAAATCCAGATCATTGATAGGAGCAAGCAGGAAGGGCAGGAAAATTACGGCCCCCTTGTCTTCTTCGTATGGTCATTCACGGAAAACCTGTTCATTTGGTCTCTCTAGGGCAATGTGAATTTCATCCTTAAAGAATGAGTATTGATTCATTTGGTGGAGGAAGTCAAACTCAATGTTAATGAGACACATTTCCTCAAGTAGGGAGGAACTGTAGCTGAAGTGAATTTTATTGAACATAAATATCATCTATGGATGCCAAGCTCCTATTCTGTGTTGGCATGACAACTTTCAAGCTGATACTTGTTCTAGTGATTGTGAGATCAGCCAAAAAGTAACAAGTTTTTCTTTAAGACAGCTTGACAATCTAGCGACTTCCATTGCCACTTCTCTATTAAAATGCACAGTATGAATCAGCACAATCACTTTATATTTTCCTAACTGGTAATGATAAAGCATATCACCATGTAAATACAAGGTATAAATTTTTCTCAGGCTGAAGTACCAAGAGGAGAAGAGTGATGAACAGCCACAGAGGGAAAATGTTTGTATTATAATGGTGCCTACTTTTCTTTTATGAAGCATATTCATAGTGCATACAGAAATTAACAGCATGGCAGGGGAAAAGAGGGATGTGGACATTAACTAACTGCCATTCCTGGTACCATGTTGCCACATCAGCCTTCAGTTCCATAATCAAACAATCAGTTTCTAAACTCTGAATCACATGTTTTAGAAAGGAAGGGATCTCAGTTTCTTGCCAGAAAAAAAAAGAAAAAAAGAAAAAAAAAGCAGTTGGAGCTCTGGCTCAGGATTAAACTATATTTGATTGACATCTAAAAGCCATTTTTGGAAGCAATTTTTTTTTCTTTTTTTAATGAGCAGGGAAAGGTAAACAAAAAGATTTAGGTTTACCATGACATTTCTGCTGAGAAATTGTCCCTCTAACCACAGAGCCTCAAACTGTGCTGTAAGAAGTTACTAGCTGAGCCTAGGACTTGCGGGGCAGGTGAAGGTTGACCTATCTATCACTCCTGACACTCATTCCTGCTCTGCTGCACATCACTCATATGCTCACAGGGTCTCACTCCTTATTTTTGACTACTGCAGGAGAGATGGTTTGCCTAAACTGCTGGCCACTTTCTTGGGTAGGAGATACAAAGAGAAGAAACATGACATTGCAATTACTAGCAGGGTAAATCTCTCGGGGCCCTTGAAGAAAGGACATCATCTTCCAGCACAGCCAAAGGCACGGTCACTCCCATGACTCGTGAGTGTTCATGTGTGAGGGCATGCCCATGATAGCATATACGAAAGTTTTCCCCTCACATGATTGGCTCTTTATTGTCTGTCTCGTGGTCCAACATGACTCACCCAGAAAGCTAAGAGGCTTGGGAGGTGGCATGATGAAGCCTTTGGGATGGTCTCATCCAGCCAAAAGAGCATCAGTTTGAGATTTGGAGTGGCTCCGTATATCTTCCTTTCCTGGTCATGGTCATCTGGAGGATGATTCAGCTGACTAAACGTAATGTCCTCTGAGGGACTTCAGGGTATCCAAACTGTGCATGTGATGCTGTCATGTCTAAGTCCCACAGAAGTCCCATAGACTTCTTTCTGGATAATTTATAATCTATATTAGTTGATATAGCGTATAACTTTTTAGATGGAGTTAGATGCATGGACCTAGTAGATGAAGTGAATGAATGATGTAAATGAAATGAAAAGCAGATGAATCAATTCCAACATTTTTAAGGAATAGAAGTGTTACTCTCTTCAGAGATGGGAAGATTAGAAGTCTGAGTAGTTTAAGAACTGTGGAGCCTTTTGAATATCTTCATAGCATTAGTGCATGGAGGGATACAGGGCATACCAACACTGGCAAGAGTCTTATAAACCCAGTTGTTTACTTTACCTATCCCTGCAGAGACCTGCTTCGTCCTCCCAGTGCTTGGGAAGTCTTGGCATGTGGGTTAACTGTCACTGCTTGCTCTTACTGGGGTAAGCACAGGGCACAGGTCTTCAGGATGCTCCAGGCTAGCTGGTTGGAGGTCCAGGTGCTGGTGTTAGCTAGTGAAGCCTGAAGCAGGTTTTTAGGAGTGTGTCAACTCTTGGATAGCACCTGGATAAAATACTTGGTCTATGACTGCACAGATTGATTAGCTGACCCTAGAGCTGTGCCACATAAGCTCACCATTTGATATTCCTGCTAGTTTCAGGGTGTCTTGCATGGACATCCCAAAGTTCAGACACCTGTAGGCTTTTAAGCACTAGGCACTTAATTCCCACTGACTTCATAATGAGAGTCACATGTATAGGTCATGAAAAAAGAATATGACAAGTAAAATATAAGTAAGTGCTATGGTCTATACAGTAAATGGAAGTGATGCAGTCACAGCTGCCCTTCTGCCACTGTGCTGCCTTAGTGACAGCAGTAAAAATGTTACAGTATAACCTAATAACCTAATGCCCAGGTAATGTCCAGTATTTCTAGAGAGCCTGTTCTCTGGATATTGAGCCTGTACTGAAGCTGCCCTTGTTACCTGTCCCAGCCAGCTTAATATTATCACAAACCACAAACACCCCATTCATTTTGCTGTGTGGAACTTCCCAGTCTGCCTTTGCTTTTGTGTTCCGGTGTAAATGAGGTATAAATGTAGTTCTGTTCTTCAGGCATACAAGGCGAGGATATTAAAGGCCACGAAACACTGAGAAAATGGAGCAATGAAGACTGAAATTGAAGCACTGACTGAATACGTCTCATTCAAAGGCTTGCATCAAGACTTGAGATCATTTTCAGAAATAATTTTACTATATTCCTCTAGATTGGTGTTACGTTATACAGGGCAGTGCCATTGCGCTTTTCTTCCTGTCAGGAAAGAAAAAGGTGTAGTTTACTAATGGGTACCGAGGAAGGCAATGCTGATCCCTCTGATATGAGTAAAACCCTGGCAATGCAGCACTGAGGACAGAGCACACCATGGCTCCTGTCCTTAGACAGCATTTATGATGTTCCACATGAACTCAGAAGCTCCCAGTGGGACTGAAGGAGCTGAAATCTGGAGCATTTCCTAAGGAAGAAAACATTCACAGTCAAATGCACATAAATCTCAGTCTTGAAATGATTCAGATTATAACCTGTGGAAGCTCGAAGGCTGGGACAGTTATCAAAGGAAAGAACAAGGGATGAGAGATGGGATCTCTGTTGTGATGAGGCAGGCAAGTACTTGCTCTGTCTTGTTAGCAATGACGTTCAGAAACTTTGCTAATAATAGCCTAGCCTTGATATCAGGGAAATCAATCCTCATGGAGTGAGCTATCATGAGATCCAATCTGTGTACAAGATGTTAAGTACAGCAAGCACAGATTGTAGGCACCAAGTAAAATGTAAAATATGCAAAACTGTAGGATTCCTCTTTTCCTATTGTCATGTCCCTGATAAACAAATGGTCCTGATAAGACACTATTTCAGTCACATACGCAACGTCTCGTGTCACTCACAAAGATACTCTACAGGCACAAAATAACTTTGGTCAAAGTACTAATGACTGTCATAACACAACCATGTTTGTTTAACAAAGATGATACAAAGCATTTTTACTAAACTATCTGGCTCATACCTACATGTGAGTAATCAGCTGTGGAAATGTCAGAGAATTTAGAGAAATGTAGTAAGGAAGAAAAAGCTGTTTCAATCACAGAAAACATTTTTAAGTCTGAGCCAAAACAAATGAACAAACAAGCTAACCAAAACCCACAAGTGAGCTATGTTCTCTTGGAGTGTGTGCTGAGACAAGAACATGTCTGTACTCTGAATGGGTGATGCTATTTGAGTGGTATCTTCTGAAGAGAGAATCAAACTGTATGTCAGAGAATGATCAGAACTGGGGGAAATGTGAGTGGGTCAGAACCAGCTCGCTGCCAAGCCCTCCATGGGACATCAGCAAAATATTAGGGGTCTAATTCTGTATCTGCAGGTATGAAAATTACATTGCCTGATGCTAATGCACTGAAACACTAGGATTGCCTTGGTTTTGACTTCATAGCTCCCCAGACAACTACAATTACTTTAAGCTTGACAGAGCTGAGCAGCTCAGCACTGCACTCACATTAATTGTTCTCACTGTGATCATTAAACCATCACTGGGTGGAATGGAGACAGACTATGGAGATGTGATCACCTTGCAGCCCTCTGCTCAGTACCAGCACTGCTCAGCAATGTCCAGCTTGCTGCTGCTGCTCCTCACTCACCCTCAACCTTCCACCTTACCATCCTGATCCCTATATACCCTCTGTTGTAGTGCATACTGCCAGGAGATATGGGCTTAAATCCTTACAGCAGATGAGAAGAAGAAATTTTTTCTGAGCTCCAGGGAGCATGCCTAGCTGTTGCCTCCACTTCTTGAATGGCTCACAGGGGCAGGGATGGCTGGTTGTTCTGGCCTGGTGTCAGCTGGAAGGGAAGGATCTGAGGATGAAGTATTTTCATTCCTTGTAGAGACTTTCTTAATTATGCATTTGAATTTGAGGAAGATATGACATCAGATGATAGCATCTCCACATCTCCTCTTGGCCAGGTGAGCACCCAGCACTTGGACAGGTTACAACTCCAGCCCATGCCCTTGGACTCAGAGGACTCCTCTTCCCAGAAGAGGGGCTGTGCTGTCAGCTGGGAGGGACCTCAGAGCAACGAGCTGTTGGATTGGAGGTTCTGAGGGGCAGAGACCCTTTGGAGCTGGGCTGTTTGTGAGCAGCCAGGCTGACAGGCTGCTTTTATGCTGCTGCTAAGTCACGCATGTACAGTACTGGTGGGGCTGGAACTGTGCTAGGCTTGTGTGGAGATCAGTGGGGAAAACAGAAGGAGTGACTGGGAGAGCTCCCTTCCCGTAAATCACAGAATCACAGAATCACAGAATTATCAAGGTTGGAAAAGACCTAGAAGATCATCCAGTCCAACCATTACCAATACTTCCCAGCTAAATCATACCCCTCAACGCAACATCCAAACATTTCTTGAACACTCCCATGGTCGGTGACTCCACCACCTCCCTGGGCAGTGCATTCCAATGCCTGACTACCCTTTCCGAGTAGTAATACTTCCTAATGTCCAGCCTGAACCTCCCCTGGTGCAGCTTGAAACCATTCCCTCTAGTTCTATCACTGATTACACGAGAGAAGAGGCCGACCCCCAGCTCACCACAACCTCCTTTCAGGAAGTTATAGAGAGCTATAAGGTCTCCCCTGAGCCTCCTCTTCTCCAGGCTGAACAATCCCAGCTCCCTCAACCGTTCCTCATAAGGCCTGTGCTCCAGACCCCTCACCAGCTTCGTAGCCCTCCTCTGAACACGTTCCAGGGCCTCAATGTCTTTCTTGCAGTGAGGGGCCCAAAACTGAACACAGTACTCGAGGTGCGGCCGCACCAATGCCGAGTACAGGGGGACAATTACCTCCCTGTTCCTGCTAGTAACACTGTTTTTCATGCAAGCCAGGATGCCGTTGGCCTTCTTGGCCACCCGGGCACACTGTTGGCTCATGTTCAGCCGAGCATCAATCAGTACCCCCAAGTCTGTTTCCTCAACACAGTCCTCCAGCCACTCCACCCCAAGCCTATAGCGCTGCCTGCGGTTGTTGTGGCCAAAGTGCAGGACCCGGCATTTGATCCTGTTGAACCTCATCCCATTGGCTTCGACCCAGCTCACCAGTCTATCCAGATCCCTCTGCAGGGCCTCGCTACCCTCAGGCAGATCGACACTCCCTGCCAATTTGGTGTCATCCGCGAACTTACTGAGGGTGCACTCAATGCCCTCATCCAAGTCATCAATAAAGATGTTGAAGAGGACAGGCCCCAGCACCGACCCCTGGGGAACACCACTCATGACTGGTCTCCAACTGGATTTGACTCCATTTACCACCACTCTCTGGGCCCGGCCTTCCAGCCAGCTCCTTACCCAGCCGAGAGTGTACCCATCCAAGCCACGGGCTGCCAGCTTTTGCAGGAGAATAGCATGGGAGACAGTGTCAAAGGCTTTGCTGAAGTCTAAGTAGACCACATCAACCGCCTTTCCTTCATCCATCAGACGAGTCACAGGATCATAGAAGGAGATCAGATTGGTCAAGCAGGACCTGCCTTCACGAACCCATGCTGGCTAGGTCCGATCTCCTGGTCATCCCACACCTGCCGCATGATCTCCCTCAAGACAATCCGTTCCATTACCTTCCCTGGCACCGAGGTCAGGCTAACAGGCCTGTAGTTCCCCGGATCCTCCTTACAACCTTTCTTGTAAATGGGAGTCACGTTGGCAAGCCTCCAGTCTTCTGGGACCTCACCCGTTAACAAGGAGTGCTGAAAGATAACGGAAAGCGGCTCAGCGATCACCTCCGCCAGTTCCTTCAGCACTCTCGGGTGAATCTCATCCGGACCCATGGACTTGTGGCAGTCCAGTTGGAGTAGTAATTCCCTGACCACTTCTTCAAGAATCACAGGGGGTTCAGTCTGCTCCCCAGCCGAGACTACCAAGCCAGAGCGTGGGGAGCCCTGGGAATAACTGAGATGACTTTTAAAGGCAGACGTAAAGAAGGCATTCAGAACCTCTGCCTTTTCCTTATCCTCTGTGATCACATTCCCAGCCTCGTCCAGTAAAGAATGGAGATTCCCCTTTGCCCTCCTCTTACAGTTGATGTATTTATAAAAGAGTTTCTTGTTTGTTTTTACCCCAGCGGCCAGCTTAGATTCAAGCTGGGCTTTTGCCTCTCTGATTTTCCTTCTACACGTCTTAACAGCCTCTTTGTAGTCATTCTGAGTTGCTCTTCCCTCCTTCCACAGGCGATAGATGCTCTTTTTCTCCCGCAACCTTAAGAACAGCTCCCTGTTCACCCACGCCGGTCTTCTTCCCCGCCGGCTCATTTTGCTGCTCAGGGGGACCGCCCGCTCCTGCGCCTTTAAGACTTCCTTCTTCAAGAGCGACCAGCCATCTTGGACCCCTTTGTTCGCTAAGACTGAACGCCAGAGGACTGCCCCTACTAGTCTTCTGAACAAATCAAAGTCTGCCCTCCGGAAGCCTAAGGTGGCAGTTTTGCTATTCTCCCTCCAGGCTCCACCTAGAATCGAGAACTCTACTATTTCGTGGTCACTCCGTCCAAGACAGCCCCCAACCTCCACATCTCCCACCAGACCTTCCCTGTTTGTGAATAGCAGGTCTAGCGGGGCAGCTCCTCTCGTGGGCTCTCTCACCAGCTGCTCACAAATGATTGTGTTCTCTGTTTCTTCCCATGAGTATCTAAGTATATTGCTACTTATATGTATAACTAGAACTGGACTGCAGTTCTGCAGTAAAGTGCATCTGGAAAGATATATTTTTTTAATTTCCTCCCCATAGTGCTTATCTAACTCTTCAACAGAATGAGGAATTCTTAGCACGATGCTTAACAACAGATCAATGCCTATAACTTCAGAAATATTTATTAAAGTAAAAAAAATAAGCAAATTTTCCCTGATATCAGACCCCTTCAAAGGCCACCAGGTAAGTTATCTGACACACTGTGATATCCTTACAGTTTAGCACTATCACATTTTGTTCCTATTAGTAAAGGAACTAGAGCTAGGAACTGGAACTTCCTTCCGACAAATCTTAGTGAGGTGTTTTTGTTAGAACTGACTCCTGATTTGTCCTCTGCTGGCTCTAATACCATGCTTTGCTGTATAACAGAGCCAGGCCTTACAGTTTTTCCATCTCGTGTCTGCCCGTTTCCAGAAACTTTGACCCTTTTAATATGAGGATAGCCTTGGCCTCAGTTGCTTTTCCTTTCATGCAACCTTAGCTTGGTGCTTTTCTTCCTAGTCGGGCAACAGGAGGAGTGGCCCTTCACATCATCCTAAACATGCTGCATTCTAAAGAGTACTGAGGTTACTGAGAGTGAAACTCCTGAGACCCTGGGCAGTAAACACAGGCACTGAGCTTCCTGTTATGAATTTCTTTATTTGTTTTCTTGTTTCTTAAATTAAAAATACTTTTATTTTATTTTATTTTTTTTTTTTGGTCAGGGATACAGAGCTTATTCAAAAATTGCAAACAATCTTGACCTCAGTCTCCTTACTTAGATATATCTAGACTAGACTTTGCTTTCTTGTTATAACTTGCATTACTTGTTTGCCAATTAGTGGAGTTGGTGAAGACATTTGCAATTGTAAGAGCTAATCTAAGAATTCCAAGAAGATGTGTTGCAGCAGTCAGACTTTTGTGGTTTACCTTTGGTTGTGCACTGAAGTAACTCACAAGTATTTGCCCTGTGGAATGAGCACTTGCGGAGTGTTCAGACTTTCACTTACAAGCATGTTAACCAGCTCGAGGTAACTGGCAATCAATTAAGTTGGGCCACACATCAAAAACCAGTGTAATACACTCCTAATTTCAAATTGAATTAAAAAAAAAAAAGAAAGAAAAAAAAAAAAAAAAAGAAAAGGGTAGTATAGACTCAGCTAAGTGGTTATAGTGCTGAAGAATGGGAGATATATAGAGTGCCTAGCCCAGAAAAATGTGTTTGAGGAGTCCGTGGGCAGAGAGAGAACAGCCCGCTGGATGGCCTCCCGGAGAGAAAGTGGGAAGCTGGCTGCTCTCTGGAAACCCGAGAAAAGGAATACGATGCAAGCCTTCCCACAGTGGATAACAAATGCTGACAGTAACAGTGGTTTGAAGAAGCAGATTAAAAAGTGGTACAATCCTTTCATAGAAAGAAATCCTATCACAGAAAAAGGTGTAATCCTTTCGTAGTGCCATCCTTTCTCAGCCCTAACAGTCTGTTTCATTTTATGGGCAAAACTAGAACAGGAATCTATGTCTTAATTTAAAGTGGTCAGAGAAAAATAATCACATGTGGTCCTTCCTAACATGAGAGTGGTGAACTGCAGAACTGGCCACTGAGTTAGCCATTGGAGGTAGTTGTGATGATCAGCATGTTTTGGAATTGTATGGCTTGATTGTTGTATGATGTCTATACTTAATTCATTGACAGCAAGCACATATTTCAGAGTAAAACTAACAGCCAAACATAGCTGGTACTGAAATAAAATGGATCATAATGTACAGACTGCTCAAATAAATGTTTATATTACAACAAATTGAGCATCCTCTGCCATTTATTTTCATTCTATGGAGAACAATTAGAGGATAATGATAAATAAAGGATATATGAGGCAATAAATGGTGTTCACGGGTGCTTAAACACCAAAGAGAAGTGAAAATATTTGATAACTACAGACATCGTTTATGGAATCAAACAGACCCTTCTTCCTCTGTAGGCTCACACATTATATCGCAAGTCACAGGATGATTTACGAGATAAAAAAGAGAGGAAGAAAAGTGTGTTTCTTACTTGATATTTTGGAAATCCCATACTAAATTCAGCTCAAAGGTTAAACTCATTTGTGTGCTTCAAGGATATAAATTCTGGGAGAGAAATTGGGCTGCACAGGAGGTAAAGTGTCCAGTGGGGATTCTGAGAAATGAGAAAATCTAGTGGGACTGGGGGTGATGGGAGAGTATGAAAATCAGTGGAAGTAAATTAGGATCATTTCCTCTCTTCCACACTACTGCCCTAGGCAACAGCGATGGGTTGGTAGCTCTAACCCAAGAGCAGCTTATGGCCAAAGGAGTTCTTTTGTCTTGGGGAAAGTGAGAAACATCAACAGCTGGAAGAAACAGAGAAGTGGCCATCCTCTCCGCTCACTCTCTACTGAGGCAGGGAGACAAAGATACCACCCAGGGTGATTTAGGGGAGCAGAAACACCAGGCAAATAGCGGCACTAGGCTGCTGCAACCTCCACCATGTCTACATCCTGATCTTGCCATATATCCTCACTTTCTCAGAAATAATTACAAGACAGAGCAAAAATCAATTAGCTGATCAAGGGAGTGACCTGTGTGGAAATTCAGTGATGTATCTGAACTAAGACTATGTCAATAAAACCTTCAGTCACAGTACGAATTGAGCCAAGAGTGAGATACATTTTCCCATAACTTCATGAATAGCCAGTTCCTTAAAATTGAAGAGCCATGTTCAGCCCACTTTAGGGCGTAGTCTTTTCCACCCTGACAACATATTTCTACGGTAACTACTCTTACCAGACGTGTCTACGTATATATACGTGTATGTAAATAGCTAGTAGATAAGGTACAAGTAAGTGGTGCTAAAAGTACGTCAGTTCTTCCGTTGTGTTGCACGTCTCCTGTTGCGCGCTGCCAGTGCACAGTTCTGCAGAGCCTGCCATTAGCAGAGACTCACAGCTAAGGGATTTTTTTTTGACTAGAGATCTTTGTTGTGGTTTACCGGCAGCAGCACGTTGCTGCACCAAATTAGCAGGAAAGGTCCCACCCTCCACTGCGATGCCAACAGGGAAAACTGGAGCTTCTCCAATGCCTAATGCACAAACCAGGCAGCAGTTGCAGTTCTGGACAGAGAAAGCATGTCAGTCAACGTGGTTGCCCTGTGCAATGCAGTAAGGAGGAAACACTTCCTAATCTGTCAGCTTTTGGAGCTAACATGTCAAATAAGGTCTTTTTGGGGATCTATACAAATAATTAAAGAACGATCAGGGAAAAAAAAAAAGAAATTTTCATCCTCTGTTTCCTTATTTCTTGGTCTCATGAATCCCCCTTCTTGCTGGATGAGGTGGGAGCTGAGTGGTGGAGCCAAAGCATGTTTAACTGTGTGGAATTCTTTTTTCATTTCTTGGATAATTTTTTAACTTTCTTTGCTTTTCTTGCTTCACATTTTCCAAAGCATAATGGTCTGAGAAGTAACAGGCTCTGTCATGTCTTTAAGGCGCTAGAAACTTTCCGCTTGTCTCTGAAGTGTATATGTTAAGGAATGGGCCTTAGAGAACAAGATCCAAAAAGTTCAGGCTTGTATAACGCCCAAGTTATGCAGAATTTAGCACTGATGTAGGGGTCTGCAATCCACTGTGAGTGTAGTCCCACCCACAGCAGCCCACCTCATCTCTTTGCCTTTCGGAGAAACTGGAGACAATTTAAGATACAGCGGAAAACTTCTCTGACTTCCTTAATTTCTATTGCAGCTTTTGTCCTGTGGTTGCTTCCTCTTGGCAGGACTCAGTGCACAGGTAGCTGCTTTCTGCTGGAGGCCATGTATAATTCACCAAGTGGGTGCTCCTCTGTTTTGCTCCCTTCTGGGGCAGCCTACGATATGTGCTCCTAGATGGCACTGCTTTGCTGAACTAGGGAAAAAGGCATGATAGTTTTGGCCACATTAATAAAAACATCCAGACAGACAGATAAAAAGCAAAAGATCTAGAGGGGAAGACTCGCTTTCATCTTCTGCTCTTTTTCGTGCAATAATTCTCAAGAGCTAAGCTTAAACGCTATTAGAAAGGGAGTGTCCCCTTTTCAGCCTTACAGTTATTCAGCAAAATCTGTCTCCCACCTTCTTGGCCTCTCCTAGCCTCATGTCTTGTGCTCTAAGTGGAGGCCAGCTGTAGCAGGTGTCCTGCCTTCACCATGTCCATATGAGGGTGTCCTGGGACACAGTAGAGTGAATCAGAATCCCCACTGGATGGGCACCAAAACATGTACCACTTCCACAGGACCATCAAACAGGAGGTGAATGCCAGCCTCTTGGTATTTGCGAGCAAGGCTGCAGCAACAGGGGATGAGCTTTTGGAGGAAGCAGCCATCCACTGTCGGGGGACACCCAGGTCATGGCTTCTCATCACCTTCAGCCAGCTCAGCTTAGTCAAGGTGATGCTGCCTCAGTGCATGCAGTAGCGAAGGATAGAGATTTAAAGCAAATCTTCAGTGCCTACAGCCTCTCAGGTGTCTAAACAAGTTAGGAGAGGTTTTTTTTGGCTCACCGTTCTCCACTTAGGCATCTAGATTCTGCATAAGTTGCACTTTAGGTGCTTTGCTGTTTTCTTTGGATTTTGCCCTCAGCTGTGAGCAGGAACACAGGTTTGCTCTGGCACGTGTTGTAACAGGACAATGTCACCCATTGACTGAATCCCAGAAATCCACTCCCTGTTGCCTCTTCTTCCCTCCCAGTTCTTAAAATTTGTGACAGTGATTAGAAAACTCTACCTACCATTCTGTTACTGCAAACAAGTCTGTGAACTCAACTTCCCGGACCTTTGATCCAGTTTAAATCCACAGCTGCCAAAATAATTCTCTCACTAGTAAAAACTTCACTTTCTGCTCAGCAGCTGCACCCTTCCAAAATAGATGTATCTATCTATGATACTTGTTTTTCAGTCTGGATTGTTTGTTTTCTTTAATAGTAAACCCAATTAAAGCGCCACTCTTCTCTCTGAGGTGACACCATACACCCCAGATTGCTGTAGAACTAGGGAGCAGTGCAGTTAGAGACCTGGAAATATCTCCATGCTACAGGTTTTGGGTATGACATGGCACAGGCTGCCAAACTTGGGTTTGTATGGCAGCACTCCTCAGTGGTTTAATGATGCCTCCTTCCCCCCAGTTCTGAGAATCTCTACAAGTTTTATTTTATCCTAATTAATTTTTGCTCCTCTTTGATTTTGTGGCCGACTTTTTCCATCATGTCTTAAAGAACAGATGAATTGTCTGTGAAACTGAGGTCGTTCAGCCATTACCCTCTGTAGCTCTTCGTCTTTCCTCTTCCCCAGGGAAGCAAACCCACTGAAGCAAGTTTTTTAAGATATTTGCAAGTGAAACTGCAAAGTATTTGGCCTTGGTTTTTAATTTATATATTCTGGCCCAGAGTGTAGGCCAATTAAATCCCTGTTTTCATGGAAATTTTACATGCAGTCCTTGTATAGATGCATATGCAGTATAAGCCACTGCTTGTTTTAGATATAAGTGCTATACCGTAATAATCACTTATCATCGCTAGTCAAAAATAATTTTAAACAGACTCAGGCTTTGTTTGCTGGGAGAAGCGTTACTTAGCAGGAGAAGAGTGCATGGACAGCTCTGCCACTGGGGAAATGGCAAAATGAGGCATTTAATTCAAGAACAAGTTATTTTTATTGTTGTTGCTGTTACTGCACAAGTCCTGTAATTTATGAAATAAATTGGAAAAAAAATACAAGATCAAGGAGATTTTCAGTGGTTTTAAAATGAAGACAATTATTATGGTATTATGGTATCATCTGCCATTGACACATAGCTGTGGTAAAGTGATACAGTGATGGCTCACCCCTGTAAACTATATTTGGCGTGGGAACCTTCAGCAGGGGTGCTAAGGAGTTAGAGAACTGTGAAAGAAACGCCTGCAGAAATGGGTAGAACTGTCACAGAAGGGTAAAGAAAGCACTGGGAGACTCTGCTCGCAGCCTTCCCACCTCTCAGGGCACTGTTTGCTCACTAAAACTCCTCATCCTCAGTGTGCTTCTCTGGGGATCAGCCTCTAAAATTTGGCAGAGCCACATTATAGTGGCCTTTGACTGGCTGCTTTGCAGTTTATATTGCCCTTGTGCCTCTCTGTTAAATACAGTAATTGCTTGCTGCGATTTCTGTTTGTTCCTTGTGTGTATAATGACATGTTTTTACCGATAGCTACAGATTTATATATAGCCTAGGTGACTTAATTAAGAAAAGTAACTTCCTCTGCCCCAAATATCTCAGTACTGAAGGATTTATTCATGAAAGTAGAAAAAATAAAAGCAAGCAGTTTGCCGTACCTGGAAGGTTTTTTTATCCTGAGAAATAAATGGAGATGTGAAACCATGGACATGGATGATTCCACCATCGTTAGGAAGAAACCAGCCTCTTTCAGCAGTGAGCAGGAGTGGACAAATTTTATTCAGCCAAAGGAAGACAGTAGATATATTACATCTCACTGAATTTGATCAGGGTGAGGAGCATGTTTTGTCTTGCAAAAGGCTGTGTAACATCTTTAATAACCACAAGAACTAAGTCTTTCCTTGGAGATTTAGCACAAAGCCTTTCTGCCTGCAGTGTGGCTCTGCCCTGGGGTGCAGAGTGAGACCAGGAATAGCATTGGGCGGTTTGCTGTGTGCAATGCCAGGGAAAAAAAATTGTATTTAAATGTGATGGTTTCCAAAAGTAGCTAAAACGAGGAGGTTATAAATTATTAACCTGTAAGGCTGGAGGTTTAGGAGACTGCCACTTGTGTGTCCTGGAATAGTTTCTGCTACCTTTTTGGTACAGAGCAGAACCTTTCATTTTGTTATTGCTTCTCAGCTGAATTTGTAGCAGCTGCATTTTATCTAATCCTTGCAGCACTTCTTTCCACCCAAAAAAAAAAAAAAAAAAAAAAAAAAGGAGAAAGAAAAGCGTAACCTATTTTTGCATCATTATTTATTTTTTTGTTGTTGTCAGTGTTACCCATATTTTCAGTACTTTCATGTTGAATCCATTAGTTCTCATCTTGCCATATCCTATCACTCCTTTGCAGGACCCTGTCCCGTCTGAGAAAAGGAAGGGAGGAGAAAGTGGCAATCTGTGATTAGAAACAGCCAAGACTAAGAAGCAGAGGCTACTTAATATTATTATTAATGCTTCTTTTTTTTCCTCGGAAGTCCATTATGTTCATGGTGTTCAAAAAAGGAAAATACTTCTGATGCTGTCATGCAGAAGATACATATATTATGCTTTAAGTAAGTAAGTTCTTAGTTCAACAGCTGGTTTCTGGGCTATTAGTTTGTGATGGCAGAAAACACAATAAAAGCATTTACTAATGATAGAGAAAACCAGGATGAAATTATGAGAACAGCTCAACCTGTATGTGTCAGATGGACCCCTGTTCATGATAGGGGCAACTTAAGGATGAGAAACTGCTGGGGACGGTGGCTACAGCTTTGCCCTCCAAACGTGCACGTGGATCGTGTGTGTCCTTTTGAATGGAAAGAAAGCATGTGTGTAAGCTTTCTAGAAAATGGCATATGGTTTACTTCTACGTGCATAATGTGTATTAAAACAGATTAAAAATAATAGATAATATCAATATTTTGTACTGTGCTGCTGAAATTGCGTGCATGACATCTCCAGGGGTGCAAAAATTAAGCACTGTTAAGCACCAAATAAGGAATGGAGTAATGCAATCACTGGAATAGTCTTTCTGTTCTGCAATTTAGTACTACGTTTTATTTACTTTACTTTTGCACTCAGTGTTGTTATTGCCTGTTTTAAAATTCACAACAAACCAAACTGCTGATAGCTCACGTTATATTCCAAAGTATTAGAAGAAGAAGTACCATACACAGGAAATGCGTGCATACAGCATATTTGAAGAAACTCAGATCGAGATCCAATTATTTGTACACATGGGTACATCTGTCTTTATCAACACACTCTGTTTGGGCTGTCTTCCCACAAACAGCTTAGGTGTGAGTCGCACAGCAGCGGTATATCATTCCCTTCCTCTGTTTATTTTTGGCAACTACAAATACCGTAGAGGATATTTGTTTTTGCAACACCGTAATGATGAAATAGATTTGCTGGCTGCAGCCACAAGAATTCTAAGCAGGTTTCATTTGTTTAATCTCTGCAGTTTTGTTGTAAAAATTCCTAACTGTCTTGGACAAGTAGTTAGGAAAAATCTGGATGTTTGGGTTTATGGTTACTGGAATTTTTTATAGCACCTGAAAAATTATGGGGGATGGCATGGGTGTCTGCAGCTACAGATTGACCAGTGGAGAAAAGTTACTAGTGCCATGGGCTTTGTGGCATGAACCCATTTCCCCATCAGACTCACCGCAGTGTGCCCTTAGAACGGTAGGATAGGCTGGCTTCACCCCCTGGGACATATTTCCCATGTGAGTCATCTTCAAAAGAAAAAGGCATTCTTCTGGAGACATTCAAGGTCAAGCTGGACAGGGCTCTGAGCACCTGATCGAGTTGTAGGTGTCTCTGTTCATTGCCGGGGAGGTGGACTAGATGGCCTTTTAGGGTCCCTTCCAACCCAAATAGTTCCATCGTTCTATGAAAGTGCCTATGTTAGCTAAAGTAGCTAAATGTTAGGGGAAACAAGTCACTGATTTTTATTTTTCAGCACTGAAGGTCATAGAACCATAGAATCATAGAATGGCCTGGGTTGAAAAGAACCTCAAAGATCATCTAGTTTCAAACCCCCTGCCACACCCCCAATTTGGAGTTCAAATGGATGGTGCCCTTCATCCCCCTGTATATAATATCAGGATTTTTCATTATTGTTATTTCATATTTATTTTTGACATCACATTTCTTAATGGAAATATTCACCTTTGATGTGGCAAAGGCAAAGAAAATCTAGGCACAGATCACCACTGACAGCCATTATTTCCTCCACCAGACCCACCCTACCTAACTTCAGGCACTTAATGAAAGTGCTTTGGAGCTGTCTGTACCAAAAAGGAATATCCTTCTGCAGCAGTGAGACTCTTCCAGCAGCTCTTGGAGTGGAGGAGGCTGGAAGCAGATCGGTGTCAAGAAGCAGCAGGTGGGACCTGAGGCACCTCTGGAATATCCTCTTTATCCCTACCCTGAGCCAAGCAGCCTCATCCCACAAGCAACCTGCAAATCAGCCCAAGGCTGAAGACACGAAGAAGTACAAGAAAAGAACAGCATGCTGCTCCATCTGCTTTGCTTGCAGTGCTACCTCACATTTTTTTCCCTTGTTGCTTGGAGTCTAGCAAGCCCAAGAGCTATGAGATACTGCTTAGACTCAGATGAGCTGTTTTGATCTGTCACCTTCTGCTTGTCTGCAGCTGAAATGCCGAGTTTCTTCTGATCAGCATGTAGCAATTTGGTCATCCAGATCCTGCTTGTACAAACTATTTGCTGTCATTGTCCACCAAATTTTCCTCAAAGATACAAAACCATGAAAAGTATAACAGAAGAAATAGGGCTTATTTGCTTTTTAACTTTTTTTTTTTCTCACTTTATTTCTTGTGCTTTTAACCTCTGCCTCAATACCGCGTCTGCTACTACTTATAGTTTACAAACGACCCTCTTGTACATGTGTACCCATGGATTTTCATCATGCTGAATATGCAATTTTCCTTTTTTAGATTTTTGTCCTGCTCTTTAATAGCATTTTAATGCATTTTCATTACTGTCCAGTTTCATTACTCTGTTTATTAACTCTGACCTGAAGAACACTTCTTGGGATTCCATTTCTAAAGGAAATCTGCTGTGTAAAGTGTTAAACTTTGCATTTTCCTTCTGCTTCTTCCATTGAATACTCCTTTAGAGTATACTAGGACACTGCTAACAAAACAGATTCTATAGATTGTATTAGTTTATATTTCTAAATAAATCATGAAATTGCAGAACAATAGAATCTCAGAATTGCTTGAGTTGGAAGGGACAACTAGTCCAACCCCCCTGCAATGAACAGGGGCACCTACAGCTCAATCACATTGCTCAGAACCCTGTTCTGCCTGACCTTGACTGTCTCGAGGAATGGGGCTTCAACCGCCTGTCTGGACAACCTGGGCCAGTGCTTCACCGCAAATAAAATCAGCTCATCAACACTGTAATATTTTGTGACAAATTGTTTTTGCTTCAGATTGGTGACCTAAAACTATCCTACATGAGCTCTAATCCTGAGGCTACTACCTATCCTGAGATGGCAGTGTTAATCCTGAGATTAACAATGGAGAAGACTTTCAAGAATTTTTCTAAATAACATCTACAAATTAACAGGAATGTTTTTATTATTGAATAACTAGCAACGGTATAGGATCTTAACCAAAAACAGGGACTCCAGTACATGCAATTCTATGCAGAGAGATAATGAAAGATGGTTCCTATTTGTAGGGCTTACGATGTACATGGCATTAGGGAGATGGCAGACGGCCACAGGCAAGGGGGAATAAAACTGAAACAGTAGCATTCAGCATTTGATATGCAGCAGATTTAGATGATGGAAGGGATAATTTTTATTGTCAACTCCGGGTTATAGTATAATGCAGACTTCATATTTTCCTCAGGTCATGCGTACACATATATTTGGTTGCAGCTGGCTAGTATTTGACATAGACCAATCTTTGTGTTTATATTTGGGAAGTAGGATTTTCAGATGAGTCTTTGAAAAAATTTTCTCAGAAGTAAGAGGTTTTTTTTTTGTTGTTTTTTGTTTTTTTGTGGGGATTGGCGAGGGAAACAAAACAACTGGCCTTTTGAATTTGACATTTCAATAATTTAGGGATTAATTGTTATTTTTTCTACAATGTTAACCTTGGTCAGCAGATAATTACACGAGCCTGTGATCTCTGAGTGACAGGGTTGAGAGATCAGGTTGACATCAGCAAAGCATCCCACCTTGCAATCGTGTAAACACATGCTTAGCCTTACACCCTTCAATGCACAAGTCACATGGACACGTATCTTCTGTGTTTGTGACTCAAGATTATTTTGTTCAGACAATGAAGAGTAGTTACCCAGCAGAATTTTTATGGTGCTCCATTTTATAATAATCTATTGCCATTTTACTAGTGTTTATTTTCAATGTATAGTTTGCTGGCACTGAAGCCATTTCAAATATGATTTTAAACATGAGTATAGATTATATCTATTCTAACAACTTTATCTCCACAATAAATAAATACGAATTTTAAAATTCATCACTCTGTAATTTTCAGCTAGTGCATTAAGTAATTACACATTCTGTGGTGATAACACATTCAAGGTTTGTTGTTTTTTTATGATACCACAAGCTGGCGAGACACCTAGATCAGGCGTGTTAATGCTAATTGGCATATAAAGCATAAATCTGAGGGAGCCTGGATTCCTGCCTTTTTGCCAGTTTTTTGTTGATTGGAAACGGAATTCTTTTTATCCTAGCATTTACTATTCAAAAATGCCAGGCAATTCACTGCTGTCTTTCCTCAGTGCATTTTAATCCATCAGCTCTGTTATTCCTTTAATGCCTTGTAGTTTGTTTTTAATCCAGTAGACTAAATCAGTTTTCCTTTTAACTGTCTTTCAAAATCAATCATACAGGACCTCCAAATGCAAAAAACAAACAAACAACAAAAAAACCACCAACAAAAAACCAACAATTGGCTCTGATGAAATAGCTACACCACTGATGAGGTTTTTATTTGCTTTTTGTTTGTGGACATGTATAACCTAGTGATAACAGCAGTGATGTACTTAATTTGAAATATAATAGTTTACCAACTGTCAGGTGAATGTACTTCGTTACTGCCCCTGGAAGTTTTGTATTGAATATTTCAAGATTTCTGGGAATTCATCTGCCTTCAAGTATGTGAATCCTACCCTGAGATCTGACCCTTAAATATCCCTTGGTCTGAATTTATTCACTCTGTATTCTTTGCTACCCTCATTTTTATTCTACAAGTAAATATTATTATTTTTAAACCACATGAAAGACTCCAAAGCCTGCTCTGGGCCAACCATGGCATAGTTCTTCTTGGAAAGAACTTATCACAGAAGGAAAATGTTGGAAGTCTCTTTTTGAATCCAGACTATCTGATAACTTGGCCCTGACCCTCAAAAAAATCCTTAGCTATAACAGAAGGACAATGTGATCCCACTTCAGTGGGATCAGTGAATGTGCAAAGGCAAGTAGATGTAGAGGATCATAGAAGACAAAATGGCACAAACATTTTAGATAACTGTAAGTAACCAAGACAGAGAGCTTTCAAAAGTTACTACCTGCCAATGGAAGAAGAGATCAATTGATGGTGTTGAAAATAATGCCATGGATCCAATATGTACTTCAGGAAGCCCCTGACGCATGCTTCTCAGCAAACAAGACAATACTCTAGGGAAAATCACTCCATATTTGCTTTAATCTTTATATTATTCCATGAAGTCACTGACAGCTACACCTGGAAGGAGGAAAGAGTGAGGTGGACTTCTGAGCCGTCAAGCATGTCTGCTCCTACACTTACAACCATATATCATCACCTGTCAGTGAAAGGACACTGTCAATCAAGGCTTTGTATACGGTCCCTTACTTCCCTTGTCCTTTAAAAAATAAAAAATAAAATTGAAGTCATCTTAGATACTGAAGGCCTACACTGTTCCGTAAATTGGAATCTATAAATCAGAAATTATATATCATTTATAGACAAATGTACTTATTCACTATGTCTATTCTACTTACTTCCTGTAGAACATTATATGGTCTTGGTTAGGTTTCTGTGACCCCTTGGGATCTGCTCTCAGTAGTGATCTGTGTCATTCAGTATTTTGTCAGCTGCAGCATAGCTCAACATACTCCTTTTTGGTCCATGACCTTATATATAAGACAAAGACTTTGACTTTCACTACGTAATCTTGTTGTTTACAGATAAACCTGGATTTCCTGCAAGAGAGGACTCAGTTGCGTCTCAGCTCAGTGCAGGAAAACTACATTGTAATGAATGTAAATGGAATATCTTTAATGTTTCATTTCATTAGTACCTGAGACACTTCAGTGTCAGTCTTTGCAAGAAATGAACTCTCCTCCCAGTTGATTTTTTATTACATTCCTCCAGAAAATGGAAGAATGTTTAGTACAACTAGGCAGATGTCTGTATTCAAAGATTAATTTTGGCATCTGCTTCCTTAACTCAAGATTTTAACAAGATCATATATCTCCTAACACATTATTTACACAACTGATAGAAAGATGATATTAGTCATAGCCTTGGATATCAATACACGTAATCCATGTGATTTCTGTGCAGTATGTCTTGGTGCTTTCCCAAACAGATATTTCCATGCATGCTCCATTCGTACCAAACTTCATATTTTGGTATTTCTCTGGCCAAGCTCTCACTCTGATGATAGATTACATTTCTTCCCTTTATGCTCTACTTTGACCAAAGAGATTGTTATTTCCAGTGATATTTCTCCTAACATATTCTGGGGGTCTGGCTGCATAGCTGAGGTGTGGCGAATCCAGTCAGAATTGCAACAGATTCTGCTGCACATGGCCCCAGGGCACAGTGGTTGCTCCTATTTTTGAGGTGGCATCATGGATACCTCATTGACAGTGGCAATTAAGCTATTGACTTCCATATGGAATGTCTTGTTATTGTTGTGAGTACAGAGTATTTTAAAAAGAGTACTGGGACCAGAATGAAATGTTGCTTTTGAAAACATGACAAATTTTGGAAACTTTACAGCTTTTGGTATTTTAAGACAGGACTAACATCTATCTGGAGTGTTGTTGTTGTTTTTGTTGTTTTTTTTTTTTTTTTCCCCTGCTTAAATTGTATCCTGGATGCCTTTCTATATTTAGTTCCGTCTTTACTTGTTATGAATGTACAAGACTATATATAGGATATAAGGTACCCGTGTATCAGATAATAATTGTACAAGCTCTCCCACCAATCTAGGTAAGACTTTCACCCCTGGGCCTATGAAGCCTGAAGCAGTGACAGGAGAGCTGTCATGTAGACAAGCTGCTGCTGTAATCACATGACAATCCCAATGCGGGCTCAGGAATCACAGATTTACACTGACTATTCAAGCAGACAATTAAATTTCATCACCATTTTTAAATTTTTATTTTAATTTTTATTTTTTTGATGTCTAGTAGGACACTACCTTATTATGAGGAGGAAAGGGCTGCATTCAGTACTTTTGGGATATAAAGGCATAGTTTCTGGGTGCATACACAGGTAAAATGTACAATGTAGTGCTTAAGGTACTCCAACTTAATTGGATGTCAAGTGGAACATAGCATGACAACTGTCATAGTGTCAAGATCTGTAAACCACTTGCATTCTCATGAAATAAACCCCATTTTATTGTTTCCCTGAATCGTTCTCAATTGAGTGGTCCCTCCAAGATCAGTCCCACTGATGAAGTGTTTCTGGAGACTGATGCTTCTGAAATGGATCTAAATCAGACAGAAAGTGCAGAATCTGGGCCTGTGTCTTCTTCCTTAATTTGTGTTCAGAGGATCTGCTGGATTTCTTCTACACATTTCTTTGGTATATGAGGTCTAGAGAAAATGGTAGGCAACTCTGATTCTACTGAATTTATGGTGTGTAGAGTCACAGAAAACACATGTTCACTATGGTCTAGCAAACCAGACTAAAAATTAAGCATTGTGAATTAATCAGTTCCAAGAATTTTCCATGCTCATTAGTGGAAAAAGTTTGTGTTAGTGGTTCATTCACCCAAAAGTATGGAAGCAGTATCTTAAGCAGTGAAAATCCCATAGCCCTGCAATGTAATCTGGCAGCACTGAGAAGATGGGAATGGAGGGCAGGCACAGAGAAAATGTGGATAAACACGGGAAGACAAACAGTGAATAAGGTCTCTTTAGGACTAATCTTCCTGGAGGCCCCCCAAAGTCTGAAGTCTCTGACCATTACAGGTAATATCTGAAACAAGTTCTGTCATATTGTTGAGTTAGTTTACCTCATACATTATTTTCCTTTTGCTTGGCTTTGATGTGCAGCTCTTGGCTATGGTGCTTATTCTACCTGGAAAGAAAGAAGACGAAACAGTCCACCTGACACCAGATGGGATATATTTCCAGCTGGAACGTCAAGTAAATCAACACCATGGCTCAGAAGCAGTTTCTGGCTTAAAGTACTTAGTGTTTTGTTTTGTGTGTGCAGAGTCCTGTTACGGGACTACATGCATTGTGTTCCTCTGCTACTAACTGAAAAGGAAAAGCAGTGTTTTGTAACCATGACATACCCTGTTATCTTCCCCAAGTGATGAGCTCATCCAGATTACTCCAAGGGGATACTTATATTTTATCAGTGGCGCCTTGTTGCACAATTTCCAGTTTCTTTCTTGAAGATACAATAAAAGATTTATGTCTGAAGGACTATGATGTGGTTTCCATCTAAGAGCAAAACAATTCCTTCTAAAAAAATACCATATCCCCAAATGATTTCATAATTGCAAACAGTGTTGATGAGTTCTGTGGCTTAAATGAGTTTATAACATATTTGCTGTGTTTTCTAGTGAATATTTTTTTATGTACTTAGTAGGGAAAATAATTAAAATCCCCCTGACATTTCAAATTGACACAAAATAAATGTGATCCATTAGTTGATGTGTACTGTAATAAGTCATTTTTCTCATTTTATTCCAAATTTGTTTCAAATATTTTTCTTGCTCTCTCCTCTCTCTTGTATGTGTGTGTGTTGAATATTGCAGGTCTGAAAGTCAACTATGTCTCTCATTATCAGACATCAGAAAGGCTTTTTTCCTTTTGTGTTTTCATGCCACTGAAGGATAAGCAAGCCTCTGAATACTGCATGTTTCTGATGTATGGGCAAAATTCACATCTTCTGTTCTCAGCGCAGAATGCTTATCTGCACTGCAGATCTCAATTGCATATTCTGTTCTCATCCCTTGTGCCAAGCTCCGGTTGTTATCACCACAAAATCCACATGCAGAATATTCATGATTCCTGCAGTATGGACAGGAGAATTGGCCTGTATCAGTAACATCCAGATACAAAGGGGTATTTTATAAGATGGCTTAGATGCAAAGAAATTCTGAATCCAGGCTGCTGTCATAGAAGAAAACATGAGATATCAATTTAACACTGGAGGGATGATTCTAGGCAGTGCTGTATATATAGTTGGTTACAATTATTTTCTCAGACTGAGTTATGGTGGTGGTCTTAGTCCTCTGGTTGTTCTATTCCTTGTTGCACAGCTAGGCTTTAATGTCAAAAATATGTTATATTTTAGACAGCCTGTGGTACTGTCTGTTGCTGTTACTTAAAGATTTTCGCAGCGCTGCTTGGAAATAATCTACAGTGAATCAGTCCCAATTTAAGTTATCT
Source organism: Alectoris magna (assembly GCA_030625065.1). NCBI lineage: Eukaryota > Metazoa > Chordata > Aves > Galliformes > Phasianidae > Alectoris > Alectoris magna. Next base: position 14,855,996 of record CM060561.1, read on the forward strand.
AGTTCCCTTATTCTTGCTGCTACACATAGCAGAACAGAATGTCTCTCTCTCTCTCTCTCTTTTTTTTTTTTTTCCTAAAGAAACAACTACCTCAGATCAAATCTGTGTTCCACTTTATTCAGGATATCATATAAGACTGGATATTCTAAGGATGAATTAAGGCAAAGCCTTTCATATCTATTTATGAGTCAGTCGATTTTCTCAGTATTGTCTTGAAGCAGAGATTCCTGCAGTCTAATAAGAATGGACATTTTAGCTGCAAAGGTTGCAACGTGATGTTAGTATTCTCATGACCGGTTTTCAACTTCTGTATCCCTGTGTCACAAACAGGAGATAGCAACCATTCTGAATCTGGATCAGGGTCTAAATTTTGAAAAAGTTTCTTTACATATTGTGTTTTTCAACAAGGATTTTCCCTGCTCCTCCGTACTTTCCCTTTGTTTAATTTGTGCCTTCACAAAGCCCTAACTAACTAAAATACCACCATGAGGTACTGTCGTATTGGATAAAAGTTGAGGGAGGGCATTAACTTCCTGCTAGAATAATGTAGCAAGTAACACATGGACCCGCTGTCCCTTTAGCATTCAACAGCTGCAAAATGATTCACTCTGGGAAGTTATGGCACTGCCCCATGAAATCAGGCTCGTCCTCGCTTTTGGGCATATCAATTTCAGGTGAGACGTCCCCATTGGCTGTGGAATGTGTTTATATGGTAACATTTCTCTGGTATGGCAGATCTGGAGAGTGCTCTGTAGTGTTCCCGAGAATGAAGAAAAGCTATGGTCTGAGATAGAGAAGGAAAAGAATAGAGAATCAGACTATAAGCTTCAGAAAAACATCAAAGCTTTTCAGCTTCTTATTATAACTCCCAGAATACTGCATGCTTGTGCATTCAGATTCCTCATTCATGTAACCAGGATTGTAATGGGAATGGAAACAGCAAAACATGACCCCACGGAAACAAAGGCGTTTGTATTATTCTGTGTGGCCCTCAGAAGCTGCAGTTTGGATATAATTATGACTCAAATGAAAGGGCATTAAGAAAGCAAATGAAATATTTTGTCTCTGATCTGTTCCAAAGAAAGCTTTTATGACAGTAACATTCATAGATAGTTTTGGCCATTGTCTTTCAGAAGAACTTATCTAAAACACAGGTTATTTAGCATTATCCATCTTTACTGGTAATTAAAAAGTTATACAGGTCAATTGTATTAACAGTCCATCAAAATCAAGTGGAAGAAAAATGAATTAACATACATAGGGTTTAAGGATAAAATTGTGGTACAAGGAGGAATAGGATGATGTTATGTTATGGGAAGATGCATTTCTTTGCACTTCCAAGAGTTTTTGAAGAGCTTACGGCAGAGGCATTCATAGCCAAGCTTTCTAAAATAACCACCACCTCTAGGTAAGTATTTAAGATGACTCTGTACTTCATTCTACCTAATCCTAGCTACTTAATTGAACTACGTAAGCTAGGGAACTAATTGCATTTGTATCTTACGATAATCAATGGAGGAACATGGGTATCTGACGAAAGGGATTCAGAGCTGAGAAGTGACCTCATAACCAAGAACCTGAAGCTAGGTTAGATGGCCTCAAGAAGGGAATATCTTTTATTGAGATATTTTTTAGGGTTTAGAGCTACCATGGCATTAGGTTAGATGCAGAGCAGCACCTCCCAGTTTGAGATTCCCCTCTGTGTTACTGAGTACCTACTGTTGATGGACTGGTCCTGTTCTGTTTGTCCCTGCCTAAACATGTCTGAGATTCAGTTCCTGTCCCGAACTGGACATCCAGAAAGAAAAGCTACCTCAGAAACTTCAAGTAACTTCAAGTTATTTCATGTAACTCAAGTTATTTCATGCGCCTTGATGATAAGGTAACAAATAGATGGGCAACACAAGAAAAATCTTCCAGGCTCACACCACTTAGCTCCTTGCTCTAGCACACAGCCACATAATATATTATCTTTCATAAATGGGATAAATGAGCGGTAGCTGGTCAGAGTCTGCTCTAATTTCAGCTTCAGTTTTGGCTTCTGAAACACTGAATTTTGAAGTGACCTTGCTAAGTCTGCATTGAGATTCACAACCATGCAGTGTGAAGCAAGAGATGTCTGCTTGGTCCTTTGCAGGCACACCTGTGCCTATTCTCCCTCCTCATGCAGCCAGCTGCCTCTCATTACTGCTGAGAGCAGACAGTGGGAAGTATCACATAGGTGGGTAGCGGAAAGTTTAACTGAGTTTTATTTATAGTGTTTTGACATCCTGTGAAAAAGGCTCTTGACTGCAAGTTCTTACTAAAATGTTAATTTATATTAATAATAAAATATATAAAATGTTAATGAATTCTATTTTCCAACTAACTGTATTATTTGTTTACATTTAAAGCTCAGGATGATTCCCTTTTCCAGAAGTGTTACTACCCAGTTCTGAAGGGTGAGAGCTTGCCTCTCCAGAAGCTGCCCAGTGTTACTGGGTGGAGAAGCAGAGGCTCCATGCCATGCCAGATTTGGACTGCTGTGTCAGAGCTGGACTGCAGTCATCCCTGTTGATTTGAAACGCAGAGTTGCCACTGGCACATTCACAGCGTGTGCCAGGAGACTAGTCTGAGTTAGTAATCACTATTTGTCTTGTGCTCCAGACCGTACGTCCAAATGATTCAGTCCATACATCAGCTGGGTGACACAGTGTTTGAGGTGACTGCCCAGATGAGCTTGCTGATTTGTAGAGGCGCAGTTCTGAGAATCAGGCTCCCAAATCTTTATCTTGCTCAGTTGGTGCGAATGACTCCTCCAGGAGCCTCTGTCCGGTGGGACTGCAGACACTGACGTTCAGCAGTGCAGTGTGCTGTCTGCTGGATAACAGCCACCTCTGGATGAGTCTTCAGAAAGAAAGGCTGCAGGAATGCCATTTCTCATCAGCTGGTGTCACTGCTTGGAGCCAGATGTTAGCAGAGGGTGTGGTAGTACAAAATGGTCTAGGAAAGAAAGAAGAAAATGTTTAATAGGAAACATTAACTTTCTGGCTAAGTTATGGGCAAATACAGCAATCCCTTGTTTGCAACAATAACTACTGGAAGCTGCAGAAATAGATCTCTGACATTTTAAAGTAGTATGTTTACTCTGTTTGATCAGACAAGAGATAATGTCATGTGCTTATTTTGCCATAAACACTCTTAATAAAGACTCATCATTTCAGCTATTGGCAAGAAATAGAAGAACATGAAGTATCTTTTGAATATTCAAACACCAGGGTGTTTGGAAATATGCAGTTGCCTGTAATTGTACTTTGTATTTCTTAAACATTCTTCACAGTAAATGTCTTGATTTACTAATGTGTGATAAACTGATTACTGGAAATCTTTGAGGTAAGACAGTTTGCCTTTTCTATTTCTTTCTAAAATATGCCAGCCTTTGGGACCAGGGAATGTTTATGGTGAAGAGCAGGGACTATATTAAAATATAAAAATATAAACAAGGAAGTGCTAAATGGCCTTTGGAAACACAGCACACAATGCACACACAGTTCTCCCATGTTTTTGGAGGATAGATGTTCCCTTTTTCTGGGAATGAGCATCTCACAGTGGATGGTGAATCACCACGTGTGAAGTAGGGTGGCTCTGGTAGGACCAGTTTGGAGAACAAGAAAGGAGTCACTGCGAGTGAAGCACCTAAATAGCTACCAGAGCCCAGGCTGGAGATGAAAACAACTAGAGAAGGTTGTGAGCACTGCTGTGTTCATTGTTGTTGCTGCACCAAGGTCCTGTGCACCTGCTTATGGAGTGAACTCACAACCTCCAGCTGGAGACCCAGGCTGTTTACATAACCCTGAGGTTTCAGAGTGGGATCCCAAAAAACCCCACACAGATCCATTTTACTGGCTGCCAAAAGGCGCTGAGGCTAACTGGATATCTGAAATCCTGGGTCTGGGCTGGAAGCATGCTGTCCTCTGTTCAAACTCCTACACAGCATTTAACTTCGTGGAGTTAGGAGACTAAGAATAGATATGCTTTGAAAAACAGAGCAGAGATCTTTCTCCCTTTTAGAAGAGAGCTGCTCCGAGACAGTGCTCCTTTTCATGATTCTTTATTATTCAGCTCAGTGGTTAGCACACTCATTCAGGATGTGGGTGACCCAAGTTCAGTTCCTTCCTCTGCCTGAGGGGCTGTAAACTTGCATCCCATACTTCCTTGGAGAGTGCCATAACCACCAGCCTATGGACTATTCTTAGGGTGGGGGACACTCAGTCTGTCCTCTTGAAGTGGTTCCTCTTTGCGTGCTATCCTTTTTCTCTTGCTCAAGGAACGGTTAAATATGCCACGCCAATTGGAACTGCTTCAGCAGGAAGGCTTCACTGAGCTCTTCCCCTCCTTTCTTTGATTTGAGCCCACAGCCTGGATTTGAGGTTAGTTTCTTGGAAACTCGGAGGTTTGAGATTGACTCCCCTTATTCTGAGGAATGAAAAATGTAGGTTGCTCCAAAAGTAATGCCTCCCATTTATTTCCACGGAAATCACAACAGAGGGCACAATTACACCCTTCCATAGAACAAATTCTGAGCTACAAAACACTGTTTATCAACATAGCCGATTTGTGTGGATGAACAGATCAAGATGCTCTTCATTTTGTGATGTGACAGCTGTGCATGGCTATCCAGAATGTGGTTTGTTATCCACATCGTTTTAGCCACTGGTGAAATGTACCACCCACTGCCTCACTGTGCTCACATCCACCTTTTGATCTTTATAAATGTTCAGCAAGCATTGATGAATGTCACTGGGTGACATTTTATCTGCACGGAGGAATTCAAGTCCACACTTTTACTTCATACACACTTTCATGCCAGGTGCCATTTTGTCAGAGTGCCCCTCTGCTGCCGTCTGTCACATGACAACAACACATAATGGAATATTGGTGGGAAAGTTCAACCTTTACCTGTATCACGAACATCTGCCTCTGACACTGGGGGCTAATACAATAATATAGGGGGCATTGCTTTTGGAACATCTCTTGTATATCTTCTGTGTTGTCGGCAAGTTCCCCCGTCATTGAGCCATAGAGGATAGGACTAATGATGTATAAAGCACAGTGTGTTTGGGGGATCTAGCTCTATGTGGCTTTCCAGTGCAGTGATATTTGTGGACAGAACCCCAGCAACAAGATCGTCCAAGTGCTTAGGTACAAATGGATTTCAAGAAGTAACATATCATCACCTGTAAAGGTGCCTATTTTGTCACTGCCATTTAGGGACCTAGTGCTTTAAGACTAGCATTTTACAGATTAAAATTTTTATACAGATTTAAACCACTACAGCATGTATCTTCCCTGGTGCTCTGACATATAGGTCTGTAGATGTTGCATGAGAACTCTTTTGACAGTCTTCTCCTATATGGCACAGATCCTGCACTGCTTAGGAAAGAGCACTTCTGAGCATCATCAAGTATGAGGCAGAGAAGGGACATCTCCAAAATCATGAAGGCAGTTGAGACTAGAGGATTCAGTGTGGCTATCACAGAGTCAAAGAATCATAAGGGTTGGAAGGGACCTCTGGGTATTATCTCCTCCATCCCCGTGCTAAAGCAGGTTCCTTTGTAGGTTGCTATGCTGAATTTGTCATGGTGTGACTGAGGGCAGAAAGAATGTCTACTCCAAGAAACAAAAATCAAAATGATTGCTGGTCAGGATAAGTCAGGGGCTCACGCTTGAGTTCACTCAGCTTCAGCTCTGGTTTGGGGAACAGAAAGCTCAAACACCCTTCCAGTGCTGTGGTCACACTGCTGCTCCTCGGGGAGCAGAGCCCAACGTGAGCAGGTGGGGCTGGCAGCTATAAGCCCCAGTCTGCTCATTGCAGCCAGGATGGCTTTGTGAATTAGAGTTTGCAGCTTGTCAGAACCCTAATGGCAACTTGCTGAAGCTCAGTCTGCAGCTTTGGAAATCAAAGACTGCAATCTGTGCTTTATCTCCTGACTGCACTCAGCATGAACGAATCCCTATTTCCAAGAAGCATTGGCCCGCCAAGTGCACAAAAGCGTCACTGTGTCTGGGAAGCCATGCGTGGATTAGACACAGTCCACTTGAAAGTGAGATAACTTTTCTTACAACCCCAAGCAATTACATCAAATTGTTCTATCTCAAGCATACCTGCTGCTCCTAAACTACCCAGTTACAAAGCTTAGAGGAAATGGAGTTTTTTGTCATGTAAACAAATGAAGTGAGAGCACAATATGTCAGAGAGACAGAGTTCCTTTGTTGTTTTGAATACCTTTTCCTCTGCTGCCTTGTACTATGTGTAGACTGTCCCTAAAATAAGAGGTGCATCTATTGGTAGCTGATGTCCAGCATAATAAATAGTCTAGAATATTGGTTGAACTGCTCTTCTAATGAAGCAGGGTGCAGCTGATAAGCTATTGGGCAGCTTCACCAGCTTGTTAAAACAGTGATAAATAGTTTATCACTTGTTGAAGCCAAATGAGGTGACTTCTTAGGGTAGCGGAGGCAAAGCCAAGTGCAATCTAATCCAAGCCCATATCTATATCTTATTTAAAAGTTCAAAGATACTTGATTGTCATAGTTTGAAATGGCTCTTGATAAGAGTCCACATACTGTGAATTTATAGGCCTGTTTTTCCCAACACATTTATAACCTCATCAAGGAAGGGTTACATTATTTTTCTTGTTCTCGCTTCATGAAGAAGCCTCTGGGGGATCATTTTCAAGCAATCGAATTTAGTTACTTTGTACAATGGTAGGTGAAATTAGTGCAAAGTAACAGGAGCTAGATTAATGTGATTTCAGGAAATAATCCATAAAAATCTTATGAGGCCTTTAGCAGGTTGTAAATTGGATTTTAGGCACAGGGAGAGAGAAAGAAAACGAAAAATCCTGAGGAAAATAATCAGTCAGTAATGAGAAGTACTAAGATTTTAAGACTTGATGCTGAAATAAAATACCAGAGTGAAAAACATAAAATTGACTAACAATGACATTTTTTTTTAATGGCATGAATGATTAAAATTGTAATTATAAATGTAAATAAATGCCTTCTGTTTTTCTCACCAAACAATCCATATATCATCAAAGGGCTGCAAATCAATTAAAAAAAAAAAAAAAAGTGGAAAGAAAACAAAAATGTTTCTTGAAATTTTGCCCGTGTAATCTCTGAAGCAGGGAGCTGACAGTTTTTGCGATCTAAACATGAGTTATCATTGCTTATTGATGTATTGTGGATCAAGATTGATAAGTAGGGAGAAACAGGTTTGGTGTCTTCTGTTCGAAGCGTGGTTAGCTTGTCCTCATTGAAAAGGATTTATTTTCAAGTATTTTTCATATTTTCTGGAACCTTCTCATCCTATCTTTAAAGGGGAATGAGAAAGAATTTTTGAAAAATGTGCACAATCCTGTGCTGTATCTGCAGTATGGCAAGGCCAGAACAGAATGGCAAATGCCTGAACCAGCTTGGGATTTTGATCAAAGCACATCTTTTGTGATATTCTCCAGACAGCTTTCTTATCTTAAAGAAGTACTTGATATCTTACTGAAAGACACTTCCAAAGAAGCGTGAAGGAGAAGCTTAGATCCACAATTGCTCCTCTGGATTTTTTTGCAGAGAAGTAAGGGCATGGCTGGCTGAATTTCATCCTCTTAGTACCAGCACTCAGGAAAAGAAAGATCCTGCTTTAAAATGTGGGTCGCTCCTCCAAGCAGGGACAGAGCAGATCCCTGTTCAACAGAAACAGCATGTACAGAAAACACAAAGAAAGGAGCTCTTTGGCTATGCCTTCATTAGCAAATTAAACAGACCACGGGCTGCTGGCCAATCTACGTGATGTGCATGCATTCTCCCAGCTAAATCATCTTTCTCCTTTTCCATAAAAAACCTAGTGTTAACCTTAATATCTACTGAGAGTAAATCCATGACCTGTGCCACCCTATAACTGTGTGGTGGCATTAGGTGGTGTAGTTATAGCTGGTAGAGATCAAAACTGCCGGGGTTTGCCAACAAAGAAGTAATGATGAAGATCTTGAACCAGAGCTCTGGGACCTCTGCTGCGTGTAGCTGATGTGAGGGCTGTGCCCTGACAGTTGATGCCCAAATGCTGGCTGCTTAAGGCTTATCACCTCACTCTAGGGCCCTTTTATACAGAAAACTCCTTTGCAGATGAGGATTGATTTTCATAGATGGGCAATGAGAGAATGAGGTGAACTATCCTTTCTCTCCTTTGACTATACAGGAGTCAAAATGCCCAGCTTAGGTTTAGTTATCTATTGATGTCATACTGGAGATGAACCCCACTATCTGCCTGAAAAGATGATTTCTTGAAATCTCATGGATTATGAAACTAAGACCCAAGATTTTTGTGATTTGCTAAGACTTGGTGATCTTTTTTTTTTTTTTTTTTTGTCATTTTAAGCACAGAGGGATGGTTGTTTAAAAGGAAAGCCCTTTGCAGAGGCCCTGAGCAATGTACTGTAGGTCTGTAGGGATTATATCAGGAGAGCAGAATAAGCTGTGTTGTCAGCCGTCGGACCTGCACTATGCAACAGCAGAGAAGAAAAGCCAGCAGCGCAAGTATCAGGGCCTGGGGTCTTGCTGGATTCCTGCCCTGAAGGAGGTTCACCACAGGGCCATGAGCTGACCAAGGACCAGGATGTGAATCAGTTTGACTCACTCTTGTGACTGAATTACACCTGAAGCAAAGAGAAAACAAGGCTGGATGGCAACACAGGCTTTCATGTATACTAATTTATACGTTGTTAAGCCTAACTAACCCACCAGGGCTTAATTGGTCCACTACTCATTTGGTGTGGACAATTTTGTTATGTAGTGAGTTGTATCATAGAATCACAGAATTGCTCAGGTTGGAAAAGACCTTAAAGACCATCAAGTTCAACATCAACCTAACCAAACTACGCTAACTCTAACAACCCTCCAACTGAATCGTGTCCCTGAGCACCACATCCAAACAGTTTTTAAACACATTCAGGGATGGTGACTCAACCACCTCCCTGGGGACTTTATTCCAGTTCTTAACCACCCCTTCCGTAAATAAGTTCTTCCTGATAGCCAACCTAAACTTACTGTGGTGCAACTTAAGGTCATTTCCCCTCATGCTGTCTCCTGTCACATGTGAGAAAATGTATGTTAAGTATCCTGGGGAGGATTTGATTGTAAGGATACAAAATTATTTCCTTTCCCACGTAATAATAACTCTAAAGATATGAAGATATTAGATGTACCACTTATGTCAGTGTAAGTGTAATCATACTGGAAAGAAACGGGAAGAATTATGCAGCTCAGTTGTTGGACTCGTATATCCAGAGCATTGTTTTCCTTAATCTCTGGGTATTTATAGATTTGCCATTCACAGATAATAATAATAGTAATGGTAACAACTGAATATATATTTTAGATGAAGGAGAATCAGCAGAGATGATGTTAAAGAGAAGAGCTGAGCACTCATGACATTTGCATGTGGCGGAGTTCTGCACACAGCAAGGAACTCTGGTCTACTAATGAGGAAGGGAGCTAAGTACATAATTCAAAGTGTTTAACAACTGAATGATAAATATATCCTGTTTGGGAAGCTAAAAAAAAAAAAAAAATTAGCAGAAAGTTTTAATAAAGGACCTAAATCCTGGCTGGCTGTTTAACAGAGTTTTATGAAATTGCTGAGAGAAATTCTTTCCTTTCTCTCCTCTGTGTTGATGAAGACTTGGTTCTGCCTAGAAGATGGGAAAGTGATTTTATAGCCCCTCCACTGCCCTCCGATTATGAGGAAGAGTTTTCTTGGGGAACAGGAGCACAATAAACACATTCAAGCCAGAGCTCAAATCACACAAAATCATAGGATCACAGAATCACCTAGGTTGGAAAAGACCTTCAAAATCATCATATACAACCATCAACCTGACCCACTGATTTAAGTCGCTAAGTCTTTGCCACACTAAATCTAGTGACACATCTGTATGTCTCTTATATACTTCCAGATATGGTGACGCTGTCACTTCCCTGAACAGCCCATGAAGAAATTCTTCCTGCCATCCTCCTTAAACTTCTTCTAGCACAACTTGAGGCTATTTCCTAACACCTTGTCGCTTGTCACCTGGGACTGACTCACTCCTTGCTGCAGCTTCCTTTCAGGTAGTTGTAGAAAACAATGAGGTCTCCTCTCAGTCTTCTTTTCTCCAGACTAAACAGCTCCAGTTACCTCAGGCACTGCTCATATATTTTGTTTTCAAGTCTCTTCATCAGCCCTGTTGCACTTCTCTGAACATATTCCAGTAACTCAATATTATTCTTCTAGTGAGCCATCCAAAATTGAGTACAAAACAAACTGTCCTGTCTAGAAGGAGATTAGGTTAGTCAGACAAGGCCTGTCTTTCATAAACTCATTCTGACTGCTTCAGATCACTCAGTTGTCCCATATGTACTATGGGATGGCACTCAAGATGATCACAGAATCATAGAATCATAGAATCCTTGGATCTACTCCATGTCCTTCTGAGGTTGAACTGGCAGGCCCATAATTCCCTACAACCTCCTTCCTGCCCTTCTTGCAAATTAGTCACATTTGACAGCCTCCAGATGACTGCAGAAGGCCATTATTCTGATGAAATGACGTAGGCTATGTGTAAGCTCCAGTGACAGCCTAGCGGAGCACTGAACTGCAGACTCTCTTCCTGATGGGACCTCTTGAAGATCAGAAAGAGTTGGATGCATACAAGAAATGAAAAATAGAGGAACAGAGTATAGTCTGATTAATTTGAGTCTGGGGAGGAGATACAAGTGAAAGATACTGAATAAGCTGGCCACTACAAGACAGTAATGCAATACTATCCCAACAGATTAAGGAAGGCTATGGCAAGTTTCACAGTTAAGATGGGCAACATTTTCCTAAGTCAGGAAGGTCTGGAAGACTGGGATCTGTTGAACACAAAACTGAAAATGTTAAGATAGATAACATACCCTCAGCTTGCTTCTCCATTTCTCATTTTATTTCAAAATTGATACCCTCTTGAGTAACTTATTTTCTTGAGAGGCAGGAAGCTTGCAAGAAAAGCTGTTTAACTGCATAATATAAGAGGATAGATAATTGAATTTTCCAGTCTAGATTTGATCTAACTGTATGAGATTCTTATAATGTAAAATAGCAAAAATTTCCAGAAGATAAAAAGAAGATTTCATGCTCATTTAAAATTAGTAAAGAAAATTCTGAAGAGTTTTGAGGCCACTGCTATTTTGAGGAGAGAAGAAAAAAGAATCTGCAGAGAATGTTTTTAGACTAAATCAGGTAGAGAATGTAATTTGCAATAAAAGAAACTATGCAAGAACACTGGAGCCGTAAGTACATGAGTTACTTATATGTGACATATTTTGTGATGCCCTTACTTTCCAAGGGGAGAAAGAGTAACACTGCTCTTCCTTTAATTCGTACCACTTCACTAAGGAACCTTGAGCTGTGAACTTTTTCAGAATAACACACGTTTTCTACTGGGCAGGCAGATTGCATGGGCAGAGCACTTCTGTCCATGTAGTTTATATGAGACTGGAATTTATTAGCACAGTGTTTTTAAAGTGCAATAAAATGCAGCACTCAGACCTCTCTGGGGATCTGTATTATGTAGAATGTTGCGACTTGAAAAAAAGTGCTGTCATATTGTACTGTACCACCCAACTTGCAAGAGCAACAATATTTGAGTAGTTAAAGGAAACTCTTTGGTATCTGGAGGATAGTTCCTGCTCCTGAGGAGACCAAAGCTGTCACACACCTGAAAAAATGGATCTTCCTAATTTGAGCAGTGATCCGCCTGCCTGAAAAGCTTGATATTTCCCTGCTAAACATCCAATTTCATATTCTCAAAAAGTGAAGAGGAGGAAATTATGCAAATCCCTGCTTCTGCTAAGGCTTCAGCTACCCCCCTCCTCATTCAAAGAAAAGCCTCTTTGAATGAGAACTTTCCTGGACTTCTCACCTCATGGGGCTTATCACTTGATTGGCTTGCCCACGTCAGTGAGGTAAGTTACTAGAAACCAAATCTTACTGCTGGCTCCTCACTCAATCCTTGTCAAGCTGGTGACACATTCCTCTTTTTTTCTGCATCAGAAGAATAAACTCCTCGAGTAAAACTGAATAAACCACTTGTATGCAAAAATGAAGTTGAATTTTAGAGCAGCTCTAGATTTCAGTGATGTTGAGTATACATGGATGACATCAACATGGTGGAGAATTGTTCTATATGTGTGCATTTATCTGCCCTGGATGAATAAGTACCGTGCTCAGGGCTGGACTCTTGAAGACCCATGCTGGCTCTGCCTTCCATTCTACCGTTCGGGTTTTAACTTCATCTGAGTAAAAGGAAACTATTATAAAGCTGCGTTCCAACCTAAAGAGGATCAACAGATGTTGAACAGGGATATCAATTGGAGATTGTCTAATTGTGAGCTGCTTCATGAAATGTAGTAGTTGAGAAATAAGTAGAATTTAACAGTGCTGCAGATTCTATTAGACTATAAATCACTTTTTGTCAAAAACAGAACAGTAGGGGGAAGTTCTTTACTATGAGAGTGGTTAGGCCCTGGAACAGGCTGCCCAGGGATGTTGTGGATGCCCTGTCCTTGGAGGTGTTCAAGGCCAGGTTGGACGGGGCCCTGGGCAACCTGATCTAGTGAATGTGTATGTTTGGTGGCCCTGCAAGGCATTGGGGTTGGAGCTACATGATCCTTGAGGTCCCTTCCAACCCGGGTCATTCTGTGATTATTTTTCCTTTTTCCTTTGGATGTATTGAGGTGAATTATTGAAGTGTTTGTCAAGAATTGATTATTATATATGTATTTACAGTTCTGCTATTAACTGTTATGTTCTAACATAAATGCATATATACACATATATATACATACATGTATAATATTGCCTGACCAATCTAGTGGCCTTCTATGATGGTGTAACTGTCAGTGGACAAGGGAAGAGTCACCAGTGTCATCTATCTTGACTTCAGTAAGGTCTTTGACATGGTACCCCATAACATCTTTCTCTCCGCATTAGAAAGATCACAGAATCACAGAATCACAGAATTGTAGGGGTTGGAAGGGACCTCCAGAGATCATCGAGTCCAACCCCCCTGCCAAAGCAGGTTCCCTACACCAGGTCACACAGGTAGGTATCCAGGCGGGTCTTGAATATCTCCAGAGAAGGAGACTCCACAACCCCCCTGGGCAGCCTGTTCCAGTGCTCCGTCACCCTCACCATAAAGAAGTTCTTGCGCACATTCGTGCGGAACTTCCTATGCTCTACTTCATCCCATTTCCCCTTGTTCTGATGAGTGGACAATTTGTTGGACTAGTAACTGGTTGCATGATTGTATCCCCAGAGTGATGGTTAATTGCTCAAAGTCTGGATGGAGATCACCGATGAATGGTGTCCCTCAGGGTTCAGATCTAGGACCAGTGACATTGACAGTGAGGTAGAGTGCACCCTCAGCAAGTTTGCTGATGACACCAAGCTGTGGGGTGCTGTTGCCATGCCTGAGGGATGGGATGCCATCCAGAGGGACCTAGACAGGCTGAGCAGTGGGCCCCGGAGAACCTAATTAGATTCAACAAGTCTAAGTGAAAGAAGGTGGCCAGCATGCTGAGGGAGGTGATCCTGCCCCACTGCTCTGCTCTGGTGAGGTCTCACCTGGAGTACTGTGTCCAGGTGTGGAGTCCTCAGTATGGGAGACATGGACCTGCTTGAAGGTGTACAGAGGAGGGCCACAAAAATTATCCATAGGGAAAACCTTCCCTATGAGGACAGGCTGAGAGAGCTGGGGCTCTGGAGAAAAGAAAGCTTTGGGGAGATGTGATAGTAGCCTTTCAGTATCTAAAGGGAGGCTATGAGAAGTAAGGGAACAGAGTCTTTAGTTGGGTCTGCTGTAAAAAACAAGGGGAGAAGGTTTCAAACAAAAAGTAAGGAGATTTAGATTGAATATAAGAAAAAAAATTATGACAAGGTTGGTGAGACACTGGAACCGGTTGCCCAGATATGTGGTGGATGCCTCGTATCTGGAGACATTCAAGATCAGGCTGGATGGGGCTCTGAGCAGCCTGATTGAGCTGTAGTTGTCCCTGTTCATTGCGGGGGAGTTGGAATATATGACCTTTATCAACTCAATTATTCTATGAATATGTGATATGAATATGCATGTATTATAGTGGCTGACCTTGATGCAGTCAAAAGCTGCAGTCAAAAGGTTATTCAGGTTAACTTAGCTTCAACTTTGTATGCCTTGGTAGTTCTGGCTTCAATTTTTAATGAAAATACTAAAGAAATGAGATAATGTAGGCTTATATTCTTATTAAACTCATGGTGGAAGAAATGAACTTCGTTCTCATTTACCTCCTCCCTGAGAAATTGAATATTCCTTTATAAACTTCTCAGCAGGAGCTTGTTTAGAAAACCTCTGTTTTTATTTGTTAATGAACTCTGAAGATTTCACTTAACTTTATTTCATCTTCACTTTCTACCTTTCCTTTTCTTCAGTTATTCAGAGCATTCTAAGTAGAGAATATCTATCTGCATGCAATTGAATATCCAGTGTATATCATAGTGCTAACTAGTCTTGCATTTTCATTTGGTAAGTATCTGTAGGAAAGTAGACATAAATTTTCTTTTATTACTATGAGTGGTTTTGTATCACTATCATCTCTGATTCAAGATCCTTGTTAAATTTAGCTGTGGCAATTGAATAGGAAGTGTGCATGTGCCTGCATGACTTTATATTCTCTGCCTTTTGAGTCATGATAATTGAAGTCACTGGCAATGAAGGATCTGACCCTGTTGGTGATGGCTTAAGCTAGGGCAGATCCATGCTAGCAGAAATAAAGAAATTTCTCTTTTGAAGGAATTCGTACTAGAATTCTAGTTTAACTACAATAATAGGTATTTTTCTGTGCTGTTTCTGAAACAGCAGAATACAGAGTGCAGAACATGAGAGCAAAGTGAGACAAGTGTTTCATATTAATTCCTTCTGCTGGCTTTGTCATCTCCAGAAGATAAGAAGCATACAATGAATGAAGACTCTCTCCCTGCTATGCTGCAAAGCCCAGCCAACCAGTTACACCGCTGACAGTTTTCACCTTCCTCTTGAGTATTAGGCACCAGCCCCTGTAAGATACTGGATGTGACAGATTAATGGCTTTTTAAATTTTATCTTCTTAGAGTCTTTGTAGTTACTCCAACAGCGATATAGTGGTCAAGTAAAATGAATAACGTTGTACAGTGATGGCATACCAGTCGTTGTTGGACACAGCTGAACTATTAGATAATTGTCATCCGTGAGTGAACATGGCGTGTAATAACACCTGCTCAAGTATCAGTAGATCCAATAATTTCAATGTTCCATCAATATATTTGTGAATTAATTGTATGTTCAGAACACACGCATGGACAAATACCTAAGAAACCAACGAAACACAAGGATTGGACATTTAAGATGTAAACAGTTCAGGAAGCAAAAAATATATGTCTTAATGCTGCTACAGTGAAAACTTGTTCATAAGGCTGCAAAATCTTAATATGTGACTCAGTCAACCTTAGTAATATGCGGCTTTACCAGCTGTTCCTTTAATTATAATACAGAATTTCACACACATTAATGGTAAGGTTTTAATAATCTAACCAGAGAAATAGAAAACACTATGGACATGACTATATTTATACAGAATCAAAAATGAAATTGTCTCAAACTTATTTAACCTTCCTTTCTCTGCCAACAGCAACAATAACAGAAAATCATCTGTGTCCTGAGGTTAAATACTCAGTCTTTCAGCCTGAAATGTGAATGTTTTGGCAGTGCTGTAAGTCTATTAAAGGAGAAGTTTTGTTTGAGATTGTTTTGGAACCTAAGCTATTTGGAGCACTATTAGGCCCCATTATAATGGCAGAGTGTGTGGGCAGATGTTCAAAAGCAACAAGGTTTCCACATCTTACCAGGGTATTGCTCATCAGCTGAGAGATGGTAACTGGCTGGTTGAACAAACTTACCCTCCCTGGTTGTAAAGAAATACCTATTAGCTTCGATAATGAGTTATTAAACCAAAGTAACTCACAGTTTTTGCTTGGATGCCTGTAATCACAGGCAGAACTGGAGCTTAAGTTTTAAATGTTAGGCATGATGGATAAGTTTTCAGGGCATTTCAGAGTGATTTAGTGCATCCATAGCCACATTTTCAGAAGTGGCATGGGGGTTTCATTGACTTACAGGTTTAGCTGTACAATTTCTATGTGCCCACACTGCTCCTTGGAGGAGGCCTTGCTTTTCTCCAGAGGGAGCTCAAGTCACTCAGGCTGGGAGGAAAGTGAGGAGAAAAAGCCTTGAGTTTACTTCTGGGTAAGGAAAGCAATGGAGGAAATGATGCAGAGGAATCTGACCAACTTGTGTGGTTGGTGAAATTTGTGGAAAGGTCTGACGAGTCCCCAGCTTCACTTTCAAGGGAGAAATTCACCCAACTTTTCCCTTATCCACAGCTTTTGATCCTAGATCATCCAGATGCTTTGGAAAATGCTACCCTAAATGCCCATTCTTTCCCTTTAAAATCAGTGGGTACCAAAGATTTTCAGTAGGAATGGTAAAGAGGGTCCTTATGAAGTTATGCGCTCCTTGCTCATGACAGAAGCAGAGCCTTTTGTGTGAATGTGGTGTTGTGTTCATTCCTGGGCCATCTATTATTCTCTGGGTAACAGAAAATACCATTTATTTCCATTTATACAGACCATAAATCAACATGATATTAGCAGCATGTGACCTAATGCTGCACAGTGTGCCTCAACATGAGAAGAACAAATCTGTTCAAAGTTTTGGAACACTTAAATGTCCCTTTCTCATTCCCTTTTTCTCCTTCCCATTGTTTTAAAACCATTTATATAAGACTTTCTACGATCATTACAGGGTGGGCTTTTTCTCTCTGGGGAAAAAGCAGCATTGCTGGAAACTGTTCTTTTCTAGTTTGCAGGGGAGGAAGCTTTTTAACTTCTCTCCGGTTTTATATTATCAGGAGCACAAGCATGTTGCAAATCAATGTCCCAGATGTGGCAAAAAATGATGACATTTAATAACAAACCACTGTATCCAAAATGGGAGGTTTTTGATTATACCCTGGTTTTAGTAGTTGGAATCTGTCTACTACAAAATAAGAGAATAATGCCTGATTGTTTCTATTATTCATCACTAGCTGCTGCTGCTTAAAGAGGAACATATTTGAATGCCTGTGCAATGAAGGAGCCAAAGTTAACACTTTAAAAGTTAACAATTTATGAGATGCCATAGTATCTACTCCAGGAAGCATATCTCTGATGGATCCATTGATTGCCAGCGAGACTGCTGCTCCCGTTCACTCTGTGAAGGTGCAAAATGACGTGAAAGATGGCTGTCTAACTCAAAACCGGTGTCAGCTCTGTCATGGTTTTAGAGTCAAGCTCAGACTTGGCCAATGCTAGCAGGGCTAAGGCCAGGTCTACCTATAGAATAAAAAGATCCCTTTGTAAATCGCTCTGTGACAGGTCTGAAGGAAGGAAGAAATCTGGTCTTGACTGGGAACAGTCAAGTAGATTGAAGAGTAAGAAGATGCTCAGTACATGGACAGGAGATGGGGAGTCTTACAGCAGAGGGGGAATGGGAAGCATCTTGAAAGTGTCTGCATCTGTGTAGTACTGCAGCATTGGATGAAAATCTCTTTTCATTACATGGGACAGGTGGTGCGATGCCCTCAGCTCTTTATAAATTGCCTGGCAAAATGGAGGCTATGTGATATCCTCAAGAGCTAACAAAGACTCAGGTAGAAGAAAGATTGAACCTGACCCTCCTCAGTTCTTTCAGGACAGTTTAATCTTTTATCATTTTTTAATTTCTGGAGGATATGAGTAATGCTACACACTTTTCTTGGAGAACTTGTGGACTTTAACACACTGTTATTTCAAGTTGACTTCATTTTTCATTGTTTCGCTCTTTGAAGGCTTTCAGGTGGATGATGATCCAAAACAGTAAAATATTTCCTAGAAAACAAGAAGATTTTTTTTTGTTGTTGTTATTAATCTTTATTTCATTGAGCTTGAGAGTGCCAGTGAATAGAAAGTCCTGATGTGTCAGGAGCTGTATACATAATGAGGTGACTTAACAAATACACAAGTGTATACATTTACAGCTCTCGCTGAACAGGCTTTCCTAATCTCACTGAAATGCAAGTTAATCAGGACAAACCAAAAAGACTTCTACCATCCTTTAATTCTAGTGAATAAAATCCACTTTATTTCTCTGGTAGTGCTCTCTATTTCATTCCCCAGCATTCTTTAATATTCACAGCAGGGTGAAGGGTTCATATGGTTGTTTCAGCTAATTGGTACTGCAGTAAAATAATATGAGGGAGAAAAAGAGCCTAGAGGGGAACGTTATAAAATGAGCATTAGGGCAAAGTCCCTAAATAGGCATGCCTGGTACAAAACACCTGTAGCCTTTAATTTAGAGGCCCTCCAGCTCCTCTGGGATACTCCAAGAGAAGATTTAAAACATCCTCTCTACACTTGGCTGAGGAAAGTTCACCTCTCCACATGTACACCAAAAGCAGCTACATGGACTTTCTTTCACTTTATGGGAAACATGGGGAAGGATGAGAACCTCTTCCGTGCTGTTAGATTTTCTGAACATATAATGCAGAAATTAAATCAGGAGAAATTTTGATACTGACTTAATTTTGAGTCTGTTTGGTACACATTTCTAACAGATGCAGCACTTAGGCTTTAATAACAAGAAGGATAGCAAAGAACAACCAGTGCTGCATGTTTCTTTTATCTTTACTGATGGCCCTATCAGGCATCCAAACAGCCATGGATCTTTGATTCTGCCTTTTCCTTCTACTTTCCAGAAGAGAAATCTTGTCTGGGAAGAGTTTGGGAATGTTGGATGCTTATGTGACATTTTCTTGGATATTCTTTAACCCATGAATGTCATGCATGGTTCTGATATGCAGCGATGTCATGGCACATGGTCACATACTTCTGTCTGGAAATCTTGTACAGAAACAGGCTGGAGGAGACACAAAAACAGCAGGGAATGCGTTTTCTGCCTTTCATCTCTTGGTCTTCCCACAGTGACCTGTAGTCCACTGGAGGCTATGTAAAACAGTCCCTTTTCTGCACAGGGAGACTGATTTTTTCCCTTGGGAAGATCTCCAGCTCTCAGCTGAGGTGGCTGGACTACACAGTGTGTCTTTGAACCTCAGTGACTGGAGGGCATAAATGAAGTTCCCAAGTTAAACAGAACCTTTAACCCAGACAGTCATTAAGTGTCAGGAAAAACCTAATCTGGATGCCATTATTAATGTTATAACTGTGAAATATTAAAGATCTAAAGGGAAGAATAATGTGTTGAAAAGCTAAAATCTTGTCTCTGAACTCTTCGCTGGCATTTTTAAAATCCACCCCCCAATACCCCCCCCCCCCCCCCCCCCCAATTGGAAGAACTTGTCTTTTCTTGTAGAACATCCTATCTGTCACTTCCAAGAATCTATAGAAAGAACTGTAACCCAGGGAATCTTAGCTACAGGTGGTGCAACTGTTTGCTTACTCAACTTTTCTTTTTCTTCTAGAATCGCGTATGTTGTGCCAAAATGGGCACCAGTTTACTGATTGGTTCTATTATGGTTGACGTGGGACTCTTGTATCTCATTTGCTTATTAACAAAGTGAGGATTACACCATTTGAAGTGCAAACTGCATTGTTGTAGGGTGTTTCGAGTGGCATTTGTAATGAGAGAAATGCAAAGAGCTAATGACTGTAGCTGAGAAATCACCTCAGACTCTCATCATGACTTGAGCTGCTGCCTCTGGTGAAGCTCTGCCGAAAGGACAGAAATTAATCAGGTCTAGGAGGACACACACTGTCTTTTCTATAACAAAACCCTCTTTCCACATTGTGTTACTACACTGATACAAAATGTCATCATGAAAGATGTTTCAAGTCATGCTGCTCCTGACACATGCAATCATGGCTACGAGACCTTATTAATAAAAATTGAGAAAAATAAGCTAGTTGCTTGAATAGACAGTAAGCTGATTATGGGCGAGTAGTAATATATTTTATAAATGTGAAACTGGACTTTGCAACTTAATTACCTGGGATATTTCTCACGACTAAGGTTTAGCAATCTCAGGGAAGACTGGAAATTTATGTGGATGCAAAGGTTATCCAGAGCTGCAAGAAACAGAGCAAGAAGACAGCATGAAGAAGAACATAGACTGAGGATAATTCACAAAATAAAGCAATTTATAATGATATTAAGGTTGTACATTTTGTGGGAACTAACATCTCTTCGTATGCTAGGAATTTAGTCTTCTTGCAAAACCGAGTACTCACTGCTGTTCTGCATCACTGCATTTGATGATGTAAACCTTGGTCTGACAGCAGATTCTATTCTCACATTCCTGTACATTTCAGGTGTCAAAGCAAGGAGTTAGAATCTGTGATACTAAAATCCTCTTGTGTGGACGTGACAGATAGATGACTTAAAATATGCACTTGAAATTTACATTAGGAGTCAGAAGGCTTGCACAGCCTGACACAGACGGGGAATGGTGAGGAAGATGAGCAGAAGATGTGGAGCAGTGGTTGCAGAACTGAAATATTATTCTTAAGAGCAGTTTAAGAGCATTTTTGAAGTAGAAAATTGCTGTGAGATTCAAATGTTAATTCTTGTAAAATGGTAAAACTGTTTCACTATATTGTCCATGAAAAGATACACCTATCACTCTTACTAAGGGCTTATCCTTCGTGTTCTTGAAATTAGAAACAAACAGCGTATTGCAATATTAGAGAATCCAGCAGTTTCTGCTACAAATTAACAGCATGAATATGGCTACTTCTGCACTGGAAAGAAGCAGTACATAGGAACAAATGTGGCAGCTGGGACAAAACTGCAAGACTAATTGTGTTACAAATCATTGTTTGAATGATGCAATCACTCATGCCCTCTGAAAATATACCTCTTGGCCTTTAGGCATTCATTAGATTCATATTTTACCAAAAGCTGTTGCTCAATAGACTTCTAACAGGCAAAGAAACAGGCAAAGACAGAGGTATATATTATAATGAGAGGCGTGGTGGAGGTCTGGGAGGTGAAGGGAATGGAAATAGGCTGTTGGAGCTCCTTGATTTCAGCAGAGGTAGGAAAGTGAAGGCAAGGAGGAATACAGCAGGACAGCCTCTGGCTATATTGCTTCTTCTTTTGCAGTGGCATCCCCCAGGCTGGAATTATGATGCTGATTTGTATTTGTGCTTAGAAACAGAGCAAGAAGACAGGCTCAACCTTAGAAAGCTGAAAGCTGAGACTTGGAGAAAATACAGCCTCATTTAGCCTTGCTAAATGAAGTTTTAAGAAACAACCATCAGCACCAATACACAGGGCACTGGCATCTTTCAGTGTGTAAAAAAGAGAGACAGCCATATTTTAAATTCTCTTTGTGCCCTCCAAATACCAACTGTGATGACCAGGATATGCTTAATTCTCTTTCTTCTTACAGCATTTTCAGACTCTTTAAGTTATATGCTTAAACTTTACTCAGACTCTGAAAACCTAGCTCTATGTGCCTGTCACACAGATTGAGTTGTATACCTGTGCAACGTGCTCTGCTGAGTTGGGCCTGGGCTGAAGCATCTGTACAGCTCCTGCCCACCATGTATTTGCCTGCCGTAAGATTTCTCTGCAAGGTAAAAGTTCTCATTCACTTCCTAATAATCAATAAGAAGTGCCAGGGGACCAGGGAAAGCCTGCTTGGATCCAGTTAGCAATGGCCATAAAAGTATCTGTGAACTGTATTGCGACCATTAAGGAGCCTTTGTCCAGGACTTCTGAAGATTTTTCCAGGTCTGAAGAAGTACAAATGTTTGTTAAAGCCTCATTTGTACTTTGTGATAAAAGCTTGTCTGGATAAGATTGAGAATCCATTTCTTAGTCTATAACCTAAAATAAATAAATAAATAAATAAATAAAGCTTAAAAAAGGCAAGGAAACATAATAAAAACGGAAAACATCACAAGCTGTGATCACAATCTAGTTTCATTTTTCCTTTCCTCACAACTATTTTTCTTCCAGCTTCTAACTTTGGCATTTCCTAGACCCGGATTTCAGAGCCAAATGTTGCTAGTGTGAACCTATCTCTAGTTTGAGATATTTATGGCGATGTTGAAATCTTACTGTACTAGTGAATGAACGGTAGCGTATTTTGTAGGAATAATGAAATCTCAGCAATATGAGACCTCAATAAAGTACATTGTTGTTAAATCTTTGCTGACTGCTGTTTTTACATGTGAATTATAAGGTGTGCGGATAAGCGAAGTGCGAATTAATGAGGTTTCGCTGTGCTGAAATGAAACTGTGGTGGGACACGAGCTAAGAAATATGGTGTTACTTACTATTTTTTATTCAAGAAATTATGTTTTTTGTGCAGCTGCCAGTCAGAGCATGGGTGGCTACATCGAGGGCATCTTTGAGACCAAATTTCTGTATGTGTATTCCTAGGGAAGATTTTGATCCATCAGTTTTATTCTCATTAACCAGAGAGAAGGCTGAATAAACCATAACTCTATTAAAGTCTAGGAGGAAAAGACCTGTGAGCAGGAAGCTTTCAAATTATTTCTATCTATCATCTCCTTTGTATGCTCAACAAGAGAGTGCACAGAAAACCCAGCCCCTTCATCTTCTCCACTTTCTTTCTGTGGTTTTGCCGTAGAGTGTCACCCATTTTCCTCTCACTGCTCAACTAGCTGTTGGCCAGTGATGTGGTGGAGCAGGCATGAATGCCTCATGTGAGGCAGATGGAATTGCAGTTTGCTTAATGACTTCTTAGATGTAACTGACATGCATTGCCTTAGTCAGGCTGGTAGATGGTGGAAGATCTTATGACAATGTTATATGGAGCTTCTGCCTGTGTGACACTGCATGCAGAGCTCAAAGTTTTGATGGAAAAGCTTCCTGTGAATGAACATAAAGGCTTAGAAAAATGCAGCTGGTGCTACTGAAGCCTTGCACGGTTTCGAGGTTGTTTTCCAGTATAAGTATTTTGCTGTTTTCTCCTCTAGGCATTTTGTATTGTTGATATTGACTGAGGGGTATGTTAGCTTCTGCAGTATCAACCATTATTGCAATGGTTTGTTTATACAGGGGGATAATCCAGCAGAAACTCAGGGCCAGATGCTTTCAAAGAATTACACAGAATATCCCTAGCTGGAAGGGACCCACAAAGACAACTCCTGGCTCCACACAGAATCACACAAAGTTCTAATCATATGTAGGAGAGAGTTGTTCAAATGCTGCTTGAACTCTGGCAAGCTCAGTGCTGTGACCACTGCCCCAGCAACCATATTCCAGTGCCTGAACATCCACTGGTGAAGAACCTTTTCCTCCAACCCAACCCAATCTTCTTCTGACACAGCTCCATACTGTTCCCTGGGGTCCCTATAGCTGCCACCAGAGAGGAGATCATTTTCACTTTACCTCTCTTCATCTTCCCTTCACCTGTGGCAAAACCAGTCATCATGTTCCTCTGCTGCTCTTATTTTGCTCTCTTCACCACCTCACCATCTGAACACATCAGTCTGAGCCAATATCGAAGCCTGTATATCCCTTTGGCGCAGTGATTTCTATAACCTATGAATAATCTGCGGCTTCTTTCTTTCAGACTGCATGCTCTGAGCATGTAGGGGGAAACGGAGCCATCAGTGGAGTAGCTGAAGTGCACTGGCACTTGTTTAAGTATGCTACCTTAGATTTTATTTTCTTATTTATGTCTTTACAGTTAGACAGCATGCCACAGTCGGATGTTCAGGTAAAGTGGAGCATGAACTATATTACAGGAGATGACATGAATGCTTCTGTAGAAGAACATGGGATAGAAGAATACTTTACGGCCTTAAGTTGCACCAGCGTTGGTTTAGGTTGGATAGGCTTCCCACGGAGGTAATTGAGTCACCATCCCTGGATGTGTTTAAAAACCGTTTGGATGTGGTGCTCAGGGACATGATTTAGTGGAGGGTTGTTAGTTAGGGTAGCATGGTTAGGTCATGGTTGGACTCGATGATCTTTAAGGACTTTTCCGACTTGAGTGATTCTATGCTTCTGTGATTCTATGATTCCATCCCCAGCATGTTCTGAGAGGGAACCATTTAGTCCTTAAATATTATCTCTCATCACTTTTGCATCATTGCACACTACCTATTGAGCACTGTACAGAATTGTGATCCCTTTGTTGAATTTGGCATTTTCTCTTTCTCAGGAAGGCCACCTTTGACTTCTTCAAAGACCTACTTGGAGTTATCCCATGGGCTGGAGTGTTAGAAGTTAAGGAGGGCCATGAAGGCTAGTTGCTTAAACACCACTTCTTCCAAACTTAAGACCAGCATATCACTAAGAGAGATCTCTAAGATGATTAAAGTCCTGAAGCTTCTCCTATATGAGGAAAAGCTGAGTAAACTGGGATTGTTCAGTCTGGGGAAAAGAAGACTGAGAGGGGATCTGACAAATGTTTATAAATATCTAAAAAGAGGTGTGAGGCAGATGCATGAGGCCAGGACATTCTCAGTGGTGTGTAGTGATAGAACAAGGAGAAATGGCCTAAAACTTTAACATAGGAAGTTCCGTACTAACATATCTATAATATACTTAATGTAATAACTTCTTGGTAAGTGTGGCAGAGCACTGGGACAGGCTGCCCAGAGTGTTTGTGGAATCTCCCTCTGTGGAGATATTCAAGAACCAGCTGGATGCCTACCTGTGTGACCTATTGTAGGGAACCTGCTGTAGCAGGATGGTTGGACTCAGTGTTCTTTGGAGGTCCCTTACAAGCCCTAAAATTCTGTGATTCTGTCCATAGGCAATTTTATGGAATATAAATGGAGAGGTAATGCTCTTAAGAAGTCAAATGCCATTTTACATTTGTGTGTGTTTGGTTTGGGATGGTGACTGAGGGCAGTGGGAGTGCTGACAGCTCACCCATCCCATACAAGCATCTTTGAGATGAGTGACTACCTGTCACATAGTCAAGTTCTCATGCTCTCCGTTCTCTCAAAGTGCACATGCATGCATGCACAGACATACTCTTCTCTATTAAATTCTCTTCCACATCACTCTATTTGGAAAGTAATTTCTCTGTGTGTTTCTGCTGAGGACTGTTGCTTTCTACAAAAACGAACATCCAGAGACAGCCTTGGCTCTGAAAAGGAGTGGGGTGGTGAGACTGTCTTAGGGAATGTCTGGATGCTTCTGGGTAGCTGAATGGTTCACCTGATGTATCTCTTGGTGATTGCTGGACTAAGCTTGCAAGCAAGTTAGTTTTTGCACAGCTTTTCACTGGAATACATGCTGTCATTTTTTCTTGTTTGTAAGTTCTTATTTTGCTTCCACCAGCTGAATTGGAGTACAAATTCTGTGAACACAGTACTATATTCTGGGCAAGGCTATCTGGCTTTATGATAGATACTTCTAAGGGCTAATTAGGTTAGATGTATCACAGATTGTGTTTGTCACAGACTTTGGAGTTCAGCTAATTCTGAGCAACATCCAAAACAATTTTTTATTTAAAATAGAATTATGTCTATATGAATTAAAAATAGTGAACTCCACTTTCTCTGGAAAAATTCTGGATGAGACAGCAGTGTTTGAAAGCAGTGTCATGGTGACTGGGCCTGAGTCAGAATACGGGTTTTGCTGAAAAGTGATTTTTGTCTCTTTCTCCAGTATCACTTTCACATCTCATCCCTTGCATGACACAAGCACTCATATGGCAGCAAGCATAGGCAAGCAGCAGATCCAGATTAAAATTATTTATTTTTTTTAAAACATCTTCTTTGCACCAGACAGCTGACAGAGCACTTCACACACACTTCAGCTAGCTTCAGCTGTCATCAAATTGCACCCTCAGAAAACTAGTCAGAAGGTGCTCATACATTTAGTACAAGACTGTTCCTATATATTTCTTGTCTAAACATCAGCCGGTGCTTGAAATACCAGAAACTTCTCCAGAAAGTTTGTTACTCTTTTTCTCCTAAAATTTCCTGTTCCAAACAATGAATGAGTCAGTACCCAGCCCACCATCCTTTTCTCCATCACTTGTCAGATTCTTTCCCTTGTGGCACTGTGCACATGTTGCAGTCCTCTCAGCCATGGTACACTTCTTCTGTAGCAGGTAGAATTTGTATGAGTAAGGATACATTTGGCAGAGATTACCAAATGAAGCACACGTGGTTTTGTGGCACTCCATAGCAATGCAATCACTTCAAAGGACACCAGTCTGCCTATACTTAATTACTCCTAATTAATTTCACAGAACTATAGTGCTAACAGAGGACATGGCACAGACAGAGCAACTCAGGCACTAAAAGACACAAACCAAAGTCATGGAGCTTTACCAGGACTAAGGCTTTGAAACAAGCATGACTCACTTGTGAAGCATGGTCCTCAGCCCGTGGAAAATCCTTCTTAGGGAAGCAGTAGAAACATTGCTTTGGAGACATTTAGAGAGGTCCCCACAGACTTTTAAAACTAGACTGGACAATGCAGTATAAAGGTTACTGGAGGGAACAATCCTGTATTGGCATGTGGCTTTGGTCTGCATGACCTAATAGGTCTTTTCTGCCTCTAATTTCTGTGATTTTATGACTGGAAATAACTTCTAACATAAGAGGATTTAAATGACAGGCGTGGGCATGCATTATTTACAGCTGAACCTGAAGTAACTGCTATGTTATGGAGTGTGTGAACAGTGGTGATGGTTGAGGTATTGTGCAGGTATATGTGCAGAGGAAAGCATGGGATTAGGCAGCAGTGGTAGAGCTGGGATAATGAGAATAGTTTTCTTGCAAAAGAAGTCCATCCAATTAGAGGCAATGTGTAAGAGTACTAACTATAGTAGGTACCTACTTACGTATTTTACAGTCATTTCCTAGCTTGTTGACTTTTTTTTTTTTTAACCTTTTCTTGACACTGGCATTGGCTATTTTGGAGGTATATGTGTAAGAATGATTAATTTCACTTTTTTTTTGAGAGAGAGAAAGTTGCAGGGATTCCTCTGGCACTGCTGCCAGCCCTTAAGCTCTTGTTTTGCATATTATGGAGTGATTGCTAGTTAAAAGAATCTGCCATGACAAATAGTGACCTGTTGATCATGAGTTGGACAAACTAGC
The DNA here is from genome assembly GCA_030625065.1 of Alectoris magna. NCBI lineage: Eukaryota > Metazoa > Chordata > Aves > Galliformes > Phasianidae > Alectoris > Alectoris magna. The sequence continues at coordinate 14,883,201 of CM060561.1, forward strand.
TTGCAAATGCTTGTGGAGAGCAGCTTTCTTCTCTGTGCCTGCCTGCTCTCTTATCATCCCTTCTTGACATTTACAAGTAATTTTCCCTCTGATGCACTCATGGAGCAGGGTTTTTTTTACAAATGTTTCTCACCTTTATGTACAGGAGCCCTGGAAATTGAGGACTGGCACAGTGAGGAAAATCTGCATGTAGCACATATGAATATGTGGTCTCAGTTAAGAGATGTGCCCTGATTTTGTGATTAAGTGGCCATAACAATTACATAACTTATTTAATCAAGTAGCATCCACTCTGTTCTCTCCATTTTCTTTATTAAAAAAGAAGAAGAAAAAACATCACTAATTATCAGCTACACATATGGAGATAATTACTGTGACTTTGAGGTTCTGGTTTTTGCTTCCTGACTTTTATGTTATCCCTTTAAGTGCTTCTGCTTAAAATGCACTTTTTATGTGTGTGGAACTGGGAAACTTTGTAATAGCTGAACTGAAAAAGGAAGTATTTTGATTTCCTGTCTCTTTGTGTGAACATCATCTGAGACTCTCTAACATAAGGATCCTGAAATTCAGCAGGATTAAGTTTCAGTAACTTTCCTACCTCTTTTCTCTTTTTCCTTGCAAAGGGAGGGAGTGTAGGATCAGGATTTCGTGGATGGGACTGGAATTCCAGAGACGTGAGTATAGTCCTTACTGACTCTACTGTGATCTTAGGTGAATCATTTAACCTCTATTTCTACTAGTTGCTCCTTTTGGAAAAAAATATAAAAGTAATGACTGTATCTTCTTCAGGCAACTGATGTGACACTTAATTCTTGTCTTTAGTGTACTTTCAAATCCTTGAATTAAGAAAGGAACAGGAGAATAAGTGACTATTAATGCCAGTCTCACAAGAGTATGTGTGTAAGCTTACTCCTAGAATTCACTGAAATGTTGGATTTTCCATATGTTGCAATTTGATTGAACGACCAATCCTTCCCTCCTTCCCTTTAGCTTCATTAACCTGTTCTTAACAAGGAGAACAAAGAATCAATTGAAATACATAAGACTGGAAAGTTTAACATACTACACCACTTAACTACAGTCTGCAGAATGTTTAAAGTGTGGTTCCACTCTGGAATTGGCAAGCAGACGCAATACCTATCTGAGCTTTAAAAATGTTGGATGCAGAATTTTGTTCTGTAGAACAGAATTTGCAACGTTTGATGTTTATTGCCTCTCCAGGATTTCTGCATGAGATCTGCTCAGTTGGCCAATTAAAAGGGGTTATCTATCTGCCCAAATTACAGTTCTCCCAGCTCATCCGGAGACCCCAAACTCAAACCCAGTCTATTCTGCTCATTGACAGCAGCAGAAAATGTTCTGAAATCCAGATTAATTCCTTTCTCAGAGTTTTGCTACCTATCTTCAAATGCAATTCTTCTGACTGCCTTTACTGGATTTGCAAAAGAGTAAATAAATGAACAAGGCATTGTGAGCCACGCTGTAAATGAGTCATAAAGGGAAGTCGTGTTGAAAATGCCCATTTCTGGTCAGACCAAATGGAAACCATTGGATCCTTTTTCTCCTTTTACAAGAGAAATGTGTCATTCTTATTGTTATGTGCTTCAGTCTTCAAGACTCATGAAAGTGTCATGCATCTGCTATTCTATTCAGTGCAAATTTGTCTGAATTTTGTCTCATTCATCTGCAGGATTGCTGATTTTGTATTTTCTGTAATTCAGAATCCATCCTAGAGATTTTGAAGGTAAAAGAAGGAGTAGTTGCACCTCTATCAGGGAAATACTGACTTTCAGTCCACATTCCAATGTGTTATATTTTTCAGCTACTGTTAATTGTATGCAACTATAGAGGGAGTTTCATAGAACAATTCAAATAATTCCCTTACTGCTTTTTCTTTCTCTTCTTCATGGTTTGTACAGCTTGGAAATTGTTATAAGCTACTCTACATATTTATATACCTACACATTCACATTTTTTATTGGATATATAAAAACTTTCTCCCCTAGTACATGAATCCATAAAAACAGCATAAGGAGTGGAAAACATGACAGGTCTGGAGAATCTATGTACCTAAGAGTGCTGCAGCCTTGGAAAGAGAGAAACTATACGAATATTTTTTTAGCATATTTCCCCCTTCAGAGATCTTGAGCACAGCACACACTGGAATTAGATGACAGCTTCTTGTCTGCTGTCATTCTTCAAATAGACAACCTTGTCCTCTGCCACATGGCACATTTGTCTTGGCCACCTACCCACCTCTTCAATATTATTAGCTCTAAGCGATAATTTATAATGTATGCTGCAAAACATTTCAGTCAAGAGAAGAACCCAGTGCTATTGGAACAAATTTTGACATCTACAGGCCAAAGTAGCACAAAACATATAGATTCTTTCTCCTTTAAAATAATCTGGAACTCTTTCTTTGCTTTGCTGATTAACATTAACTTATAAGACACCATTGCCAATCGCTCACTTCGATCATTTCACTGAAAATCTGACTAGAGCCAAACATGGGATTTTCTGAAGGTCACCAAGATTTTTAAATCAAAACCTCATTGTTTCAGACCTCCCCCCTCAAAAAAAGAAAAAGAAAAAGAAAAGAAAAAAAAAAAAGGATTGATTGCACACAATTGGCTGAGCCTTAATACAGGCAACTAGATTTCTATAAGTCTTAGCATTTGAGATAATTACTGTTTCATACTGAACTATCTCAATATTATGTATTGCAAAATACACTAATACCAGTCAGAAATTTGATTAATTTTTTCTATGAGCTCAGAAGAAAAAGGTGAGTTGGGAAGTTAGATGTCTACCCCTTCAACTTCCATCTCTGGCCACTGAAGACCCCTCTGGCAGGGAATGTTGGGTGACTCATTTTGCCTCTTCTCTGGGCTAATTCATGACTTTCCAGTTACGCAGGCAAATGGCATTTTGTAGCCTTCGAGAAGAATAAAATATTAATTGTCAGAGCTTGACACTGGCCTGCACCAGGTGTGGATATTCTGTATTTGACCCCTGCTGTCTTGTTCACGTCTCTTAGTCTGAAATCTTTAACAATTATCCCTATTTCTCTGAAAATTTGTTTCCCACTGAGAAAGCAAGAATAAGAAGCAATGCCTGTATATTTTTGTTGTTCTCTCAAGAATATATTAATGATGTAAAGCATTTTGTTTATCTGCTATAAATTCTGTGTAAATATGTCCAAGTGTTCAAAAATAAACCCCTCTGATGAATTTAGGTTTGTCTATCTTAATAGAAAAACTGAAACTAGACACATACGGATATGAAGATGAAAATGCTGTTGACTGTGCTACAATGCCCTGTGGAGCCAATCCCTTCTTTAACATGCTAATTGTTCATGTTAGTGTGAGAGCATACAAGGAACAATGGCATATCTTCTGATGAAAAAAACAGCTTTAATATCAAATGACCTCCCGGAAGCTGAATACAGAACCCAGAAAAGGCCCTTTGGCAAGAGCTCAGAAGTTCCTGTATTCTTCCTCAAGGAAATCAGATCTTCTGTTTTCAATACTTTCTCTTTCCAAATTTCCAGCCCCAGTACATTTACGGTCCTGAATATTCCAGATCATCTGGGATGGATTTAAAGACCAGATTGGAGAATGGGGCAGATTAAGACAAGCAATCTCTTATCCCACAGAATAACCTCTCAATATTCTATCTTTCTGAAGCCATTCAACATGTGAAGAACTGCATCAATTTAACTGTTTTCAAACCAACACATTGATAATATTGTAAAACCCTTACTAGGCAGATCTTAAGAGTTCTAAAAATGGCTTATATCAATATAAATTTTAGTTGAATTTATTTATTAAGAAAAAAACAAACAAAGTGCACAACATGTATGTATCTACTTTGAAATTTTAACATTTTGCTAAATTGTTTACAACAAAATGCCATAGTGAGTTTAGATTTCCTATAAATTAGAAAAGATTTTTAGATAGACAAATTTTGAAGTAGTTCAGATATTAACTCTTAGAGGAGTACTCAAAGCATTTCAAAGTTATCTAGGATAGTTTATGTTCCTCTCAGCTGATCATGTATGTTCCTGTTTTTTACAGTGTTTGATATGTGTGAGATGTATTTTTTACAGCAGACTTTGCTGCATAAAGATTTAATGTCCTTGGAAATCTTTAATTGAAAGACTGGTTAATTCTGAGTTTTTCAAATGATTATTCAAGTTTTGGTCTGTTGTTGGATGTAATTTGGAAAGTTCCCACCTTTTTTTTTGATGTATTCTGAACCAAGAGCCACAAACAAAACAGCATAGGAAATTCAAATTAACTAATGTTAACTTCATGCATTTGAGAGACTACTGAAGACTAGAAAAAAAATGCTTTTAGTACTGCATCTGCTTTTGACCTTTCAAGTATTTTTAATCTAATGGGAGAAATAGAGAGAGAAATGTATTTCTTTGCATTTGAACTCTGTAATATTTGTTATCCTAACACTAAATAACAGCAAAGCTGGGAATAGTTCATACATCGTTCAGTACATACACAATGTAGATTTACTGAGAAAACTTATGGGGCTGTCACTCTGCTGCTTGCATTGACTAAGGTGGTACCAACTGTGGGGCCATGTGAGATGGATTCAGCAATACGGCAGTAAGCGACATCTCTCTGCCTACTGCATTTTTGTGCTTCCCATTTATCTGCCCTGGCACATCATTCACTGCAGGAAGGAGCTGCCTTGCAGACCAGTCCACCACTCTATTTTTGAGTTTTAACTGTGGGAGAGAACAGAGAGGAAAAAAAATACATGTTCATGTTCAGCTTATGTTGATTGATTGTTCCTTAGCTATGAAACAATTTTCTGTACCAATTATGTCTTTGCAGATGACAGAAGCCATTTAGTCTAATGACCATAATAATTAATTTTCATTATAAATCAGATTAGTTAATGATGCCGAAGTCTACATTCTTCACAGAACTAAAACACAGTATCTTGTATGTGCTCCCAGAACATATAATTTGTTAAATATTGTACCACATTAAACATTTTTACATCAATATGAATAGCATTGACTTTCCTCGACCTACAGGGTTCATTGGGAAGTACTACTCTCCCATTGTCAGTTTTTTGCTATTAGCTCTCTTTTTGCACCCACAGGAACAATGAAACTAAGGCTGAAGAGCCACTGACTTTATAGCATGGCAGATAACATGCCTGATGCTATTATTTTTTCTCCTTCACTGTAAAATATTATGACAGAGCAGATAGTATTCTGGGGTAAGGTAGTGCTTTCCTTCAGTTTTATTTTCAGAATAATGTACTTGCTGATTTTTTTTCTCAATTTTTGTTCCTGAGGTCAGTGTAATCCATATAAAGGCAACACATGAAACATCCTTGTGGGCAGTGAGCAATCAAAGCATAGCATCATTTTTATTTGGTTTTCTGTGCCATTTTATTTTTTGCCTTCATTGCATGTTCTTCAGAAAAGTCGTAGGCTTACAGGATTAAAAAAAAACCAAGAGGAGCTCTATGAAACAGTTTTGCTGGAAAGCTGAATTTATTGTTTCAGGGAAGAAAACTACCGAAACTAGTCAAATATCTCAGTGATGTATTTTGTTTCTGAGCTGAGCTGAACTATTTGCTTCCAATGATGGTAAGTATGCAATGAAGTATGTGGATGATCAACATACAACTTGCGGCTTTAGACTACTTTAATTTAGGATATTAACTGCTCATTATTTTTTGTGTTAAATGGGCCATCACTTCAAGCAATACTGTTCTCTAACTGAATGCTTGTTATCATGCAAGGCACTGTCAAAGCACAGATCAACAAACTATGGTTGGTGAGTAACACACAATGAATCATCCAGTTTGCACAGAAGTTGAGGGGGAGCAAAAACTTGTAAACACAGCCTAAGCCACTACACCTACCCTTGTATTTCTGATGGGCTCAGTGCAAACCGCTGGAGACTGATCTATTGACCTGCATAGGTGAGAGGAACAATACTAGGGTAAAAATACGTATTTTCTGAAAGAAACCCAAAAATACAAGGAAAAAGACAGGAATAAAGAAAGTAAGGATTTATAAGAAAATCAATGGCACTACACTGATAGGCTGATGTTTTTGACTTCATGTTTCTAGAAAAGAGAGAGAGAGAGACGGATAAATAGAGAGAAACCCAAAGTGGAAATAGAATAGAAAATACAATAAGGAGTTAAGAGTCATTTAACTGGGGAGATACAGCCATCAGGGGATAAAGATGAGCATGGAGACTTGTGCCTGACCAAAGAAAGCTGGGAAGTACTATATTGAATGCCTTATTACTATTCTTGTCATTAGCTCATAACTGATTATAACAATATTATATGAGCTGGCAAAGCCTTGTCAGTTCCTCTTTGTACAAATACTGTTAAATGTGGTGCTTTTCTCCAGCAATAACCTACTCAGATCCAGATCCTAGGTTAATTTATAGACTTAATTTTTAATCCATGTATTCCATTAAAATAGTATTTGTTAAAAGAATATCACTGGCAGGATTACGGTACATTTTCTAAGTAACAGCATTGCACTTAGACTTTTAATATAATGGGCAATTTAAGTACCCTTGCTTCTCTTATATCTTTAAAAATGGAGGAAGAGTTAAAAACAATACCACACTGCACATCATGGAGACTGCGTCTTGACAGAGCTGGGGGAGGGGAGGGTGTGCATACATCTTCCTGCTTGGGTGTAACGTGGTGGCAGTTCTCCTGCTCATCTGCTGGAGGGCTCTTGCTTCTTTTGAGGTGCAACAAGCAGCCAACCCTGGGGACTGTGCCAGGATGTGACTGCTCTAGCAACCTGGAAAACTTCTTTTGGCATTTTAACTGGATACTTTTTTGTTTTGTTTTTGCTTCAAGCTGTTAATTTTAGCTCCAAATATTTTTCTGGCCCACAGTTGGGAAGTGGTTTCTTAGTTAAAATTAAAAAAAAAACACAACGAGGTGAGGAATGTACAGACATAAAGTGGACTTGATTGCTTTTACCAGTACTTAATTTCTAATGTAGAAAAGGCCTTGCCATAAGTATAGAAGTAGGTACAACTTTAGCTATGCTTACTTTTAATTGGTCTCTGTAGATACTTGATATTTGTTCTTTAACGTACTTTTGGTTTACAAAAGAGAGTCTTCTGGGCAGAAAAGAACTGAATACAGGGAACACTTATCTGTTATAGGGAAAAAGCAAAAGCAATGAGCCTGCTTTTATTCCGTCCATCTCAAAACCTCCAGTCTTATTTCTGTGCCTATTTGCTTCAAAATACAAAAGAAAGGATTTTGAGGCTTTCCTCTTGCTTTCTCTGCTGTTAAAAGAAGCTATCAGAGAAAGGGAAAAACAGAGAGGGAAAGGTAGTAAGAAGTCAAATCTCATTATTTTGCAAGAAAATAAAAGACAGTTCTTTATAAAGAAAGCTTACACAGCTGTTTGCAAATAGGAAGAAGGGCCTCATCTCTGATCGCTGTAAAATCAAAGGAAGGTTGAGTCTGATGTCAGTGCATTCAGTATTTTGGGTTTATTCCAGCTGTGGCCACCAAAGGGGTGAAATATTCCCTCTCTTCCCAGCCAAACCCCCCTCTGCAGCTCTCATTCAAGAATGCCGTTGCCACTTGAGCACTCTTTGTTGTGCTTTGGAAATGAGGCATACAGAAAGGATGTTTCAACTGAGGCGGTAGGTTCAAATCCTGCAGGAACAAGTGACAACTTGATCTGTCTGTAACTTAGTTACCTCATCTGTAAAGTACTCTTTTATATTAACTTTTATAACACAGCCATTGCTACTGGAGCTGAATGTCTGCCAAGCTTACATTAAGCCATATAACTACATTTCTTTCAAATGATCTTAGTTCTTTCATCCTCTTCTTACAGGAGAAGCATGTATACACAGTTTGGGGGACTGGGGTTGCCATTTGCCTGAGTTTCCAGTTATTTGTCCAGCTTAGGTCTTTCTATTGCTATCAGCACTGCCAGGCCTGATCTACAACGTAAAGCAGATGTTTCCACGAGCACCTGGTGTTTTCTGAGATGGCAGATTTTCCTGAATTTAGTCAGGTGTTTAAGATGTGTTATTTCAAATAGATGTCTCTTTACTTTCACGCTAGAGAAGGCACTGAAGAACAGAGGCACTGGGGACTGGAACTTGATGGTCCTTAAGGTCCCTTTCAATCCAAGCCATTCTATGATTCTATGTATTTGAAACAGGACATCATATGATTTGTCATGGTTTTTAGCTTCTTGGTGGAATTAACTCACTATTTCCTAGAAACTTTTATCTTCCAGACAGCAACTGGTTGTCCTTACAGCAGAGAGATGCCTTCTGCCTGGGGAGTGAAAGTCTTGACCAGGCTTTACACCTGCAAGGTTCAGATTGTCACTCATGTGGTGGGCACAGCCCTCTGCATGCCCAGGCCCACCTCGAAGTGGTGCTCATCATTTTATGACTGTAGGAGATTCAGATGGTAAAAAATAATATTTAAAATTATCCGACATTTTTCACTAGAAGAGATTATCCAAATACAAGCAACTTATGATCTAACTATGCAGTATAAATGTGGTGAAATACCAAGAGGCAGAGAGGTGAATTAGGAATAAGGTGACAGCCAGAATAGCTTTGCTTTTACTCATATGGGTTTCAAAATTAATGTTATTTTAACAGACACGCGTTTTCTAACTCACTAACTTACTCTTTCAGAATAAAAAAATCTAGGCATTACTCCAAACAGTTATGCCACAGTCTTCATTCAGGCAAAATTGCCAATCTCTGCAATGAGTTTCTTTTATGGAACTTGAATTTTGGGATGGAACCACTACATAGTATCTCTCTCTCTCTTTCTATTTTTTTATTCTGTTAGGGAACATCCTTATTTGCGTATCTGGCATAGCTATTGTGAGTTATATTTACTGACTGGAAACTTGGCAAGTCCAGTATTTGTTCTTGGTAACAAGATACTACCCACAGTTTTTACTCACAGGGCTCTGCAGCAACCAGGTGGAACATACATCATTAGTTTACTGAATAATGAATATACTTTAAATCACGATTCAGAAATGCTCAGTTACAGTTTATTAAACCAGAAAAAAAGTTTAATGTAAAACCAGCTTTCCATAGTAGAATTAACAAAATCAAAATAGGCTTTTTATCAACTTTATTGAAAGTAATTCAACTTTCCAAGAACTAAAAATTGGTTTCCTGTCTTGACTGTTTTGGAATTACTTACTGTCATCTGTTTCAGACGTTAAAGGATATGATTTAATATCAGCAATAAGGCCTCTGTTCCTACTTTGGCAGGTGTTAATTATTTAAACACTGCTCATTTAAATTTGTTTCCAATCACTCTTTTGAGTGATCTGCTTTATATGGCTTTTTTCACATGTATTTTTTCTACATGTGCAAACAAAACTTGAGGGAAAGTCTCCTGGTAAGTAGTTCTGTTTCTGATCCATTCAATCTGTTTTCAGATAGGCAGGTATGTACAGAGAGATATTTAATGTGTTATGATCTTCAATAGAGGAATATAAAATCTAATACATCATTTTAATCTCTTTTGTAATAATAAAAAGTTTCTCTTTTAGACAGAGTGCCGTGGTTTTTGCATGCTAATGACTGTACTAAAAGTGTGAATAAATTGCAAAAAGGGTCACAGTTCCCAAAACATTTGTTGATATAGACTTGAGGAAAAAATGAGAACAAAACTCAAAGATAGATACAGTGGTTTCTCCACATGTATGATCCCACCAGTTTGTTTACTTACAGTGACAAAAACGCAGCTGCATGAGCGCTGCCTTATTCTGCCCCACTATGCATTCGTAATAATGAAAAAAATGGCTCTCTTGTTGCATGTGTCTGAATTTTCATCTACTATAATGTTAGAATCAACCGACTTCTTTCTTAAAAAAAAACAACAAAACAAACAAAAAACCCAACCTTTTTCTTGCCTTACAGCACTGTACCAAAGAAACAGGAACTCTTAGCACTGTACAACAGACCTCTGTCTGGTGTGAGGTGAAATTTTCATTCTGCGACAGATAACTTGTAATTTAATACGTAATTCTTGTCAGTAGAATAACATAAGGGAAAGCTAGAGCAGAAGGAAAGCCAGGCACAGGAGAGGGAATTTTACGCACCACTGGGAAATGAGAAGCTGACAACTATAGGTATTTCAGTTCTACAAGGCAAGTCATTTCATCCTGGTAATAAATGGAAAAGGTGGGTGTTTGTTTAGATTTAGGCCACTCAGTAATGATTTTAACACTCCACCAAGCCTCCTGCCAAGACAAGCACTCCAAGGCCAAAATCTGTAATGAACTCTCATCTTCTCAATTATAGATTCAGCCCTGACCAAAACGATATCCAATATTCCCCTTCTTGCTCCATGAGAGCAGAGCCGCGCTGATGGACGTGCAAGCGGCCCGGCTCCTCATGGCTCCCACCTCTGCAGGAGACGCTGGCGGCTGGGCCCCACACTGGGGTGACAGCATGAACGTTGTTGCCTCCTCTTCCTCTTCTCATTGCCCCCTACCCCTGCTCCATGGAAAGTGTTAGTGTGGAGAGAGACAGACAGTGCTGGACATACCAGGGAGGAGGGAAGGAGATGATGGAGGTCATCCTTTCAATTCTAGAATCCTCATAGCCCCTTCCTGCTGTGGGGCTGACTTTGCCTTTACTCTTCACAGTGATGTTGTTTACACATCTCTGGCAGAGCCCAGCCAAGGCACCTGGAGGGGTGTGATGATTTGTAATGAATAGTTAGCACTCGCCAAGCGTGCTGCTCTTAGTCCATGCCTATCGTGATGTTGCTTCAAGTGATCTTAATATCTCCTCAATTACTCTTGTCACCAAGCTCCCTTTTTCTGATGCAAACTATCTTTCCAACAGTTACATGTCATAATTCATCTTCTTGGTCTTTCTCCTAATTTTCTGCCACATTTTCACATTGTTTTTGCTTGATTTTCCTCAGATGATTTCATATTTCATACTTCATTGTAGTTATTTTTTTTTCAATCCAGTCTGAATTGAAGTGCTAGATCCCACTTGCCTTCTAGCTGATCTGACTCTGTCTTTGTCTTTGTCTTATGACCCCATAACATTTCACCTGTCTCATCTCAATCTGTACCAACCTTATACTCACCATGTTGAGACTCTAAGGTGGAGAAAAGAAAATTCAAAAAAATTTTTATTAGGGAAGTTATTGCATATTTACACTGGGGTTCAAGGAAGGGAAAAAATTCTAATGCAGCATTTGCATGGTGTTCAGGAGCTGTGTGAAGAGACAACCAGGGGGTCTGTGCTTCTGCTGTGGCTGTTTAATTCCAATAGACAGCCTGCTAAAATAAATGGATCAGTGGTTCTCTGTCAGAACACTTTTCAGGTCACTGTCCTCCTCAAGGTAAGGTGATACATGAGCAGAAGAAAAAACGTGTTATAATGTGGAAGAAAGAGCAAATCTTTTGACAGGAAGAGTGAGCAGAGTAATGTCTTTCCACCATGAAGACAGGGATTGTTGTCAATTAAAAAAACGACACAGTGGGAAAAAGAAAAAAGAAAAAAGAAGAAAAAAAAAAAAGAGAGAATATCAAAGCGACCCCAGACAAGGTCTGTGTTACTCAGAAGTTCTGATTTTTGTTCAGAACAATGAATCTTCTTGCATCAAAAAATCCTCTGTCCTTTGTGTTTCCTTAAATAGTAAAAACTCAATTTCTATGGTGTTGTGTTCCTCATTTATGCTGTATGTCACAGCATTTTTTGTGCTGTTCAACAGCTGCCAGCGGGTAACAGAATTTCAGAGGGTAAATGTTACATCCAAGACCTAAAGCAGTCTGTACAGTCTCCCCATCATGGGCAGTCAGGATTTGTAGGTCTACCCGTGAGTTCAATGTCACTCCTGATCAAGTAAGAATCACAAGTTTTTGTCTCATGTTCCTAAAAAAAAATGTAAAATATGTTTGGAAGAATTTTAGGTAAAAACAAAAACAAAAACAAGCAAACAAACAAAAAAACCCCACAAGATTACTGCAACAGTTACTTGTATTCTCAGATTAAATATGGTTTTAGTTCCTTTTTTTCCTAGTTTCTTGTTTGTGCGCAGCAATTTTTGCAAAAGGCATTACATTGTATGTCGGTTAATTACTTAATGTTTCTGAATTGCTTTGAGCATTAAGCAAGTGCCAAGTATTAGTAATATTCTGTGAGACAACATCATAATATGGTGGGGGTTTCATCTTCTGCTTCTTTTATCATCCATTAATGCATAGTCTTTGGTGCTATGTATAGAATGTACGTAAGATTATTTGGATTTGTTACAGCTTGAATTCCTTTCCCTCTCTCTCTGCAAAAGAAAAGAGACAAAAAAAATGTAGAGAAACAGATATTCAGAGAGGAGAACTTTCTCACTATGAGGCTGAGAGGGATGTGCAGGGATCCCCAAGCCCAGAGAAGAGCAATGCTGTCATCTAATCTGAAAACAAATCAGAGAGTTTTAGAAAAGCATGTACTATTAGCATTTAAAAATATCAGAATGTCCATCTAATAAATGGATCAATAACCTGATTTTCTTCATTGCTTAGAAATTGCACATCTTTTTGCATGAGCTCAAATTCTGAACTCTGCATTTTCAAAAGTAAAGTTAAAATTACCTTATTGTTTCCATGTCTAAAAAATTCTGTGTATTAATCAGCTAACACTGTGAAGACTTAATCATGAATCACCAAGTCTTGTATTTTGAAATACTTTTAATTTTTCTGGGCAGACCAATATGCTTAGTGTTACAGACAGTAATTTTTTGTTCCAAAATAATACGACATGACATTGATATGCCTTACAGCTTAATTACAGATGGAAACTCTGTTGAAGGTATTTGCCTTTTTCACATCATCATTTACAGATTTACAGTAAACCTGTACCTGCCTATGAATTCCTAGTTGTTAATGTCTCGGTTAAATTTAGGAATTGCTATGGTTCTTTGGAGATACGTAAATTTCTTTATTGTGATGGTGGTCAGACTGCTATAATGACATGACCCATTTATTTACTAGTAGGAAATTGAAGTGGTCATTCTAATTCCTTTGAAGCTGGTTTGAGGCTTGGATTTGTTCCACCTCAGGAGTGGACATTTTATAACCTAAATAAATATTATTTCTCATTTTTGTGACCAGGCCTTACACCTTTCATGTGACAAACCTATCTACCCATCTACAGACTTTGAAAGTAAGGACATTTCCTGGTAGGCTGCTATTCAGTGTACACATACAGTTGTTCAAATACGCATAACAGGACACTATGATCATCTGCTTCATCCAAAAAATTAGTTTCCTTTTTTTTTTTTTTTTTTTTACTTTCCCAAGGAAACAATTTTTTTTGAACCAGTCATGTTTCCTTTCCATGAAAACATTGACTTTTTGTCAGAATTAAGGAAAAATAACCTTATGAAAAGCTTTATGAAAAACTATTGTTTTTTTTCAAAATATTTTCATGGGCAGAGTTCTCCTTTTTTGATCAATGTTAATATTAAGATTAATGTCTACTTTTAGGAGACGAAAAGCTAGAGTATGTGTCTAGCAGAGCCATAGTGTCTGTGCAAGTACAACTGTTTCCCGACTCGGGATCTGAAAATCAAGGCCTGTGTGGTTTCTGCCTCTAGCACAAGGAGTAATTTAAGGGTTTAAAATGAAATCAAACTATATGGTACTTTGTCCAAGTGTACTGAAACAAAAATATAAATGTGAAAACCCAGCACATCATAAATAAAATGAAATATATCCAAAAATAATTAAAATACAAGTCATGAATTAAAAAAAAATAAACATTTATCTTGTTAACTTGAAACCTAACTTGGCCAAAGCAGTTTCATTTTCTTTGGTTTTCATGAACATAGGATTTTATGAGTACTGATATTGAATTACTACATATTATCTAAAAGCGCAACATAAGATCTGTCTGGGCAGTCAGTAAGATGTCATTCATTTTTGTTGCACCTTTGGGACTGGATATTCAATATGAAAAAGTAAACACTCAATGTATGCTTCATCCATGTGACAGGACCTTCTGTTATAGCTTCCTTTCTGAAACACAGCTCTTACCTGATTTGAGCTAATGGAAACCGTGCTAGATTCACATAGTTTGTAACTTACTCCTTACATGCCCCAAATATTTTACTCCCCAGAGTAGCTCATAAAGAAAAAAGATTTTTTAAATATATTATCTTTTTAAGTATTGATATTGATACGATAAGTTCTGCTTGTATTTTGAAAGCTTGGTAAATGGTTAATGTCAGTTTTGTCTGATCTTGTGTGTTTATAAATTGTGTTCTGTGAATTCATTTCCTCTGGCAGCATTGCTAAGTTTTGCTAGCAAAGAAATGAAAGGGGTCAGACTTTAACTCCATGGCAATTTCCCCTCTTGCCTGTCATTTTCATAGGCTTTACATGACACTGTGAAACTCCCATTCTATGACTGGCTTTCCTAGTCTTGTGTAAAGAGATTAAGGCTCTTCTCAAAATTCTACTGCAGGTCAGTTAGCATTAGGAAGTTGCTTCCAGCGTAGTAGTGCCATTTGAAAATGTCATACCATCTTAACTCTGCTGCTGGACAGCTAGTATTCCAACCCAAAAGAAATTATGTTATGTTGTATATTTTTTTCCATTGCTCTTTTGAGGATGTGTGTTGTGTCCCCTGTGTTGCAGCCTGCTGGAGAAGAGAAAATATTTTTCTAAGAAGAATGATGCCGCGCACCTGGCCTTTAACTGCAGCCTAATGAAAGAGAGCTCTGGCCCACCAAAAAAGAGTGGAGATGTGGCTGAACTGCTGACATCTTTTTCATCATCAGCATGATGTGGCAGCAGGCCAACCTCTTCATCCTCACCAACCTCAACCTTCAGCCTCACCATCCTGACACCAAACAACACGTACTGTGCCAGAGATCTTATCCAGAAAAAAACTGCCTTTCATGTACAAACCTTTACCCTAGCTGTGCTGTTAACATTTATTGGAGCTGTTTGCATTATACTTTAAACAAACTGCTGCTGTCTGTTTTCAAGTCAGACCCACAGGAGTGCTCAGCTGCTGAACACCTCAACAGGTTCTTGCTTACCTGGTCACAATAATTCACCCTTCCAGCCTGTTTTCTGCTTGGGTGCACAACTGTACCCAAGAAAGAGACTTCATGAAGGAAAACACTTCAGAAAAACACTAAAATTCCGGAGCTGTATGGTACTGTCTTAAATAAAGAGACAAATGGGGAAGAAGAAGCTAAACTAATGAGATTGGCCTAGCATTAATGGAATTTAGATAGACTTTTCAGAGGAGCTAATTGAATACCATACAAATAGCTGCAGTTTTAAAAAAAAGATTTAGAGAATGTATGTATTTGTAAAAACATGAACAGGTCAAATTGCTAAGCCAAATAAAGTGGGATCTAAAAATAATCAAAAGCCTTTTCATGATCAGATGTACTTCACACTACCCATGCAATTAAGGCTAGATGTCCTAAAAGAGCGTTATCAGTGCATTTGGGTGTGTGAAATGTGGTATTACATAAACTGTAAAACTCAGAGACTTTTTGCTTTAAACACTGTGCAACCTGCATAAATTTGACATGAAACTTTTAAAGTCACAAATAAAGCAGGGAAACTCTTCAGAGACCTTGACCTGCATTTTAGATAAACTGATAGGTAGTACAGACTTAGCATTTTCATACACAAACCTCAGTATAATCTGTAGTGCAGGTAAGAAACTCCATCTGAAAGTCCCAAGCATTAAAACCTCTGGTAAATTAACTGTTAATTTAGCACAACAAATTAAAAACCACCAGGAGAAGGCAGAAAACCCCACTATCATCTCTGCATTTAAATGCACTTCTGCTTCACACATTAATTGGAAGTTTTAGTGACTGAGTTATTGGTAGCAATTCTTTCACTCTGGAACAGTTGCAGTCAGTTGCCTGACACCAGGAAAAGACAGAAATTAGAACAGAAGGGTTTCTGGAATATAATGGCAGCAAGGAGGTTAATAAAATGATTGCAAATAGCCTGTTTAGTGAGGTGAGTGAAACCATGGGTGGAATAAGAGCTTGAAAAGCACGCTATGTTTTACTTTTGTTTTTTTCATGATTGAGAAAGACAAAAACATATTTATCAAAATATGTGGAGACGGTTCATTAAGATAAATTAACAGAAAGTTCAAAATACTACCCTGGTTAATTTTCACTGACAGGTGCCAAATATGATTTAGTACATCATGTTTGATCTTGGAATTGTATTTCAGGTGAGGGCAACATGATTTTAATGGATGTCTTCTCCTGTCATGCCGTGACAGAGGACTTCTTACTTCCTTCCAAATGAATCCAGCTCATTGAAGGATGGTTTCTAGTAAATGGCAAAAAAAGTGGTGCAGCTTTATTGCATTCCAGATGTAATTTATCTTATTTATGTTCCCACAGTGGTTCAGGGAGAGGGGGAGCAATGCTGTATGGAGGCAAATGCCTCTTTCAGGGGTACCTGCTCGTGTGAGCAGGAGAAGTCTTAGCTGCAAAGTCTGACCAGAGTATCCACAACTGCCTACAATGCTCTCCCTGCAAATACCACCTAAGAATGAATTTCAAATAGCAAAACATCAGAGAATACTTGCTTGTATTCTTAAAAGACCATCCCACTGGGTGATACTAAAGGTAGGTATCTTCACACTACATTTCAGGATGCATCATTTCTATCAATTCCCATTAAGTGTTTTTACTAGCACGTTAAGAAAGTGAATAAAAGAGAGGCATAAATGCCCTGTGCAGAGATTTTTGCAATCTTCCTTTCCAACTCAGGTTCCAGGTGCCTTACAGGGAAAAATAAGCAGAGAAGAAATGCTTGATTTTGGGGATGAAAAGGAGTTGGAGCTCTTTGGAAGGAAGGATGTGGTTAAAACAAATGCCTAGAAGGCAGCAGATAAGAGCTCCATTCCCGGATCTGGCACAAATACTCTTTTTGACCTTGCACCAAATCATTTCCTTGCTTTGGGACTGTTTCTCTGCAGAACTGTGTGATAACAGTCCTTACCTTCTCCTCCTGACAACAGAATTAGGAAACTTTTATTTATACTTGTTAGTAGCTTCCAGACTGTGGGATAAATTCAAATTGGTTCAGTTTGGGCCTGTGAAGTTAAGTCTTCACTTCAAAGGAAACACTTTATTTGTTGAATTGGGTTTATTTTGCACTGACTACTTGTATTTTTAAAAATAAACAGTTTGCACTGACTTGCTCACTTTTGTAGATAATTATCTCACTCCATTACTTGAAAGCTCTATTTTCTGTTCTTACAGTCAACAAACCTTCCCCCCAGCCCCCCCACTCCCCCCCAAAAAAAGAATTAAAGACAGAAAAAGAGCTATAATTTTTTTTAATCTTGGATATGACCAAGGAATTTAAGTTCTGATAGAACATTTTACTGTTAATAGCATGATCCCAATGGGCTATGTAAGAGAATTAGAAGAAAACAAAGATGCTTTTTGTACCTTTTAAAATAACTTAGAGGAATGCTTTGATTGTTTTTTAGAAATAAGCACACATAAAAGTGACATTTCCCTATTTCTCTTCCAATGCATTCTGGAGCTTAGAAATCCCCCAGGCAAGACTTTCAAGTTGTTTCCTTCCATCACGAAGCAGAGAAGCGCTGCTGAGGCCTGCCGAGCGTGCAGCTCGTTTCAAGGAGGAGACCATTATCTGGTATGATTCAGCACCCATTGGATAAACTATCTCACCCCTTCTGGCTGTTTGACACAGGTTTTTTTAATCCCTCTCCTTGAAGCCAGGTCCCAAATAGGTCAGTTAGTCTAGTATCCTGGCCCAGCAGTGCTCACCCCTAACTGTAGTGATGTTTACATACAACATCCGTCTAAATTATAAAATGTCTATTGTGAAAACAATAGGCATATTCAATCTCTGTATCCTAGAACAAATGAGAGAAATATTCCAGAGCTCCTATCAGAGCTTAATAGGTATAATTTTGCTAGAGATATGGTAATACACAGCAGCTTTCCCTGGATGGCTGTGTAAAACAAAGAAGTGGTTGTCAGCCTTTCAGAATCAGATGTTAATGATATTTCACGTCTTTGTTGAGTCTGTGGAAAGCAGCTACTGCACCTAGAAGGGAAATGACTTCCATACCAACCTCCCCCAGCCAAAGTCGTTCAGATTGGGAAAACTGGATGAGGTCCATATTTATACTTCAGAAAGAGGTGTAAAAGAAGATTTCAAGACAGTATTGACTGAGCTGTCTCCCAGCCTCTTTACTGAAAGTTATATCTTATCACTGTGATGAAAGTTTTTAGTTCAGTGTATTACAGCCTTTTTATTTTTCTCTTTTTCTTTTTTTTTTTTCTTTTTTTCAAACATATACGAGGAAAGAATGTAATGTAAGCAAAACTCCAATGTGTTTCTGGCAAATGAGGAGTGTTTTCTACATCTCGTATATTTTTGGAAGCGTTCGAATCCAAAAGTAATATGTCTTCCAAATCGGGAAGAAGGCTCTTTATTAAGATGATGCCTGCAAACAGCAGAGAGTGTTGCCTGCCCAGCTCTGCAGCATGCAGGGACGGGCCATTCTCTCTGAACTAACCTGGGAAATTGGAGCCAGGCAAAAGCAGGGCTTCAGGAGCTTTATTTCTGCAACTTCATTTTGCCGTACTACTGTGTGTCTTCACTTCTGCAAACTTTCGTTCGTTTGTTTTAAGAAGAGGCCTTAATTCCAACGTAAAATCCATGCAGAAAGGAGGGCCCCTCAGCACTGTATTCCAGCTGGTGGGGATTAGCTTAGTCCTTTTACCGGATACGTATCATTTTAATCTTAAGCCTTTAGACACTGTACAACATACTATTAAGTCTGTTACCAAATAAAACACTAAAGGGCTGATTCACCAAGAGTTACACACCCTTTGTAGAGAAAAAAAAAATAACATTTACAAAGGGATATCTGCCAAAAATCACTTAAATTTCATGTCTTTCCTATTTACTAAATCCCACATCCAGCATGTGTACAGTAACTTCCTTTAAATATGCTCCTGGGAGAAGTAGAAATCAAAATAAAGGGGAAACTGCCCCCTAAAATGTATCCCTAGCTCTGAAGAGTGATTTATATAGGTTCATGTCAGAAAATCTGAAAAATGAAAGTTATGTTGTTCAGGAATAAAGTGAAACCTTCCAGAAAGTGTGAATCATGTACTTGACTTCTATGATAACGAGTAATACATTTCCTATAGGAGTTAGTGGTTAGAGTATGAAACTAGGACATTAGCAGACTGAGGGAGTCATTTACTAATGATCTTGAACAAGTTACTTTGACTGCAGAAGGACTGCAGTACTTGGTTATCTGGGCAAAAGTGGGTGACAGAACCTCCAGGCCTTGAGTCGCTTGCCTGAGCTGTTAATAGCAAATGCTGATGCTTAATTTCACTCCCCGTGGAGGGCTTCTTAAGTGATGCTATATTTGTCTGTCGGGGGAAGGCAAAAAATGCTGGTATCTAAACAGGCTTTGGATGAAGGGAATGATGTAAATGCAAAATGCAATAGCCAGCGTTTCCTGGCTCGCCTACTCTTCCAACACAGGCTTAGACATATCTCACCACTGCCATTTGGACCTAACCACTATAGCTTGCCATGGTTTGTTAGCACCTATATACCATCGTATGGCAATAATAAATCACCTTGGAAGATTGTGAGGTGTGGTTCAGGCAACAGCTCTGTGAATGAAAATCTATTGATAGTTGGTGTCCTTCTGTTTAGTAGTAGAGATGATTTAAGCTTCCTTCCAGAAGACTGGGTTGCTGTTGTTTTCAGTAAGAAATAATGCATTTGTTTTGGAAAACTTTGTTTCATGCATAATGGAATATTCCACTGGCACTGAGAGGAAGTGCTGCAGCACACCCAGCAGCTTGTGGAGTGGGACCACTGCAAAACTGGGTGCAGGCACCACACCAGGTAAGCCTGGGTGCCCCTGGCAGTGATTTTCCCCAGTCACAGCCACATGAAAAGAAGATGTTCCTGGGCATGTTGGTTAGGTAATTTAAAAACTGAATGCAGACTAGGACTGTGTTGTTTGTTAGAAGACAAAACAGTACAGAATAATAGTGTAGAGAAGTACGAAGTCTCTTTGCATTCAAGATATTTGAGGAAGATAAATGGTAAAATCAGCATATGCATTAAGTTCTGCTATAAACTACTATTAATCCTGTTGCAGAGATACAGAAGTTGAACTAAAGGCAAAGATTTTTGTCTCGGAATGGAGGTAAAGATTTTTTGTCTCAGCCAGGATTATAACTCAAAGCTTTGACTTAGTAGCACTGTGCTTAGACCATGCAGTCCTCCTTTTAGCCCAATTTTATTGCAGGGGTCTTGGTGTCTTCAGAGTTGGAGGGGCCATATGATTTTTGTTAAAATGTCCTATGTTTAAGAAAAATGTTTCTAGACCATATATTGTGGGAAAAGTATGGAAATAAACATCATTCATACATAGCCTGAAGGCTCTGGGGACCACTAGACAATGTAAGAACCAATCAAAACCAAATCTGCCTGTTTATGTAACAGTTGTGATTTTACTGAGAATTCTGTGATTTTAAGGCATCCAACTCATGATTGTTCAGAACTTGTCCTTGGCAGCACTGCTGGCCTGTAATAGAGGATTTGCACTGGATGACCAAGTTCTCCTGTCACAACGCATACAGCTGGTTCATTTTGGAGGACCATCAGACCTAAATTCTATCACAAGTTAGCAGCATCTCTGAGCTCCAGGATGCAAAAATCACAAGATAGTTTATTCTACATGGAAAAGCAATTAATGAGAGAAAATGCCACAACAACAACAACCCAAAAAATGCACTTCATATTTATTCCGCTGTCTCCTCTCTATGAGGCCTTCAACAATGCCATGGTTCAGTACCACCACCAGAACTCTTCAATTTATCTTCAGGGATGACAGAGATCTCTGAAGTCTATTGACAAAAATATGGGCCTTGCCTTGTAGTATCCACAGGCTGTTTTAGAAGAAGCTGCAGAGTGAGGTAAATACAAATGGAGCCGGTGTGCATGTCCTCATTACTGCAGAAGAAGAGGAGCACCTGAGAACCTCTGTCAATGTATGGCTATATTTGTAGAAGCACCATTAGGGGGAGCTCTGTAATAGACTTAATGCCAGTGTTTTACAGCTCTCTCACCTTAAAAATCACAACTTTCACTTTTTTTTTCTTTCTTTTTTTTTCCTGTCAGTAGTAAACAAATGGTGTTTACTACTTTTGCCTCTGTGGTGCTTCCACCATCTTCTTCAGCACTACCATTAAGACAGGAAGATACTGTGAAGTTGAAATCACTATAAAAAACCTATACAAAGTAGGATGAGCAGTGGTCAGAATAAAAGGGGTTGATTATATTGATCCTAGGATAGAAGTTACTGTGATTATGTATGATTTTTTTTTGTTTCACTTTGCAGAATCTTGTTGAATTTGTGGTCCCCAAATGAGATACTATCATCTTAAAAGTGTTTTCCCCCCCTCTTTTTTAATCACCAAAATCTGTTGCTTTAGAGGTCCTGTTGGTAATTCCTCCAGAGGCCACCCCTCCCTCTGAAGTGCCCTCCACTCTCTAACGTCCACTGCTGAATCCTATTGAAACTGAATTGCTTCTACTACATATGGGATACACCGTGTGGTATAGTGTGTGATGTGGTACATCAGTCACAGATTCAACAGTCAAATTAATTATTTTCTCATAAAATAAAGGCTTGTTCTTATTTTTAGAAAGAGAAAGTTTCTTTGGCTTTCTGTCAATTGCAGAACTTCTAAATTATGTTTGCAGAGCTCTGTATGACCTGCAAGGCTGCAATAAAGCGTGAGGTCCCAGAGCAACTTACTTAGATTTACATTCTTAAATAAGATGTACTGAGGAATAACAACAAAATAAAGGTATGATGCAATCTTTATTTCATGTATGTAGATGAATAAATCCTACGGAGTTGGGCAACGTGCTGAGATAAACCATTGCTTTGGCATATCATGAGCAGACAGTGTAAGGAAAATGTCCAGTTTTTCTAAAAGAGACAAGGGAATGGTTAATTAAGAAAGTTTTACCCCAGCATCCAAACAACTGTTCGACACAGAAAAAAAACAGATTCATTTCTAAGATTAACTTTCTTTAAGTTGAAAGTGTATTCAGATTTTAATCTGTCCTATTATTCTTACAGAAATTTTATGCATTGTTCTTACAGATATAGGAAAGGCTAAGAATTAACTCTTCATGTTTCTTTTTTTTTTTTTTTATATTGACTCAAGGGGTTTCATAAGTACGTTAAAGAATCTGCAAAATGCTCCCTCAATTGCTCAAAATGTGATTTGAGTGAACTGTAATGAGTTCATTCTCAATTAAATAGATTCAAGTTGCCATTCTAGTGCTAGTTTCTTTAAAACTACCGGGCAAAAAGCGTGCAAACAGTGCATGCAACACTGCTCTGACTCTTTGTAGAGCAATGACCACATATGAAATAGTAAAATGTATTCTCCTTTTCACTAGCAGAACGTAGAGGGAATAGCGATACTATAGTGTAGCTATCAGCAGAATACCTTCTGAGGGGTGCATTATTGTCATGGTGGGACTCCAAAGACTTGGTTGGCCTTCACTCCTTTGGTCCAGAGACATCAAGGTTGTAAGTAAGAAATATGCTTATGTAAAATCCTAAAAGAAATCAGCCACCAGAACCTTTAGTTTTTGTCATTTTCAAAATACAAAAATGGGCATAAACTGACACTGTTGTTTTTTGTTGTTGTTTTTTTGTTTTTGTTTTTGTTTTTGTTTTTTCTGGAATATGAACTTGTTCCCAGTGAGTAACTGCTTCTTTTTGTTGTTGCCCCTTCAGCTGTGTTTCTGGGCCATTATTACTCAAATGGTCATAGCTGCTGGCTTGATTTTGAACTCCTGTAGGCAGGGGATCTGTTTTTCTCTATTAGTATCTTAGTTGCTAAGAGAGTATATGGATGCCACACAAAAGTGGTGATAAATTTTTCATGCTTCTAATACATCTCAAATCATTTTTGCAGTCAAATATGTTGCATTACCTGAAGGAGCACTGCTGCAAGAAGCATCACCAGCCCTGCAGAAGTGCTGTTTATCTTTCTCTTGAACTTTCTCTTTGCCCCATGCAAACAGTGGTCTACAACAAAACAGTTGCAACATAGTGGAATTGCAGTTAGACCACTCAAAATGCCAGAGCAAACAGACGGTTGTTCCAGCAAGGTCTGAACTGTCTGCAGTCTCAAGACCAGGGCCAGTTGACAGTGGGGTAGTTGGATACACAGCTCCGAAGCATACAGTTATTTTGATATGTGAAGTGTTCTGAAATCAGTCACTTTTTGGTGCTTGGAACTGTTGTGTGCCAAAGCTCTATCAAAAAGAATGAATTTGTTTCCTTTAGCCTAGTGAAAAATATTAGATGATAAAAATGAACAGATTTTTATTTTATTTTATTTTATTTTGGTTTATTTTATTTTATTTTACTTTATTTTATTTTATTTTATTTTATTTCCCCTCTGAGAACGTTTTTGTCAGCAAAGAAATCCTCAAGACAAAGATACCTGAAATACATGTCAAACTATTTCTAGGATTTCAGGGCAGTCCTAAAATACCTTGTATAAAAGTCTAGCAACCATTTCATGCTTCATTATGGTGGACTGGATCTATTTGATCAGAAAAATTTCATTGTGCAATTATGGTTTTATGCAATGCAGATATACTTGGGTATTCAACATCCAGCCTGCTAGGTATACTTCAGTTCAAGTCGTTACCTGCCTACTTAGGAATCAAAGTAAGCATCAGGAAAGACCAGAAGATGTCCATCTCAAGATTGAAAGCAGATGAGACCTGAAACTGAGCCAGTCATGGTTCTTCTTGAAAAGCATGAAAGGTGGTCATGGGCCTCTATGAAAATCATGGGTCATTTAAGCTGCATGTTCTTTTGGAACTGTCTTGGATTTCTCTCCTCAATGCAAGTGAAATAAAGAGAAAAGAGATCAAAAAGACAAAGGAAATAAATACTGTTTCCTTCCCAGCTGTTGGAACAGTAAGCCATCAGAGAGGAAAGGCAGGGGGAGTGATAAAGGCAGAGACTCAATAAGAGAGGGTGCACCTGATGACTGACCACCTGCATATATCACTAATGCTGACCACTGAGGTGAAGCACGCCAAAAAGTATTAAACAGGCATTAGTTTAAATGTTGAACTCGAAGCTAGAAGACAAAAGAGAAGGATGTGATGATGGAAACCTCAGGGGCTGTGGTGAGTAGGTGAAGGTGACTCAAACTGAATTAGAGTGTGCAGTAAAAGAGAGAGCTGGATATAGTAACCTCGTGAGACCTCTGACATCAATTGCTGTCATTAAGGAATTTGTGGTCAGCAGATCTGGGAGGGCATTTTGAAAGTGCACCATATTCCTGCCAGAGCTGATCCCTCACAACACCGATTTTAGGGAGTATCTGCCTGAAATCTTGTAAGGAAGGCATGAAGATCTGTGGGAGAAGTCTGTCATAAGTATATTTGAGAATTCAGTAGCTATTAATTACAACAAAAAAGCAAAATAACTTTCATGCCTTCTGCCTCTATCCAAAATACACTTGAGGGTTTTGAATATCTTTTTCTATTCCAATTCAAGATTCCTTTAGGAAGACCTCTGAACTGCTTGATTATAATTGATTAGTTCCTTACACACTTTGTGGTAAAGAGTTTCATGACTAAACGATCTCTAAAGTTAATAGAAATCCCTGTTCCTCCAACTTTTTCCCATTGCTGTCTCCTGCCAATTGAATCCATGCTCATTTAGTTCCAGCTATGAGAAAAAGAACATTTTGAAGTTAAAGCTTTCACAGAAATATTTTATGTTGCCAGATATGCAGAAGTAGAGTCTCA
Organism: Alectoris magna; assembly: GCA_030625065.1. Lineage (NCBI taxonomy): Eukaryota > Metazoa > Chordata > Aves > Galliformes > Phasianidae > Alectoris > Alectoris magna. The sequence goes on from CM060561.1 coordinate 14,908,126, forward strand.
GAATATACATATCTTGGTCCTCAACATCTCTTCAAGTACGACTCAGAAGAAGACAAAAAATGAATTCATGTTAGATTTTAGACAGGTCACTGTTATATTATAAGCACAGAAATTAAAAAAGAAAAAGAGGAGGGTCCAATATTGGAATGTGATTTTGGTGAGCTTTCTTTCTTTGAGGAATAACAGAGGAGCAAATGCTACACAATGATTATCACAGTTGTCTAAGAAGGAAGCTAAACACTTTGAACAGAAAAAAATTGCTTTAGCAAAAATTTTGTTGTGCTTTAGAGTGGAACAAAGTTGCTGTGATGTCAACACTACCTGCTTTCCCTTTGGAGATTCCCACTCCAAGGACTGGGCTGGAAAGTCCTTTCTTACATGTTCTTGTATTATATAGAACAAATCAGGATTCTGTTGTGTGAAGATCACAACACTTGTTCCAAAAATATTAAAGAACTTTGAGGTAGAAATAGGAGCAATTCTGCAAAACTACTGAAGAGGAGATGAAACGTCCTAATTAGAAGGATCTGTATTTTTAGAATATGGTCAGCGCTTCTGTGAACATGAGGTGGGCTCCGAAAGTAATGCCTCCTATTTTATCACGATGGCCTGTAATGTCAGAGGCAGATGTTGGGGCAATGGCAGTAGAGGTTGAACTCCCCAACAATATTCCACTACATTTTGTTGCCATGTGACAGATGGAAGCAGGGCGGCAGTTTGACAAAATGGCATCTGGCATGGAAAGGTGTATATAGTAAGGGGGTGGAATGGAATTCTTCCATGCAAACAAAATGGCACCCATTGACATTCATTGATGCTTGCTGAAAGTTTATGGAGACTGAACAGTGGAGATGAGCACGCTGAGGTGGTGGGTGATGCATTTCAACAGTGGCAACAGTGATGCGAAAGACAAACCACTTGCCAAACGGCCATGCACAGATGTCACAGCAGCATCTCTATCAGCTCATTCATGCAAATCAGCAGATTACAACCAGGGAAATGTGTACAGAATTCAATACTGGCTTCAGTACGTTGGAAAAAGTGGTGTCAATATTGCGTCATTACAAATTTGCACCAACTGTATCCCACAAATAGTCACAAAAGAACAGAAAGAACACTGTAGGCAAGTTTGTCAGAACCAATTGACCAAATATGAGGCTGAAGATGACAGTTTCCTGGATTACAACATTACTGCCAATGAGATGTGGTGTCACCACTAAAAGCTGGAGTCAAAATGACAATCCATGGCATGGTGATATGTGAATTCACTATCAAAGGAAATGTTCAAGATAGATATCCCTCAGCAGGTAAAGCAAAGTGCACAGCCTTTCAGGAATAGGAAGGGGGGTGATCCTTCTGGATTTCCTGGAACCCATATAAACCATCAACTCTGACTGCTACATTGCAACACGGACTAAGACAAAGGCTCAAACTTCCAGAGTCAGGCTAGAGAAAAAGATAATTTTTCTCTTGTAACACAATAATGCCAGGCCCCATACCACTTTTAAGCACATGGAACACACTGCCAATCTGGTCTGTACTGTCCAACTGCACCCACAGTGTAGTCTAGGTTTGGTGCCTTGCCACTTCCACTTGTTCAGGTCAATGAAAAATGGACTGCATGGGCAACATTTTCCTAGTGACGAGGTCATCGTAGCAGCTGTGAAACTGTGGGTCACTTGAGCTGGCGCAGATTTTCATGAGCATAGCATGCAGGCTCTTGTTCATTGTTGGTGAAAATTCATAGCTAATGATGGTGACTATGTTGAAAAATAGTGTGTTGTAGCTGAGAATTTGCTTTATCAAATACCGTTATTGTGCTCTTTGTACCTGTTTTATTTTCCGTGGAAATAAATAGAAGGCATTACTTTCAGAGCAACCTATGTCATTAATTTAATGAGAGCAGAGGCTAAACATCTTTGTTTTTATGGAATGCAACATGGGATTTTTGTGGGATTCAGAGTTGGTCTAAATCTCACATTCCATACTGCATGCAAATATATTTTTTTTTGCATTTGATTTACGAATGGCATAACTGTTATGCATAGGCATGCTTAAAAATCCACCAGTACTAACATTCCTTTCAGACAGTGAAAATTCCCAACAATTGCAACCACAGTTGCATCATCAGTTTTAGTTAAAGATTCAGTAACTTATACAGGCAATATAAATACTGTTGGTAGAGCATTTTAAAGTACAAAATTCTCTTCAACTATTCACTCAAAGAATTTTGTGTCTTTCCAGTATCTTTGAGAAATCCAGCAAAAATGCATAAAACAATGCTGCTGTCAATTTGAAAATTTGGATCCATGAAAAACATTTAATCTTTCCTCTCAAATCTTCAAGAACTGGAATTTCCAGGAAATGGCAGCCAGGATCTAAGTAGTGGCTTGTAGTGACTAATCCAATGTGTAACATTACTTGTTATATCTGATAAATTGGAAATGTAGAATTTTCTCACTGTTCCACAGAAGTATTCTATCTATCTATCTTCTAATTTCTAAAATCGATGTTTGTTCACTGATACACTTCAGAAGACATTGGCAGTTGCAATACATGCAAACTGCCAGAACCTTCTTTTATGTTAGTAAAAATATATGTTCTTTGACCCAGCTGCCAGTCGCATTCATTTTTAAGTTAGAACATCAAATTAAGAGGTTATTGTGGGCTAGGAAGAATATGTTTTCCCCGTAAAAATTATTTTATGCCACAATGTTTACTGCTTGAATTAAAGAAATGCAAAATCATTTCAGAAAACGGAATTCAGTGTTTCAACTTCTACATCTTTGTCTGCGAAACAAAAAGATTGTGTGTCTGTTTTTCCATTCCACTGCACTCTCAATATGGGTATATAAATCATGAAAACTTTGACTGCCAGCAAAGCTTTAGAGAAGATAGATCTATGTATTCAATTTTTTTTGATAGATGTAGACAGTAGGATCCTGAATTTGAGTATTGTTTGATGTGTGATGCCGATGTGCCTGTTTTCTTTCTTTTACAGATTTCAGAGTGGAGAATTCTGAATAAAACATTTAACAAGGCAGGGAGTTGTCAGACGTTGCCTTCTGATTCACTGCTATCTGAGAAGTTTCATGCATTCTTGATTGGATTTATAAAGGATTTGCTGGGAAGTGAAGCATCTACTGGTCTACTCACACTGCCGAAGGCACAAGACCGGAGAGCTCAGACCACCGTTAGGCATCGCTGGGCAAAAATAACTTTCCTCCATTCTTGGACTTTCTTATAAATATTTCTAACTTCTGGTAAATTAAAGTCCAGGACAGGCAGTGCAATTCCAAGAACCTCAGTCATTCAAACTGAAAAATTCTTTGTTAAGAAAATGGTCACGTACAAATAGATTCTTTGTAAGGAAAAACTTTCTATGTGAATGGATAGAAGTGTTGATAAAGGCACAGAAGTCTGCTAGAAACCAGGCTTGGGGTGACTACAAAACTGCCTTCATTTCCGGTCCTGGTCTGAATAGCCTTTCCCTTTTCTTTCTCATCTTCCTTTGTCCCAAATATTACACAGACATGGATTTTACATCAGTGTAATTGGCTTTGGTGGCCTAAGCCCCCTGGTGTCTATAAATTCTATTCAGGATTTATGAGGTTGCAACTAAGATTAGAAACTGGATTCTAGCATATATCATGCAGAGATATGAATGGATTCGTTTCTCAAGAAAATTAGATGGGTGAATTGAAAATATTTTCTTCTACCACTATGGTAATAGAGAAAGGGGGCTGGTGTGCTCATTCAAAATTATGGCCTCTGAATCAAATCTTCAATATATTTTTCAATACATGATGATTTTATCCGTCATCACTATCAAATAGCTTTAATGTTACTCACTTAACATCATTCAAGAAACAACTGATGTCTCAGACAGAGGATTCATCTTCTGTTATTTCTCCAGCTGTATTTTCCTTCTTACAGTCTCCAAAATGACTCTAGCACTGACTCCTCCCACTAAATTACAATATCCAAACAATTTAAATTAGTATGTCATGAGATTGGAGTCATTTTGTGTTTGACCTAATTATTAAAATTACTTTCTGAGAACTAATGGCATAATTACTCTTATAATTAGTAAAATAAAGAACCTGTAACTGCTCAGACTGGGAGCAGCTGATATGATCAAGCTTTAAATTGAAAAAATCCAAAATTTTCTTGTGCGTCGTCTGTAGCTCAGTGTGTTTCAAAGGAAAGGCTGATACATGCCTGAAATGACTATGTTTAAACAATTAAATCTTGTCTCCACCTTAGCGTTTGATTCATTACTCACTGATGAACCTATGTCCCTACTTGCCTGTTACTGAGAAAACATACAGCAGAGTCTACTACGGATACCAAAACATACTTGCTGCGACACTAGTGATACTGCTCTGTGATAAAACAGGAATGGTAGGATAAGTGAAACTGAGAAAAGATCTCAGGTTGGAGGCCGACCTTCACCAGACAGAGCTCCCAGCAGGCAGACTGGGGCTCTGTGCCCAGAAAAGCCTTGGGCATCAGCTCAGAGCATCACTTCCCAATGGGCTGTATCTCCACCACTGATATGCTATGTGGCTGCACTGGGAGAGGAGGGGCTAAAGTTGCAGCAGGGGCAGTGGATGTCTTCTCTGGGAACCCTTGGTTTTTCGTCTTTCTCTTCCCGCTTTCTATGTCATTGGTGGGAGAAGATTTCCCTCCTTGCAGATGCCCACTGGGACCTTCCTGCATGAGTCGCCCCTGAGTGACACTTTGGAATTGTGACCTACACATACAGTGAGTGCTTTATGTCTTTTTGTATAATTTCCCTCCTGAGAAAATGTACTCCCAGTATAACTGTTTGGCTGGTTCGACTGTAGATGACATAGGCATGTTTATCTCTCAGATTAGACAGGCCTCCTGGGGAAAAGCACATTTCCATTTTACTCACTGTGTATTACACCCATTATAGAAGACCTTTCATGTTTATTTTTTTTAGCATGTCTAGCATAACGCAATATGCAGACAAAGTTTTTTTATTATTGAATGAATGGTGGAACCCCCTTCTGGCTGGATTGCATTTCTAATTTATTTTTTTAGGCATTCCGTCAGTGAACACCTCTATTTTTATCAAAGTCTGTCTCGTTTTGGTGCTAAAGTTCCTGAGATCTTCAAGTGGAAGACTCCACTGTGTTTTGCAGCATTTTCACTTGATTTGTAGCCCTGTAAAGACATGGAATGTATTTTGAATAAACAATTACATTTCATCGGGAGAGAACCCAAAGCTGTTGACACCAGTATTTAATTAAAATAAAGAGACTATCTGCTCATAAAGATTTTACCTCATTAATAATTTGGGCTCAGTACTCACTTTTCACGAAAGCTATGTGCATCTTTAGCTTTGAAAACATGACCCAGACAAATTCTTAACAAATGATACTTTCTGCCCTACAGAAGCACGCTGCACATCTTGATTTGTACCTAAATTATTTACATGTTTGTAACAAAGGTTGAGACACCATAGGAAAAGGGTATGACTTTCCCAAACAAGAGAGTGAAATTTCTGTAAATACACTGTCTTTTCTGTTAGTAATACAGAAATTATTTCCCAAAGGGGAGTATACAACTCATAATGAGCTTGGATCCTCCTAAATGCACATAATACAGCATTTTTTTTTCTCCTGCATTTCTCTCCAGTTAGATACAAAATGACAGACAAACACAGAAAACAAAATGAAAGCCTTGAGCAGAATTAGATGTTTCACCCACATTATCGTTTAAAAGAAAAATGAAGAACGAATGTACAAATAAATTGCCAATTTAAATTCTCTTTTCATTCCGACATCTTGAATAAGACATAAAAAGAAAATGTTTCTCAAAATTCAAACTAGGAAGGAATTATTACCCTAATTAATAATTAAAATACTTTCTACATCCAAAGTATACTACAGAAGGAGTTGAGGCCTGCACTGCCCTAAACCGAGGTGAAATTCTCTTGGACACGAAAGCTAGGAACGGCTGCTGTGAGGCTTAACAAAGATGAGAACCTGTGGATTATTTAAAAGTAATCTGAACAGAGTGGGCAGGACAGGTGCAGAGCAATTTGGTGGCTGGAAGAGCAGAAGGGCCTCAGTTTCTGTCTTCCCAGTTCTGTGTGACCCTCGCAAGAGCAATCTGCCTCCACCACAGGTCATTAAGAAAATTCACCTTCAGTGTTTTTTGCAAAGCTGCAGAAACATGCAAAAATACAGTGCTATAATCTGTACTGAGGAATTCCAGGAATTTAGAAATAAGTCACAAAATCCTGAATCCAGCCTTTATAAGGCTGATGTGTGCACTGGATTTTCCTCAGTTCATTGGTACATGACATATAAATACTAGAAGTGGAAAATGAGGCTGGAATAAGTATTAGATTTGTATTTTCTAGGGAATGGAGATGTCTGGAAAGAGACTTTTGTTATATTTGCTGTTGAGTTTAATGCCCTGGAAAAAAATTTGTGCTACTTTAACCTATACTAAAATTCTATGTAAATCTGTAATTTATACAAAGTGTAAGTCTTATTTCATGTTGTCATAAACTGTTTCACGTGACCATTGTTATTAGGTGTTGGATTTTAACACATTACAGGGGCCGAGCAGAATATACATGGGACTTGAGAACAATACAAGCTTATCAGACATGTACAACTGTTTTTGCTAAGAAGGTAGCCCTTAAGCCAGGCATGGAAATAGAACTTAACACGTAAAATAAAAACAACAACAATCAACTAGAGCATTCTCAATTTTTTTAAACAAAATCTACATGGCTTTTCAAGAGGCCATCAAAGCTATAGGTACTCCTTTTTAAACTATCATTGAACTTTAGAATTTAATTAAGATCAATCTTACTGATTGCAATAATAAAGAAAAAGGAAGATAAATAGCACTTAAATAACATTGCTTCCGACTTCCAAGTGGAGTTATAAATACGTATAAACATCATATTAAATCTGCAGATACTAGAAATGTGTTGATGCCTGATAATGCTTCAGATCTTCACCTTCGGGAATTTATGGGAGATGTTAAGAAACCCACTGCTGCCACCCTGCTCCATGTAACCCCTGTTCTCTGCTCAAGGCTGTACTTGTCCAGGAACATGCACCTGAACTTAATAAGGTGCATCAGCACCATTTCCCAAAAGATTTGTGTTTTTAATCTTCAAACAAGTTTTAAGTGATTGTTACATCAAAAGCATGTAGAAACCATGCTTTTGAGGTTCACTAGTAACAAGAAGGATGAAGTGAGCTTTTGTAACTAGGATAATAATCTTTGTTTTACGTGGTCCTTCTACAGTATCTTTCTCTTGACATCTGAACACTTCCAGTGATTTAAAATGGATCTCATGTTTCCTTTCCTTCCTGTCTTCTTCCAGTTTTGACAAAGAACTGCCTTTTTTTTTTTTTTTTTTTCAGTTCCTTTTTCACTGTGTGTGAGGGAGTGGAAATGCTGCATGCCTCAAACTTGTCAGAGAAGTTCAAGCCATTGAAATGTTTGACGTTTTGATCCCAAAGTGACTGTATCTCTTGTCATGCCTTGCAGGAAGAAGGTCCGCCGTCTGTGATCAACTCCCACACATTTCCAGCAAGGTTTTCCTTCTGTTCTAAAACTGAATTTAGAACAGCTCTCCTTGGGGAATTTGTTCACAAAAAGGATAGCTATCATGAACCACTCACAAGAAAACTTTCAGTATCTGCTTCAACAATGCTTTCAACTTCCTGTGCACGAGCCTATTAGCTACATCAAAGAGAGATATTATGACCTGCATGATGTCCATGTGCAACACCGCATGCCTCCAGGGGAGCAGAAGATGTGCACAGAGCTGCTGATACCACTAAGGGGTGATAGGAATAGGTGGGCTGGAGAAAAGATCTGGGAACTGCTGACAGTTCTCCTTCCAGGTATTATTCTTGAAAAAACCAGTGGTGGTTTCACGTACAGTGCAACCTATTTCCACAGTCTCTCTGGTATTATTTAGGGTTGTGTAAATCCTCACCTAATGAAATACGTTTTGAATGTACATCTAAAACTAAGTAGCATGGATATTCTTCCAGATGGCTGCAGGTTACAATTTCACAGGAAGTCACTCCAAAGCTTGCTGGTGGTAAATACCTTTTGTTTCATAATCTCTATGGAAGAAATCAGCTGTTTCCAAATGGAAAAAAATATTATATAGTGGTAGCAGAGATTATTCAGAGCATCAGATAAACAATGCACATGGTGTCAAAAAGCAGAAGAGTTCTGTGTAAGTGAAAGGAAATGAAAAACAGAGCAATTGGGCAGAGAATGGAGCATGGATCGCTTTCCCCATTCTGTGTGCATGAAGGGCTACAGGGAGTAAAGGTTAGTGCTGCTGTATGTCTCACTGCTCCCCTTCCTCACTCAAATCAAAATAATTTCTTGGGTACTATTTCTCCTTTCACTCTCCAGGAGGATTGTCTAAAAGCCATGTGAGACATTTCATGGATGTGTGTTGGTTAGTTAGCACTTCCACAGGGCTTGGAGAAGTAAAATTTCCAGATACAGCAAAGCATGTAGGCTGAGTTTAGTGTTGCTGTGAATGGCTTCTGAGCATTCTTATCAAACACTCTGGCAGGTTTTATAGGCAATAACAGCAGCCAGAGCAGCAGAATGGCTATTGTATAGTTCTGAATGAGAAGGGCTGGAAACAGAGTTTTTTGACTCCAGCTTTCCCCCTATGAATTCCATATTAGTTTTACATGCAGAAAATGGAAATTATTTTGAAAAATGATAGATTTATTTGGCCATCACCTAAATCAGATATATGTATATTTTTCATAGACAGGATGCTTTCACTTAAATCTTTACAATATGGCAAACATAGAAATTGCTTGTCTTTTTGAGGATGCCAAAGACTATTGAGTGTTTAAAATATAGCTTTCTCACTCATAGAGATGGAGTTTCACATTAGTTATTGTGTACTTACAATGTGCTTTTCCCCCTAGTATCAGACATGCTGCATAGATGGCTCTGACTGTACACAAGCTTGCCAGGAAATGAAGGTTTGGGCGGCTGAACTTTCCTCCCAATCCACAAGGAGAGCAAATCCCATCTTCCCAATGGAAGGATCAGGAAGAAATTCCATAAGCACAAACTCACGAATACCCTGTGCAAAAATAATCCACAGAGAGGTCTGTTTGGCTCTTGCTGTGTTCTTAGCTGGTCTGCCACAATAGCGCCAAAGATTTCTTGCCAACTCTCACACGGTTCTCTGACACAGCTTCTTTCACATTCTTTCTCTTTTTCCTCTTATCTGCTATCTGAAATACCTTAAGGAAACTCAGAGATGGGGGAAAAAACCCACTATATTTATTTAAATAACATTAAAGTAGGAATATAAAATGCCATGTCTGGACTGAAGCATAAGTAAGGCAAGTGACTACTTAGGGCCTCTGGGGAAGTCTCAGCAGTTCTTCAGTTTAGCTTTATGGTTTTCCTCCCAAACACCCTGTGATTTACCCTTCTTTTTCTACCTCCTCAGAAGTCCTCTGCTACAGTACCAGAGGAGCAAACAGTGATCTAATAACATATAGTTTAAAAAATATTTTTATAGACTTACTCGTTCATGTTTAATTATAGTTCCAAGTATCAGCTGAATTGATTGCTTTCCATCTTATACTCAACCCATCCTTTTCAGGTTCTGCTGCTGTGAGCCTGGCAGAAAAAGGCATCCGTTCACAATGCTTATTCAAGTGATTTAAGGCTGGTTTGCCTTTATTTGGTTTTCTGTTACCTAAGAAAAAGTCCTTTGAAACACATTGTGCAAACCCTATTAACATGGCACAAGAGCTTTTGAGAGTGACCTCTGAACTTCAGAGCTTTTACCCTCCTTTTCCAAATGGCTTTGTTTGGTCTCAGGTATTTGTCCACTTTGGCCATCCTGCTCCTCAGATGGAGCTAGTTTAGTCCAAGCGTGATGTCTCATGTGGAAGCAGAAGGTCCACCGAGGTGCATTCCAGGGCAGTGGAGCATTCCCATAGAATGATGATGAGTATAGAAGGGTGGGCCCAGAAGATGAGAAGATGTGATCATCACACTTTATAAGACATGCACACATTGCTCTACACACCCTAACCCATGCATTGACTCCTGCTCCTGGAACGAATGACCACTTTAGGGAATGGTGCTGTAGAGAAGGGACGTGAAATGTGTCAGGACTGGGTTGGCCAGGACATGGACTCGTAATGTAGATGCTTTTGTAACATTAACATATGCCTGTTTTCTATCCAGCTTTGTAGAGTGCCAGAATTTGGCCCTAAACATTTAATGAAACCACTGAGACTTGTAATCAGAAAAAACAGAAAAGAAAACGAGATGGGGGGAGGGAAGAGGAAGGGAGAAAACTGTACAAAAGGCATCTGATTAAACCAGTGATAATTACTGATATTGTTCCACTCTGAGCTGGGATCACACTTCAAAATAAAAAGTGGAAGATAATTTTGTTAATAATTTTAATCAGCTTCCTTTTCAGTGAAGGATCAGAGAACACTAATAGACGGTTTTCTAAAAGACAGATGATTCATAACACCATCAACTCAATAACTGAAACAAGAGACCGATTCTCTATCCCATTTGTCTGAAGTAACGGGTTTCTCTAGAGGAGGAACAATAGACAGAGATTGAAAAGCCTTGATTTGACCTAAATGAGAGATATTCTTCACTAGCAGATGCATTATCCTTTCATTTATTTTCCCTCCTCTCCCCAGTGGGCTTTCCAGTCATGTTGTCCTGTTTGTTTTCCATCTTCGTTTCCTTCCCCCATAGCAGGTTGAAGCCTGGAGCAGCCCAGGGTGTGCTCCAACAGGAATCCGTGCAGGTTTCCTTGGCAACAAGACTACCAGAAACTCTGCTGGTTTTTGTTTACCTTTCAGCTATTCTCACAGAGACATTAGGGGAGAGGAGCTGGTTAGGTTCAGATTCATCAGGTAAACTAGAGTGAAAGGACAGGGACAATATTTGCCTCATTTCTCAGCGTGGCAAACATTGCTAAGATGCCATTGCTCTTAATGCTCCCATAGCCCACTTTCCAAGTATTAATAATCTTTATACCTATCGAGGATTGAAAACAGAGTTAGAAAACAAATACCTCCTAATTTTAAAGGCTATTTGCCTTATATTAGCAGCCTTTCCATGTAAATGCTTTCTGACACTGATTGCTTGCATTGAAAAAAGTCATGCAACGCCATTGCAGATGTGCTCCCAGCTTGGAGTAAACACTGGGCTCTAGATCATGTGCCTGTCATTACTGTAATTTTTTGCAAATCTTTGAATTTCTTTTTTCTCCGGAGTTGGAGGAAACACAGTAGGAAGAAAACGTTGTGAAATTCAGAAGGATTTCATTGTCAGTAGAGCTACTTAAGAAATAATTCCTCTCCTCTTTCAGAATAATTCAGTATGAAAGGAAACCTTTTGTTTAAATTTTGTTAAAATATTTTTCATTGAAAACCTAAATGCTGATAATGCTCAGCTTTCTTCATAAAAGTCCCAATGTGAAAATTCCTCAATGCAGACATCTTAAAAAAAACAAAACAAAACAACTTTACAAAAAATTTTTTTATTTGTGAAGAGCGTTTCCCTCTCCCTGTCCTTCCAGCTACCACCTCAGCCATTTATCCATTTTCTGCCATAGCACACTTTAGAAAACAATAATATTCTAGTTACTGAATGGAGTGTGGAATTTTAGCTGTTATTCTCTTTCAGGCATAAGAGAATTTGCTTTTCAGGTTCCAACAGATAATTTTTTCAAACTTTGTCTGGAAATTGAAAACGTCCTGAAACAAAATCCCTTTGTGTAAACCTTCCATCACCAGTGTCAGCCAGAGGCAATTATTTTTGGTTTGTATTAAAAACACAAACAAAATTTTGTACATGTTTCTATCGGCTTTTAAAATTTGCAAGCAGAACAAGAAGAAAAATAGTAAACCACCTCAGCTTTTCTTTCAGATTCTCATCTGTCCTCATTTATGTGACAGTGAAGCAAACCTTTGCCTTCAGTTTATGTTTTTCCATTTCAGAGCGCAAGGACCAGGAAACAAAATGCCTGTTCCTTCTTGACTCCTCAGCAAAATCGGATTGCTTCCAGTTAGTTTGAATCCTTCAGCATTTAACAAAGTTTATTAACATTACCTTACTGCAAAACTGGAGATGCTAGTGAAGGGGTTAACAGAGAGTGCCTGGTGGAGCACTTGCTTCCAAGAATGAGTCAATCCTGCTATGGGTATGGAGAGATGAGATTCACGATCACTAGAAGAGACTGCGCCATGAGCTTTGTGGGTGGCTAATAATAGCAGGCAATTGCTGTTAAAACAGCAATTGTCATTTTTCTATCTATTTTTTCTAACAATCATTTATTAAAATGCAACAAATTGGCATATTTTGTAGTTGTTTAGACATAACATGATTATAGCTCATCCATCAGTAGAGATCACTTGGGTGCTGCCCGGATGTATATATATAGCAAATGTTTTTATTACATTTCAGATCCCTGCTCTGGTAGTTTTTGCTTGACTTAAAAATTGAACCGCCTCAGGTTCAGAGCCTGATATATCCTATTAAGGACACTCAACTAAAGAGAATAATTCTCGCTGACATAGGGGCTTAACAGATTAATGAATTAGTCTGTAATGCCTTCTCCTTCTAAGGGCTGGATCAAGTTTTGCTGCTGTGACTTTGATTAGCACTATCTCGTCTGGTGCTGAGCCAGGCAATTCTGTATATTGACTGCGCTGGCATTTCTTACTGCTGCCGGAGAAGCAGAGGAAAAATCCTGTCCTATAAAGTTTGTATCGATCCAGGAGTAAAATTGTAAACATAGCCAAAAGAGCTGTATCCTGAAAGGAAAAATAGGGTTGTTAATGATGTGGAACAACTGATGCCGCATACAGCCCATCTTTATTCCTTTAAATATATAACATAGATAGTGCAAGGTGTTGAATATACTTTATATAGGCAATAGTCCTCTGAAATGCACTAGTTTTGTGGCATTATTGATATTATAAACCACAGTGGTTTATGTTATTAACTGCCCTCTGTTTACCTCAGGTTGTTAATCAGAGTGCTAGCCATTAAGTGCTGGCAACACATGATTTCTCTAGGATTATTGCTAACATTCTGCTGCAGTCAGGAGGCTTTTTCTGGCTTAGCTCAGCAATGAGGAAGCCTGAAGCTGATCAAATGTGCTCTCGCATGCAAGTGTCACTGCAACTGATGGGAATTAATATGAAAGGCAAAATCTAATACAGAGAACATTACTTTAAACCCACTCTCCAGTTCAATACCTAAATATTGGAAAGGAAGCCAGAATTCCAGAGCACATGGCTCTGATTGTGACTGACCTACTCACAATTATAAATGGCAAGCTGGGAGATGTAACATCCCATTCTGCCTCACTTGAATTGTCATCTTTAATTAAAGAAGTTCTGTGTCATGGATGACATTTCTCAGAGAAATGTCTCTCCCAGTCTTGCAGGGGGGAGGGGAGAGGGAGGAATACTGGAAGCAGTGTTTTGTCTGTCTGCTTGCTATTTTCCCTATACAAATTGAAGTGGTCAGTATTGCAGCATTTAGAGATTGGCCCAAGAAATTCTCTTGGGCATTTGCTGATCGTAGCTCCAAGGCCAGGATTTTGTCAATGCTTTAAGTAGACTTCCACTTCAGAAGCAGTCTGTGCCTCCAAATTAATGTGAAAGACATTCATTCTGGTCTTGAGAGCAGGATGTTATTGAGAAACGTTGTGTTTAGTTGCTGGGAGGTAATGCACTATTAACCCCATTTTACAGACGGACTTTGGGTCACGAGAATCAGCAGTCAATAAAATATGTGTGCGCCTGGAGTTCTGTTAAGCAATATTTCAGGGCCTAAATTCATCAGCTCTTCTAAGAAAACTCTGTTAAACTCGTGGAGATGTATCCAGTATCTGTGACATTGAAAGTTTCAGGCAGAAAAGCTACAGTGAGACTAAAACTGCTTCTGGGCATGCTGGGTCATATCCTTGCCACTACTGCAGCCATTAGTTACCTTCTGCCAGGGGCTATTTGAAGTTCAGAGAAGAAAAATCTGTATTTCAGTCCTCCATGGAACTCATAGTGATCAGCGTGCTCAGATTAAGCCCAACTCTGAAACTGAGTAGAGTAGTGGCAATACTTGCATCCACATGTTGGTGATCAGATGAGTCACCCACAGCAGAAGTTCTCTGGAGCTGTAAATGGGTCTCCACACAAAGCACCACTGCCCTCTTTCCTGCTGGTGAGGCTGCCCTCAGTGTGGGCTGTGTGATCCTGGCACAGCCCACCCATCCTGTTGAGGGTGGGCCACCATGCAAAAACACATCAGATCTGAAACTAGAAAACAAACATCTAGAGGAGAACTTGCCCAATTCAACTGCTTGGGACAATCAAGGAAGTGTGAGACTTCGTCTGTCTCCTTCTAGTTTATGTCTCTTGCATAAAAACAAAAGGGAATCCAAGAAGCAGAGAGTGCATTTTTCATGGCAAATACAGACCTATAGTTAAAGAAGAGTATAGAGTCTCTTATAAGGAACTAGGCTCTTCTCAATGGCATCTACTAACAAAACAAGAGGTAACTGAGCAAAAATAGAAACAGAAACAAATAGAACAGAAAAAAATAGAAATAGAAACTTTTAAAAACAGAATTTCAAATAAAGAACTTTAAATTCCCATCCTAAGTAATTAATTTGTTATGTTTCATCTATTTTTCATCTTTCTCCTTTCTTCACCTTAACCTTCATTTCTCATTTCCTTCCAGAGCTCTGACTGCCATGACCTGCATGTTCCTGATTCATCTTTAAATTTCACCTACTTGAATGGGCTCCCAAATTTGTTCACTTCTAAAGATTACAGAAGAAGTGGGATTAGGAGACAATATATAATCACAGCTGGATTAGAGAAAGAAGTGAAAATATATTTTAGTGTGGAATATAAATAGTGGCAGGGAATCAAATATTCTGTTCAAAGGGCAAATCTTCAGTTCTGGAACACATTTTGGGAGGCAACAGTGAGCATCTTCCCGTTTGTCTGAGAATTGTGAACCTCCCCATGGAATCAGGGCAAGAAAAGCCCTGTGTGCTTGGCCTTGTGCTGCTGCTGGCCCAGGGGCTGTGTGGATGTCAGGCGTTTTGGAATTGCAGTTTCACTGGAAGCATGAACAAATCTCTGGCAGCCTGAGCAGAGAGACGAAGATTTGATAAGGTACTGGTTTGGTTTTTTTCAGATCTTTTTTTTTTTCCTTCCTTTTATAGGCAGAGTCAGCAAAGCCTTAAATAAACAAAGCTGCCTTAGAAAGAGGCCCATAGCCTATAGATATGAGGCTTTATTATCTCTATTTTATACATCTTACCTGTTTTCATAGCGTTTTAGAACTGAAAATATTCTACTTAATGGCTGGATTGATTTGCCACTATATTAAGGCAATAGTTCAACACTTGTACTCCTCTATATTCTAGTTCACCCTCTGTGTTCTGCTCTCTTGCCTATAGTGGAGACAATTATACTTGTTTTCTGTCTTATCACAGTCAACTTCCCCTTTATTCCTTAGTGCAGTTCTCCAGCCTGGAATCATATTTCCTACCTCCTGCTACCAGTAACTGGATGCTCTTTACCTCTCATCAGTCTCAAATCCATCAGCTAGAAATGGAAGGTGTTGATGAAGTTTTGTCATCCTCTCAAAGGGTATTAAATCTCCTAGTAGACAGATGGGTTTTAAAAGTACACTTTCAGAAAACAAGCCATTACATCTCAGGCTTGGCTTTAATTTTATTTTTGTCTTTTTTTTTTTTTTTTCTGGTTAAGTCATTTTCTTGGTTAATGCAACAAAACAAAATTGGAAATAATATAAATTACAGTGAAGATAAAATCACTGCCATAGATCTCACCTGTTCTGAAAAAAAAGGATCTCTCAGTAAAGTAAATATTTATTTTTATATTTTATATTTATATTTATATAAATATAAATTTATATTTATATTAGAAAATAAAACCTACTAAAAGTTTTTAAAACACTGTCGCAAAGGATGGTTATTCACAATCCAAAATATCAATGGACTTTCTGTTTGACACTCACGTTGTGATTCTGAATGCATTTCCAAAAGTCACAGGTTGTTGAAATACAGACACTTAGAACATTAAGGAACTTGTCAGTACAATTCCCCCTTTTAAGGACTTGTTCTTCCAAGCTCAGTTTTCTCAGACATACATTTGCATTTACTCAAGAACCTTTTACATCTGTCCGTAATTGAATTTTCCAAGTTATGCATGTATCAGAGCTTTCACTGACTTGATTTCAGAAAACATTTAAGCATAAACTTAATCTACTTACTCAGTGGTAGTTTAAACTTGTTCAAAAGTTAGGTGTCTCCTTAAGCACATTTTTAAGCAGAGCTTTGCTAATGAGCATGCTGGTGTTTGCTGTTTGCTATGATTTCTTCCATGCTTCACATGCTTCCAGAATAGGTCCATGTATATTTTTATGCTCCTACAATCAGTTCAACAAACCATTATCTTCAGAAAATTAATCCCTTTCCATCAGAGTTCTTACATGCTCTTTGATGCTAAAATGTGGAAATGTTTTCAATTAATTGAAATATGGGCACGTTGGGCAAATTATTTCTATCTTCTTTATTTCCTAACTTTAATCATGTCTGATCTTACATAGAAAGTGTTCAGAACAAGATGCTTTTTGTATGTTCCTTTACAGTTTCAGTTCCTCAGAAAAGCTGTAAAGATTCCTTTTCCCTTCTACCCAGTACTGTTATTTTGAAGATGCACATATGGATTATTTGCTATTTTTCCAGATGGGCTAAAGATATGCAGAAGAATTTGAATGTCTTTACACTTTGATTTGTTCTATTTGAACTAAAGACTCACTTAAGACTGTTAGCATCCTGTTGGCTGATGTATAGGGTGGAATTAATCTTTCTAGTTAGTACACTAATGTTTACATACACCTAGGTGTTTTTCTGTGAAAGTAATCAACCTCTGTGTTTGGTACCTCTATTTTTTTCATCACAAATCCCTGCTGTTCACAAGATTGAAAAATATTTGTTCTCTTTCAGTTTCTCTTGAAAAAAAAAATAATAATAATCTCAAAGTAAAGTCAGACATATCTTCCTGTGAAATTACTGGTCTTACAATGCAGAGATTCTGCTGGCCTGTAAAACCTTCTCACTTCTAAAGTCACCATGTCTCATTGGAACAGAGAGTTTGTGGGAAATTAATGTGTGAGCTTTTGATGAAAAGATCCTTGTTTTACATGACTTCTCTCTTGAATACATTTTAGAAGGAAGTGTCCATGCCTGTTTCATGCCAACTCAAGTACTAATTGTTGAGGTTTGTTTTTTTTTTTCCAAATTATAGTCATTATGACTCAGCAAAATTAAAATTTACGTGAATTAAACAAATCCCTTGTTTGTTTTACCAATAAAGCAGGAGAATCATGTGAGTTAAACCATACCATAGTAAGAGGTGAGAAAGAGTTTTGTTAGCTGCTGCTCAAAATGTACTGTATTCCATTCTGTGGTGTCTGATCGAAGATATACCTGTATAGTTTTCACCTTTCTTGTTTCTTTAGAGCCCTCTGTGTCAAAGGAACAGAAAGAACAGTGTCCCTCATTCAAGAAGGTCATTTAGGGGCACAGACCCATTAGCACAGTAGAAAGAACTTTAAATTTCTTTCAAAACCCATGAAGAATAAGTGCAAAGGCAAATCAAAAACTTAAAAGCAACAAAAACAACTACTGATCTGGTTGTGTGATTGGAATTTGAAAACAAGCGGAAATCGGAAATGCTGCTGGAGAGACAAGAATGAAATTAACAGGGCAATCTGCTGAGGATGTGACACATCTATGCACAAGATGTAAGGATTCAGTGACTTGAAGAATGAAACAATGAAGAAAAAAGACAGTGGTGATATCTGATGAAACTGAGCTGGGATTGTTCTGTCTGGAGAAGAGGAGGCTCGGGGGAGACCTTATTGCTCTTTGTAACTACCTGAAGGGAGCTTGTTTTGAGCTGTGGGTCGGCCTCTTTTCTTGTATAACTGGTGATAGGACTAGAGGGAATGGCTTCAAGCTGTGCCAGGGGACATTTAGGCTGGACATTAGGAAATACGACTTCTCTGAAAGAGTGGTCAGGTACTGGACTGGGCTGCCCAGGGAGGTGGTGGGGTCATTGATCCTGGAGGTGTTCAAGGAGCATTTGGACGTTGTGTTGAGGGACATGGTTTAGTGAGAACTACTGGTGATTGGTGGATGGTTGGACTGGATGATCTTGTAGGTCTTTTCCAACCTTGGTATTCTGTGATTCTGTGAAGAGCACAGCTTTTACATAAGTTAAGGAATAAGCAAAAACCAAATAAGTTATGTATACAAGAGAGATAGTGGTGGAGATTGAATTGTGTTTTTATTTAGGGTTTGTTTTTTTTTTGCTTTCTATTTGTATTATTTTTCTATATTTTGTGTTTCTTTTAGTCCACTTGATCCATTATTGACCATTCTTAGTCATCATTTTATTCATTGGTTGAATAAAATTCAAAAGCTTGTTTGCTGAACAGTGTGGACTGAATGTCTTTTTTTCTTTTTTTTTTTTTTTAATTGAGTGCAATTTTCTACAGATTTCTATCAGCCCCATGAGTGGTTGAGCTGTTTTGATTTGATCCAGTAGAGGGCAATGACACCTATACACAATAGTTATTTCAGTATAACGTGAATAAACACCCTTAAAGTTATAGTGAAAATAATCATCACTACCACCCCTTTAACCTTTCAGACATCAGGTTAATTAGGCAGAACTCCAGAACATACATATTATCCCAAGGGAACACGTTACTGCATATTTTTCCCTTTTGATGTTCAGCTGCAGTATTAAGTCAGGCGTAATTTACATAGGCCTAGCAGCTAGGATGGACCCATGTAGTGTGGATAACTGGTTTATCCTGAAAAAGATAAGCTTGAAGATATTACATGAATATCATTTTTATATTTGAAAACATGATAAATATGGAATATTCCTGGAAATGTAGCCCTGTGGCTATGTCAGCGGCAGCCTCAAACAACTAATCCTCTCCATGCGGGTTACTTCTGTTTTGCTGTGTATGTGTAATTATTATTTACCATTTAGTTAGCATAGTCTGTCTCCAAGGGTATTCACCATCTAAATTAGTCCCAGATAGTTGACTAGGTAGGTATTAGGCAGAAAGAATTTAAAGGATGCCATACAGAAAGGATTTGTGTAGCTAGGTCATAGCCTGTGCATTTCCAAAACATCTCCTTTAATGTTTCAATATCCATTCACATTCATTCATAACTAGCCTCTCTACTGTGCTTTTGTTGGCTAGATGCATTTTCCTTATACTTCAATTAATTATTGTTCTTCAGATAATAAACAAGAGATCCCCCTAGTTTCAGGTACATTTTGTAATTAAAGACTTCAGCTTGTAATACAGACTCGGTGTTTCTTGTTAAATACAAGATATATTGCAAGCTTTTTAGATTAGATCCTTTTCTTGCATAACTACTTTTTTAATAACATTTTCTGTTATTCCTTAAAGCAAACCATTAGGGAAGTTTATCTAATTTATATTATATGAAACACTGATCTAAATAAAGTTTAGATTCTACGTAGGCAGCTACTATTTATTCCAAATTCTCAGTGTTAGAGAATTATGTATTGATTGTGTTGTTTACAAGCCCATATACTTTGATTATTATTCAAACTCTCTGTTAAGAAACATGTATTGCCTTTCAATACACTAACTGGACATATAAGCTTAGGAGGCTTAGTGAACATTGTTTGAAGAGGGTGCTTACTTTGTAGATAATGGAGAAAAGGTCAAAACATCTGACCTGAAGATTTTGCAGTCTACTATTAAAGAGATATGAGTTATGGCAAAAGCATTAGAAGGGTTGTCAGGAATCTGGTCATAGGATGACTCATGCTAGTCATGTACATGCGTTGACATTTCATGTTAAATAAAAAGTAATTTGGAAAGATCTTCTGGTATTTTGGCTGAAGTGGACTTTGGTGAAAGATTGGATGAAAGTCAGATTCTGGAAGAAAAACTTGTATATATGAATAAAATTAACAGTATGGTGTGGAAGTGAAACTGATCGGATGGGAAGCATTTAGTAGGGTAACAAGACTGACATAATTTACAACATACAAAGGGAAATGGAAAGGTAATACAAATGAAGATAAAAGAGGTAGTCCATGACTTGGCCTGTTTAATATTCATTCTCTGGTTGTCACTGGTACTGGGACGAAATTGCCTATCCTCCTTCACTTAGGTTTTGAATCCACGGTCTTATCTGAAATCTGGAAACAAAACAAAACAAAACAAAAAATCGAGAACACATTTGGAATCTGGGTGTCTGTTGAGTAAAGAATGATTTGTAATACTTCATAAGTAATACCCTATTATTAACAGTGTGATAATTTTAATGTTAAGTAACTTGGGACTTTGTTGTGTGTGGTGTTTTGTTTTGCTTGTGTTTCAACTGTGGGTACATTGAGGTCAGTTCTGATCAGTATTTGGAAGGCTTAAGATGCATCTGAAGCCCAGTTTCTACAGCAGTCTGCCTTTGTTTGAAACTGGTAATATATACTTTAGTTTTTAAAATAGATGTGAGTCAGGCAAATCATATGTTTGATATTTACAGAAACTTTTTTAAAGGTTTGGTGTTGCTTTTTTTTTTGTTCTGTCTAAAGTTGTTTTAAAAAGAATTTCCATAGAGCATATAAATCTGAATAAAATCTGTAAACTTCTCATCTGAGTTTATCACGAGTTTTTAACTATTTTGTAGAATTTCAGATATGTTTTTAGGAATGACAACTAATTTAAAGCTTATCATTTAAAATGTTTTAAGAAATTAACAGATCGTTCATGAATTCAGGAAGGTTTGAGCATTTGTAGAGGTGTGATCAAAATCTAAGCATTGGAAAGAAGTCCACAATATGCCAGTCAAAATATAACAGGGCTTCATAATCTAGGGGACAACAGATTTCTGACTATAGCACCCTGCAACCTTGATGCAGACAGGCTGACTTTTGTGTCAATTCGAGCACCACACACTAGGATAGGTTAATCATGTTCCAAGGCTCCAGAGAGACCTTGGCAGGCTTGAGGGCTGGGCCCTTGCAAATTTCATGAAATTCAACACCACCAAATGCAAGGTCCCATGCATAAGTCAGGTTAATCTCTATCTCAGGCTGAGTGATGAGTGTGCTGAGAGTAGCCCTGCAGAGGAGGGCTTGGAAAGCTTAGCATGAGGCAGCACAGCATGAGGCAGCAGAATGAGCTTGCAGCCCAGAAAGGCCATTGGATCATAGACTGCATCAAAAGAAGCATGACTCTCATGAAGTCCCACCCAGAGTAGCGCATTCAGCTCTGGCGCCCCTGGCAGAAGATACAGACCTATTTGAGCAGATCCAGAGGAGGGTCCTCGAGAAAAGAAGACTCTGGAGAGATCTTATAGAAGTCTTCTAGTATCTAAAGGGTGGGCTACATAAAAGATGGGGAGGGACTCTTCATCAAGGAGTGCAGTGGTATGACAGAGGATAATGTTTTGAAGGTAAAGAGAATAGATTTAAATTAGATTTTAGAAAGAAATTCTTTACTATGAGGGGGATAAGGCATTGGAACAGATTGCCTAGAGAAACTGTGAATGCCTCTTCGCTGGACTTTGAACAACCTAAGCTGGTGAAAGGTGTCCCTGTCCATGGCAGTGGGGTTGGAACTAGGTGTTCTCCAGAGATCCCTTCTAATCATTATAATTCCATGATTCTGTGATCTCTTCCAATCCAAACCATCCTATGATTCTATGCACTCAGTTTTCTCTAAATCAGATATCGCTCTCTAGATTTCAGTGTAGTAAAGCCTGTCAATAAAAGAAGCCCGATTTTCTCTGACATGAGTCATGACGTAGAGAAAATTCTGTAACATATCTCGTGGGCTTGTGATAAGGATAACCTTCACTTTTAGACACACTTTTGATTTCTTCTTATTTTAGGATGCAGTTTTTATCTCATGACCATGCATGTTCCCCTTTGGAGTAGGTGTGGAGCAGCTCTAAATGACTTAATATGCTGAGATGTAAAAACAAATGTTCCAGAAATGGTATTTTGAGTCATAGTTCTCACATTTTAAGAATGAAAACAGGTTCTTTGGTGCCTGTAAATTCCATAGTTTTATTTAGGATTGTAGTTACTGATAGCATAAATGTTTGCCTTATGTTGGTTGGATGAGGCTTCACATTTTCTTAATCCAGTTACATTGCTCTGTAAATCCAAATACTGTGTGGAACATGTTTACTAGATTTATCATTTCTGATCTATCCTTAGACTTTCACAGATTACACTGTGAGATTAATGCCACGGAGCAAGAAGGGTACAGTCTGTCTTAGCTCAGTTTATACCTTTTCATGTTTCTTCTGGGAAATATCCCTATTGTCTCCAGTGTCATCCTATACTCCTTCCAGTTTTGGAAACTCCATTCTCTTTGTGTTGCTGTGCATTAAGAGTTCCAAAAGCATGGCTTAGATTTCTAAGTAAGTCTTGCAAGGCAAATATTGAATTCAGATTTTTCTAAGTAAAACTCCCTTAAAATGTATTTATTTGTATGTTTAAATAAACACATACTTTGTTAATCATCTGGGATTTTGTTTTTTATTTGCAAAATTTATACAGTTGAACTTCCATATAAAATGTCAAAATATGCGACTGTTTTTGAAATAGTTAGTTTTTTACAAATCTATAAAACTTTTTGTTATAAACTTTATTAACAAAAGCAGTAGTTAACAGATATAAAAATAAGCAAGTTACATAACCATGGCAGGCTCCTGCAGTCTTTAGCTTTTCCCCACAAATGACATACACAACATTCTTGGCTAGAGCTTTATTCAAAACACATTTCAAAGACACAACTGTAAAACATTAGATCCTTCCAAAGAGCAAATTGACTAATGGGAAGAAACAAGACAGACCTGCTATGCAAGACAGAAGAAGTCTCCACCTAATCCAAATTCCAGTTTCCAAGAAAGCTACTAGCTATGTAAGTCAGGAAGAGACAATTCTTAAGTTCACTTACTAGCTTGGGATAACCATAAATGGCCTTATACAGTCTGTAATCTCTCTGTTGATATTTCTTTTATTTATTCTATTTGTGTCCCCAGTGAGTGTTTTCCCAGGACAGGATATAGAGAAGATCATAGCCCACAGTTTGACTTGTGAATAAAGACGTGTTCATTTTCTAGTCAAAAGATCATGCTCACAACTAAGAATATTTGTGAACAAGCATGTCCTAGCATGAGATGCACTGTCAGTTTCTTACTTCACTCTTACTTCACGTCTGAGGTTAAATATTGTTGGACACATATTCCTTCAGAGTTGAAACAACTGGTATAATAACTTCTAAGTTGTCCTCTCTTCTACCTTCCAGTGCTGAGTAATAACTTTTGGTCTAGTTTGTTATTTTTCAAAATTTGTTTGACAGAGCTAATACGGTACTGAGGGAATGGAGAAGAACTTAATGATCAATCATTTGAACAGAATGCTGAATCTTCTCTAATTCTCTCAAATATTTCAGACCTTTCGTTTGAACTTAATTAGTTTTCTGCCTTTTTAATTACAGTGTGGTCTTGCTAGAGTTCATAAGCATTATCTAAACAGATCGATTTTGAGTTGAAAGATTTTCAAGGGAGACTTGGGTATTAAAGTGAGATCGGTGTCTTGGTCAATAATAATCATCTCTTTAAGTGAATATTGAACTTCTGCCACGGGAAAGCAATTAAGATAATATGGTGCCAACACTTTCATACTTATGGCTATTTGCATCTGCATAACCAGTGGCAGCAAAATTTGGGATATACTGAATCCTATTCAGATGGACTTCTAGATGTATAACTGTATTTGATTTACCTAAATTCTTAATGAAAATTTGGTGTAACGTAGTTGCATACTTTTTCCCTTTTTCACAAGGCATTGTGACTCACTGTCTTCTTAAAAATTCTTCTAGATTTAAAACTAAGAAGGCAAATGATGAAACCGAATCTATTTATTTGATAAATTCCGTAATCATTTTAGCGTTGTATATAATCACAGAGCAGTGTAAAATTTGCTTTCTTGGCTACAATATTTCTTTGGACTTGTTAGCCAGTCACCTAACACTGACATACATAGTGATGCAATTTTTTTCCATGGGTCAAGGAATAAAAGTCACCTTGTGATTACTGTGTTATTCTAATGATTGTGACTACTCACATGGAGACAATTAATAGCAGTAGACCGTGTGGAACATCATGCTGGGAAGATGCGTTTATGGAAAATTTCATAAGCCTTAAGATTTTTGTTTGTTTATTTATGGGATGAGATGGAAGAAGACAGGAAACAAGAGGGTATTATAAAGACAAAGGATTTTGCATATCAAATGCTATAAGTATCTGTGAGTCATAACAGGCAAAGTTGTAGCACTTGTGCTTGTATAGGAAAGACTTGCATTAAAATAAGTAGCTTTGATTTTGTTTCTGTTCAATGATGTTAAGTACTATCTTTTGAAATGCTTTGAGTTTGGTGGTGAGAGCGTGTGAAATAGCTCTCAGATAAATATCTGAATTTCTTCTCAAATTTAATACAGTTTGGATGTGAAGAGCTGGCTTTGGCCTATCTCAGTCTTTGTGATTTAATTCCCACAACCGACATTTTTGGACTAGAGTTATAAATAATAAGCACCATCTAGCTGGTCTCCTTTTTCCATTGTGTGCTGTAAAATGCTGAGATTAAGTAGAAAGCTTAAAGTCATCTACTCCTCAAAAGTTTAACCAGTTTTCCAGGCTACAGTAGACAGTGAAGGAGTCTACCGGTCACAGCAGAATCTGGATTGTAAATGACATTCTGTCAGAAAGAACCTCCAATCTTTTTTTTTAAACAGTTTCATTTCCTTTACATTTATTTATATATTTATTCTCATAGCATTTTCTTAAACAGAGAAAATTGGCTTGGGAAGGAAGAAAAAAGCAGCACCCACTTTAGAAATGCACTTTGAAAATATTGCATCAAATATGTCAAAATTGTTGACAAAACAATAACTCTTACTCAATATTACTGACATTAGCTCACTTAAGATGAAGAATAATTGATATTAACAGATGAGATGAACATTTACATCCATCCAGTAATAAGCAAATTAATAACACACCTACCAAGTTGTCTAAAAAAAGATACTACACATAAAAAGAGCTAATTACTACCCAATCAGGAATACAAATCTCCATATGTAGTAAGCTGTGTTGCTGATATCATGTAGATCATGGAAGAAAATGCAGAGCAGGTGTCTCGTCATCAAACACCATGTTCTTGTCAGTGGCTTTGACTGTGGCAGCCCTTCAGTGAAGGACAACAAGTAGTTTGAAGACTCCTCGCACGTCTCTTCATGTTTGTCAGTTTCTTTAAAAGTTCATTTATACCATACTCCTCAGCATAGCATCTCATTCTCTTCCAGTAGTGCATTAGGCAGTATGACAAATATCTGTCACATTTTTCTTCTCTCTTCCTCTCCCCAGGGGAGAAAGGCTAAATGAATATAGATGCTCAGGGATAAATTCAGACCTGCTGTAAGTAATTGAGATTCCATTGATGTCAGTAGAGTTGTACCCTATGACTTTTGATTTGAAACTGGAACAGAGAACCACATTGTTCTTTGTAAAATAAAAAGAAATAGTTCAATAATATTATCTAGGACAGATTCTGCCCCCAGTTAAAGCTACACAAATTACTTTGAATTAATGGCATTGCACAACTGTAAATAGAATCAACCATTATACATACATACAACTTAAAAATATCTGTGAGTATTAAATACGCATTTCTAGATGTACACATTCACATGCAGAACAGGAAATTTGGCCTTCTGTCTTTTTAAGAAATAGATCAATGGGCTACAGTACCTTTGTGGATCTCTTACAGTCTTATAAACATTTTGAGGAGTACTGAGAAAGAATACAACTTCGATTGGGCTCACAAATGGATGGATTAGACCTTCTTTCAGAATAAGTAATCTAGGAATGGTGTGTGTAACATCAGATTGCCAGAAACACAAGAAACTTCTTTCTGATATATTTGAGAGGTAATAGATTAAATAGATTAATAGATTAAAAATACATATAATCTTAATTTTAGCAATTCTGTGAAGTCAAGAGTACATATGGAAGTCAATCAGCATATGTTGAGGTAAGTGTCCAGAAAATTATGGATATGATGATGGCATACTTTGCTAAGAAGAAGAAAAATGATGGTGTTTTTCATCACTCCCATGTGAATTTTCATATGAGTTGACTATTGTTCTGTGTTAAATAAACATATTTTATAAATAAAAAATATTCTTCTTTTCTAATGTGATCAGTTAATCAGGGCTTTAGAATTTGCAAATATTCATCTTTCAGAAAGCATTAATTCAATAATAGCACTGTAGAATCATATAATGTATATAAATTCATAGAATGGTTTGTCTTGGAAGGGACCTTAAAGATCATCTAGTTCCAACTCCCTGTCATGGGCTGAGTTACCATCCAGCAGATCAGGCTGTGCAGAGCCCCATGCAGTCTGAACACATCAAACACTTCTAGGGAAGGAGCATCCACAGCTTCTCTGGGCAGTCTGTGCCAGTGCCTCACTACCCTCTGAGTAAAGAATTTTCCACTAACAATATCAGACCTTGTAAAAATTTGGTCTCCTTCCTGTTAATAAGCTCCTTTTAGGTACTGGAAGGCCACAATTAGATCTCCCTGGAGCCTTCTTTTTTGTAGGCTTAACAACATCAGTTGCTTCAGCTTCTCTTTGTAAGAGAGGTTCTCCAACCCTGTGACCATTTTCATGGCCATCCTCTGGACCTTCTGTAACAGCTCAGCATTCTTCTTCTTCTGGAGCCCCAGGCCTGGACTCAGTACACCAGATAGGGCTGCAAAAGGGCAGTGAGGAGGGGGTCAATCACTTCCCTCTCTCTGCTGCCACCCCCTGTTGATGCAGCTTAGGATACAGTTGGCCTTGATGAGACTTCTTTCAACCTCTACTTTTTTAAAAAATGCATACTTTCTGATTTTGCCTACTCCTCTAGGAAAAAAAAAAAAAGAGCAGACAGTCTATTTTACTGCTTCTTTCCTTCCTGTCATTGTCATACACAGCTCCTTTACCAAACTGTATTTTGCTATTTTATCCAGACCAGTTTAGCCTGAATACTTATAGTTGGCCACTCAACCAGCCAGAGCTGTCAGCTCACGAATCACCTCTCTGCCACGGAATGTGCTGCCTTGGGTATTCCCACACTCCAGCAGAGGATGAAATGTCCAAGCACTCCTGCATCTGCAGAAGAGTTCTTGGTTGTCAATGAGAGCTGTGTTTGTATTTGATCCAAAGCATACTTGAAAACTGCTATTAATACTTTGAATTATGGATTTAAGAGCCTATGGCCAGAGCTTCCGCACTCTTCAATGCAAATACACATTGTTGTCATGGTCCACCTCCATATTATGACAAGGTGTTCTAACTATGTGATGCTCTTTCTATTACCTCTCCTGGTTTCAGTCATGCAGGACCATGTACTGGAAGGAGGTGCTCCTGCAGGTTCTAAATGATTTCAGTGTAATGCAAGTTAAGCCCAGACACAGCCTACAGGTCTTAATTTAATTTTTAATGGAGTCATTGAAAAAATCTACAGTTTGAAAAGTCTTTGGTTTATGAATAGTACTAACTTAGCTAAATGCAATTGGAACACAGGAAAAATAATCTGTTCATAATATTGTCACAAGGAGTTCATAAATTCTAAACTCCATTCCTGAGGATGACTTTGTATGGAGGCTCAAAATATTCCTATGGAGATCTTTTGTAAGAGAAGGATAAAATTTCAATAGAATTATATATGTAATAATTATATATATTTTTAAGTTGGAGAAGAAGACTAATACTGTTGATACAGTCACTGCCTTTTACATCTTGACGCCAGATCTCTTGCAAGTTACAAGTTCCTCAATTAAAAGTCTTGGGATTATCTTGATTATTTTGATGATTATCATGATCAATGTTATCATGTTTTCTGGAAATGAAGTTTGTCACACTTTTCTTTCACTTGCAGGCCTATTTGTCTGAAGTTTGGTTTTTTTGTTGTTTTTTTTTTTTTTTTTAAATTTTTTTGCCTAATGTGTTTTTAGTTACCTACAGTGAAGGAACCTATGTTGACCTATTATTGATCATAAGGGGTGGTCCTCCACATTCTGGCTATGGTCCTCTTAGCTGGGAGCAAGGCTTAATAAAACTGAAACAATAAATATCTTATATCTACATAACACTTGAATCCAAAAACAGTTTAAAAAGCAAGGATGAATTTATTTACCAATGAAATGCCAGCCACCTCTGGGGTGGAACACATGGTTCTTATTTTCACAGAGCTAAGCAGCTGTTTAGCAGTACAAAACAACAGCACATTATAGTTTAAGTCATAAAATGAAGAATAATCCTGTATCCAATTGAAATGTAAGATTAAACTTAGATGGGGGGAAAATAATTACCCAAATTGGTAAAACGATCAGAACACAAAGACTATCCCCACCATTCTGGCACAGTGGGCCACCAAAACACTAAGGGCAGAGAGTGATGAGGAACATATTTTTTCATTACATCTAAGAGCTGGTATCTCCAGTTGGATTGATTTTTTTTTTTCAGCAAAGTGATTTCTTGTTAGAAAATATCAGTTCATCGATACCCAGTCTTTCTATGGAAAGTACATGCCATTGCGACAGGAGAGGTTTCTTGGAGCCTACTGTGGAATTTCTGATCAGAAGGAAATTAAGCCAGAACCACTAGTAACCTGACTGTTATGTACATCTCCCAGGATGTGGGAGAATGAAATTCAAGTCCCTGTTTAAATTATTTCACAGTGTAGAGTTGGACCTGAGTTTCCCATGTCCCAGAGGAAAGACCTAAATTACTGGACTTGCAGCTATTCCGATCATGTTTTCTTCTTATTTTCCCATGGAAAAAAATACCAAAAAAAAAAATTGAAAGGTCTTGGGTTTGGCTCAGTGCAGAATGTGAATTTTGCAATTTCAAAATCTTTCCTGGAAGAGGAAAATTAATTTCCACTCAGTTTACCTCCTGCTGCAATGTATTCCTTTGCAATAAGATGAAAAGTTACTGCAATATTATCTTACAGAGAAGACAATAGTTCTGCAGGGTTCATATAGGTTTATATCAGACTACTGTGTTTCTATACATTCTTCCATGTTGTCTATACACACATCTAGGTCTTTAGAAAAGAAAAACTAGAAGATAAAGAGTTTCCAGCAATTGTAACTATCAACTTTTTTAAAAGCTTTCCAATAAAAATATCATGAACACAAACTTACTGCCTTTCAAGATGGAGTTAATAAAGTTATAAGAGAATAGATTTATAAAAGCCAGTAAAACAATGCCACAAGTTAGGTGATTTCCCCCCCCCCCCCCCCCCCCCCCCCCCATTCCTAAAAGGGTTAACAATATTACTCTGTCTGGCAGAGAAATCTAACATTCGTCTTAGTTGGGAAGGTTAAGGAATCAGAAGACATTTGTGTAGTTCAGGAGGTGCTGTCACTTGTTCTTGCTTTTGGCTATCACTAACTTCCCATAACTTTGGTATTCTGATGGAAGCCACTACTTTTAATGATAAAATCCAATACCTTTTTTCTATTAGGCAATGAAAAAGTGGATTGAAGACTGCTTACTCATTTCAAATACTTTCTGGCAGAATGGAAATTCTATCACTAATGAATAATATTGGATTGAATTAAATGACATTCTGTTATATATGGGCTGAGCCTTCGTGTTTAAAGAGGTCTATTAATTTCAGCAGATTTGTAACATTTGTTAATGTATCACATTTATTATATTGTTGTCCTACTACTGAAAGAGATGATACATAATTTTAAAGAACTATCTATTACTTTCAGTAATACAGCTACTGTCTCATATATGGTCACTAAAAATGCTGAACCCAAGAACTGTGGAACCAAGGGACACATTTCTCTAAGGTCTGCATGAGCTCAAAATGTTTGTGCAACCCCATTGGCAAGGATTCCCAGCATTGAAGAAACTTGAGTCTAAAGATTCCTGAAGTCTCTTGTTCTCTTAAGGCCAACTTTTCTGAAAGTCAATGGGAGGCTAGTTTCCAAAAAAATTAATGCCTGCGTATTAATCGTTATTCAGAAAATTGAATCAGTTGGTCTTTGAGAAAGACACTAACCCTTCTATTGTACTTAGAACACTGGAAGATATGGTCTATTCAGCAAGGTAATAGTGACCTGGGGAGAAAAAGAAAGACTATCTCCAGTAACAAGATCAAAAGGTAAATTGTCAAAATGATTAGTTAAAGAATAATAACAAAGGGAATAATAGCATAAAAGCTCCTCAACAGAAACCTTATTCCTAGTCTGGTGGGTGAGATGATGAGACCTTTATAGTTAAATCAATCTAAACTGCAGTCATCGTTTATACACTCAAACATATAACTAAATGTAATATGCATAAAAAGTCTATACCGACATAAAAATATATTAAATGTTCTTGTTAAGAATAAACAAACATTGCCTTGTTTGGCAGAATTTTCAAATGCATATTGCTTCCTTTATTTATTTTTTTATTACAATAAAAATGTGTTTTGTGTTAAATCTATTGTTATAAAGAAATTAAACCCTGAAATCTGCCAGTGTGGCTTTTTTTTCCATAAAGTGGAAAAAAAAAGCCCTCCTGTTTTAGATACTTGAAAACATTAGAAATCTGAAAATGAAAAGACCAGCCTCTGCGTAGCAAATTACTCCATAAAAATAAAAAGAATTCTTCTGTGTGAACTTAAATGGTTTGAAAGCAGAACATAGCAGAAGAGAATAGCGTGCATGGTCATAAAGAGAAAACAGAGGGTTTAAGTCAATCTTTACAGATGTATCAGAGTCATTCAGGAAGAAAATAATTAAGAAATAAATAAATGGAGGCTATTTCACAGAGATTTGGGTCTGGTTCCCTCTCTGCAGGGGCAAAGATTGCTTGCTTGAGCCTGCGTTTATAAAGAAATTTCCAATACAATCCTTACAAAATTCTTTTCCTTGATCTGCTCCTTAGCTTTGAACAATGGGGACAAGTTTTTATGACCTTACATCTGTATTAAGGAGTATGACTAGTAAGGCTTGAGCTTTCAGACTTTACCCCTCAGAGTGTTTACTTTCTTCTCTTTCATCTTCTATGGTTTAACTTACTTTTCATACCATTCTTTATAATTCCCCTGTGTCCCTCTGTTTTTTTTTTTAATTATCACCAATTCCATGTATTAGGTTATATATAACTAAGACACCCACTTTTACTTAGATTCTACTCTGCAAGATTCTTTACAAATACCTAAGAAAAAACAATCCTTGCTTCAGAGAGTAAAGCATTGAATATGATAGAAGAATGAAAATTGCAATTCTACAGGTTGTCACATACAAAATCCTAGTCAGTCAGTAGCAAAATCAAAAATGGCATCTTATCTTTAAGTCCCTGAACACTGCTTACGCTTTCATTACCCGATTCTTCTTTCTCCCTTTGTAACTTTCTCAGAGACTGCTGTAGTTACCTCTCAGCAGAAGAGAATCCAGGTACAATCAGAAAGGTCACTTGTCAAAGAAGAAGTACTCTAGGTATTCAGAGGGAAATGATGTGAATGCTCAGAGAAAAAAGATAATGAGTAAACAGGAAATTAACATATACATTTCTAAGGTGTTTTTTGTTGTTGTTGTTGATGTTTTCGTTTTTGGTTTTGCTTTTGAAGAGAAACTCAGTAACGTGGGTAAACAAAAAAAAAAAAAAAAAAGAGAGAGAGGAACAGGCTTGACATAATTTATTCTGTTTTTAGCAAAACATTTGATAAAATGCCTCGGGGAAATAGTAATGGCATCAGTAGCAGGCATGTTAAAACATGCAGGTAGTGTAAATCTTTGTGAAGGAGAGATTTCTGAAAAGTGAAGGGTCTTGGTATTGGTTCAGTTGTTTTTGTTGAAGACTCATGCATTTAGTGCTCATGTACCTTTTCTGGTTATGAGTTGAATCGCTATGCAACTGAGCTTCAACCTTAGAGAAACTGCTACCTTCCCAGTAAAAGTTAGGTTAAAAAAAGTTAGGAAAGATATAAAAATATGAAATGAAAAATTAAAAGAGACCTGGACAGCTTCAGGTTGCATGTCCAAAACTCTGTCCTCAGTGTAGGACTGTGAGGCCACCATAGTCCAGCTAATAACCGTGCCTACGGAAGACAGTACATAGTGAAGCATTACTGACAGTTATTGCTGAATACTATTCTCAGTAAGTTTGTGGCTATCATCTCATAGCAGTTTTTGACATGAGCCTGATTTGATGCTTGTGTTTATGCTCTTCATCTACTGCAGATTGTTTGCCTATGTATGTCCACACTGAAACTCTGCAAATGCTGACTTGGAGTTTCTGCTGTAAAAGCGGACAGTGCTGTAAAAGAAATGTGACTGGTTCTTACAGTTGAGGAAAGACAGGGATACAGACAAGGACCTATAAAGAATTTTCTCCCACCTAATGTGAAAGGGGATTTTCAGAATCTGTGCTGGGAAGGCTGCTGGAAGGAGGAAGGAGAATTCATTCAGCAGAGCTTTGATGAAGGGTTTCCAGGGAAGAAAGCACCATTGGTAGGGAGTGGAGTTTAGGCATGGCAGATGATAGAACCAAACCAGATGAAGCCACCACTAGCATATCCTTGCAAATCTGATTATGCGGTAGCACAAAGATGGCATAAAAATGACATTTTCCTTTACTTATAGGCAAATCTTGAGATTGTCCTAGAAGTGAGGAAAGCATTCCTGAATAGGATTAGTCTGGCTCTGGTCTTGAACAGTTTTCTCTCAGTCAATTCATAGGATGTTCTTCTCTCATCTCACATAAGATGTCCACATGTATTATCCTTTTCAAGAGAGAAGACACAGAAGTTAAATGAAATCCAGTCTCAAACACAATGGGGATGTTCTAGGAAGCCTGGTGGCCCACCCAGATTTTGGAACTCTTTAGTTTGCAGTTTGAAGAGCGTGCATCTGGATGGGAAATGGAAGTTCTGATTAAATAACTAGGATCAAGGACTTACTGCTATAGAAAGTGATGTAGGCTACTTTGTGAGTTTCTGTATAGTTTACATGGAGCAATTATAGCACCAGAGGTTCATCCTGGTTTATCATCTCTTGAAACAGATGACAATCCTCAACTAATAAGTTTAGTTGCTTTGGACACTGGCAACGGGTTCTGTTTAGTTTATTTGGTTTCTTACAATTCCAGTAACTTGGTTTTCAACCTCTTGCAGGTCATTTAATGGATCTCTAGATAATTTATATACATTGTGTCACTATAGATGTCAGAATGTCCTTAAGACATATTTCACTTTCTGGCAGGGTAATTCCTAATGCTTACACTAATTTTGGCAAACTTATGTTGTCATATTGAGTATGCGTGATCTTTTGACCTCTTTCCCACTCTTGGTTATAATTCAAAACCGTGCTTGTTGGGTAAGGAATTATTACACTGAGTAAGAAGTAGAATAAATTATTTGTTTGAATATTGGTCTGGCTGTCATTCCTTCACTTTTGGGAGGGGATCCAGGTAGCAGAGGTAGTGATGTCTTTTGTCTGGAGATTTCCAAATTTCTTTAAAAGTACTTCCTGAAAGAAGCAATCTCACAAATCATCTTAGAAGTGCCACAGACAAACAGAATTATTGCCTGTTAGGAACATGATACTTACTTGCTAGGAAAACAACAGAGTGAGAATGCTAGCAATTCTAGTTGAATATTTCTGGTGTATGCTGCCGCCTTCATCAAAACCAGAGAAAGTACTTTGTGGGGGAAAAAAAGAAGTAGGAGAAAAAACAACGAAACGAAAAGCTTAGATGCTAATGTTCAGTTTTCTGGTTTGTTTTCCAAGAGACTCAAGCATCACTGAGCTGAGCAGACATTCCTTGGACAGAAGGCAAACTTTTATAACCAGACAGAGCGCTGACATTCTGGGAGAAGACAATTCTTTAGAAAATGAAGCTTTGAGGCTTCGTATGACATAACAAATGACATTTAGCTCTCAGTGGTGATTTCTTAAAAACTTTGACAGGTCAACATGTCTTGAATTTTGAATAGATATCTACACTTACTGATGTATACCCCAGAAACAAACAAACAAACAAACAAAAAATTAAAATTAAAATAAGCATGCAAGAACTTGAAATATTTTGTCCTGCTGTACTCAGTCCCAGTTTCTTTAGTTCTGTATTTGTAGGCTTTGATTTGTGCCAAATTTGTTACTGCAAATTCTTCACCAAAAGTACTGACAATGGTTGAAAATCCTGTCTACACAAGTAGATGCCTTAAGTAAGCAAAAATTATGTACACCACTGTAAGAATGCAGTTATTTTGTAAATCTTGTTTTGAAAGGTTGCTGAACTTATCCACAAGTCTACCAAATTGTCCATCTTTGCTCATAATGCACTTCTTTTTACTATTCACAGTTGGAAAAAAGACTTCCACCAAAGTACATAAAACTACTCGATGGCCTAATCTCAAATGAGTGTTTTTGTCTTCATAGACTACATC
Source organism: Alectoris magna (assembly GCA_030625065.1). NCBI lineage: Eukaryota > Metazoa > Chordata > Aves > Galliformes > Phasianidae > Alectoris > Alectoris magna. The sequence continues at coordinate 14,942,800 of CM060561.1, forward strand.
GGCAGTATTTAATATAACAAAAAAATATTTGCATACACACTAGAAGTCTCATTTCCTTAGAGTTTCAATAGCTGGCAGAGAGGTAAATTTATCTAGTGGGTATTTGACACCACTTCAGCTAACTCTAGTGACTATCCACTAAGTTTAGTGAAACCAATGTCCTTATTTAAGCACAACAGCCATATGCCAACAACTGGAGTGTGTGAACTCTCTGCAGTGCTTGTTATTTCATTGAAGCATTTTACTTCTTTTTTACTCTTTCTTTATTTCATACTGAAAAAATAATTCCTTAGTGGTTAGACAAATGTAATGAGATTATTACATCCAGTTTTGAAGGATATCCATAAAAAACATGTATCTGGAAGGATGTAAGAGTGTGTGAAGTTATATTTTAAGAAAACTATTCTTCAGAAAGTACCAAAGGAGAATGACTGAACAGAAGTTCTAAAAGCAAATTCTTACATAAGGTTCCACAGTAAGTGGCTATACATTTGTTTTCTTTTTATTATGTCAGATATCAGCAGGCTTAGCAGCTATCCACAGTATTTTTAGAAGCCATCAAAAGCCATCAGACAAGTAACCACATTATCCAGATTAGCATCCCATTAAGAGAAGAACACTAATGGAGCCACAGAGCCGAGAGTAATTGAGCCAGGATGCTGAGGGCACCTAGATAGCAAATTAATACAGCACAGATAATTGTTAGCATTGTAAAGAATAGACTTAGAATAAAACATTTTAATAGCTGGTGACTGTTTTAACCATTTCTACTGAAGCAAATTGTTAATTGAGAAAGTTAAATAATAAGGAAATGTTAGAAATATATCTGCTGAAGAGTGATAAGAAGATTCAGTAATACACTTTTTACCTTCCTAAAATTAATTGTTTTCTGAGAAATTTTTAATTTTAAATGAAGGACAACAACTAAAATTTTATGCATAGTATCAAGAATCTTAAGCTTTTCTTGATTAGCTTGCCTGCTTTTCAGATTGACCATGAATAGGATTCATGTAAAGCCAAAATCCCTGAAAAGAAGATCCCTAAAATACACTGAGGTATTCAGAGAGTACAGTGCAAATTATAAATTGTGGATGAGAGCTATGAAGAAGTGCAAGATGACCTGGAGTTCTTTCAGTACAGTCTTTCTGTGAAACACTGGAATGCTTTAGGAGAAGCAGAATACTAAAGGTATGCCCAGTGTATGCTAAACTCTGAGCTCATCTCATATGTGCTGTCCCTTGAAAAAGAAGGAATGGAGCTCCTTGTACAGACACACTTGACTGAGAGCACAACATTGCAATACAAATACACAACTGGTGTGCATACTCTGTGCCATGTCTGCACATGTCTGAATGGTGGCTGTCTCAGGATAGCTCTGTGTCAATACCTTTGGCTGATGGAATACTATGCTGTAGCATGGATAGATCTGTCTTCAATCGGAAGTGGTAATCTGAGACTCCATCTTGGAGTGAAGTGACTCCTCTAGCACTTCCACCAACAAAGGGATGCAGAAATGTTCCCTTTCTTCTTTTTTTCTTTCCACTCTTATTGAGGCTTAGTCATCAGAGGATCAACATGAAACACAGAAGATTAAAATATAATTCACACTTCAATCTGACTTAGCTTTCACATTCTATACAGCTGCTAAAACCACGAGACTGATGCCCTCTACCCCTCCTCTTGACCTCAATCTAATGTACAAATACTTGATCAAAAATCTTCACCCTACTGATTAAGATGTGTGAGTTTTGTCTCGGTGTTATCCACTAATCCAATTATTTGGGTTCAGTTAAATCTCAGAATATCTGAATATCAATTGAAACAAAGAATGAAGTTCCGATACCTTGTCAATTCAGTTTCCCCAAGAATACTCTTGTCTAGTAGAGTGATCATCACACACTCCTCTGCTTTGTCCCAGTGAATATTTAATTATTCCATGCAAATTTAAAGACACTGAACAGAATAGAATATCCAATAATATATTTCCATGGAGTGTTTTATATCTTTGTCACTTATAGATTCACCAAGAAGGTAGAAAATGCTGTTTGAAATCTCCCTAAGCAAGAGAGGTCACTTGCAACTTTTACATACCGAGAAGAGTCATTGCTGTTAATCTAGAAGATAACTGGAAAACTGAACTCCAGATGTTATTTTTTTTGAGAAGCCCAAAGAGTATGTATTCTTTGAGAATATCTTGACTGCAGACCTTGCATATGAAATACATTGATTCCTGTTGGATTTTCTTGCATAGCTGCACAGGACTTGGGCAACTCTAGGTCTACTTGTGCTATTAGTCCTTGAATTGTCAGTATATATGTTTTGCACCAGATCTGAGAGTTGTACTGTATACCAGTCCTCATAATACTAGAACACAATCATACACAAATTTGATAATGGAGAATATTTGCCTCAAATTGAGGCCTAATGTAATGGATTAAATATACTAGATGGATATACAAGATTAACATTATGAGGATATGAAAGGTTATTTATCAAATACTGACTGAGTAAAGAGAATACAACACACTTACAAATTAATCTCATCATAAAGGAAAAGCTCAGCACACATAGTAAACTGCAATGACCTGTGGTTCTCACTCAATCTGGGCAGTGCTTTCAGTATACAAGAAAATAAATTGGGTCTGACTGTGTTCTCATTTACATGTGTGTAAGGCAGGAAATATTCCATTAAAATTGATGAGGCAAAGGTAGCAACAGTTTGAGATCCAGACACGATCCCTGAAGTGTTTTGCTTTCTCCTCATCAGCCTTAATAAGAGGTGAAATGTAAGTGGTAAAAAGTTCCCTTTTTGTGCTATCCTTCATTTCTTCTATATTACTGTTATTTTAGATACTGTCAGAAGAAAAGGGATGCAAAGAAAATTATAACTTCAGGATCACAACAGTAAAAGATGTTACATAAATACACGGCATGAAAATCAAAAGTGCTTAAAGTACAATAGGACAATTACATTTATAAAAAATTATCTCTGATTTAGAGACAAGCACACTAAAATTGTACTTGGATAGAAATACTGCCCCATCTTTGTTGAATGCAGATAAATCACACTTTTTAAGCTTAAAAACAGATTATTCGATCCAAAAATTTGGATTCAATAATAATTGAATAATTCATTCAATAATGAAAAGAGGATGGTAATTGTCTTTGGTTTTAGAAAGTTCACAAGTGGAGTATGGGAACTACTACTACTTCCAGCAAAGATACTACTGGAAAAGGTACGCCTATCCTTTTCCCATCAGAAAAAAACAAATGACATCAGACTTTTTGACAATGTACATGTAGGCAGGATAAAGTATCTGATGCATGTTCTTTAAACATCATGAAAACTGCACACATTTTTTTCTGATTTATGAATAAATAATTGTATGAGAAATAGGTGGGTGACCAGACACTGCTACTCAGATCTCAAATATCTTAAAAACTGTGGGTTTACATTAGTTATAAAATGGCAGGTAACTCTGACTCAAAAGAATATTCTATGCTGTGAGGCCAACTGATCTTGTAAAATTTGCCATTGTTTTTAGAAAAACCTAATTAAAAATTTTGTCTTTAAACGTGCTGTATTTTATGGCAGGCTTTTATGGAAGACGACATACCGTAAACTTTATGTAAAAATGTTTCTTGGTGGACAGTGAACTCCTCAACACGGAATTTGAAATGCATTGAAAATTTCCAAATTGAACAGGACACTGCATCACATTTTAGTAACCAGTAATGAGCTAAATTGCATAGCTCAACCAGAAAAAGCAACGTAATTGCAGATATCATCTCCTCCTCACCTCTGAGCTGTAAACTGTGAACGAAAAGATTAATGTTTTCCTTATAGTTAAGTTCCCACATTAAATACAGACATTGATTACAAAAGCATTTAAATGATAAAAATTTGATAGAATATTATGTTGTGTCTTATTAAAATGTATTTGGCACTGTTGAATTTCAGCTTGCCAAGTAATCTGCTGTAATATTAATGTGTGATTTGCTGGAGTCTCTGTAGTGGCCTTGCTTGGTAAAAGGCATCTAACAAACTTGCCATACTTTGATTACTTACTAGCCAGTGGCTTGTAGAACAAATACTCATTGAGGTGACCAGAACTTCTTAAATACAGAGGTTTCTAAATACATAAAATGATCCAATAGTCTGGAGATCGCATGTAACTCCAGACATATTATGAGAAGTACAATGAGCTCTTTGCCAAAAGTTTAGACACTGACAAATAACCTCCTTGGAGTGTGTGAGTTCACTGTCATTCAGTTGAACCAATAGGAAAAGGGGACTGTTCATAAGCACCAGAGGCAGTGGAACTGCCGGACTCACTTGGTCACGTTCAGAGTGAGGTCATGGAGCTTGAGCTCATTCAAAATATAATTATTTTTGGTTTGGGTGTGACTTGAGGTTTGTCAGGAAACTCAAAAAAAAAAAAAAAAAAAAAGAGAGAGAGAGAGAGGGTGGAGGAACACAAGCAGGGAATTTTGCAGTAGAGTTTTAGAAAGACAAAACACGAATCAGCGCAGCTGGCTGCATGTTGGTATCCACTTACTGAGTCAAAATCGAGTCTGGAATGATCAAAAGAAATAAAGCTTAAACATCATTTAAACATATTTCTAAAACTTCTTGCACTTCAGGAAAATTTGAACTGTTGCTCTTGCTGAGAACATACCATCATTTAAACCTAAATAATGACATTTTGCAGCCATAATTGACTTTATAGCTACTGTTGTGCTTACAGTGTATGTAGACCACAGACCAACCAACAGAATGGATTGGGTTGAAGGAGACTTTAAAGATTACCCAGTTCCATTAAACTTCTCTGAGTTCTGTAGCTGCATCCTGCCTTTGAACCACACAAAATGAAGATTTAAAAGTTCTCACTTGCCCACAGAAGTGCACCTATGCCAATATTTGGAGGCATTTTAACATCAACTTAATTTTTCAATTTATGCTGGTCTTGCTCTGAACATGGAATGTCATGAAATTGTCTGAGTGGAGTCTTTTAGCTTCAGGGGTCAAAACACTGGCACGAAATAAAGAAAGTGCCTGCAGATATGCTACTGATATAGAGGCTTGTCTTTGTGCAGTTCAGGGGGAAGTCCATGGTCTGGACATGCCTTTCAAGATCTGACCAACAAGAATGAGTCACTAAGTTTTTGTGATGACAGGTAAGCATAAAATAGCTGAAAGGAGAAAAGAAACTGTTATCCTAAGGATGATGATGTGTTTTGATCATCTTTAAAACAAGATTATGAAGAAAACAAATAATCTGGGGGAGATTTGGTCTGATTTGAAATTTCTTTCCATAAATAAATGGCTTTAATTTTTGGCCAGGTTCTTGGCAGTACATTTACTGAGGGAAAAGTCAGAGCTGGCTGATTCACGTTCTGTGGTGTTACATATTATTTTGTTAGTCCAAGGAGGTGTTCTGGTTCATTGCATGTTTTGTTCTTATTTCTCGCAACTTGTGGTAGAAGGATCAGCACAATTCCACTGCTACACGCATGGCAGCAGACACAGTGCTCTCCCCCTCCAAGTGAATGCACTGATGCTATTACATCTGCTCATGCTTCAGTCCACCAGATTATGCTCTACCTCCCTCTCCCTTTCCAGCCCTCACCTTTCAGCACCTAGCAGTGGCAGAGTAGAGGCAGTGAGGAAAAAGTGAATGGGCATCAGGAAAACTGAGTGTCATGGATCGGCACATCTCTAGTTCTTCCTGCATCTTTAATCAACAGACTTTTTTTCCCCTGCATGGATTATGTGCCAGAGGAATGTGCTTCTCCAGCGCTCTGCTGCAGAACTGCAGCTTGGTCTGCACCATGACCTGCTCTGGCTGGAGTAGAAATGAGCTATGAAACATCTAATAATATCTGCTTGAATGCTATTGGAGCCTGCAGGTTTGTGGATAACCATAGCAGTAAAGGAAAGTACTTTTGCTTTTCTAGTGGCTTCTATAACTGCCTTCCGAGGCTCTTGGAGGTGAATGCAGTGGGCATGTGGCAGGATCTGCACCAGTCCACTCTGCTGCCTGTGGTGAGACAGACAAAACTCTTCAGTTTTATCCATTCCCTGCTGCAAATGCTGTGGTTTCGGCAAAGTTGTGTAACCTCATGCTGTACAGACATCAATGCAGATCACTCCAGTTAATAGAGATAACTTTGCTCTTGTTGGCAAAATGTCATTTAAGTGAGATGTGGGAGGGGTGGGACAAAGAGGTTTCCATTGACCTGTTTTTTTGAAGCTGCTTAGACCTTTTTCCAAAGAAGTTACAACTTGTCATTGATAAATAACGATCTGTACATCCCAACATTAATTATTTAAATTCCATTAACTTAATAATAGTATGCAATAAGTCTGCCTGCACAGTCTTTTGGCTTTCCTCCTTTTATTAAATTGGTGTTTTGATTGATTAGCGTTATTTTAATACTGAGTAGAAGTGTGGCTGGGGCCATGAACCTGCAAAAATCTTGGTACCCCCTACAAACTCAAAGTAATATTTTGTATTGTGGGTGAATACAATAAAAATCCATTGCTGATTCTACTTTCTCTTCCCTCTTCTCCCAGCCAACCTTTCTTCACTTGTTTCCCACTCTGGTCTACAGGTGCTTACCTTGCTTGGATCCCCAAAAGCTTCATGTCTTTGGAGAGCTAGTTCTCTTAATGAGACAAACTGAAAATAGTTTGCCCTTTGTTTCTGATGATTTTCATTACCTGGGTTAGTTTTCTACCTACAATGTATATAACTCTGTACATATTTCAGAGAATTGATCTCCATTAACACCAGCAGAACTCATCTCAGCTTGCCAGCAGGATCTGAATATTTTCAGAAAGCAGATAATCACTGCTCAGTGTAATCTTTGCAAACTCTGCTATCTATTATGATCTACAAGTAATTAAAATAGCAAGAGAAAAGAAGGTCCAGTGGCAGTGGAGAAGGCAGTCACTTGGGTCCACTCACAGTTATGAACCCAAACACAAACTACAATCAGGATGTTTTGTCTAAAAGAAGAACTTCTTGAAGGGTAACTTATATTGATTTTGGTATCTTAGTGAGACGGCTGGGTTACACCATCAGGGAAGGAGCTTCCATACTGAATTGTACTTTCTAAGGGAGCTTTCCCACCCTTATTTTACTTTTTCTACCTAGAAGTGACTCCACATATTTCTGGAGTTGAATGTCTTGTATTTATAGGACAAAATACATTATAGTGATGAAATAAATACACATTCTGTTAGTTTACACAAGAAAACATGTTTCTTTCCACCTTAACTGTTGTAATTTCCCATGACTTAACCTTTACTCATTCCTGAACAAATGGTAGATTTCTTCCACCCAGTGATACACACTTTGTATTTATTTAGAGCTTCCAAAGTTTCCAAGACTCCATATCATGTTTAATAATAGTTTATGTTGAACTGTTTACTGAAAATAACTGTGCTCTGCCATCCGATGTTTGATGTTGATACAAGCTCTACCATAAGGCTGAAACTCTACCCTGCTTATTTACTACTGATACAGTTATTGACACAACTGACCTCACTATTCCCTTATCATCTTCTCCCAAGCTTTCCTGGTTACTTTATCTTCTCATTTTCTTCCTACTTCCGTAATGATGAGTTTCCTCTTCAGCTGTTTCTGAAAGCCCTTTTACCAGTCCTGGCTTAAAAAAGTAGCTACAATAGTGAAAAAAATTGTCTGGGTGGCCTCATTTGCCCAATTCAGGTGTGTTAAATTCAATACACCGAGCACTGTGCAGAATGGATTGAGGCTGATTCCTACCTACGTTAATGTCCCAGCTGGGAAACTTGGCTGAAATGTGGATAAGCCTGCTCAGAGGCTGCTTTGGGACCATGACCTCCTTTTGGGACCATTGCCCTTGTGGCCAAAAAGGCCAATGGCATTCTGGGGTGCATTAAAAAGAGTGTGGCCAGCAGGTCGAGGGAGGAGATCTTCCCCCTCTACTCTGCCCTGGTAAGGCCTCATCTGGAGTACTGCGTCCAGTTCTGGGCTCCCCAGTACAAAAAAGACAGGGATCTCTTGGAAAGAGTCCAGTGGAGGGCCACAAAGATGGTGAAGGGCCTGGAGCATCTCCCCTGTGAAGAAAGGCTAAGTGAACTGGGTCTGTTTAGCCTTGAGAAAAGACGACTGAGAGGGGAACTGATCCAGGTCTATAAATATCTAAGGTGTGGGGGGCAAAGTAGAGAGGCCAGACTCTTTTCAGCAGTGTGTGGGGAAACGCCAGAAACTGGAGCATAGGAGTTCCACATGAATGTGAGCAAGAACTTCTTTATGGTGAGGGTGGAACAGGCTGCCCAGGGGGGTTGTGGAGTCTCCTTCTCTGGAGATATTCAAGACCCGCCTGGTTGCCTACCTGTGTGACCTGGTGTAGGGAACCTGCTTTGGCAGGGGGGTTGGACTCGATGATCTCTGGAGGTCCCTTCCAACCCCTACGATTCTGCGATTCTGTGATTCTGTGACCTCCACTGTCTTTTCATATGCCATAAAACACAGCTTGTTTGAGTAGAGCTTGTTTATATTTGTGAAGTCTGCTCTCTTGAGTTGTAAACACACCTCCATGAAGTCATACCTTAACTAAAGCATCACTGAATGAAAAAAAGTGATAAAAGGCAGAACCTTGCCAGGCCTTGCAATATCCATTGGCTACTTGCTAAATAAAAGGAAAAATGTGATCACTTAGCTCAGAAAATCATATTACTAAAATATTGTGTTAGACAGATGAGGTTTGATAGCCTTATTTTGTTTGCAGAAGTAGCATAACAAACCTTCTCCCCCTTGCATAATAGCTAATTAAAGCACAAGGATAAATGAGAAGGATATTTTTTTAATTTAAAAAGAAGTACAAATTATTTTTTCAGCTCTGACAAAAATATGGCAAAACATTTTGCATTTTACATTTCACAGTCTTGCTGGAGTAATTAATTTTGAAAAAAGAAGGTCCATTAGGGGAAGAGCATACACTGCTGTATTGCTTGGCTTGTAACAAACAGAGCGCTTGCTTGTTACAGAGATGAAATAGTGCATTTTGGGAGACATTTTCAGCTGGATTAATTATTTATTTGCTTCTGTCAGTAATTTGTTGAGCTACATTGCAGATCTTTTTAAAAACTCACAGTTAATTTGTACTGTTACAGCAGTGATAACAGCCCACTGTTTTATTGCTGTCACAATTTTAAGGCTGATGATACTGAAGTTGTGTTGAACTGTTTACTTGTACTCAGCTAGCTTCAGCCTGGCTAAGAGCTCTCCAGCAAGAAATGCTGAGATTTAGTCTCAACGCATTCTCTGGTATCGTTTCCCACATCTCACCCTCTCTTGAGACTTTCTTGGTTCCTGGCTGGAGGGAAGAGAGAATGTGGCGAAGGTTGGTGATCTCAGCCTGAAGAACCATAGAAGTCTTGGCAGGGGCTCGTGCTACTGCTGTGGGCTGACAAGCCCAGGGCCTTTGAGGAGCTGTAAGCAGCCAGAGAAGCTCTAGAGAAGGGTTCGTGACCCCTGAGGCACAATCCCTCATGCAGATCCCGAACACACAGGTTTGCGCATGTAGGCTGCACCATCCCTCAGTGTACCCAGCCAGTTCTGCAGGCTGGTGCAAGGGTAAGTGGATTAATGGTCTGGCTCTTTTTTCCTCCTTTGGGGTAACTTGAGAAGCCAGGAGAGAACAAATCTGCTCTCATGACAAGACTTGCCCATTATCCACATTGCATGTGATAGCCACATCCCACTTCTAGAACTCCCTCAGCACAAATGCAACCCGCTGTTCATTCCGGCTGGAGGCAATGGTCACAAACAGGGCCAACTATTTTACAGGTCATGATTCCTTGTTCACTGATACCTGAGCCCCAGCTACAGCACACTGTGGACTAACAGCCTGTGTCATGGTACTTAGTTGCCTTAAACCACACCTCTACTGTTCAGTGTAGACAGAGACTCATTATTATTATGTTTGTTTCTCTTTCTCTCCTATGGGAAGGATGCTCTAGCAAGGTGAGACCTCCAGACTTTTCTTCCTTCTCCCACAGATTACTCCTGGAACAAGAGATACTATGGTTTGCTAATATTTTGTGACTTTCCCTTTCCTTTCTTACTCAGGTGGCTGATTTAACATCTTGCATAACAAAATGCAAGGCGTAGGAAATAAATCTTCACAATGTCTTTCCTGTATCTAATAAACATCCAAATGATTGAGGTTTTGAATAACCTAAGAAAGCTAAATTCATTTCTTTAATATGTGAGTCCAAGGGAAAGGAGTGCCTTTGGGTCCTTGGCAGATAGAACATTTATCTTTTTTTTTATTATTTTAATATGAATATCATAGTCTTTTTTTTTTTTTTTCTTTTTTCTTTTTTTTTTTCAGATTTATAAAAGTAACCTCCTGCAAATGGAGGTGGGAAGTCTGTCCAGAAGTCAGTACATGCTGTGTTGTGTCCTGAAACCTGCAGGCCTGGTAAACAGAAGATGACCTTGCAGTAAACTACGCAAATGTACAACAACAAGTTAAATATTAAATTGTATTTAAAATAGAACATGAACGTGGCTATGAATAATTCAACAGGAGGATGCCTTTGCAGTCAGAACAGACAGGAGGTCAATGACCCTTAATGACAGGTCTTTCAGGTATTAATATTAAGCCTATTTGTTGAAGTAAATCCTTGCACAAGTTATATTCTCATCCTGGATGGGGCAATAGGTGCATCATTCATTTTGGACACATGTGTAGAGCATGTGGTTTGAATCTTCCCTGCATGTAATTCAATGATTAACTTTCTCGGCTTTCCACATTCATATACAGAGTTTGCTAATGTTATGCCTTCCATTAGAGAGGCTATGATGGAAATATTTAATCTATTGCTCCAACAATGCCAAGTAAACTCTAATCAGGGTTGAAGTATTTTTTATCTTAAATACTATGAACACATCTTTCTTATAGTAATATCAGAGAACTTCATCAGTTTTTCAGTTCTCTGAGCCAGCCTATAAGCATATCTTTTATTGCTGCTTTTGCTCTGTTATAAATAATCTGCCCTGAAGTCAGACATATTGACACTATCTGGTCTGCAGTGCACTGAAAAGGTCTGTATTTTTATGGCTCAGCACTCAAACAGCTGAAAAGCAGTTATAACATATTCCATTTTACAGTAATTCATTTCAGCCCTTGACAGATTGATTTCCATGGGGTTATTTGCTTCTTTCTGCACCCTTCTTCATAACAATGCTCACTAGAGTGATTTATTAACTCAGTGCCAAATTCTTTGATACCTTAATAGTTAGATTAACTTCAGGACATGAGGCTAAGTTATTTTTTTCCCAGGTGCTTGGGGTGATGCTTTTCTATAATGAATGAATAGGGTCACGAACTAGTAGCACTTTTGTGCTTGTGTGTGCCAAAAATGTGCTTTCTCTAGGAGCATTCAAAGCAGACATAAACAAGCTGGATAATAGATCCTATTCAAAATAATCTCATTTTTCTATGTGTACCACTGAGCACTCAAACAGGGCATCTAGTTTGCAGATCTCCCTCTAACCATTGATTTTTGGCTTCCTCATTTATTAGAACAATATGAAGCAACCACAGAGCCAAAGTGCCCATGAAATCAGAATAAGTTAAATAGAGCTGTGTGAAAAATTGCCTTTGCAGTTCACTGCTGAACTGGAAAAAGAAAAGTTTTTGTACAACAACCTGTGTTGGTTTTTTTTTGTTTTTTGTTTTTTTTTTTTGTTTTGTTTTGTTTTGTTTTTTTTTTGGTTTTTTTTGTTTTTTTTTTACATTTCTACTGAAATGTAGGATAACTTGTTTTGATTCAAGCAAAATCTGTAATTTGGTATACCCTGTTTTATTCTCTTTAGTTAAAAAAATAAGTACATGAATTTTTTTAACTGTCAAAAAAAGAGAACTGAAAGATTTTGGACATAGCAAAACAAAGCATTGACATCCTTTGAAAACAGATTTTTCGTCATAAAAAATATTGTGGCAAATTCAGGAGACTCTCAGATTTTTTAAGTTAATGTCAGTGAGTTTCTGGCAAGCAAAATATGCAAGCAGGAAAAAAAGATTTTCAATGGTTGGGTTAGATATCTGTGCTCTAGTAGTGGAGAAAAAGATTAGTTAAGCTATCAGAACATAATATTTATGTTACTATCTCAGGCTAACAAATTTTCTCTTACAATCTCCCAGAAGTACTCATTTAATGGTGTTGACATATCACTTGAATTTCCAGATAACAGAGTGCAAACACAAGTAGCCTACCATTGCATAACACAGGTTTTGCGTATGTATGCTAGGCACACTGGACACTTACTATGAAAGCTATTCAGCAGTTGCTGCAGCTCTATCATTTAAAAAAAACACACACTACCTTGGTGCCTTTTCTATATGTCCTGAGTGCCATTTTGTGTAATCAGCAATGCACACTGTAACAAGATAGATAAACTGAGGAGCGCTGGGCGAACAGTATTCACCCTGTATGTTCACTCTCTTCAGCTGCCCTCTGCCAAATCATATCTTTCCTTTAGACTTCACAACGTTTTAGGTTTGTCAATTTTTCTTGAGCACTAATCAGGCAGAGATTTATCTCCTCCTTTAATTATGAAATGTATTCCCTTGCTTATGCCAACCCAAAACATCATCATAGAAAAGGAGTAGTTTTTGTATGCAAAAACAAATTTTATCAAGACTTACTATCAGTTTTGAACTTTCATTTTTTTTCTCAGTGTCAACAAAATTTATATGCTGCAGAAGTCTGATTGCTACTATTTTTTTTTTTCTTATGCCCTGAAGAGTATTATGATTCAATCTTATTCACTTAAAAAGGAAGGCTAACTTGCAATAGAGCTATGAGACACTACCTCAGCCTTCAAAGGCTCAGTCACAATTGTGGACATAGCACCAGTAAAAATCAGGTGTATGACAATTAAGGAATATAGAGCTTCAGTGCAGAGAAATACTGCAAATGTAAACTTCCAGGAAGGAAATCAGTGGTAAAGTAGATATGCTCTGGAAATTTAGAAACATACGATATACTACAGGTAAAAACAAAATGTAATACTTTATTGTAGTTCTTTTGGAAACAAGCAGATGAGGTCATCTGGCACAACCTCACCATTCAACACAGGGCCAAATTACACCATGTTGGTGTCTTCTTTTACTGAACTCTTCATCTCTAAGGGAATCATAAAACGGACATGAGACATACTGATGCAGTTCTTGTTAAGCAAGATGAGCCAACAGCCTCCTGCTCACTGTTGTGAGATCAGCTTATTGGGTTTCAGTGTGGTGACATTCGATGTGACTGTATTTTCATTGAATCTCAATGGGGAAGGAACCAGTTGATTTCCTTGTTTATCACATTTACCTGCACACACACTTGTATGCAGTCAATAATTCATCACTTTTTTGTTCCTGAAAAAAGCAAATGAGAGCTAGATTCAGAAAATCACAGAATCGCAGAATCGTAGGGGTTGGAAGGGACCTCCAGAGATCATCGAGACCAACCCCCCTGCCAAAGCAGGGTCCCTACACCAGGTCTCACAGGTAGGTGTCCAGGCGGGTCTTGAATATCTCCATAGAAGAAGACTCCACAACCCCCCTGGGCAGCCTGTTCCAGTGCTCCGTCACCCTCACCATAAAGAAGTTCTTGTGCACATTCGTGCGGAACTTCCTAAGCTGCAGTTTCTGGCGTTTCCCCCTGTCCTGGCTCCACAAGATTCTTACCTCATACCATAGTCTGTCTACCTTCTAGAAGGTCTAAGGCATGGTTATGTAAATGATTTGAAGGAATGATAGTTTATAATCTGTTCTGATCTTCCTTGTTCAGCTAAGTTTTCTCAAAGCTTAATCTTCTGCCAGGATGGATTGTCTTTATGTCTTATAGCATTTCATCACCATTTTAGTATTTTTTATCTTTAAAAAAATATCATTATTTAGTATATTTATTGTCATTGATGGGAGAAAAATTAGATTATTTCTAGGAACTGTCATTTACAAAAGCTTGGTTCCAAAGCGTGTTTCTTTCCCCTGTAAATATTTGGTTGCTATGCATTAATTCCAAACAGCAACAGATGCTTTAAAATACATATACTCGTTTCTTAACTACACCTTATCACCCTCTCATACAAGATTACCTAAGAGCTAATTATTGCATTTATTTGGTATAGGAGTATTGCAAAGGCATTCTTGTCTTCAGATGACCTGAATATTTTCTTTTCAGACCCAGAAAATCAATCCTTGCCCTTGTGTTATAGACAAGTACATCCAATAGACTAAAGTACAATTAATAGACTTCCCAGTAGGTATGTTTCATGGTCAGGATATTAGTATAATTCTCAGAATATTTCTCACTAGGGAAGCAATCACATTTAGATGAATAAATAGAGTCCTAACCTACTTATTTTTCTCAGACATTATGCTAATTACATACTATACTCTTCTGATCATATTTGCATTGAAACAGCCAGTACAATTTCTTGGAAATTCCTGACAAAATGTGGAAAGAGCATGACACGTAGTCTAAAGATAGATATTTTAGAATGTTCTTCTGTTTTGATCTATCTACCTTTTGGTATTTTGTCTTTTTTATCAGATATTCCTTTGCAGTTGGGTGGTATTTTGGATGTTCCTGCTTTGCGACTCAGGGTGTTCCTAGACTGATATTTAAAGACAGATACTCAAAACAAGTAGCTTCTTCTTAAAAAAATAAATACAACAATTGTGGTATCTGTCACTGGAGACTGATACTCATCCAAAAGTAAGCTTATATGTGCAAGCAAACCAACTGTCCACATTTTGTAGATTAGAGGCAAACGTACTAATTGACACTATTGTGTTGCATCTTATTAAACCCAGTTGATTTCCACGCATAGAACAGCTACAGAATCAGATGCCTCGTGAATTTAATTAATTAAATGTGATTATTTTGATTCATAGAAAAAAATGCCCGTCCATTGTTCTGGATGCTTTCATATAAAACAATAAAACATTCTGGGGCTTTTTTGCTCAGCCTTTTTAACGGAGCTGCTAGCCATTAATGGGCATCACAGACTGACTCACTCATAAGGGAGCATTTTGTTAATATAAAGTACAATCCTGTTTGAAAGATCTGGTTTGTGGTTTTTATTTAATTATAAAAAGCTATATTATAGTTGCAGGAGGAACTAAAGAAGCAAAAAAAAGGGTGTGGATGTGGGTGTTGGTACTCTTTTAAAGCAGGTTCAAGCAACCTGTGTAACTTTGATTTTCCTTTCAGCATTTTAATTTACATTAGTTGCTTATAAAAGCATTTGATTAAATGAACCACTGCTCTATTCTTAAGCTCACCAGTCGAGTTAGTCTTGTTGTGCTACAATTACATTGTAACTCAGGCCAAACTGTCCTTTTCAATGTAGGGAGAAGGAAAAGAAGCATCCCACTGCCACAGAGGTTGAGCTGACTTGTGGTTCATTGATATTCTTTTTCTGTAATAGGGTTGACCATAGACTGAGAGGTAATTTTGCTTTACCTGCCTATCTGGCTGAGGCACTTCAGTCACTAATTTCAGACCAAAGAAAAATCTTCCTGAAAGCTTGCGAGAAAAATTAGTGTCAGCTTCATCATACTGGGCTCCTCTTATTCCCTCACTGTACAGCTATAGGAGCCCCCTGAAGGGACAGAGCACCTGGGAAGCAAGAGAGCCCAACTCCCACCAGAGCTGTCTTCAGTAAGCAAAAACTAGGCTGTAATTACCGTGACAAAGTCTCATCTGGATCTTTTCTTGTAGTTCCGACATAATTCAAGCAACCTGACAGCAATAGATGGCTCCACATTAGTGGCCTGAAGGTAAGAGAATTGGACAAATAGATAGATACCCTGTTGCGGATCTCAACAACTAGCAGAGGTTTATAAATATTAGTATATGCACTGAGAGTGTAATAATTTGTGCTCTGAGGAGAAAAAAGTCTCTGTTCTGTGTGTTTAGTTCTGAGCGATCCCTGAATGCCACGGGGAGGAAAGAGAGCCCAGTGCTTAATCATACTTGCATTAAATTGGTTTTGCAGATCAGGACTGTGTGCTTTGCAACATTTTCCCTCAGAGTCATTAAGTGAGTGCTTTATTATGAAGTGTCTGACGTGACACAAAGGTCTTATCTTTAGGTGTGCATGGATTACATCAAATGGCTAGAAAAGACTTTGCTTGTTCATCAAGTTTTTGAAATCAGGTATGTTAATCTCTCTTAAAGGGGCATTAATGTTATATTTAAAACAGTCATTTAAAAAATTTCCTTATGATTTCATTGATGTGGCAGCAGGAATTTTCAGATTTTTTTTTCAAGAAAACATGGCCACCATTTTAACATCCTCCTGTTCACACTTGTTATCTGTTGCCTTCCTCTATCCAGAGGTTTTGCCTGAATTAGGCACCTAATCATCCCAAGTGCTGCCACAGTCACACCTGAAACAACTGGAGGTTTTCTTTCATGATACAGCAGTAAGACTGATATTTAGGAGGTGTATGAAGATCTAATGTGTCAGATAAGTACTGTTCACTCTTCTGAAACAAGACTACTGGGGCTGACTGATGACATCTCTTAGGGAGCCCCTGAGGGAGGGTTCGGAGGTTGAAGTGGTTATCTGATGCATTCTGTTTGCACAAATGCTCAATGACAAAGTCACTTGTAACTGAGTAATGGCTTGAATCAAACTCACCTGTGGGCTTGCACTGCATCCCTTGGAGAAACAAAAATGTTGGCTGGAAACTTTATAACAACTTCTATTTCAGACTTAAAATGTGTATTACTGCTCCTCCTGCTAAAGCAGGAATGTTCATGGAAACTCTTTCCCCTTAGTAGCTTAGTAGGTTGCCATACCAATCTGCAGAGCAAAAAAAGAGGCAGGAAGACAAGATGTGATTTATGACTCTTTAAACAATAATTGCAGTTCCAGAAACTGCAGTTTAGGATTATGCCAGGTAAAATGTCTTTGCAGAGGACAGCAAAAGTTGGTCAACAATGAATTCTTTCAAAAAATAGATGTTTCAGAAAGTGTCCATACAGAATTACAGTGATGATTATTTCATGTTTATCTGGTTTGGGAAAAAGTTTCTCATGCCAGAGGAAATTTTAAGTATTCGGAGCAATGAAGCTTCTCCATGTGCAGTTGCATAGATGTACTTTCAGTCAGAAAAATGCACCAAAAGGGAGACATTGAGTTCCAGCAAAAATCTGTCTAGCACTGACAACAAAATTATACATCCTCTGCCAGGCTGTTTGCAGTCAGTCAATTTTAGGAATTGAAAGAAAAGTGAACTACTTCATTTCTACCTCAATCCACAGAGTGTTTGGCAAATTCATTTGCACTGCAGTCCAGAAGCCACCTCATCTCAAACTCAACTGGGCACTTATCCGAGTTATTAATGTTTCTAGATAGAGGAACAGGACAGAGGTATTTTGTTTGTGCAGAACAGACTTTAATGTTTTCCTTTATTTTTGCTTAGTACAGACTTCCTTTAGTGTGAGGCTTCCAGTATTTTTTTTAATTCTGACTGGGTTGTAAATACTGCAAAAATAATGGCTACTGCAGTATCCACAGTTTACAGGGAGGCTATTAAATGAATAGCCATTGCAAAATACATCTGTTGAGAAATTAACTAAGTTTTCATGCATTTTTACAACCTTATTTCTTTTTCAAGATAATTTCTGTCTTTTATATTAAGGTTTACACGGGTCTCAGAAAACAGATTACCTATCTATTTATATTAAATGCTGTTATATAACGTAGAAAGTTATCTTATTCTCCCCCTTGAACGAAGTTGTATCCCAAATTCTCACCTTTTCTCCAGTTCTTGGTGCAACCTTCAAGAGATGATCAAGCAGTAATTGTAAATAATGGATATAAATCCCATGTTTTCAAAAGTACTTTTGTGTCCAAAAGATATTTCCTTATTTTTCTCCATTTAAATGCTTCTTCAAATTATTTATCCACTCAAATTTTAGCTAGTTATTTGTAACAAATTTTATCCTTCCACAGTTCTTTACCTATGATCTGGTTAGATGCCTTTAAAACCTGTCAGCTTCATGTTTTTTGGAAAACATGCACTTGGAAAATTTAAACAAGCACTGGATTCCAGTCATGGTCAGATGGCATTTTAGTAATTTCTATTCTATGATGAATCCTCAGTACAGTGAAGTGTTCTGAGATTTTTCTGTTTTCTTGCTGAAGTCCCAAAGAGTATTTTTAGCAAAGTAGAAAGTGCTTAAAGAGTTGAATTCAGTGAGATTACATAGAGACAGGAAACTGAGTGTGAGCAGAAGTGCTTCTAAGCTGGAGAATTAATATTGACCTGCAACTATAATTCCTTGAAAATATTTCTACAGAAATGTGATTTTCTTCTTTGATGCATAACTTTAGCTGATAGCTTAAGGGATGTGCAACTTATATTGGCCTATTGATTAGATACATACTCACATAGAACTGATCAGATTATGTTGAAAAGAATACTTATCTGAAATCTGACTGGACTTTGATTATGGCTGAATTCACACCCTAACTTCAGTACTCAGGTGCACAGGCTTTCATACACACTTTCTGCCCACCAGTATCATCTTTTTCATTCCTAACTACTGAGTTATTGACAGATTTAGCAAATTTTGTTTTGCATTTAAAGAGGTGTACACTTTCTTACTCAAAAAGAGACTCAGAAATGATGATGTACCACTATTGAATCGCATTGTTATACATGAAAGTATCCTGCTTTATCTTAATTATTTCCAAGATGATTTTGCACCCTGCCTCCACAATATAGCAGGGAAACGAAGTAGGGACCTTCTCTTCTCTTCCCAGACTACTACAGCAAATGAACAGTACGTAACGTTTTCAGGTTAGATTTTTGTTTGGTTGTGCTTGTTTTAAGTAAGGAAAAATCATTAGGAATTACTCAGATGACTTCTCAGCAAAGTACTGCGATGAAATAGGCACAGGAGTTTTGGAGTGAAAATGGCATTGGTTTTGTTCTATATTAGATGAAATATACTCTGGCAGGCATATTTTTTTCTTGTGTCCTATCAGTCTTGATAGATCTTGGCTATAAAAAATACTTATTGTAAGAAAAAAGAGAAAAAGTACACAGAATATCAGTCTTGATATTTTTGGATATTCTTACCCATATGTGGAAAAAGCAGCAGTCAACTGAAAGCGGTAGTGTCTGGTAGCCAGGCATACTCACCCAAATAATCTGTCTGTGGATCAGATTCAATAGACGAATGCCTTGTTCCAGAGTCACATTTTCATTCCAAAGCTTTTTTTTTTTCACTGGACAAACAGAGATACTTAAACTGAATTTTTAGTAAACATTCAGCTTCAAATTGCAGCTATACAGCAATACTGTTTGATGACACTGCAGGGTAGAATTATAACCCTTTTAGGAGCTCCTTTCATTGCAGAATGGAAGCATCATTTTGGAGTTACAGTGTTTGCAAAAGAGGGGCCAGGGCCAAAAGGTCTTAGTGAGATAGGGTCAGACATCCTGTATCATAAATTCCAGGAAGTGGATAGGAAGTGTAAAGGCATGATTGCAATGTACAATAGCAATTTCAGGAGTATACTGATGCTGTCTGTACCCCTTGATTCTTCTTTCCTTTGTAGGAACAATTGAGCAGGTACTGTGGGAGAGGAGGAGGTGCTCCTGTTCTGCCAGGTCAAGCCACACATCTACATGGAATAAACAGCATGCTGAGGGATGCACCTTTTTTAGGTAATCCAAGAAAACCACTGTCTTTGTGTTTATCATGAAATGATCATTTTTTCTTTCAGGGATTTTAACAGCAGCTCTTGAATTTTCATCAGTGAATATAATGAGCCCAAAATCTTAAAAATTCACCTACATTTCAGCTGAGTAGGCAGGAAAATAGTTGCTGTTGCTGAGGGAACCCAGTGTTTGTGCCATGAGAGCTGTGAGATAACTAAGTGGGAGCGAGGCTGCCAAGACAGGTATCCTGTGGTGCTTTATGGCAACCAAAGTCAGTCTACGTTTTCCTCAGAGCGATAAAATATTCTGCAAGAGTCCACTGGGCACTCTTCATTGCTCCTAAGTGAAGAAAGGTTTACTCCTTTTTCTACACACTATATTTTTTACCCTCCCTCAATTCAGCCTTGGTCCAGGCAGTGACTGGGGAATGACTTGAGGCAGAGCTGTCTCACAGCCCTGCCATGGCAGCTGGCTGGCTGCCTATGGAGGGGCAGCAGGTTAACAGCGATGAGACAGCCCTTCATCCCTCCCTCCATGTGGCTTTCCCTGCATGTTTGTCTTTGTATATATTGGCAATCTCCTGGAGCAGTGACTCTCCTGACTGGTACGTAAAACCTTAAAGAAAGTCATTGTTTTTGCTGTAGTTCTGAATCCCAGATGGGGGGTACTGGTAATTAAAGTTGCAGTTTCTGAAAGTGTAGCAAGATCTAGAAGCCTAGCAACTGACTGTTCAAATGGATTTACCAGGTTTGTATGTTATTCAATAGCTTGTGTCTTGAAATCCATTAAATTTACATTAAACTTTATCACATTACAAACAGTCATGGTTCACAATTACTGTTTTGCAATGTCACAAACTTGGATTTGGATGCAATTTGTCATTTTCTTCTTTTCCTTTTCATTAAAAATAATTTCTAGAATGCTGCTGTTGGAATAGAAATGTAACTCAGAACTGTCTTCTTCCAAAAGAGTTTTCTAAGCAGCTAATTCACACTTTGTTTGTAATAATTTTTTTTGCATTAGTTTGTTCAGTGTATCCCATCTCATTTTCTGCTGTCCTTGGAAACTTATTGAAGCAGCAATATAAGATTAGACACTTAAACAATGTCACCAAGAACACTGTATTTCTAGCACTGCAGTCCGATGTGCAACAGCATGTGTATGAAAATGATTCATGCCATCTATTAAAGACTAATTTAAATACTGTAATATTGTTCTACCATTCAAATGATATAAATTATTGTATGTGCCGTAGTTTGTGTCTGAGTCAAACCAGCCTTTCCAATCTGCCAAAAAACTCCAAACCCTAAAGGTTTTTAAAAAATTGTAATTGTCAAAATAGACAGATCCTTTTTTATTTTACCTCTATGGGTAATAATCTTTCACATATTTTAATGCAATAGTAATGAAATCCAAAAAAATAAATTTCATAGTTCATCTGCTGGTGTGCTGCAGGGACTGCAGAGTAGTATATTAAAAGTGTATTTCTCTTTCACTTTTGCTCTTTTTATATTATCAGTCAAGTAAATCAAACTTAGAATTCTAAATGATTAGCATAAAATCTCACCCAGACACAATCTGCTTGATGAATGGTCTTCTAACTTTTTTGTTACGGGGACATAAATTATATCATTATTTCTATGGGAAAAAAAAAAAAAAAAGCCCAGTACTTTATTCAGTGCTTTTGACAAGGCACTGTATCAGGTTATGGTTCTTTGAGAAATACAATGTTGAAAAACACAGATCTAAACTGATTAGTTTATTAATTTATTAATTGTGATACCTGTTACTCATGTTTCCTGCTTAAATATTCACTGATGTGAAGGATTTAACATTCCCCTGTGCACATAGGCACACACACACGTACAAGAATGGATGTGTATATCCATCATGGCACAGAAACCTGTTAGTGATGTGTTTTCCTATGAAAGACTGCAGATTATTTAGTTAGGCTGTACAGAATATTCACTTGGCATAATTTAAAGAAAAGCCCAAAACAACCACTCTTGGGTCCAATCCTCGTTCTTTTTATTATTATTACTATTATTTTAATTCAGCAAGGGATTTCTGTAACTAACTTGAATTAGAATAAAATAGTCATAGAATAGAATAATTAAGATTGGAAAAGACAACTAAGATTATCTGGTCCAATTATCAACTCATCAGAAATTAACAGGGGTTCTGCTTCTTGACCATTCCTGCACTGGCATATTCACACCGACATAAGTAGGGATCCTGTTAGGTGCTGACTCCATGTAGCAAGGTTTTGAGGTGAGCTTCATTCCAGCTGTGCTTATGAGGCTCTGAGTATCTGCTGAGACTGGGCCTAGCAGATCTCCATTGATCGTTTGCCAAGCACATCACTGGGTGTCATTACAGAGCAGGACTGCTGAGCTGGTGTTTTTGTGCCATTTTGAGTATTTCATCTATTCCTTTCATCTACCTGTTCAATGAGTGGATATGTCTGACTCTCTGACATACAGAAACTTACTGCGCTTCTCTCCTTTCTTTCTTTTTCTTCCACAAGGCTATCTTGAAATTTATAAACAACCCTCAAAAGATGAATTGCACTTGTGCAGACATCTTTCTTTTCTCCACAGTAAGTCATCTCTCTGTCTATGCTTGGAATTATTTAGTCTACCACTCTCGCACTATTGTAAACCTCTTACTTCTGGAAGAATTCAGTGCCCTAAGTGAAATGGTGGTACTGAGTCTTTGGCATGCCCAAGTCCCTGACCATCTTCCTCTGTATTCTAGGTATTTCTTACAGCGTGGCATATAGGAAGGTAACTAATGACAGAGACAGGGCTGGCTCTTGGCCTATCTCTGACGGCTGTCATGTTGTCAGTGGCCGTGATGAGGCTTTCACTTATCCCAGCTGGGGAGGCTTAGAAGCAAATAAGAATGGCAGTGGGAAGCAGCTGCTCAGTGTCTCTGATGAGCGGGCTCACGGGAAGATTTTTACTCAAGATCTGTGCCTTACGTTATTTAACTTACCACCTGATGGTCCTGTCATGCAGTAAATCCAGAAAATTGCTGTTTGCTGAGATTTTCACTGTGTCAGTTTGTGCAGATGCATAAGATAGTCTCCTGAATCTCTTGAGCATTTAAGATTACATGGAGGAATCTCAGTGTGACATTTGAGCTGCTCTCTCTTCCGTAGTATGTTGCTCCAGCAGTGCTCACAGATCTCATTTCAGTCTTCGGTACTGCAGCCTACTAAGGTTCTACCATATATCATCCTGCACTCTGCTCAGACAAGTCCTGCAGGTTGATAATAATCAGGTACACATGCAGAACAATGATTGTGATAAGAATCAGTGTTACAAAAACAATTTGCCTGATGCTCACAAATGTTATTAATTGATTAGCACAGCAGTTCTACACTGCAATTTAGGTCAAAGATGGAGGTTTTTATTTAAAAGACAGTGACTTAAAAATACAGCTCAGAAAAAAATGGAAATATGAAACTATGATTCAAACATAGCTGTGATCTAACTACAGACAAGGAGCATACTTGGCAATGCTACTGTATTTCTATTGCTGAAAAAACATTGCGAGGTTTCTCATTCCTCATATGTGAGGAAAAAAAAGAAAGATTTTTGAAAGTCAGAGTTAACTTATTTGTAAAAAATTACATATTCATAAATCAAAATATAATTAATTTATTCAGATAGTCATTTGTTTTGATAAAACTAGAATTTTGATCCATTCTGCAGCACTGGCTGCATAGGCAAAGCTTTTAGCCATGCTCAGCAAAGCAGTCAGAATGAATCATATACTTTTCTGCATTTACAGCTACTACTTCCATAATTGTTCAATGCAGTATCGTACCACTTACTGCACTTCTAGTTAGTGTCAGTGGGATTTAGAAAAACATTTCCCCACCTACAAAACAGAAAAAACAACAGCTTTTTAACACACGAGGTGCTCTGAAATTATTTTACCATTTTCCTCTCAGAATTTATTCATTACCATATGCTATTATAATTATTATTTTTTTTTTAAATAACATTTTGAAATGGAAATAATAATAAAACATCTTTCCTCTCTTACAATACATCTGTATTACTTTGAATTTTTATCAACACAAGATTTTGATGACACATTTTTAATGTCTTGATATTGGTATCTTGTTTTATCTACTTCCAATAAAAGAAAGATTTCTGACCTGCAGACAAGTGAAGTCTTCTGCACATTCGGATTATGTCTTCATCCCCCAGGGAATTTATGTCTTGGAAGCCAACTGCAGGATCTGGTTGTAGAAGGGATCAATCACTCCGATACATGGAGTCTTGGAAAGAACTATCTATTTTCTTGAATGAAGGTAATTCAACCTTTCACCCTCCTGTGAGTCATTCAGCAAATAGTCCAGCAGATGGATCTGAGGTTCGTTCAGACTTACGAGCTCCTGATGATTCTCACCACTCTCATTAACCTTATGCTTTTGAAAAGAAATGCAGTCCACTGGCTGAAGACTTTCTATATTGACATTTCTGGAGCCACTATAGTAGAAGAAAAAATACCGTTTGCTTTTCATGGGAAAGCTGGGAAAGAAGAAGAAGAAAAAAAGAAGGGTTGTTTTTAATTTATCATTTATGCTGACATTTCCCATAAATGAAAACAGAAAAATAGTCCATTTTCAAATATTAATCATATTTTTAAAAACTAAGTTTTCAGTATTGGAACCAAATATTTTCCAGCATTTAACTTTCAACAAAGAGAATCCAATTTCATCAAAAAATTATTCGAGGGGGAGGATAAGCATTTTCATTTGCACTGAAAGAGCATTCCATGTGTGAATATAAGGTCAAACAACTACTTAAATTTTGCTTTAAACAATATTTGAGTTTCAGCAATTTTTGAAATTTCATCTTTCTTATTCATGCCTGTAAAGACTTTTTGGTACAACAGCACAGGTGGGCACAAGAAATTTAATGGTGAATTTGCTCTTTCTCTGCACATAGATGCCACAGAGTCTCAAAGAGTGCAGATGCCACAGGGAAGTCGTTCTCCAATTTTCTTTCCTTAGTTCTTGAGAGGAATGTAAGGCAAGATGCAGTTGCCTGGATCAGGCGCTTGGAACCCCCATACTGATTGTAAAATGATGTAATACTGAATGCAATGTTAACCTCAGGATACGAAACACTTGTCATCAGTTGTGCCTAGAACACATGCTCTCTGTCAAAATCAGTCACCTACCAAGTTCTGCACACAGATATATATTATTTAAATATACATTATGGTTTCCATAGGGGTGGGAGAATGGGATGAATGATACTGTGGAAGAATTGTGTTGGTAAACAGCTCAGCAAATGAGGTGAATCATATCATGCAGATATCTGTTCACCTCCACAAGCTATAGCTGAAACATGCATACTGAATTTGGTTGAGATGCAGAAATTTTAGGTCACTGAAGTTAGACTGTATGAGGTCTGCACAGAGGCTGACATCTCTCTCAGCCTCTGCCCAGGCTGGCTGAGTTGCTGCTGATAAGGGCTGAGGTTGTTGTCCATGCTCGTTATGTCCCTCATCTGTTATGTCCAGGCTTGTTGTAAATGCTCTCTTCTTATGTATAAAGCACAGAAACTAAGACAAGCATCTATGGCCCCAGGAGAAGCTGTTGCCATGAACTACGCCAGTTTTTAATTGTACTTTTCAAGACCATAGACGTTTACAACGTCTGGCTGTGCTAATTTCTACAGTGTCTTTGTTAGTAAAGAATGATCTTTACTAATTCTGCAAAAATTGATGGAGTCTCCAAGAGACATAGAGTAACACTGGGTTGAAAAGCTAAAAATAAGAGTAGTGCTATTTATTCTTTTCAAGGGAACAAAACACAAAATGAAAAACATCTTAATACAGCCTACCAGAGCACTCACTTCAGTAATGCTATTTTGTTGATGTTACTGGATGCAGTGCAATGCGGAACTAGAAGAGGTTGTTAACTTCTCATTCTATTATTTCAGAATTAATAGCTATGCTGCCACGCTTGGGTTTGAGTATTTGAGAGGTCTTAGTAATGTTTGTGTTAACGTGTAGGGCAGAGGTACCTTCTGTAGTTTCCCCTTTTTTTATGTACAGGTGCTTTTCACCTTTTTCCTCTTATTATTGTCTGTGAGAGGGTGAGAGGGCACCCAGTGACACTGTTCCTCATTATACAATTGTCCTGCTGGTTCTGTGTCTGCAGCTGTTCCTGCCTCCAACTGGGTCACTCCAATACCCTTAGAGTTAGAAAGTGATAGGAAGCAAAACTTGAAGCTGAGATTGAGAGAAAAATGGATACTTTAGTGAAATAGCCCAGTTTATTCTTCAGGATTAGCTTTATTATTCTGATTTCTAAATTGGATGCAAATTGTTCAGCTTTTATCTATTGCCTTATAGAAGCATAATTAAACATCAGGGCAATATAGCTCTGCTACACAGCTGTCTTTTATATTTATCACCTTTACCTTGCCACAAGCTATTTTACATGGTGACAGTTAGCCTCAATAATAAAATATACTGTAACAGTAGCATTCTTGGTCTTTCTTCTGCTACAAGATGCAGGTCCACAATCCCAGCCCAGCAGGCAGGTGTTTGTCCCAGTTCTTAAGTCTTTTTTTTTTTTTTTCTAACACTAAGATGCTTCTTATTTTCCCTTTTCTTCCTCAGAAATTTTGCACAATAGTCAGCACAGTTTGTGTATTACCTGATGATGGGAAATGAATCAAGCTGTGTGCTGTTCTCTGTGCCTCGTAGAGTGCCATTTTGTGATAATAGTAGAGATAGATCAGATTGGCAGAACATATGTTTGATAAGTATCTCCCAACACGGGCCCAACTTTTATTAGTATTTAATATCAGTAGGCATCAGAACAGAGATCATCAGTTTAGTGAGAACCTACACTAGGCTTAGTATAATTATTACTACTCATAGCCTAAGGTACTGGATATTATTATGGCAGTAGTCATGTAGAGTTGTAACGTCATACAAGTGGCTTGACATCTATCTTTCCTGAATTTAATTTTGCTTTATGTATTTCAAATATGTGTAATACGGAAAACGGTAGATACCTAAGTGCCTAGCAGGATGATAATCACAAAATATGATCCAAAGATGACAATTACTGCACATTTTCAAGCAGCTGCAGCTTTACGTCAAAATCCAGGGTGTCTCTGAATGTTTTTGTTCAGTAACTTGAAAACATGTAATAGTAATACTATCACTAAAGCAAGTTGAAGAACTCTCTTAAACTGAAGACTCATTTCACAAAATCCAGCAGGCATGGCAAAATAAGCACAAAAGATAAATTTGGTGTGAATGTGAATTTTCAGTACTTCTGATGAAAGAGTAATTGAGCAAAAGTTTTGGCCTTTAAATGGTTTTTTTGTTTTTTTTTTTTCACTGAAGCATCTCACTATTCCATGAGAAATTCAATAGCACTTATTCTTTGGCCACACTCTCACACCCCATGTGTGGTATCCTTGAAGACATTTTGCTATTATTATCATTATTATTACTATTCAGTGTACTTTCAGTTAATATAGGTCTAACCATTCTGCCCCTGGGCAAGATCTCCCTTTACAACTAGTGCTACAGTAACTCAGAACAAGAAGATATCCGTGCCAAGAGCTCAGAGATCAAAGCACAAGGTAAGCAAGCCAGTCACGGGAATGAGCAGCTGCCTGGCTCACCATCACATTTTGTGAAGAAACTGCTGTTTAAAATACAACATGGGAATAAAGTGCCATGACAGGTGAGCAAGAGGGAAATGACAATAAAATGAGAGAAAAGGTTATTTTTTGGAAGAAAGTTTAATAAAACTCATCATCCAGGGCTGCAGAAAGGGTGATAGTGAGAAGCAGAAGAGAGAAAGGCCTGGATGCTCCTGTCAGCTTTTGAAGAGTTAGTACTAAGGCTGTAGGGCTGCTGCCTGAAAATGTTCCCATGTAAACAGTCCGGATCACTGGTGCTGTAACTGCAGAGAAGATGCTGAAGGCAGATGTGGTGCTCTCCGGCAAGATAGGAAATGCTGGACCCTGCTGCTGTGCCCCGCCAGCTGAGCACTCACCAGCAGATGTGCATCAGTGGGAAGTGGGTTTCTGCTGCTGCAGGGTCACTTGCTGAAAGGCCTCTGAAGAGGAATCTGCTGGTGCCATCTGCATAGAGGAAGTGTGAAGCGTGCTTCTCTGCATTTGCTGAGGGAAATAGAGCATTTTTCTGCATCACAGCTATTCCTCATTAAACTGTTTGTAAACAAGATGTTTGTATAATCTGCCCCGGAGTACATGTTGGAGGATAAAGTGGTGCTGGTGAACTAGACACTGCAGTTGGAAAGGGACATGAGATGATGTTTTGCAGCACAGAGTTGATCATGGGCCATTTACCATAAGGTGAAATAATTATATTTATTTCTTGCCTAAGTCAGCAGGAAGATCTGCTTCAGGGAGCTGTAGCATTTTCAGTGGAGAATCTGACCAGTCAGAATAATTAAAAGCAGTTCAAAGATATCCTAAGAGAGTAAAACCAGTCCTGGGAAATAATAATGCAGGGTGTTTGTAAGTTTTTTGGGCAAACCAGCAAAGGAAAATTACAAGGCAATTTAACTAGATAGCTTCTCAAAGGGGCTGGAGAGGCCAGTGAGAAATCTTGTTTTGAAAAGGGTGTGGGGCTTTTATGTTAACCTAGGAGTGACTCTGAACTTGCTCTGGGGATTTTGTAAGCTAGCAAAAGGAGCACTTTAAGAACTCCTTTCCTATCTCAGATAATTGATTTCAGAGTGATAAGGAACATCAAGAACTTGTAATAATATTAGAAGGGGCAGTAAGCTTGCTATGAATTCCAAAAGCGAGCACCATAGGTGCTCAAAATGCACATGGGTGTACAATTTCACAGTGGATTCACCCAAGTATGAACATTAAAGCAATAAGATAAAAAGGAACTTTAATCTCAATAAAGGATAAAAGGAATGAGTTAGTGAGAATGTCAGGTAGATTAATTAAAGGAGTCACACTGAACAATATTAGGCAGTAAATAACATTAGGGCATAACATAATTACCATTTCTAAGAGTTATTTATCACCAAATAACCCTTTTTGGTCTAGGCCACTCTTAATCCCCCTGGGCTCACGTACTCTTCTGGAGGAGCCACACCTTTAATTATGTAAAACTTTAGCTTTCTTAATTTTTAAAGCTGATATGTGCTTGGACAGGTTATTGTTCCACATTGGATTGTATCCTTCCAGCCCTCTGGCCCAAGTCCTTCATTTCTTTCCCTAGGTGTTTGAACTGGAGTCTGGTGCAGTGCTCTCTCTGAGGCATCATCCCTTCATAAATCAGCAATCCTGTCAGGGCTCTTGGATGACACCGAAGGCACACTTCTCAGGAGCATCCTTGTGGCATTCATGTCCAGTTTGATTTGAAAACTTTTTCTCAAGCTGTCCCACTCTGCATCCTCTCAAAGCAGTAGCACTTGGGTCTTCTAGAAGGACAGAGACGAATTTATCTGAATATCTACTATGTCTTAGAAATAGAAAATTTTTCTATTCTGATGCAATATTGTTCTTTCGCTAACTTGTTCCTTTTCCTCAGCTTCCAGTGCCTGTTTTTCCAGTTAGAATATAAATAATTCCACAATGGAAAATGACAATGTGATTCAAGGCCAAATGTTTACAGACAAAGATTCTTTACAACATATAAACAGATAAAAATGGATAAAGTATCTTGAGGTTGTCAGAAATATCGAGGTATGTTTCAGTTTTACATCTCAAAAAGTTATTTCTTGTAACAAAATTCACAGTCTTTAAATATATAAACTTGTTAAAAGATTTTAAAGTTCAAAATAAAACAAGAATAATCTGAATTTACTGAGGCAGTAGTCTTGGATTTATTCCAAAAAAGTGTTTCAAAACTACTTACTTAGAAAAATTAATTCCTCGAGATAAGCCAAAAACACTTTCAACATGAGAAAGAAAAAGCTTCCTTCCCTCTTACCAAAAAAGCCTCTTTGTCTTTCTAGAGAAATAGAGCTAATATGTCAGCAGACCTTCACCTCTGCTCCTCAGGTTCTGGTGTTGCAATACATCTAACTTAACCTTGTCCTTTTAAAGGTTTAGCCAAAGTTTGTTGCTCAGTCTTCCCCTACAGACTCTGATGAAAGCTGAGGAACCCCAGAGATCCCATAGAGATGAGAAGTAGTACTTTTTATGGAGAAAGTAACTTATTTGTCTAAATAGGAGCCTAGACAACTTCTAGGATAAAGTAAGCAAGGAGATGAACTTCAGAAAGTTGCTTTGTTGTAATGTTGCTGCATATGTAAAAGGAGTAAAACCAGCCTTTCCTCTCCCCTTTTTGAGGAATGTGGTGAACAGAGAAGAGTCAGTGTAACCCAGATTTCTTTGGTGTTTCCCTCAGAACAGGAAATTCCTGAACTGAAGAAGACAGTGTTTTCTCCTCTTTTCACCTTTTCCTTACATGTCATATATGTGTAAATTGGCATACATACACTCCATCTTTACATCAAAGATGACACAACCTTCCCTTAGTGAATTATGTGCATTTTGCTAAAAGATCAGTATCTAAGCCCATTAATACAGGTGCCTACTTTATTAAGTGTTTTCTGTACACCTGAATGAGAATTGAACTGGTTTAGGATGGTAAGCTGATAATGTATAAATGTATAATGCTGAAAATTTCAGTCCTGCATGCAAAACTATATGATGCTACTTAAACAACCTTGTTATCACCTCCCTCAGGCATAAATCTACATTTTTATCTTGTGTTGGTGGAGATTTTAATAATTAACATGCAGTGAAGAAGGAAGGTGAAATTTAGCTAAATTCTGCTAAATCTAGGTAATCTTTAAATCAGGTACATCCTACCTGATGTTCTCAGTTTGTTTAAACATGACAATTTTATCTTCTTTTTACCTAGCATGGAGTCAGTATGCACTTTCTTTTCCCTAGCTTTATCATACTATTATATATGATATCTCTAAGTATGTACTGGTCTTTTGTTTTTACATCAGTTAAGCTGATAAGTAAATATTAAGAAAAGCTCATCCTCATGAGTTTAAGATACATAAGGAATATTTTGATGTGCCTACATTGCACTTCTCACATGACTTAATTGGAATCTACTACCAAAATATTTAAAACATATTTAAATATTCACCTCCAGGCAAGGACTCCCAGTGATCAAAAGTTATGGCTGGAATACTTAGTAATACAGCACAATCTCTTTTCCATATAAAAGGGCCTTGGAATGGTTTTGAACAATCAAACATGTAAATATACTTTCAATAATTTAATCATTCTGTTTACATTTGACCAAAAAAAAAAAAAAAAGAAGAAGAAGAAAGCCTGTGCCAAGGAAGGTACTGAACACCAGACAAAACGGTGTCTTCAGCTGTCAACGTCATTCAGGGTCTCTGAGCACCTGGTAGGATTGATTGCTGCACAGAAGGGCAACATTTAAAGCCAAGATGTGAGGTTGGATTGTGACTTAGGGTAACTCCTTTGATGGAAATCACCATAAATGTAGGAAAGATGATGTTACTCTCTTCACAGTTTTTTGTCCATCTCTAAAAAAAAAAAGCAATATGTCTAACATTTCACAAGTAAATACTTAACAATTTTCTTCATTTAACAAGAAATCCAAGATCAGTTAAGCCAACTTGCTTGAACTAACAGTATTCACTGCTCACATTTCAGAACTACTTGTACAAGTCTTGGATATCAGAACATGAAAAGTCTTCCTCCCACACGTCCCCATCATGAGTTCCCATCACACCATAGCACCACACACTCTGGCTGGCTTCAATAGAAAGATTTACTTCCCATGTCAAGTTAACAGTGAACTGTTCCTGGAGCAAGTGAATTTAAGGACAAAATTTTGGCCTGCAGAACAAGTTTCTCGAGACAGAAACTCTGGAGGAAAGGCAAAATGCCATTCACATTTGCAGTGTGGTATAAATAAGTAATATTGGTGGAAAGTGAAACTGCACTGAAGATCATCCTTGTATTTACTACAAACAAGGAGCTCCCTGTGCAGTGAGTGGAACAAATGAAGCCTGGTTTCCTAGGGTTTGCGCCTCACGGTTGGATTCTCTGGTGTCTAGTAAAGCATAAGCCCCTTTTAAATGTTTTCTTTTGCATTTCAGGCTTTTAGGCAATCTCTCTCTCATAATGTGAGCTCAACTGCAGTTTGTTCCTAAATGGAGCTTGCTAAAGAGTGCTTTTTCTTCTGGGCATTTTTTTACTAAACTCGTACTATTTTATTTCTGACAGCCTTCTCCTACAGATTGGCTGACAGGTTCAAAAGTTACGGGTACAGTCAGATAAACAGAAAGACTGACAAGTATAAGTACAAGTACATAGATATAGGTAGATGATGTAACCTTATCAGTGACTTAGCAGATTAACTTGGGCTACCTGCTGGTTCTGTGCCAGATCATTACAGCCCCACAGGCAATAAGTGAGCCAGGTGAGCTCCACATCCCTCCCACGGCAATTTCTGTCTTGTGGCTGAATTCTTCACATTTGGCACAAGCAACATTAAAAAATACCTCAAAATACATATGGGTCTGTCAGTGTTGCCTTTGACCTGCCCTTTCAACGGCATCACACTTTTCTGTTGTTTCTCTACAGAGAGGGACTCAGTCTCTCCTCTGTGAGTGGAGGATTCCTGGCCCTTCTGTGCCAATAAAGCCTGAAAAATGTTAATGCCAATTACAGTCATAAAAGATGAGTATTATTGGAAGTTATTTAACACTCTCATGATTAAGGCCATTTTTTTTTTCCAAGTCATTACTACCAATAAGTTTCTTTTGTTTTTCACATTTAAAAATACAGCCTTCTTTAAGCTGCTCATTACGTATTCTGGAAATTTTAGCCTCATGTAAGTTGCAGGGCAAAAAACAGAGCTCATGAGGGAAAAAAAAAAAAAAAAAAAGAGGTTTTTACCTAACAGAGATGAGTACCCTGGTTTAAAAGCTCTTTGGAGACTGTGGATACCTGTGTCTGTTTCTGCTGGTGAGATTACAATTGCAACCCCCCCCCCCCCCCCCCCCCGAAAAAAAAGAAGACTCAGTTGTGTAAAACAAATAGCTGTTGCCAGTTGACAAGCTCTTCAAAAACAACACCATCTGGTCACTGCCAGATATTAGGCAATTTAACACAACATCTGAAGAAGCGAGGCAGTTACCTAATTTCTTCCATATCTACTGCATTAATTCAATATCATTTCTGGCCAGTCTTAAAACAGAATGAGAATAAATATGGCAGGAATAAATTAAAGGAAATCAGAGAGAAAGGATGTTAAATGCTCATCATTAATCTGCCAAGGAAGCAAGATTAAAATAATTACAGTTTAAAATTTTACATAAGTTTCATTAAACTTCAACCAGACTTTTCAATAAAGGATTACTGCTCAATGGCAATTGTTAAAGATGCCATCTAAGAGGGCGGATGTATTATCTGTATTTTATAGTCATGTAAAAATGTAATAACTTTTGGACACAATGAACTAATATAATTTTGAGCTGGAATATTGATTTGCCATCACACAAAGCAGCCCTATGTGGCTTATGCTGACTGGACATGAATATTTCAAGGGCATAGTTATCAGCCATGCTATAGGAAGGAGAGCAGGTTTTCCAAGGCTTCTGCTCAGGTTGATAGAGAGAGAAATGGAGTATTAACTATGTGCATGCTCAATATGGGAGTACTGATGAGAAGGAAAAAGAGACAGTGTGGTTTAGCATCCGACTGCCTTTCTTCCAGAATAAGTAAAGGAGAAAGGGGTCAGCTGATGACTTTCTGCTCATGTCTGGTGTTTGCAGATGGCACAGTGGGCAATGAGTGTATAGTGTATTATCCTTCTGCTTTGTCTTTTTTTCTGATGAGACAAGAAAGTCTAAGAAGAAGAATTCCCTACTCTGAGTACAAAGTAATACAGAAATGAGATTAGCATTCGTACTCTTTGCATGCTGTACTCTTTTATATGGACACTCAGCTACAGTGAAGGGAAAAGACTGAGGTCCACAGCTCTGTGTTGGATTGCACATCCAGAATCTTGGTCCCCTTCTGTGGTTCACAGCTGATAAAGGTTGTCTTTGGACCTAGAAGAGTGCCCCAGATTCTCCTTCAGATCTGGGCTAAAAGATGGTAGAGGGTTCTTATTGTTCTACCATGCAAAATGTATCAACTCTTAACAGAGTTTCTACTTAGTTTTGTTTTTGTATGCAGCTGAATTTAGGAAAACTCTAGGAGTGAAACAGAGAAAAAGAGAGGGAGAACAATCCTGAAGAGATTACCCTACTTCTAATTCTGTCAAAATTCTCTGAAGTGAAACTTATTAAAAATTTCCAATTTAGGGGGAAAAACAAGCTGCCAGTCTTAATCATCATCTCTTTGTAAATTAGCATGAAATTAGGGTAAGAAATTAGTCATAAAATTATTTTTTACATCTATATTCAGTGGTCAACATGGTTTTATACTCAGGGAGAAGAAAAATGAGTCAATATTTACAGATATTTACTAAAACTTCTTTACTATTGTTTATGTCATTTGTTTTTCATTTGAATTTTGTTTGATTCTGTTTTATTCTTGGTGACATCACTCTCCTAGCAAAATGTCTTCTTTTTATAAAATTTGGCATTTAGAAGTTATTTGAAATAGAGTTCCTGAAAGTAAGAATTAAAATCTTTTAAAAGTTTGAAACTAGTAATTTCAGTTTTGAAATAGAAATGGAGATTTAGCCATAAATTAATTTAGTTTTATCACAGTATTATTTAATTTCATTTACAAAGACAGCTCTTCTTGTCCTGCTTTCAAAGGGAATGAAAAGGTACATATATGCTTGCTGTCCTACTATCTTCACTATTATATCCTCTTGGAGGTTCTATTGTTTATTTTTCTATTTTCATGATGGTCTTTCATTATTTTTCTGTGATGTTGCATTTCATCATTACAATATACTAGTACAAAAATTAATTTGAATAAAAAATTAGTTAGAATATCCCTGTTACATGAGCTAACATACTCTTACTGCCTATAATAATGTTTTCATTCCCTTTCAGATGTCTGTACAAATTTTTTCTAAGAACCATCCACAAATGAATTTTACCTTTTTTTTCCTCAAAAGCTTAAAAAAAAAAGGCTATTGTCCTTCATACCTATGTCTTATTAATTTATATTCTTTCTTTCTTGTTTAGCAAAAAGTTAAATTTCACTCCACCAGTCAGAATACAGTTCTTTTCATTTGATCAAAGTGAAGTGACATTATTTTTCTTATTGATTTCAAAATACAGGGCAAGAATAGACATGTAGGTTTATCTTTCATTGAAATGGTTCGAACAGGAAATATTCTCTTTTAGTTTTTAAGTTTCTATAAAGTTGTAAGCCTGATACTGAAAGCCAACCAAACTTGGCATGTTTCTGGTTTTGGTTGAATGCCCTCCATACCATGGAGTCCTCTGGGGTTTATGGCTATGTATTTAAAATTGCATAATAAAATGTATTTTTGTTTGAAAGAAAATGAAATGGAATGTCATGAAAGTGAGACTTGATTTTGAAAAATGATTATACAAAAAGGCAGCAGAAAATGAGACCTTTATAAGCTTATGCCTAAGTTCAATCACAGTAGGAAAATCCTGTATGACAGTCAGTTAGTTAGGTTTGTTGGTGGATTCTTTTTGTTGGTGGTTTTTTTTTTTTTTTTTTTTTTTTTTTTTTTTTTTTGAGTGTAGAAAGCAAAATATTTGACAACATGGAGCAATGAGGTGATTAAGGGAAGACCTCCTTCCACAGGGGCTGTTGAGGCGCAGTTTAGCCTTCTGTGGTGTGCTGAAATCAAGTGCAGGTTCTATTCCTTCTAAGCCCACACAGCTGAGCCTAATTTTACCCCATTACAAAGACTACTTCATCTGTGTGTTATATGGTGGCACCTCCCATAGTAAAAGTTCTAAAATTCTCACAGAACCTCAAACTAATTGTTGTTGCATGACAGACATATGGTACAACAATTCATATTTTGTTGATTGGACAGCTTATATTTAATTGAGTTCTTATCACTTGATATTGCTGTTAAGTGAAGATTTCCCTGGGCAACAACAACAACAAAAACCCCAAACCATATTTTAATAGTAGTGTGTCTTGAATTAAATTATGCTTTCAGAAAAACATTTTTGAAAAACAGAGTCATGTTTGAAGGTATCACAAATTGGAAGTAGGAGTGATGCAGAAATGAAACAATTTAGTGAATTCCTTTCATATGTACCTTTCTGTACTCAGAAAGTGCTTATATTCATAGAACCATAGAATCATAGAATCACAAGGTTGGAAAGGATCTACAAGATCATCTAGTCCAATCTTCCACCCATTACCCTTGCTGCCACAATCATCAAAGACCTAACCTACCTGATGCTACCACTATCATCAAAGACTTAACACTGTTGGGTTCTCCTTACTGTTTTCCTCAGACCTTCAGGAACATTCATATAATCAGTGCCAAACACATGTTACTTATCATGAAACAGACCAGTTATAACAGGTATTTACTGCCTTGATTCAAACAAGTGGAAATAGGTGGGGGAAAGCTCACATGAGTAGCTGCAAGGGCGGATTTCATTGGGATGTATAGGATAGTGTAATGAGTATAGTGCCAGACATGATGGTGTAGGACAGAAGGTGAACTTGAGACCAGTTGCAAGAGGATGCAACTGTTGCAAGCGCATTTGTTGAAATGCTCAAAAGCTGCAAGTTCCCTTTTTATCTTGTGCACTGGAACTTTCAGTCTTATCTGACAGCAAGAGTCAGACATCTCTCATCTGGGAGCAGTCCTATTTTAGGGTGTTTGAGATGATGCATGGATTTGAATATTTTCTAATTTGATTATTCCAATGTGAGATGAAAACACAAAGTTAAACTGTGTCATGGGTTATAGCCCACAATAAGCCATCAAGTTTTGTATTCCAATTGCAAGTAATAGGATTATTACTGATTAGGTTTATTGATAACCAGACACTGTTTCTATGCTCCTGGAGTATGGGAACATTCAGCCTTGGAGTCTGGATTTGTGGACATCTTTGATTTGATTCACACTTGCTACTTGTGTACTTGCTGCCAACATTGTTTAGATAATGCAGCACATCTGACAAGCTCTGTAGGAAAAGCATGTCAAACAATGATGCTCTTTATTGTGGCCTGGCTGGAATGTTAAACCAGGCTTTAAACTCTAGTGGAGTCAAGAAAAGATTAAAACATTTTTTAACAAAGGCTTCAAATGCAGAAATTAAGCAACTTAGTTCTTGGATCACAGCCAGGGTAACATTTACAGTGTTCTGAAGAGATTCATTCATCTTGCAGATAAAGAGATTTGTTTTGTTTTTTAAAATGCAAAATCTCAATCTGCAAAAGCATGCCAAGATCACACTATATATTATTTTTAAAAAAATATTTTTGCTGCTCATAGGAATATAACAGAAAATCTAGAACACTTTCTATTGTATAGTTTTGTTCTGTGTCTTTAAAAGTCCTATTTTTGAAGATCAGTGACATCACTGATCAGTTTGCCTGACCTCTGTTGGTACCCAGACCAAAGAACATTAGACAATATTTTGCATTGTGCTTCAGGTAAAGTGTCTTTTTCAAGACATCTGATACAAATTTAACATCTTCAGACTAGATCTCACAAAGACATACAAGCATTTTGAGAAAGAAGAAATGCACAAGACTCATTCATTTTAAAGTTTCTTTTAAAAATGATTAAAGGAAAAAAAAAAAAAAAGTTCCATGCAAGACTCCAGTAGTTACTGCACTCAGAAATTCTGAATACTTAGACTTTTTACTCCAGAGGGAAGTAGGTTTCAAACCTCTATTTCCTGCTTCTTCAGAGTATTGCAGTCAGCAAACAATAAGCTCACTGAAGAAGGAAACTTCATTCTGATGAAGATGATTATTCCATCAAGAGAAGAGAGGACAAGACAGCACATATCTATCCTAAATGAAGTGAAGCTTGAGGAGGAATGATCCTCTGAAAGGATTTTTGGGTAAGAAAAACAACTGAAACAAGAAAAATCTATCAATTATGTTGTGCTTGAATAGAGGCTTCGTAGGATGTAACTTTGACTTTGTGACTGAATTATACCTCAGTCTTGACTTAGTTGCAAAAAAATAAAAATAAAAAAAATCAGAAGGAATGCAACATGAGAATGAATCTATTGCATCTAAACAAAGTAGGACTAAGATGCAGGTACTTTGATGGCCTTTAACATAATAGAATGTAAACTACTTTTACTTGACTAGGTTGACAAAATTTCAAGGAAAAAAAAAAAAAAAGCAATGTGCATAGTCTTTTGGGATAGGAAAGAGGTGATCTTTCTGGATTTCCTGAAACCCAGACAAACCACTAACTCTGACCACAGCATCACAACACTTACTAAGCTGAAGGTTCAAAATTCCAGAGTCAGGCCAGTGAAGAAGTAAACCTTCCTTTAGCAACACAGTCAGCCCCCATACCAGTTTGAAGACAGCCAATCTGGGCTGGACAGTCCTAACCTGTCTGTGTTATAGTCAAGATTGTGCAACTTCTGATTTCCATCTGTTTGAGCTGATGAAAGATTTTTTATTTTATGGGTACAGCTATTTCACCTATTGGAATAGCTCAAGTCACCAAGATTACCTTCCTACCAATGGCTTTTCTCATGTCGCAGACTTTAAGCTCTGATTTGTCCAGAAGATTTTTGTAAGTGATGGTGTTTCTAGGAGATCCCTTCCAGCTTGTGTACCTGAATTTCTTTTCCATGTGGGCAGGATGGGGAGGATGATACATACCCAAATCTTATCATAATATAAGGTTGGAGAGCAGCCTGAATATGAGTCTGAAATCATTTGCATCTACCCAAGGTAATCTTCTCCAGCACCTTCTTTCAGCCCTTCCTACTGTTCTTTTTGAGGAGAAAAGGATGACTGGATGGAGTCAGCCATTGTGGATCACATCTTTTTCAACCCATCATCTGTTTCACTTATCTTCTCTTCACATAGACCTGTTTCAGATAGTTTTGGGAGGGGGGAGAGGAAAGTGGAAGCATGTCTTTGCCCAGGCAGGAGAGTGTGTTAAGTAAGAGATATGTATACCTAGGGTGGAGGAATTTACTCCACCTGTGTACATATCAGGATGAGTTGTGTGCACATATCGGTCCTGGGTGGGGATGACAGTCTTGTCTTTATGTCCTCTCAGATAAACTGAGTACACTTTTCTTAAAGTCAAAGATAGAGCTTGGAAATAAAAACAAGTTAGTTTTTAAGTAGCTCAAGTCTGCTTGCAAATGTAGGTTCCTGCAATGACAAATATCAGGTGTTTCGCGGTCACCTGAGGTGCTGTGCCAATGAGAAGAGACAGAGAACTGTCTATTGAAGCAAAAGGATATAAAATGCATAGGTCAAACTAATGACTGGAAGAAAAAAACTTAATGCAAAAAATAAGCTGACTTTAGCACTGTTTGACCAAGTCAATGACAGGTAGGAAGATTAGTGTACCTTTAGTAGAAAAGCATTTGGCCTGACCCATCTGACTTTAGGAAAGGGCATCAATTATTTTCTTTAATTGAATGAGTGGGACTCAACAATTAGTTTACCCACATGAGATTTTCCTGTAAATGATTAAACAATGGGAACTGATCAGAATTTTGTTAGCAGTATCAAGGTGATCTAATTTTTATACCAGCTTTCAAATGAGTCACTTTCAGCTGTCATGGAGGAAATCCATGCAAACTTGGTGACATTCAGTAAATATTCTAAATCTGTCTCCTGCAAATACAAGTACATAACTTCCAACAGAGCATGCTGTGGGATTAAACAGAACACAAAACCTAAGCCATATGCTGCCTCAGGACTATCTCAAACACTTAATCACCTCTTTGCAACAAGCAGCTGCCAATATGCTAAAGTAAGCTCTGTGTTATGATATATTTGCCTGACATTCACTCAGGTAAATCACTAGTTTTAACTTGGTCATCCTGTGTGCCTCCTTCCAAGCTTAGGGAGCTCCAGGATTTGCTGTTAGGATATGAAGTCTTTCACCAGTGAGCTCTTTGGCCTGTATCCACACTAACTTAAATGTGTAAAATCTTCTATATCTCTTTTTAGGTTCTCAGTGCATATATTGTTAAGTGAAGACAGAAGGAGGAGCTATTTGCGGTACATAACAAAATGTTTAATTGCTTCTGCAATTCATTGTGCTCTTTAAGGCCTTGGTTGTTTAGCTGAAGCTTCCACAGAGGGGGGGAAAAAAAAAGTCAACACTGACAGTAATTGGAACTCCTGTGAACAGCTCTGGCAATTGTCTTTCTACCTACTACTTTGAAGTGGACCATTGTTCTGCCAAAAAGATATCTCCGCCCAAGTGACAGCGACATACAACACAAGCTTACCACTGAGAAATTTCAGTTGACTTCTATCACCCTGAAAGTAATGCTTCCTATTTATTTCCACAGAAACTAAGACAGATCCAAAGAGCACAAGAACACAATTTTTCAATATAGTCACCACTATTAACTATGCATTTTCATCAGCGATGAACAAGAGCCTGCACGCAGCACTTGTAAATGTCTGCACCAGTGGAGGTGACTGTCAAAGTTGATGCCACTGACATGCACCACCTATGCTCCCATCCACTGTTCGGTCTCCAGAAATGTTCAGCAAGCATCAGTGAATGTCAATGGGTGCAGTTTTTTTGGTGTGGTTTTTTTTTTTTTTTCTGTATGAAGGAATTCAATTCCACACCTCTGTTTCATACGCACTTTCATGTCAGACGCCATTTTGTCAGACTGCCCCTCTGCTGCCATCTGTCACACAGCAACAAAATTTAATATTCACAGTCAGCAGTCTTTCTAAATCTCTTCCTTTATTATAAGCTGAAAAATGTATCAAGAGAAAAACAGTTCTGTTAAAATTATTTTCAGAGAAATCATAAGAAATAAACACATATCATAAACACATATTGCATCTTAGCACATGCACAGATGCTGGTCTTGTGGCAGAATCCTCATATGCTTTTATTCAGCATGAGTCTGATCCTATGAGGAATGAAGTCATCACAAATTTTGCTTTAAGTTCAGTTGAAACCATGGGCCCAAAAAACATTTCAAATATTGTGCTCTACAGTATTTTTTATTATTATCTTTTTTGTTTGTTTGTTTGTTTGTTTTGGTGGGGTTTTTTTGAGCCTTTCATTTTCATTCTCAAACCATCTTTGAAGCCTTCATGTTGCTATGGCTTTAGCTTTACGGAATTTTAACCCCTTCATTTTAGCCTTTCTCATTTTATTAACAAAATGAAAACCAGGACAATTAGATACCTTCTGATTTTCATTTGTTTTAATATTAAAGGAGCGTTTGAAGTGGCACAAGTTTTGGGGAAAGTGCTTCAAGCCGTGGTTGCAGCAGCACTGGAGTTCTGGACACAGACATCAAAGATAACTTGAAGAGAAGAAAAAAATACTGAGGCAAATAATTCTTAACATTTGGGAATACTTTGGTATGATTCTGATGAATCTACCAAGAAGAAGACCAAGAAAACAAAAACAACTACTGTTAAAAATACTTTAAAGTTATAACTGAATGAAGACATTTTCCTATTTTTTCTCCTTTATAGACAACACCAGAAATAAAATCTCCTTGCCTGAGTAAGCAGATATTTGTGGGCTGGATAATCTCTTCCATCAGTTCCTGTATAGGCATTAGAAAGTTACTCAACATTTTTCACTTGTTCTTAGATTTCTTCCACCTTAAATGTCTGCACACAAACAACTATAGTTGTTATGTGCTAACCCTGTGGCTAGCAGGGTTAGTACCTCTACTTGTATTTGAGATATTTGTGAATATTCCATGTCTTAAATGCTTTTATTAAAAAGAGATTGCTGCTTGTTTGCCTAGTAATGGCACAATAAAATAAAACATGGCTATGAATACATATATCATATCTGAAAAATCTTCTTCTCTTTTGTTTGTTTTGTTTCCCCTTATGTTTACCCACATTGCTCCATATAAATTAAAAAGAAAAAAAGTAAAATACATGTGATTCTGTTGTCACCTGTCTTCTTGCTCTTTTTTATTGCTGTGTCTCTCCTAAAGCTGATTTGTAAGCTGCTTGGGATTAAGATCACAGATAAAATTATGGCCCACCAGAGCTAAGTGAATTTTATAAGTTTGTATTTGTAAGTGCTCTGTAACCACTATGGTAAGGCTTAGAGAATAAGGAAATACCTCTTTTCGGTGTTTTCTAACAGTGCTGGGTATTTAAAAAAGAAGTTTTGAGGAAATGGTGAGCATGACAGATGGAAACGTTATTCATTGATAACTAAAAATAGCATTTGTCTCAAAAGGTCTTAGGGCTGAACTCAAACGAATCTATGCAGAATACAAACAGACAAGACAAAGAGTAGGCAGATCAAATATTGTCAGGAGTAGTGAGCAAGGATCCAGCATTAAAGTATTTTATTAAAATATGCCTTTCAGAGATTTAAAAAAAAAAAAAAAACCATAATAAAGGAAATCTTTGAGAAGTTACTCTTGTTATCATTCCTGTACCTGCTTAAGTGAACCCACTCAGATTGGCAACAAGTTCTTTTGTTGTATTACATTTGCAAGGAAAGAATATGTTACTTTTTCTGCTTTGAAGTGATTTAATATAATTTTAAGAGTAAATGAATTGAATTACTCAGCTCATTAGCTGGTTCAGAGGCCTACCAATAAGTCACACACACACACACACAAAAGGACGAAAGGCAGCGACTCCAAAAGTAATGCCTCCTATTTTATTATTTTTACCCACAAAAACAGAGACAAATGTTGATGATACAGCAGTAGAGGTTGAACCTTCCCACAGATATTCCATTGCATTTTGTTGCCATGAAACAGATGGCAATGGAGAGGCAGTCTCATAAAATAGGCATCTGAAGTGGAAGTGCATATGAAGCAAAGGAGTAGAATTGAATTCCTCCGTGCAGAAAAAAAAGCATCCATTGACATGTTTAAGAAGATCAAACAGTGGATGTTAGCACAGTGAGGCAATAAGTTGTTTTTCATGTCAAGGTGACGATGTGTCTGGATGGCCATGAAGATTTTTATGAACACAGCTTGTAGGCTTTTGTTCTTTGCTGGTGAAAATTTCTAGCTAATGGTGATGACTATCCTGAAAAATAGTGCTTTTTAGCTGAACATTTTCTCTATCAAATAGTGTTCTTGTGCTTTTCATTTCTGTTGTATTTTCCATGGAAATAAACAGGAGGCATTATTTCCAGGTGGAGGCCAGTCATGAATCACCTAGGGATCTATCTTTGGACAAATGAGCTTCAGTATCTATATTGATGACATAGATAGTGGAATTGAGTGTACCTTCAGCAAGTTTGCTGATGACACTAAGCTGAGTGGTGCAGTTGACACAACAGAAAGGAGAGATGCCATCCAGAGGGACCTGAACATGGTTGAAAAATGGGTACATGATAATCTCATGAGGTCCAACAAGCTCAAGTGCAAGGTGTTGCACTTGGGTCAAGACAATCCCAGATATGACTACAGATTGGGAAAAGAACTCATTGATAGCTGCTCTGTGGAGAAATCATTCTTAAGCTGCCTTACTTTTTTTCATGGAGTTATCTAGATCAATCTGTGTCCACGACAGGGGTGCAGTAGGCCCGTGGGCCCCCTGACCAAAAAATAGGAAGGGAAAAGGGAGGGAAGGGGAAATGGGAAGGGGTAGGGAGATGGGAGCTGGGCTCAAGGAAAAAAACAGAGCAGCGGCAACAATCTAAGGAGGAAAACTTATTTTACTAACTATGATATCAGAATGCAAGATAACACAGTATAATACAATCTAATTGAAAACTGAGGCTAATAAATCAAGTAAAATAAGAGAGAGAGAGTTTTCTGAAGACTGAGAAGCCTACTTTGAAATTGAAGGCGCATGGCTTGGAAGCACACCCACACCCGCTGCCAGGCAGTGAGAAAGAGAGCGAGCGTCGCTTCCGTTACGTATTTTCCTCTTTGACCGTGAGGTCCTCTGGGACATGTAGTTCTTCTCTGTGCTCCACATGATGTTATGATGTGGAATACCAGTAGCAAAAATTACAAAACCATGACACTTTTAATAGCAGGTGCTGGTGGTTGTGTGAACATGCCAAACATTTCATCATGTTCTTCAGGTATTCTCAAGGGTGAGCCTCTGGCAACCTGTCAAATGATGGGTTCTTCTACCAAGGCAGTAGTTTTATTAAATCAATTAGCTACTTCTGAATACTTTTACTATGAGTGAAATTGCTATCTTTGGCCTCAGATCCCA
Organism: Alectoris magna; assembly: GCA_030625065.1. Classification (NCBI taxonomy): domain Eukaryota; kingdom Metazoa; phylum Chordata; class Aves; order Galliformes; family Phasianidae; genus Alectoris; species Alectoris magna. Next base: position 14,986,866 of record CM060561.1, read on the forward strand.
CCTTATTCCATGTTTCTGATCTTTATAGACCTTAAAACACTCAGGAAGGAGGCACAAGTGTTCAGGAAGGAAGTCCAAGTTCTAGGAAGATTAGATGATGAGAAAACTTGGCGTGAAGAGAAACACTCACTACTAGATCAGGGCAAGCTCAGATCTTGACAAGTCAGATATTGAAAATGAAATTGTCAGTGGTTTCAGATACGTCTGAAAAGGAGATATTATGAGGCAGGTTTGAAAATGAGAGTTATATTTTACACTCTGCAGACCACAAGGGTTTAGATACCTCATGTCTCGTCAAAATGAATTTTTTTCCCTCCCTAAAACAGTGACATTGGCACAACTCAGAAAGAAAAGACTTTTCTTTAGTAATTCCTGGACATCAAATAGGTTTCCTAGAAATACTCTGTAAATGATGCTTCAAAGAATGTGTCTGAAAATATAATTTCCACAACACTAATAGCGAGAGACATTTTGCAATAGTAATGGTTGCAACTGAGATGTAGAACACTTTCCCATATTCTGTAGGTCTTCCTAATTTACTGCCAGCTCTTCTTTGCTCATCAGCATCTCTGGAGTTTAGTATTATAGCAGCTTATCAACATTCATCGCTCTTGGAACAAGAAAGGAGAACTTGAGTCTCTTATTCTATTGTATAAGAAATTTTGAAAAGTAATTACTGATACTTTATTGAAGATAAGTATGAATTTTAGAAAACATTGTCAGTAACTGTAGACTTCACAAAGTGTAGCATTGATATTCTCTGACAAAAACCTAACTTTGTTGATTTCTTATCTTTTACGGTTGTATTAGGTCTGGTCAGAATTGAGTCAATTTTCTTCACAGCAGGCCATATAGTCCTTTCTTTTATATCTGTGACCAAAACAGTGCTGATAAGTCCTTTAGCTACTTCTGAATATTTCTTTACACAGAGCCGAGGTTTTCTGTTTCTCACTCTGTCTCCCACAATGAGTAGGAGTTGGGCAAGACTAGGAGGGGACACAGCCAGGACAGCTGATTCAAATTGACCAGAGAGATATTCCACATCATATAACATCATGCTCAGCAATAAAATGGGTAATTTTCTCAAAGTAGCTATTGCTCAGACTGACTGAGCATCAATCTGCTTGTGAGAGGTGGTGAGTTAGTGGCTTTGCATCACTTTTTTTTATTATTATTTCATTTTTTCTTCATTTATTAAACTGTCTTTATTCATGCATTTTTCTCACTTTTGCCATTCTGATTCTTTTCCCCATTCTGCTGAGGGAAAGCAACTGCCTGGAGATTTGGCTGCCAGCTGAAATCAACTCATTGCGATGACACTGCATTCCAGCTGTGATAAGAATAATGCTTTGGTCATTTTCATATTTTCATGAAATGTAAAAATGGGCCTTTCTGACTTACCAAAGTTCTTGTTGTAATGCTTCAAGTCTGTATGGCATGTAGGTCTTTATTTTGTCCTATGGCAGGTGAGCCATACATGGAACTCTCTTCCACAAAGGCTTCCTCCTTGATATTATTTTTCATATCAGTCACAAAGATGATGGTGTACTCTTGCAGAGATTGTGATTTCTTCTTCTCTTCCTGCTAAAGGAAGACTTGCCAATTACTGTATCATGTAGTCACTACACCTTCCCTCTTTCTATGAGTCCTTTCAGGGAGTTTTGTCCTGGAGATGATACTGAATTACCAATGAATGCAGTTTTTGCTCCTAAAATTCTCTTTGGAGAAGGAACTGAGCAGCCATAAAGGACAGGAAGAAGGGTATAAAAGGTATAGACACAATGACTAACAGTATTACAGTCCAAACTAATTCATTCTATTATATGTAGAATACCCAGAAATCTAAATTTATATGTATGCAGTAACTACCATTTATGTAGAGTAAATAAGAGTTATTTCTTAGAAGTAAATAAACATGAAACAGCATGAATTTTATTTCACTTTGTGAAGCAAAATAGTTTGTTTAATTATTTTCCTATCTATCTGGATGCATTTCTATGGTCTTTCTTTTGCGAATTGCAGAAATAGGACTTCCAGTGATCTCTTCCAGTCCTAATCTCCAGGAATATAGTTTTATTTAAATTCTTTTGTTGTATTCATGCCACTGACTTTCTCAAATAGTTTTTCCCAAAGAACTCCATTCCTTCCACCAATGGTTCTTTGCTCTACCCCCTGAATGACAGAGGCTGCATGTGAATTAAAAGAACTGATATATCAAATTATGTGGTGGGGAATAAGACATTCTGGCTTAAAAATGAATTTCATCTCTCAGGTTTTGGTATCTGTTCCATCTCCAACCATAGCTCATTGCCTCTCTCCTCCACAGCACACAGGGTGTTCCAGACGTTAATGGGGTAATGAGATACTCATAGGGCCTGCAGATCTCAAAATGCAACTCTAGGAAGCAAAATGGTCCCACTGCTTTAATGAAGACAGGGCACAAGGCCAATCTGGTAGAGAACTCATTTTGTTTTCCAAATTATGTCTGGCCTTAAGAACTTTTGAAAATATTAGAAAGTGGACTGGAATCTCCAAAACGATTTATTATTTCACTGAAGCTTCAGATGGAGCCAATAATCTAATGTCAGTTAAAAACTGAAACAAAAATCAGAAAAGCAGCGAATCCATTGGAAATATAGCTTTTACTGAGGCATGAATGAATACCTATGAGAGGGTCTCATGGAGTTTCAAGCTGAAAAGAAGGCTGCTCTCAGTTTAATTCCTAAGTCATGTTCTGTGTATGTGTACTTAGACAAAGCTGTTTGGAGCGTCCTTGACTAGATCTGCCAATATAATTTAGTCACAGCTTTTAGTCTCCTCTTAATTACAAAACTACCACTTGGAAAAAATAGAGTAAGGTTGTGCTGTGAATATTCTCCATAAATTCTCACAAATTTTATTTTTTTCAGTATTAGATCTGTCCTGGCACTTCTTACAAAGTAAATATTTTTATTTACACTGAAAATAGCATGAGAATTTTCAGTAAGACATGGGCCTAAACAACAATACAGGTTCCAATCAGTTCTGTGCACCTTCTTACCCAGTAGCAGCTGAAAAAGAATGTTGGTGGGTTTTTTTGTTTTTTTTTTTTTATGCCGTATTTTAACAGTTACATTTAAAGTGATCTACAAAAAGGATAAATGGTTTTTGCAGAGTTCCTTTTGTGGTTTACTTAAGAAGACTTAAAATGATTTCTTTTTGAGTATTTTTAGCAGGTTTTAAACAGTCTTTTTAAAAAAAAAAAACTTTATGGATAAGTGAAAGCAGTATGTAATGCAATGAATATAATTATATATGAAGGAAAAATATATATTTAATTGTGGCTTAAATTTCAGGCTTTTCCATTTGCTAACACATACAACTAAACAGTTGGCATAAGAGATGAGTTTCGTAAGGACTTACTGTTCTGTTTTTCCAATTAAAATCAGAAGTAGACTACAATTATACCTGAGATGAGTCTTCTAGAAAATAATCACAAAGTAAACAAACAATATCTTAAAGTTCTGCTTGTTCAGATTTTCATTTATACAGAGAATATGAATCAACTAAAAAATGTAGAAATGTTTCAGGCAGTCTGTAAAGGTAGGGTTACAGAGATCAGAGCGGTGGGCTCAGGACCAGCCCTTTGGATTTATGTAGTGACCAGCTGATTTGTTGTGCAGGTTAGGAATGGGTAATGTTGATCCTTCAGAAGGTCCAGCAAAGTTTATTCAATAAGTCATGTAGATCTAAGGATGTCATTACCACTAGTTAGAAAAGTTGACTGGGCACAGCTTTCATTAACATTCAAAGACCTCAGGGGTCTAAGTCACCTTTCTTTCACAATCTGAGACTATTCCCTTGCCTGTAATGTATCATATATTTGTCTTCGGAAGAGAACCTGCACTGCCTGCTTAGCCACTGAGCTTGCATATCTTATGAACTCTGAAAGTTTTCCTACACCCTCTGGTTTCCAACAGAATAATCTTATATTTTCAGTTAGCTCTTTCTTGTTAGCATTAGAAGCCCCAGAGACATATAACAAATTGCTTGTGCAACCAGCTACCCTTCTTCCACTGTACGATTGGGATGGCTTCAACAGCACAGTCCTCATTCTTCTCTTACTGGCAGTTGCTCACACTTTCCTGTGATCTTAGCTGGGAATAGGAGAATGGGCTTTTTCAATGTGAATATGGTGCATGGATAGTTGCATTGCAGCCCAAGATACTCTTGAGAATTTAATTTTAAACCTTGATTAGTGGGGACATATACAGTGAAAATTGAAATCCAAGCTGATACTCTTGTTATAAATTAGAGTAGGAAGACTATATGTATAAAAGATTTTAAGTGTATATATTTCCCTTCTTCCCAGAATGTAGATTCCAAAACGTAATCCAAGATTTTTACCACTAATTGAGTTTCTGTTCTTTGTCTGCTGAGGTTAGAATTGTAAAGTGTCTTAAAGAGGCTGTCTAGAGTTTTGGTTTTGCTTTCTTAGAGGAAAGAATGATTTGTTTTATTTAAAAAAAGCTGATAATTAGATATTTGACCATATTAGTGACAATACTGTAACTTTCTGAAAGAGTATTTTGGCAATGGCATTTATATTCTCAAATAATAGATATGTCTCATGTTTTGTCTGACAGTGTATAGAAATGATGAGATTGTTATTTCCATGGATAGGTATATTTTTATAGCTGATTTGCACAAAATCTCAACGGTATTCATCAGGTAGATGATATGTAACACTGAGCTGGAGCTCATAAGTCTAGGCTCCCTGAACATCTTCCTGAGAACTGCTGGTAAACCATTTTAATATTCTTGTACTTCAACTCTCCTGTTTGCAAAATGATATAAAGTGAATTACTTTGATATTTACTAGGCTTTCCCAATCTAAGATGGAGAACGACCATTTTTCATGACCTTGTTTGAAATTTATTTTTCAATCCTTTCTCATACACTGATATTATTTTGATAGTAATGTAGTTCTATAAATCATGTATTAAAAAATTAAGTCAAGAACATAGAATTTTCTCCTTTCAGACCCCAATCATAACCTCAGTGAGAATATCATCAATAGAATGACTGATTATTATTTGAAATTTATCCTGGTATGCTACTTCTTAAGAGTACAGCAAAAGTTTGCCAAATGAAATATATATCCAAAGTCCCCCATAATCTTATATTATCTATAGCAAATGGCAGAATTCATTAAGTGTTTTGAATAATTAAATTATTATCATTATTTCCATAGAAGGAAAAATATGGAAGAATCATTTTACTGAGCTTTCTCTAAATTGGCTACTATTCAAGTGAAGGTAGTTTTCCCATTTCTGGATGTTCTGACAGTAAAACTGCTTTTCTCTAAGAAATGAGATTGGAGTCTATTTTGATTATAACATTTACTGGAAAGACATTTTGCTTGTAAACTTAGATACTCCGAGAAAAATCCCATTAAAAACATTACTCTTGCTACTCAGTAGTGAAGAAGGTTTCTTTTTGTCTGTACTATGAACTGCCCATCCATTTTTTTCTCTGAGCTTGGCAAAAGCAGGTTCATTTATCACTTTGACTCTCTTGGCTTTTGAGTCAGTAAAGTGCAGTTTGAACACCTCTTACATCTTTTTCTCCTTCCTATTTTTGAAAGACAGCCACAAGTAGTACACCGAGCACAAATAAAGACAGACTTTCTCCTAAAGAGATTTAAAGGTAAACACTTGAAAGACTAGACATTCTAGGAAATCCAGATGTTTGGAAGGACATGAATGAAGAAAGGGTGATGTCTTGGCAGAACCTAGGCATGAATGTTTTTACCAAAATATGCTACTAAATTTAGCTTAGGTGGTTCAACAAATTTCCTGTTGTTACCTGAAGATTTCTCACTATTATCTTATAGGGACACATTTGGTTCTTTAAAAGGGCCATATGGACAACTCAGGAGACCAGCTCCACATATCCACAGGTTGATCTTCAAAGTACTAGAACAAATCTGTTTTATACCTCTACCTAGGAAAGGACTGCCTTTTGTAGAGTTGGAATAACCTCCATTTCCTTTCACTTTTTAATCTTTCTTCCAACAGTGACAAATTAGACATAACTGTATTGAGAATTTCATCAAACATCTATGTCTTCTTTTGAAATCCTTTTTCATATTTTTTCCTGAATGTGACTTCTGCAGTCAGGCTAACTCTTGTGTTTCCAAATCAGTTATCACTGTTTGGTTGCTCTTAAAATAAAACAGTATTTGATTGTTCTTACTTTTTCTGTCAAAACTCCATTGTTTGACAAGAGCACAGTAACAATGACAGAATATGGATGTTGATCTGGATTTCAGCTGTCCTTCTGTCTTAACCTCATGAGGTACATGCATCATATTCCATTGGAATGTCAGCCCCCCTGAAATCCATATACTTATGAGTTATATAAGCAGTTAGAAAAGACTATATTCTGCATTTGGGTTACAGCACATGGGATAAAAAAATAAACACATACTTTTGATTTTTTTTTATTTTTTTTTATTGTCTACACATTAGAATCAATATGAGTGTGAACAAAATTTGGATCCTTGATTATTTTAAATGGATTTTTATTCTATAAATTATTTTAAATCAATTGACACAGATATAGGGAAAAACAACTTTCAGTGATGAAAACTCAAAACAAATCAAGAACTAATTATTTTTAACTTCTGAAACACATTTTGGGGTTGTGTTATGGAATGAAAAACCCTTATGTATGGAGGTCTCAGAGGAGCTGCCATTCATTAATGTTTTAAACAGATGCTTCACTGAGCAACATATTTAATTAGAGTTACAACTGTTGTGCTTAAACAAGACAAATTTTTACTAGAGCAAGCATGAAGTAGAATTCACAGCTACAATTAACCAGACTTGTTTGTACAGTGTGTTTTATCAAACAGGTAGTGTAGCTTTTCAAAGACATTAATTTGATTGTTGATCATTGTTAAAAACCTCAAAACAAACAGAAGATCATAGTTTGCACACAACAACTACATGGAAACTGTAGTTTGCTACTCTTTCTACAGGATCTGATGCAATTTCCATAATGGGACACGATGGGAGCAAAGTTGAGCTTCTGAAGTATTGGTGTTATATGTAAAATTATGTTTACATATCTTGGTGATATATGTAAAAGAATAGTATTTGTATATGTATATATAGTATATATATGTATACATTCCTTTGTGAAGGTCATGAAAAAGTGTATGGCATGGTTATTATATTACATGTTTATGCCATAAACAAGCAAATAGGAAACACTATCTCTTGGTTTCAGTATATGACCCATATGAATGCTAAAAGGATCTCTGACTACACACAGGACCCAGAACCACAATACCTAATTGCATTGAATATGCAGACATAGCCAGAATCAGAGTACAGAATGACACCTTCACTCTCCTCAGTCTTTTGCCACAGGAACCTCATCAGATTCATTGGAATTGCTCCAGATTAGCATAGGACTGGTATCTCTGTTGGTCTGGTATTTGGTTTAGGCCACTGACCTCCTTAATGATTAAGTAATGCTAAGACCTCTGTGTGAAGATTGCTTTGAAGATACCATGTGAGGCACTCAAGTGCCATGGGAAAAGATCTTTTTTCTCCTCCAAGTGCACAAGGCCATTAATTTGTTCTACAGTGCTGGAAGTGTTAAGACCGTATGAATGCAGACAGTTCAGGAGAAAGCTGGTTTTGTCTACTGTAGCACTGTGATGTACAGCACTCTGCAAACCACATGAACTATCACAACTGTAGCAGGACTTTTATTCATTGCAGGAAAGTTCAGTATCCCTATTACTGGAGGTTTCCAAGATACAGTTGCACAGAACACTAGATAATGTCATTATCTAGGCTGCTGTTTCCTGTGACAGGTGGAACTTGATGGGTTTTGGAGGTTCTTTTCAACCTAGGCTTCTCTGATGGTTGCAGCCTTTATTCTTTTCCACAGTTACCTTTTCTTGGTGTTTATTCATTTGTGGTGCAAAATGCACTGCACTGCGCACTTTGATTTTTGAGAAAATCTTAATTTATGTCAACATTTATGCAAACTACAATTGTCTGGAATTAAGGGCTCTAAGTAAAGACTCTGGAGACTGTTGCTGCTTTGCTATAGACTGTCAGCAGAAGGATTTTTCCAGAGCCTTCTCACTCATTTTTTCCTCTGCACAATTTGTCCTGTACATGTTTGGTGAAAGAATTTTTTTGTGAGTTAAGGAAACAGGATCTATTTGTTGGGATGACTAACTAGCATTGCAGTACAAATGATAAAATTACCATTCTCTACTTCACTAACAGCACTATGAGAACTAAATCATTTATTTGATATTTTAAAAACAGTTAAATCACTGTTTTTAAGTGGTTTATAGAATCATAGAAATATATGACACTATACTACTGTTTTTATGATAAAAGTGATTTGTGTAAAAGCCCATGTTGCGACACAGCCTGATAGTTCTGCACATGGAACAAAAAGTCTTACAGTTACTTTACGTATTTATTTTTTCAAGCACCAAAGAAAACCAGTTTTTCCCCATTCCAGGGCAACAGTGTATCAGATTTTGCCACAGAATAATTTTTTTGTCTGGTAAAAATGATTCAGCCATTGCCCACGACAGAAATATTTCTTCTTTCGGGAGCTTGTGGAGAAATTTACCCTGGGTGAAATCCTCCCTTTTGCTTAATCATTTTGGTTGTTGTTGTTGATATTACCCATTTTAATAAGAAAAAATCAGAATTAGGTTGGTTATAGCTTAACAGTTCCCATAGCTTAATAAAAATTTGAAACATAGAATATTTTGATTGCCTGTGCCTATCAAGGCCAGGTTGGATGTGGCCCAGTGCAGACTGATCTGGTGACTGGCAGCCGTGCTTACAGCAGAAGGTTGGAGCTGGATGATCTTTGAGGTCCCTTTCAACCTAAGCTGTTACATGGTTCTGTGATCATTTGCTTTCTCTGTGAAACAACTTAGTGTTAAAAGGAAAATAATGAAAGGTGTGAACTGCCAGGAGAGTTGCCATGGTTTTAAAAGCAGTTGTACCCAACAAAGACAGAAAAAAAGTCAACACAGGAGCAACACCAAGGAGTCTTATGAATGGTCAATTATATTGTCTGGTATGAAGTCAGTATTCTGAAAAATACAGGGCCCGCTCTTGATCTTCTTCAGATTTCTACTTCAATAAACACTGGACTGGAATTTCTATTTTGAATGGGATTATCATAATTATTTTAGTTGGCTGAAGTTCTAGTTTTCATATTTCCCTTTACTTGGAAATAAAATTACTTTTCAACAATAGATACAGTGTACTACAGTAGGAGTATTGTTGTTAATGGTACGTGGTGTCAAAGAATTCACAGTCTACAGATAATTACTTTTTCCTACCTGCAATCATTACATTTAATTTTGTGATGCAACACCATGTTTTCAAGCCTCTCTGCATTCCATAGTACCATACTAGATGTCTGTGCATTTAACTGGAATGCTGTAGGCACTGAAGTTCAGTCTCTATGTTATTTTTAAATTCTGTATACGCATTGCTCCTATATAAAAAAGACTCCAATGTTTATCCAGTAAAATCTACTACCGAATTAATTTAGAGACCTGAGTACAGGTAAAGGAAGAAAAAACTCAAAAGATGTATCAAAGAGTATCTTGGGAACAGAAAGATATCATACACAGAAAATGCTGATGTTGTAACTTGTCTTGTGCCTAGAATTTTAGTATTACTAAAGATTGTATTGATAATTAGTAACATAAAATAATAACATACTCCTGGACACAGGAGGTTGTATTCATAATCAAATAATGAATGGACTGAGATATCCAAAGAAGCAGTTGCTTTTTTGAACCTGTTTCCTCTAGAACCGGATGCCATAGGGAATATTGTAGTTATTGTCAATGTTATTTGTTATTTGTATTACTCTTCTATAATATCTATAAACAAGATCTGTATTTCTCATTATTTTATCATGCTGGGTACCTTCCTGTTTCATCTAAAGAAACAAACATTTCATGTAGCAATAGCAATAATGTCTACAAGTATGATCAGTTACACACTGTTTCCTACATTAAATCCAAACAGGAAGCTTTGAAAGATACAGCTATTTGGAGCTATTAGAACTTCATTCTAATGACAAGCCTTTGTTGACCTGGTAATTAAAGGGTCAATTGAATTTATTGGATTTAATTTTTTACTAAGAAAGCAATTTTGATAATTTTTAGTTTTAGTAGAATTGTGAATAACCACTCTGGTTATACATACTGAAGCTTCGTGTATTTAGAAATACAGAGATAATTCAAAACATCTGGGCTCTGAAGTGTGCCTTTGTACCTTTTCAAAATAAGTTCCATCAGTTCCATGGTATTTACGCTGCACTTTCCTGCAAACCACAACAGGCTGAGGTGAGTAATTGGGGTGACTAATGTGACAGAGTTGCTGCAGGCAATTGCGTCCTTCAGATGGCTGAGGTGATCAGGGAATCTCAGAGAGAGAAAGGACTCCTGCTAACTTGGGCAAACCGGATGACTCAGGTGGCTGCACGACCTGGATGCCATGAGTCACGGGGGTGACTGAAATGACCCAGATACCTCATACAAGCCACACTCTTGTAGTTGTTATGACAGAAACAGCTAAACACAGAAACTCCTTCTTTCTGTCCCTGGACATACATTGCATCACAGAGATGCAATTCAAAAAGATCTGATACTTGTTAAGCTGACATTGGAGCTTTATTCATGCTCTGAATGAAACACAATAATTTTCATTTCCCTAAACCAAAAGTACATTTAGCCTTGTTAAGGTAAATCTATGCTTTTACATATTTTAAAAAGATATTGTAATCACAGCACAGGTTTGTCAAGGGATACAGGAACCTCCTCCAGAGTCTTGTGCCTCTCCTTCTATGGAGACATCTTTAAATGTTCCAGTGGCTCTAGATATTGGGCAGCTCCTGGTTTTCTCTCTCTCTCTCTCTCTTTTTTTTTTTCTTTCACATTTTTTTTTTTTCCCAACCAGTGCAACAGATTTTTCTGTAGACATGAAAAGTGCTATGACAGTGAGAAAAGAGAGCAGTTCAAGGAAAGTCTGCCCCCTAGTTCAGCCTTGAATATTGCACCAAGCACTACCCTTCATGCCCAGCACTCCGGGAGTTCAGGATTCCCTGGAAATACATTGTGTTATTATCTGTTCCATTGCCTCCTCTTATCTTTGTTTATATTACATTATCATGATGCAAAAATAATGTGCTGTATATTTAGCCATCTGCTTAACATTAAAAAAATACATATCCATTATTATTTGTCTCCCCTCACATGAGGCATACATTTTGGACTAAGCTCAGTCAGTCTTTCAAGTATTAAATCACTAAGGGTAAGTTTCCTCTGTTACATCTTGGGACATGTAGTAACATAAAAGTCCATCTTAAGTGGTGTTGATCATCTCTAGGGAGATGTTAAACAGCCCTTGCTCTCATTGAGATCATTGATTTGTTCTGGGTTCATCTGGATTTTTCTACATCTGGTCAGGTTGTACGCTGTAGTTAAGGGAAGTGAGAATAATATTGGTGTAGTATGCAAAGATTAGTTTTCCACCTGGCACTGTCAAGAATAGAAAGTTTAGTTCAAGTGTGCATAAGCTTTCATATCATAAATCATCCCTTTATCTTATTATCCAGCCACAACTAAGACCTGGTTTGCTCCTCTCCTCCTCTCAGTTTGAAAAGTGTTTTGTACAAAAATTAAACAAATGTTCTCTAAGAATGCTCTGATGATATAATTGTAAGATGAATTTTTAGGTGTCTCAATTCCTGGAATCACGAATGTATGAACCTTTTATTAAATATCTTCTTTCACAGCTTGGATGATCTCTGTGCTGAAAACTGTAATGAAATTCAAGATGTGCATGCAGGGCTGAACAGCCTGGAGTGAATTTCGTTGTGCAAGAAAGGTTTATGATGAGGGATGATGAGAATGAATTAACAGTGAAATTGTATTATACCATTCTCAGTAGGAGGAGTATGTTCTAATTGACCTACATATGAAAAACAAAGAAATTCTAATAGTCTTATTTATGAAATATATAAGTTGTATAACACCTTTGTCTGCCTTGAAGATGGACACATACATTATATTTAAACACTTATGGTTACAGTCTTCTTTATTCCTTTCCTCTTAGTACAACAGAATCAACCAGGTCTTAAACCACACTGGGTGATACTGTGATAAGAATCAGGGTGTACCCACACACTTCAGCAAACATTAAAGAGGTTGGAGGTAGGAGTCTGGGACAACTTTTATTCCCTGTGCAATCTACTGATTCCTCCAGGGTATGAGTGTGTCAGGAAGATGGGAATCAGGAATCAAGTCTTTTAAAAAACAAATGAAGGAGGAGGTATTTATGTGTAACTATATATATGTATGAGTGTCATAAAGACAACCGATTTTCAGCAAAACTTAGTCAAGAAAAGATATTTAACAATATATAGTATTTTACTAATATGTTTGTCATTCATATTCCACTTCTGATTTATTTGCAATGCTAACAATATAGTTCGGAGTAACTTTTCAAGTCACTTGCCTTGATGTGTACTGCTATTTGAACAGTAGCTTCTCTCACTTTTCTGTTCTCTATTCATGCAGCCTTGTCACTTCACTGGGGTGTGCCCTCCTTTTTCTCTTTCACCTGTGACACCATGCTGGTCTCCCAGTGCCTCTTCTTTGAGGGTGGAACCCCTGGGCACTGACAGCCTTGTTCAGAAGATCCAGGGGAGGTTGCAGTTCCTTTGTCATGATGCTCACAGTCACCTTACTCCAAATAGACACCAGAGAGTGCATAGTATGTATTTACCCCAGATAATAAACAAATGCATTGACCATAGTCTACCACATTTTTAATGACAGCGTAAGGTACTGTAGCCCAGATAAAACCATAACAATATAGAAAAGCTGCAAGCTAAAGGCAGACAAATTTAAAAAAAATCAAAACTTCCTTTGTTTTATTTCTTAATTATGCAGGCAGTCATGCACGGAGAGAATTTGCCCGAAGTTGTGGTACATTTTTTTCACCCAATCTTTTGATGAAAAATCAAAATAAATCAAAAAGAGATATTGCAGCTCTAAGAGAAATTAATTTACTGCAGTATTTGCTCAGAGAAATGTTTGTGTTATTGAGGAGGCAGACTGGATGCCCATAGTGTCTTCTTGCTTCAGTTACTAATTCATCATCAGTAAGTAGCTAGTTACCACTTTGCAGTTCTCTGTTTTCATGGTAGACCTTTCTGTTGTCCGCTCAACTGTGGGTCATGATGAGTGTTACTACAAACAAAAGCAATGTCTAGGATATGTTTTTCAGTAAACATAGGTGTTATAAATAATACAGCATTAACAGAAAAAAAACAAAGCTACTAACACAATCACCTGTGCTGATTTTTCATAGCCTTGTCTATACTGTCAAAATCACCACACTACAGATAACCCAGTGGCAGTGTTATCTATATCCGTGCCCCCAAATAGAAACTATCTATATAATAAGTCAGTGCAATACATTACTTTTCACATGGATTGAAATTATTTTCCTTTAAAAAAAGTAAAGCTTTTGCAATACATAATCAATTAAAAGCTTATAATTTATCTCAAAATTTTAGATTTTTTCTTCTGTTTTTCTAAGAGTTTTCCAGATAGTACTTTCTCTCAAGCTGATTGAATAAATATTATGTGAAGATAATGTTAAAAATTGAAGGGGCACATTGCAAAGGCATATATTTACTCCACCAAACAGAGTTCTCTACTCTGTTTTCATGCAAAACTTTGAGGATTTAGAATTTTGTTGAATATGTTTTTTTTTTTTTTCCAGATATCCCTTCACAGCTATTACAGTTTATCATTTTTAATATGTAAGATCCCTGCATGTGCTGGATATTTCCTCAATGCTGTCAACAAAGAATGCTGTTTATTATCTTTCCCCCAGATGAGATTACAGGCCGTGAAGTTGCATGCAATTGAATGAAACTTCTAGAATGTTCTAGAAAAGTATCAACTGGAAGATGCTAAAATGAATCAAAGGCACTAACTGTAAGAATTCCAGCATGCAAATAATTCACTCATTAATTCATTTCAGTGACTAACCAACTAAATCTATGTACTTTGTTTGTACTTTCAGACTTCTCTAGCCACTGGTTTTCTAGTCCAGATATGGCTTTTACTAGTTTTGTTCCTGTTCTATAATAATATTGGTTTCTAACCTAGGATCTTTGCTATACTTTACCTGTGTAAAGTTTAAGGACAGGCTCAGAAAGTATGTGAAAGTTGCATTCTACATTTGAAACTTGTGCTAGCTGACTACAGAATATCTAAAGTCTCCCACCAAAATCTCATGGAAATAATAGGATTTGAGATCCACTGTACTGGTAGCTTCTAGGATCAGAATTTTATGCAGAGGCTGCATTTAACTTCCCTAGAGATAGATCTGGACAGTAAGAATAATGAACCTTTTCAAGAATGTTAACTTTTCATGTTTTCCTTTCCTTGTTCTATAAGCTCCAACTCCAGACGCAACAACAGTCCTTCCCCTTAGGTAAGTGTGTGGGACTCGCATTGCTAGTAATCACAGCAAAGAAAAAGGCACAGCTGCTCAAAGTTCTGAAGCAGATGGAGAACAGGGATTTCAGAAGGGGCTTTTCTGTGTCCAATTTCTTATCTGCAGTTGCCACTGCAACACTGCTGTATACTGGATGGATAGTGCTTTGGCGATACGATACAGCTTTTAATCTAATATCAGTACTAAATGGCTACATAATGAACTTTTTTGCAACCCGTTCCCATAAAGCAGATTGTTCCATTTAGGAGGAAAATGGTGTCATGTTCGTGATATTCTCTGGTACGTTGCAGGTTTAATCAATTTTCCTTTGGACAAAATATGAGGAAATATGTAGACATTTTTTTCTGGTTTTCATGGTCACTTGTACAGCTGTACAAGATATCACTATTCTTATATGCTTCTCCATATTTCCCTCTCTCCCCATCCGACTGTTACTTTTGCTTTGATATTTTTATTAATAAATTCCATGATGGAGTATTTCAATGAATACAGAGAAGAACATCAGTAATGGAAAGCGAACGTATGAACATTGCATCGATTGCACATATTTGCTTCACATCCTCAAGCATTGTTATTTGTACTGGAGAATGTCTCATGAATATCTACAGTTCCTTGTGTTTATTATTTTTTTGAGCAGTTCTGTTTCAGGACAGCCCCAGAAGAAACTGAGCAAAATGCATAAAAGAATCTCTTCAGGGCACCATAAATTTTTAAGGCCAATAGGTAACATTTACTTACATACAAATCCCAGCGATGTTAGTGGAAATTGCATGAACATGCCAGAAAACAGATAACGTCCTTTATCATAACAAGGGAAAACATGAAGCAACAGTGTTTTGATGGAGACAGAAACTGGAGCTCATTAGAATCTCCATTTGAGAGGCACTAATCCCGCTACAACAGACACAATTATGTGGCCAGCATTATTCTGTTGCTTAGCAGTCAGAGCAGCTTTCTAAAAAATCTCTGCTTTTCCACAGTTTCAGTGGGTAGTGGAGAGCGGATAAGAATCAAGATTGAAATGTTCTGGTATTTCTAGTTGCCAGCTGTGTTGGCTTCACTCGTTACTGCTATAGGGATATGCAGTCAAGTCCAGAGAGTTCGCAATCGCAGGCTATCATCAACACATATGGAGATTCATGAGCCATATCTCTGTTTTCCACCTCCTGTTTCAGTGAGCTCCCTGTGGACACAGCCAATGGTCATCTGGATCCACCCTGCAGGCTTTCAGCATCCAACAAGGACTCAGTCATCAGTGATGACACACAGCTGCTTCTAGAAGCAGTTCACTGTATATTTGAACCGAATCCCTCTCCCAAAGCATTTGGTCCTCTTCATCCACTACAGGCTGAAAACTGAATTAGTAACTGAGATGCCACAGTTCAAACTCCAAAGTCGGTAGAGTGAAGCTAGAAATACACATTCACCATGTTGTATTTTTCTGCCTTAGAGTTGTATTATGACACAGATGTACTGCAGTGTACTGGTATCTGAGTTCAAAATGAATTAACTATACATTAATTGCTGAAGACATTTGCAAAGTTCATTTGAGAACCAGAGAGAGTGACAGCCTTTCTGTTTTTCTGGCATTAACACCTCTTGATGATTCGAGTAGTTGTCCTGAGCTCCTTACTTGGATCCCTCTTTGTCAGGAGGGAAATTGTAGTCCTACATTTTAATAGTGCTGTTGGAGGAACTGGAGGATCTGTGGGTGAGGATACTGCTTTAGCACTGGCAGCAACTGCTTACTCAGCAGTGCATGCACTCAATGCACTTTACTAATTGTTTATTTCTGCACTCTTTGGCTGTTGAGACTTCGTTATAAGACAGGCCAGATGGCAGAGACATCAGCACCTGTAATTAAGAGAGAAATAAAGGCTGCAGCATCATGGCTTGTCCCCACCCTCTGCTTTTTTAAAAATCTTTAGGCTCTGCTATGGGTTGTGCAGTTAGTGACACAGAGTTGTAGTCTGAATGCTGAAGTTCTTTAAAAAAAGAGTAACTTTTGTAAGATGGCTCTTAGGAATAAATTTTGATTTCCTAATTTAGATGATGACAGGTTTGGGAAGGCCTCTTCTGAGATAGCCCTCTTATTACCCATAAAGAAGTGGATGTAGTTAGTTAGTATAAGCAGCCACATAGCAGTGTTTAAACAGAAGAGTTTAAAGGCAGCCAATGATGAAACTCTGTAGACACAGCCCCTGCTGATCTGTAACACCAAAGAATCAATTACCAGATGTAATTTTCTGCAGTGTATTTTTTCCTTTTAAGACAAATTGAAAATAAGAGGCATTTTTTTTCTTTATTTTGTTTGGTTTTCCTAGAAAGTAGTGTATGACATTTATTCTGTCATAATTCTTAAGTATTCACGTTCCAGTTCATAATGTGTGAGGAAAAAAAATATCATACCACTATTTCCAGTCACCTCCTGATGTAAAGAAACAAAGGCTTTTACCAATCAAGCACAACTTTGTGAAGATTACTGATAGTACTGAGCAAAGAATTTGCAAGATCAAGCGAGAAAATATTCACAGTTCCTGAGTATATATTTATTTTGATCAAAAAGCCTGAATATACAATTTCTCCCTTTGGAGTTCTGAAGTCTGTAGCTGAGAACCTGCTATAACACCAGCACATTAAAGCACCTAAGCCGTTTACATTAGTATGCAAACTGTTTATTCAACCAAATGCACTACATATAGTGTGTTTATATACCTTGCTCTGTTTATGTAGGCTATTATTTGGTTTAAGAACAGAAGAACCAGTTAAAACTTACATGAGACAGTGTGTTGATAGTCTGGGATTTCTTTTCCCTTAAAATCTTCCTTAAATAGGTGTTCATCTAACCTCTGTAGATGACTTCTTATAGTAACAAATGCACCAAAAAAAAATCACTTTGTTTTTCCCTGTCACCCTATGACTACAGGACCCATATGTCCTGGAAGTAAGATTTTAATTTCCTCAAGTGTTTCTATCTTAGAGTTGTAATGCTGTGTCAGTCCAACAAATGCCTTTGGCTGTCGACAAATTTTATTTTCTCTATCACTTCAGCTGCTCATCCATGACATGAAAACTTCCATCATACTGAACTCCATTATCCAAATGAGATGGGGCAGGGAGAGAAACCTTAGTTTCTCCTTTTGTGTGTGCAGCTTGTAGGCAGTAATACAGACACAATGAACTTATTGGAGTTGGGAGTAATGGTGTGAGATTGCTCACAACATTACTTTAGATGAAAATTGGATATGTGCTGTCTGCATTGAAGTCTTCCTGAGGCTCTCTTTTCTGCTTTGTTTGAATTCTCTTCGCCTCAAGGATAATGAATAAGAAATTTTGCAAAGAAGATCTTTCCAGGTGGCAGTCATTCCTAAGCATCAGTTATGTAATGCTGGGATGTTTGCCTTTGAGAAGTTTGTATGTTTATTTGCATTATTTTTCTCATATACTAATTATGAGTTACCCTGACAACCCTAACCCCCTGGAGTAATCGTTTTAAAGTTGACACCAAGGAGCAGGACCTTTAATCAAATTTTCTTTGTTAATTTGTTGCAAATTAAGAGCTTCATTCACTCCTATTCACTTATCATACATCATAACTTTGGGCTTTTCTTTGTTGATGATTCATGGAGTTCATTTCTGCTCTAATCACTGTCAGTTGCAACTTGTCATTGGCATCATGTTACTATCATCACTTGTTCATTTGTGTTATGATATGACCTGGGACATCCAGGCCCCATTTCACTAGGTGCTGCATTTATACAGACCAGAACGATGGCTCCAGGATCCCCCTTGAAATGCAGTAGCATGTCTTTAAATGCCAGTGATAAAACAGCATGCCACAAGATAATGTCCTATGAGAAGACAGGCATAGATGAGGATCCCATTGCTGGAAGAAAGAAATCAAGCACACAATAAAGCCACAATTAGAGTGCAGAAAACATAAGGTTACCATCAGACTGTGGCTTAGATTCAGAAAATAGACACGGATATGAGACAAGTATATGATCAAAGAGAGTTAACTATGTGCAAAAATACTTATTTATCTAATACCCACAAAGAGGTATTGTCTTAGATGCAAAATGCTGATGACCAGTCTCCTCAGGAAAACAGGTTTTGCACCTTGGCAAACATTTTACTCAGTTTAACTTCCTGATAATCATAATGTTGTGTGTCCCAAACCAGGAAGCCATTTGCATTAAAAGACAAAAATGACCACAACCACATCACTTTCAAAATCAGATCTATGATTCACTTTGACTCGGCGTTGGTTGAGCACATCCTTTGTAAGTCACACCACACCCACCTGCAAAGGAATAAAACAGCCCAATAAGCAACCATAAATTATTCTGTTTATCTCTGTTACAAGGACAGTTTGAGTTATTACTCCTGTTCTTATACTCTTGAATGACATTCAGGATAGGAAAAAAGTGTGTGTGTGTCTGTAAGGTGAGAGAGATGGCAGAGAGAGGGATGCAAATTTGCATGCAAGTTTCAATTTTAGATCCCAGAGCTCTGACAACTTCTGTTTTGGCTTGGATGATATTTGAAGGTTTTTCAAGAAATTGAATTTTTATAAAATATAGTGTGCTGTACATTTAGGTTGACACGTTGCAAAATTCTATCATGTTGTAAAAGACTATGCAAATCTTGATGCTAGAAAGTGAATTCTCAAAATGTTAACACATTTTGTCCTTGTATTTTCTCCTTGAAATCTATTCTGAAGATGAATAGGGTTAAACAGATTGGAAATTCAGTTCATTGTAAGGGGATGGTATGTAAAACTAAATTTTGCTTTACCTTGTGGAAGATATACAATCTTAAATATGCTGAATAATCAATGACTTTGTATCAAGATAGTTAAGCTTTAAATTCCTTTATATTTCTGCTTGAATTCATTGTGACTTACAAATGCAGAGTTTGAATTACATGGAGGGACATTTCCCTATATTTATGATTATTGCTCTCTGGCTGCAGCATAATAGCTAAGCAAATACCTGTATACAAAGTGTGAAATCAATAACTTCCACCAATACCTCAGTTGCTTTAATAACCTATCCCCTGAAACACTGGATTTCACTTCTGCTGAAAGCAGAGAATAACCATTCTGGTTTGTATCATCTCATGATGTGTTGTACTTGTATGGCCTCCAGAGTACTGACAAGTGAGGAGGAAGACCAAAGAACACAGAATGAAGTAAGCAAAGAGAGGAAATGATGGACACACCAGATGACGTGGTACCATGGAAAGAAGAGTTTGGCTTTTATCAATACCTGGAATTTTGAGATTTTTTTTAGGAGAACATAATGGATTCAGCATACAGTTCTACGTTCAGGGTTATGCCCTCTTGAGAGGCATGTGCAGGCAGTCAGAGGCACAGACAAATGGCATAGCGGAGCAGTAACATAAGTGCTGCAGTGTTTAATTCCCAAACAAAATGATCTAGAAGAGTATTCATCTTGGCTGTGGTCCTCATTACAGGCAGACCAAAAGCAAAGGAGTAAGGCACCTTGACAACTGAAATCCCTTCATTGTCAACAGATGTGAGCACAGCTGCTCACACAGCACCGGTGTTGAAATGAGCACTCGAGCATGGGCTGACATGTGTTGAGGGCAGAACAGGGCACGGAGAATGTAGGAATCAAACTGGGGGCTGGGAGAACAACACTTTCTGTTCACAGAAGGGTTGATCATATGTTTAACAGGTTCAATCTGTTCTCATCCTGATATAGTAGCATAACCACATGGCTTTGTTATCTTGGTGCAGTCTTGTCAAATGAAAGGGATTTTTCAAATTAGAACCATATTCCGACAGTTGCCTGCAACCCATAACTCCATGTTCCTCTGTACTGCAATGCTCCAGGGCTGTCTCCTCTCTGTGATGTGCAGTCTAACTTCAGCGAGGGGCCGGGGAACACCAGGTTACCCTTGCTGTGGCGAGACTTTCCTTCTGGTATCCTTTTCCTCCCTCATAAGGGATTTGGAGCTTTCTATTTAGTTCGGTGGTTGCTCCTTTGCAAAGTCTGGCTGTGTCCATTACTTTAGTGTAACAGAAAGGGAAAAACAAGAACTACACTTTTTAATTGTTTTTTTTAATTATTATTTTTCCCCCCTTCTGTCTTTACTTGGGAGTTAAGTGGACTAAAGTTAAGCAGACCCTTTTCTGACTCCTCCTTCTACTTGATCCTATTCCTGACATTTGCTTTACCCCAACCTCTACCCACAACTGCTCAGCTTTTCCAGTTCTCCTTCCATACTTTCTCCCTCATTTCTGAGTACTTCCCCAAAGTTTCTTTTTTCCCTCGCAGTCTGTCTCTCCCACAGCGTTGCCAGTCTGGAAGACAATATATGTAGCTATAGTTGTTCTGTATTTCCAGCAACTGCTCTGTTGGCTTCTCTGTAAGGAAGGCAAGAAGATGATAAGTCTCCCTGCTTATAGATACTTTATTCTCCCCTGAAGCAAACACAAACAGCTGAGGAGCTAAATAGTGACCCACCTGCTTGATGCAGTAAGTGCCTGTAGGTGCAGCTCTTCCTGCAACGTTTCAGTCAGAATTTTCTCTTTAGATTAGATCCTAGTTTCTAGTTTATTCAGAACTACTTCATCCTGCCATGGATATAAATGCTTTACAAAGATAGAACCATTGCAAAGCTCGTAGAGAATAATAGTGATTTTTTTTTTTTTCTTATATGTTGCTGCTGTTTTCTGCAGATTTGAAAACATATCTCTAACACTATCACTTGTTTTACAGTGATTCCTTCCCACTAGGTAAGAACTTCACAGATCCATAGAAAAATTCAGGAAGAGATTTCCAAATTGGAAAGGAAAATTCATATTAAGACAACAAAATAAACAGCCTGATTCTCGGTGCAGTTGTTCATAAGTATCTCCATATTTAGGTACTTGAGTATGAATCTGGCTATATAACTTGGAGCGCTTTGACTTTGTTAGAGGGACTTGTTCAAGGTGATATAACGATTAAGTGGCAGAATTGGAAACAGACCCAGGTCTTCCAGTTCCCACAACACAGAAAAATCACTGGCTCATGCTACTTCCTCCAGGGTCAATCTATATTTAATGTGAGTATTGTATCATTCAAAGAAAAAATAAACGGTTCCAAAACCTTACATGCATAATTTGGTTTACGCAAAATTGACACTTTTCTGTAACAGAATATAAAATTTTGCCTGCAGAAGTATTCAGCGGTGCTGTAAAAAAAACCAAAACAACATATTTGAATTGCAGAGGAATATAGAATTGGGGCACATCTCATGCTCAGTTTTGTTAGTGCAAAATTTAGAGCTGATTCCTCAGTTGAATAAATAACAACAAGAGCTTGATCTGACGTGGTGTTTTCGCACAATTTTGACCCTACCCTTTTCTATCCAAGCAGTTGTTCTGAAGAAATAAAATGAAATCAAATTACCGATCAAACTCAAAAGTAAAAGTAACTACAATTTAGTACTTTACATAAAAATAATATATCTCAGTTGTGGATAAGAAAGTATTTCTGTCATTTTTTTAATATAACTTGGCTGAAATTATATGAAAATACCTGATCATATTATCACCTATATAGCTCAGCCCCTTGAATATTTTTTTGTATTATTCAAAATTATGGGAAGAAAAATATGTATGAAATAAATAAAAAATAAATAAATGGAGGAAAAGACATAACAGAGGCTAAAGACAGAGCTGAATATTTCACATGCAAGGGTTTTCTTATTGATCTGATTTATTTATTTTTTTAAATCAAAATAGGTCTTCCTGTGAGTCCATAATATAAATGGTGAATAAAAAGCAACCATTGTTTATTGAGAAGTGTGCTGATTATTTTCCTCCTTGTTCTTGTAAAGTGCTAGTACGGTCATACTGCCACAATACAACTTGTGACTGCTTGGGTTAACATATTCAATTTATTTGAAATTTTCTGGCTTTGGCATTTTTGTTTAAAGTAAAAGTGGAAAAAATAATAAAAAAAACCACTCAAGTCAGAAGTATTCAGAACGGCATGAAAATCACTTTCCACTTCTTGATATTTCTGCTGAGCTTTTTTCATTTTTAGTCATTGTACTAAAACTCAATATTATCACCCCAGCTGAGCTTGAGAGAACAAAACAGGCTAAATAACAAAGCGATGCCCAGACATTTACACTTCAAAGTAGCTTTGCAAAGAGCAAACTTCTCATACTTAATGCCACTGATTTATTACTCCTTAAGAAGTCATCTTATGCCCCAATCCTTATTATTCACGGACTTGTGAGGAAACCCAATATATTCAAAATGGCTCCGAGTGCATGGAGTAATTGCAGCATCAAAGCTCTGAACTCAATGAAATTGCTGTATGCACAGAGTCATTATCATGTGTTTGCAGGGCAGTGATCTTTCTGAGCATGTAGGACACTGTGATCTTGCCTTTGATTTCTCCAAAGGCCTTGCTAATTTCCACCAATATGCCATAGGATTAAGAGGATCAATTGCTCATGTTAAGAGTCTACAACAAAATGTGGCACTGAAGGAAAGCAGGAGATTAACAGATACCAGAATCAGACAGTACTGAATTCAGGAATCAATAAGGAAGTTGAGAAAAAAAAATGTGGGAATGACAGCTCATTCATTCAAAGAAGCATGGAAGAAGACCAAATAATGGAATATGAAATAATGTCTTAGGTTTCAGTCTGCCCAGGGAGCTACCAACAGGGAATTTTGCTCCTGCTTTTAATGGGAGAAGGAGCAAGTTCTTTTAACTTTGGAAATTATCTGATCTAAATAGCGTTTGACAGTAGAATAAAGATTTTGAAGATATCTGACCCAATTATTTAATGCCTGTGGTGTTCCATTTACATGTCAAAGCACCTGGGATACCACAATTGAGTGCTCTGTGGGGAGGAACTTTCCACTCTGAGGATAAACTCATACTTTGCTAAAGCTACCTTTCCCAGAAACCGATATGCAAGAGTTAGTTTAATATGACCATTGCTTTTTAATCAGAAAAGAAGATCTGCAGGAGCCCAAGTATGAATTTAGGGAAAAAAAAAAAAAAAAAACTATGGGAAGGTAACGCTAAACTAATATGATGGTAAATTAGAAAACAAAAACATCCAAGAACGTCCATACATTTCATGTATTCATTGTTCAGCAGAATGAAAGCTTTTGGTATTAAGTGGAATTACAATTACTATTTATACATGTGAGAAAAAAAAATACTGGGAGTTTCCATATGCCTTTCCAGTAGACACCTCTCAGAGTTAACTACTTTTCAAGTGCGTCATTGAAGCCATACTCAAGAAATGATGAGACACAATTATTTAAAATAGAAAGAGAACTTTCCATTTTAATAATTGTGTCTCATTATGTCCTGACTATGGATTCAGTGATGCCTTCAAGAATCTAGTTAGCTTTAAACACAACATTTAAACACATGTTTAAGTTGAAACCCTTTGACTCTCAAAAGGGCCTTGATGTAGTTTCTGTTGCTGCATTATGAAGCTGGTTTTCCTTGTGCCCGCCTATGTGTGAGATTTTAAAAATCTGCATTACAGTTCTGCTGGAGAAAGCTGACTATCAGAAAGAGAGTTCTTATTCTTTATTGCTTCATGTCTTCTACACCTATTAGCATTTGCAAAAGTCAAATACATGAGGATGTAAAACATAGTCCCCTGCTTACGCAAGCAAGAGTAACTTGTACTTTGTTTTTGCATGTATTTTTCTAAAACTTACCATACAATTCAAAATGTGAGGCACAGTGGAATCAGTATTTTAAACTACAAATTTACTGGGACTAAGAGCTTTGGATGTAAATTAGTAAGATTTTATATATATATATATATATACATATATATATATATATATATAAATAATCCTTATGTGAGGTACATATGGTTTTCTAGTGAGTCCTCAGCTCCTTAACGTCTCGGTAAACTGGGCAAGCTACACCTCTGATGCCCTCCACAGTGGAACAAAACTGTTAATGGACAAGTCCTAAAGTTTATCTTATGAATCAGAAGATGATATGACTATGGAAATACGTCTTCAAACTCCTTCAGAATATATAGGTTGCTCCTAAAGTAATGCCTCCTATTTATTTCTGTGGTGAATGCAACAGCTACAAAGAGTGCAATAACATTATCTGATAGAGAAAGTTCTCATCTCCAAAACACTGTTTTTCAACATAGTCACCACTGTTGGCTGTGCATTTTCACTAGCAATTAGTGAAAAGCCTTCATGATCATCCAGAGGGTGGCTTGTCTTTCAAATTGCTGTCACCACTGCTGAAATGCGCTATCTGCCACTCACTGTGCTTACATCCACCATCCCATAAACATTTAGCAAACATCAATGAATGTTAATAGATACAATTTTTTTCCTTGTGGGGTAATTCAGTTATACGCCTTTGCTTCATACACACTTCCATGTCAGATGCCATTTTGTCAGGCTGCCCCTCTACTGCCATGTATCACACAGCTACAAAACGTAATAGAACATTGGTGGGAAGGCTCAGCCTCTACCGCTGCACCACCAACATCCATCCACCTCTGATGCTGAGGGTTAACATAATAAAATAAGAGGCATTATTTTTGAAGAAACACTTTTATTTACTTTTTGGGGAAAAAAAAATCCAAGTAGTTTTGATCATGGTTCTTAAAAAAAAAAAGTTCCTGTAGTAAAGTAACATTGAGGAAAATACTTCACTTATTAGTTTTTGCTTTAAAATTTAGAATCGGCATATTTGGAATTCTTAGCTTATAAGCATTTCTTCTGAAAATTACCAGTCATCTTTTGGAAGCCAAATTATACTTTTATTTGATTATTTGCCCATTATTAGGTACACTGAGTTATAAAGATATTGAAAGAATGGGATATAAAGATATAGAGGGACAGATCCTCAGATTATTTCAGTGCAATTGCATTGATTTACATCTGCTGAGGATATTTTTTTCCCACAGGTTTTAGCTCTGAGTGCTTTGCAAAACCCTGCATATCATAAAACACTTGCAACTCTCTGTACATGAGAACATAATCTTTCTTATCAGGGGCAATAAAGATATCCATAGAATATAATTGTTCTGTTTAAGATAAAGAAACGATCCATTTGTAATTGCATGATTAACAGAAGGCCACGTGCTAACTGCTCTTGCACGCCCAGTCGAATAGTCAGGGGATGAGGCAGAATCTGACTGCACTTCTTGAAGTCCCTTCAAAGCAGGCTGAGCGTGAGAAAGTGAAAACGATTCCTTTCCTGCAACCCCACGCCATCGGCTGAACATTCATAACTCTCACTTCAAGTGTGGATCTGCTGCATTCATGGGAAATCCTGGCTGAGCCTTCCATAAAACACCTGCTCAGCACTGGAGAGCTGGCCATGCTGCGTGCAGCACCGGTGCAGGGGCTCAGCGCTCCTGCCAGCTGGCAGCCCCACACCCACTCAGCACCAGGGACACTGTGCAGCTCCGTCACCATCCAGCCCTAAAATTATGCCTGTAGCTGACACCTAACACAAGCTTACGTCAGACCTTGGCCAAAATGCTGCTCTTAACAAGCAGTATATCCATCCACCTTAGCAACATCAACAGTCCATACAGAAAAATAACAATTTCCACCTAAGGATGTCCCTTGAAAATATCCAAATGTCAATATGGAGATAAAGATCGCGTACTGAAAAAAAAAAAAAAAAAAAGAAAAAAAAAAGAGAAATGGGTTTTGTTATGATGGAACACGATTCTCACTGTTATCCCAAAAACTGAAAGATAAATGGACACAATTATCCCAGTCTGTTACTGAAATGACAGATTTGTAGGTAATATAACAGCCTGCTTTAGCAACGCCTTTCACAGTTGTGGCATGATTAGAGCAAGAGACGGCAGGCCTGCCCTCACCACAAAGATGGCTACATGGAGCACTGTTAAGAATAGCTAAGTACCTTCTGATGTCTTATTAATATGCTCATGCAAGAAGAGAACAGAATAGACAAAAGAGCTGAGTCTGTTCCCTTTCATGAGAAACACGGGAAACCACCAGGCAGAAAACAAAGGACACCTCGAGCTCCCTCCCTTTAAAATATTTCCCAATTAAAATGTTAAGCAAATACCATTGGTCTCAGACTGTTTACACAAGGCTGGTCTTGTCAAAGAATAAATGCTGGCAGGGCAGGCAAGAAAATGCCAAACTCTCTCATCTTCTGTATACCTGTAAAAAAACTGCATAATTAAAAGAACAGCAACTTTAGACAGGCCCCAAGGGCTAGAACCACAAAATCATTTCGACCCTGACATCGCTGCTGCCATGCTTACCTCCAAAAGGCAGAACCCCCTATTGCTTTGCCAGTTTCTTCTTAATCCTGCAGTCCCTTGATAGCCAAATTGCCATGTCTTCATCAGTGACATTATCCTAGTTCTTAAATCCACTTATCCCCAGATCCTGGCTGCCAAGAGCCTAAGCAGTGACACCTCCTCCCCATCTCCGCAGGGTGACCAGTACTGGAGAGTCCATGCTCTCAGATGCGCCCTCGAATGAAACTCAAACGCTGTGGTTTGTTGCTTTCTTTTCCCAGCTGTGTGAGTGGTGACACAGTTGCCACGGACACTGTAGGTGTATTTTCCCATTCTCATGGAATGGTAACTTGGTTGCTCTTGGGAGCCCAGCTTGAACCTTGGCTTTCCCTGCTTTTTCTGGACATTCTTGGTGGTCTGGACATCATCAGGAAAGCAATTACAACCTCTGTTCTCATGGCCAACACATTAATTTTAGGAACATAGAATCATTGAAGTTGGAAGAGACCACTAAGATCATCTAGTCCAACCATCAACTCATCCCCACCATGCCCACTAAACTTTGTCCTTCAGTGCCACATCTACATGTTACTTGAACACCTCCAGGGACAGTGGCTCCGCCACTTCCTTAGAAGCATGAGGGCTGTAAAGGCACTGTGCTGCAGAAATGACCTCCGTCAGGCATATAGGAGGATGGAAGAATGGTGGCTTTTTTACCCTCAAGAGACCCACGTGTTAAAGGTGGATTGCCTCTCTCCTGCCCTGCCACTGCTGTTCCCATGCATATTACAGCCAATTATTCATATTTTGATTATTTCATTACATAAGTAATTCATCACAGCCCATTATTTCATATTATGATTTATTTCAAAGGATTTTTGTACTGGATTGTATATTAATTGTTAATAAATATATCAATGAGTATGTACATATATATGTAAACATATGACAGTATTTTGTGTGCAAATGGGTATAGATGGCCATCAACAATATCAAATACACACAAATGATATTTTACTAAAAATATCATTATGATTTAATAATAGCTGGAAAGGCACCTTTAAATTTGGTGGCATGCTCTACCAACATAGCAAAGCAGAAATGCTGACAAACCTCAAAGCTGTGGAGTCAGTAAGCAATTACAAGAGATAATCAGAATTGAAACACTTTGGCTTCTGAATATTCATACAACTAAGTAAATATTACGTATTTATTAAAAATCTATTGCCATCCTTCCCAGGGACAGAGGACGTACAATACCTGGCTGGTTTAATCAGCGTCCCTACAAGTAGATGGCTTCTTAAAAATGCAGACTCAGTATCTCTTCTTCAGACATTACTGGGCGAGCTGACCTCTTCTAAGCACGCTGTATGTTAGGTCTGTACTGGTCCAACAGCCTAATACTCTCCTTAGACATTTAAACTGTGCATATAATAGGTTTCCCTTGAAGGCTCTGTGAAAGGCTGAGAACTGTGAGTGAAGATATTAACAGAGCCTTTTGGCTCAACTTTTTGATATATATATTTTTTTCAGTTGGTTGCTTTTTGCTTTCTTTTTTTTTTTTTTTCTTTTTTTTTTTTTTCCCACAGGATGTGTGAAAAAAAAAGGTACAAAAAGCAACTAATGACTGAGAAATAGGATAGTCTCAGCTGTTAATCTAATTTCATTAATGCTAGCATTGAGAGGTATTTGCTGTTGAAATTTTTAGGGGAAAACACCAGGTGTGTAGGGATGTTGTTCCAAATTTAGCATGGTGAAAAAACAACGTTGCTGCTTTCCTTTAATGTCTAATTTCTGTACTTTGTATCAGGAATAACACAAAAGTGATTGCCTAAAAATCTCACTGTAAAATATACATATTTATAAAAAGCTTACGCAAAACTAAACGAATATTTTTTTTTTAAACAAAGTTTTACTTCAGTAAAACAGGATGCTTACATCAAAGGAACATAGGGTTGCATTTTCTTATTTTGTGGCTACAAAGTTTGACAACTTACATTTTTTGAAGAACTTCTTACTTCAGTTCTCTGAGTAATGGCTAACAAGAATGCATTGAGATATTCTAGTCATACGCGTTATTAATAATAACTTTCTTATTTAAAAACGCTTAACTGCAAGTCTAAAGGGCAACAGGTAGCTAACAAATTTTAGTGCTCAGTAGCAAGGAAGATACTGCTTTTTATGAGAAATTATTGAGCTGAGTTCCCTTTTTAGTCAATAAGATTACCATTCTTGTCAGTCAACAAGGTGTTTCAATTGTCCAGTTCTTAACATGACTTTGTAATTCCCATTATTAATTTGCTCTTGCTTAATTTTATTTTATACCATTACCTTTACACCCACTTGTCTTCCACATGTCTTCTTCAGAGAACTACTTTGGGCTGTATGCTATTTAAATAACTTGGTTACTCTAGAAATAATATCTGCTAGATATTATATCTGACAACAAATATTTATTTGAGTTTTCTTTCAAATTTGTCCTGGCTTGTTAGAAAGTAGCCCAGAATGAGTCAGAGGGAAGATCAGGGTAATTTAAAGTAATTTTCTTTTATTATGTCTGGTTCTTTTATGGGAAATCCTTTCTTTGGAGGGATCTGCAGCAGAGCATTGCTATTCTGATTAAAACATTAGGTTAGACTGGTCAGTTCAGACCTCGGTCCAAGATTTGAGATTAATCTTTCATGTTTTCCTTTTTTCAGTAAAAATAATAAAGTTCCTTATTGCATTTTTCAACTGCATATGTAGATCAAAAAAAAAGCTTAATGCAAAATAAACTTACTACAAATGAGTAGATAACTATTGCTAGTGATACCAGAGTACTGCTAATGTATATATTTTTCTTCCTCTTATTTTTTTGTTTCCGTTTTAATTTTTTTTTCCTTATTATTGCGTTAGTTTTATTTTAATTTTTGAAAAGCTCGGTCATAAGATCAAAGTTATAGCCATTTCTAAAGTGACAACTACTATGATATAAACTATTTCTCTGTTTCATCTTCTCCTAGACATCTCATCTACAAGAGCAGGTTAAAAAGCCCATCAAGAAAGACTGCTCCACAAGAAACACAGTTATGCTTTTTATTGTTTTCATTTACAGCAGTACAGAAGAAAAGAGGAATCAGAACTACATATCTTTCTATATAAATGTTCCGGAACAAATGTAAGTACAAGCTAAAAATAGATACCATTTATAATATCCATTATTTTTTCGTAACTAGATTATGAAACACATTTTATTTGGAAAAAAAAGAACACTTTTATAAAGCATATTTACTCAAACCACAACCAATGGCTGAAGTACCCCACATACATTTTATCTTTCAACAAATTGCAAAAATATTGGCACAGTGTGTGTAATTTTTTTTTTCTTTTTTTTTTTTTTTCCCCACAGTTTTGAATATAAAGGTAGTGCAAATGGTGGAATTAGCACTTGAGTTAAGTCTTCTGTTTCAAACAGTGCACTGTGAGCACTAAAATGTACAACACTCAGAAAAGAGAAATATGTCTTTCCCAATATTAATAGACTGCTTTACAATTTGATAAGAAGCAGAACAAATGTTGTCTAAGCCTATAAGCACTGACTTCCACAGAGCCTGGATTATACCAACAACTTTTAGCAAGATGTCTTTCAAGAGCTTTTGAGAATTCTGCTATAGAACGTACTTACCAGCCCTACAGAAAACAAATGTCACATTTATAAAGGACTCAGAGTGTTGCATCTTTCTTACTCACTTGTTTTGTCCTCTAACTGCATGCAGGTTTCAAAACCTATGTATAAAGAACTCACTTGACCTACTTGAAAAATTTAAATAGGCAAGTGACTAGAAACAAAACCCTTCTGTGATCTCTTCATATTAGTTTTTTTACTTGCATTTGCCAATTTTGAAAAGGTGTATTTTCCAAAACATCAGAACATTGGATGACAGGGTCTTGATTTATCTACTGATTTTCCTCTTGGCATAACTGGAAACAAATTATTGTTAAATTTAAAATGATCAGAACACTTAAAGTTTTTGCATACAATACACTATTACCAAAGCAGTCTCAAGCATCCTGGAAAAATGTTTTATGCTTGCACTGGAGACGTTGTCACTCCAGTGGACTTGAATATCAAATAAGACAGTACCACACTTCAAGATAGGAAAGAGGTAATAAAGACCACAAATTTGTGCTACATGCTATTGGTTTTGCTATTTTATATGCCCGAGTGACACTAGATGATATTTTTAATTGTGAAATTGTTTGAGGTAATGAAAAAAACGAAATTCTGGAGTAATTTAAGCAAGAAAAAAGGGGAAAGTTGGCAAAATTATCTTGAGAGAGCTCTTTCAGTGTAGGTGTTGAGTAGCAGAAATGATGGAAGTATTTGTGAGAAGAAAAGGGGATCTGGAGATAATAGCTGAAATCATCAGCAGAGCAGGGAAATTTGTAATGAGTAAGCATGAAAAGGAATTAATTCAGAGCATAAGCAGAGACTGTGTCTTATAACCTTGAAAACAATCACAAGCAAAAATGAACATGAGACGAAAATAATGAGAGATTGAGTTCAGTGACTCAGAGACTGTAAAAAGGGAGGTGACATAGTCAGAAGACCAGGTAGGAAAGATCATCTTGATGACAACAGTCTCAACTAATTGAAGAGACAGAAATTAATATTAAAAAAAAAAAAAAAAATTGTTTAGGTCTGTCACAATGAGACTATTTGTTCAGTTTAATTATAAGGTTCCTTGCAGATCTTCCTACAAACAACAGGCAAAGTTACAATGTCTTCCCTGTTACATATTTAGATCCATAAAATATGCTTCAGATAAACACTATGCAGGGTAAGTGTGGGAATGTTGCAAGTGAATATTGTCAGTTTCAAACAAATTATGCAATATAGTAGTCCATAAAAATATAATTACGAGCTTGTTTTTTTTTAATTTTTGATCAATTCAATCCAATCTGATATTCTCTATTTCCTGTCTAGAGTATCACATAGTTGTTATCCTCAAAGACTTACAGAAAGCTGTTAAAAACAAATTGAGGCTGGTATTTCTTGTCTCTATCTTTAAAAACCAAGCCAAAGAATGAACATCAATGGAACATTCCCAAGGTCTAATTGTCCGAGTTCTAAATACCCTTCCTAATTCCTGGAAACTACTGAATACTACGTTCCCTGAATGGTCACATTTCCCTCAGCTGCAATTTTTACCCAAAGATGATCTCTCCATCTCAGTCGCTTCTCTCATCCTTAGACAGATTCTCAGACTCCTGACATCCCCCACCCCAGATTTGGACTTTTGTCTTCCTCCTACTCCTGAGCCCTTGATGTTCTTGCCAAGTCTGCAGCCCAACCTAAGCCAGCAGGCTGGTTGGCACCTGTTCGGCCTCACTGTCTGCTTCTTTGCCTTTCAGTCATGGCCATGTCCAGATTCTCCCTGACCACAAAGATTTGATTCCAATTCCAGGCTTTAATCTTGTCCTGAAGTACTAGGAACCCTATTCTTTTTGGCTGGATAAGTCATTTCTCATTTCTGCTTGGACCCAAATTATCTTTGCCATCAGTAAGATGGTTACCAATTCCCACGGTGTTAGCGATGGGTGAAGTGAAGTCATCACTATCATATCCTCATGAAAGGCAGGTTGTAAACCAATACAGAATAATAACAGTGGGTACAATGTGTAAGTTTACACTTATTGGAACCACTGTTTGCCTTTTGTATTTTTAGCTTGGGGCTAAAACCACACCCTGTCCCTCCCCCGCCCCATGATGGGCAAACCCAACAGAAACTCTGCAAGTTGAAACTCATGGAGCTTCCTAGCCTTTCCATAATTATTTTTATCCCCAGTGTAAGAGATGATTCAGTTGCCAGTTCTGTGAAGAGAGACAGAGATAAAGAGAGAGAACAAGAAGTGTATGCTAAATTACTGTTGAAAGCAATCCTTTCCACATGAAGTAGAAGATGGTGTTAGAGTACATATGATCATTGGAAGCTCAAAGGGAGGTACTTGAGCTGTGTGGAAAGGACTAAAGGTACCAGGTTTCTCCATTATCTGCAGCAGAGCAGAGATAAACAGCATTATGTAACCACTTAACCAAAGCTTTGAGAAGAATGCACATGAGAAAAATGCAAGGAATAAGTACCGAATCGTTCATATTTCCTTTTGCCTCTATACAAAGGCAGAAGGAAATACTAGCTGCACATGGAGATTACAGTGAATATCAAGGCATTTTCAGCCTAAAATTGTTTAGGTGTAAAAGAGCTGGAAGTGGGAGAATCACTGAATAGGATTCAGCGCAGTACAGGTCTGAGGAAGCTTGGAACTTATGTACTCTCCTTAGAAGGAATCAGAAGATTTTCATTGAAGAGTGCAACAATAGCAATCACGTCCCTGTGAGTAATCTGTGGCAGGAAAGAAATGCAAAGGTCAAAGTAAATGAAAAGTTTGAGGACAGTGAGCAAAGAACAACAGATCTAGAAAAGATCTTGGTTTTGGTATAACGAACAGCCAGATCTGTATGGAGTCTGAACTATAGATACTGTACTCTGAGGTGGCTGAGAGGGATTGTCAGAATTAACTAAGAAGAATTAGACCTACTGACACTATGATGTGTCCACTTCGGAAATGTATTTGCAAGACTGGAAATGTGATGGAACTTCAATTATTTGATAAGGTTTGAAACCCACTGAAACATCCTTACACTGGTACCACAGGCTCAGCTGCTGCAGCTCACACACAAGAGGATGTGAACTGGAGAAAGGTGTCAAACTGTTGCCCTCAGTCTTAATGACAGTTCCATAAAATGAGAAAATGTATGTTTTGCACAATCACTCTTTTTTTTTTTTTTTCTTTTTTCCATTGGTCAGAACAATCCCCAGTGGTGAAGTACCCACTGATGCAGGAACTGAATGCGGTGGACAGTATGCACATAAATGAGAAGTCTAGGGAAAAAAAAATGGATTTTTCTTTTCAAAAAGTACCTGGTTCAGTAGACTTGTATATCACTGAATCCTAGAATCCTTAGAGTTGGAAGGGACCTCTGAAGGCCATATTGTACAACTCCCAAATATCTGCAAAAAGTTATTGTCCTGATCATCCTATTATAGACTGTATAATTATCATATGGAGTGTTAAAAGACTATTCAGTTAGTCAAGGGTGGCCTTTTTCTAACTAATATGGTTTGTCCCAGAAGGAGAGACAGTTTGTATGTAAATCTTTTTTTGGATTGTTTCTTGTTCTTTTAATCTTACAATGTGGCAGACAGTCCCTTGAGTTCTATTACATGTGGAGTGACTTTCTAGCTTCATTCTTTGCCAAATGGCTCCCTTATTGGATCTATAAATTTTACTCATACTATACACCTCAATAATAATTGATTTTGGCTAAGAACAAATTACTTTTCTGTTTTGCAACAAGGATCTGGTCTTCTTACTCAGAAAGAGGCCATATAAATTCCTTGACAGGTTGCAAGTGTCCCCTCATAAGTTTTGCCTTTTTTAAGGGAAAACATCTGCTGAACTTAAGACATTCTTCTTTTTAGAAGATAGGATCTTCATGGATGACACAATGCTCACAAATTTGGGCCTAAATGTCATTGAATTAAAATGTGTGTTTCACCTTGGCCTTGGCCCAGCTGTGCAAAGGATTGCTTCTTAATGAATAGTGATCATGCCTGAGACATCAGTGATAACAAAGACATGGAATCACCAGTTAGCAGATGGCCTTGCATGGGTTCAGTAGCAGCTGTATTTTCAGCTGACCTATTAGTTCCACATTGCCAGTGTAATTATCAGAATAGAAATAGTGACTAGTAAGGAGTTCCACATCAAAATACAACTGTGCATGGCTCCACACCAGTATCAAAAAGAATACTGAACCTCTGCACCACGAATCTGAAATAACCATTTCCAAAGAGATGTGGACCTGTGTCTGAAGTGTGAGACAGTAAATAGGGTGGGGAAATATGGAAACAAGAATACTTCTTTTCTGAATTCGTGCCAACTGGTTGTCACACAAAAGATGAAGGTGGTTACATTTACCCTGAAAATCACGGTCCCCTGTTGGTCACTCTATCTGAAGGAAAAGGGTTCTTGTGACTACATAGAGGAAATGGAAGTGTAGTGATACAAAGATGACACAGTGGTGTGCCAGTTGGTAATGGCAGCCATTAGTAGCTTAGCCATGTACCCAGTAGATGAGAGTGTCTGGGACATACTTTATATTCACACCTGACATGGAATCCTGGCTTTCCTGACTGTGATATAGCAGAGGTGAATTTGAGTCTATTCAGGTGCTGTGTAAAATGGCCGTAGGCCATGGCTGTCACCTCTTCTTGTCACACCCTTGCTTTGACCTCTGCTGAGCTTCCTACTCCTCTCTTACCCAGTTTCATGTGTACAAGCTCTTCTAATTAAGCTGATGAGCAGTGTGGATGCTGAAGGGCTGTAAAAGGCACATTACCGAGGTGGAGTTGTTGGGTGATTGCAGTGCACAGAGGTCAATATATAAAAGCAAACAGAAAGGGAGTGGACAGAGAGACCTTGGGTGCTCTTTGAGGGGATGGCAGATCTGCATCAGTGACCTAGCAGTAGAGAAAACTCAGGGGTTTCAATGAGCATAAGCACGAGTAGCTAAAGTGAGGTTGCTTTCATCTTGGGAGCCTAGAG
The DNA here is from genome assembly GCA_030625065.1 of Alectoris magna. NCBI lineage: Eukaryota > Metazoa > Chordata > Aves > Galliformes > Phasianidae > Alectoris > Alectoris magna. The sequence goes on from CM060561.1 coordinate 15,022,373, forward strand.
ACTCCAGCTGGCAGGGCATGGCAGGAGCAGAGCCCCAGAACCCTATCAAAAAGCAGAAGTCTCTGATGATGCAAGGCTTGAAACTTGCTTTCAAAAGAAATGCTGAATCACAGTTCTTTTCTTAGTATCTGCAGTGGTAACATTGGTTAGCATGACCTCAAGGGGTTTCTTGTTCTGGGCACCTTAGCCATCACTCTTCTTGTGCTACTCAGTACATTTTGCAATAAGTTGTATTTTAATGAATTCTTACAAGCTACATCAAACTTTCTGTGTTTTCTCTATGCTTACATGTTCTGGAGAAACTAGGTCTGGCAGAGAGAAATAATTATAAAATTTGCAGAAATATTTATTCTCCAGTTTGCTGGTTTACTCACTAAAACACCTCTCTCTGTTCCAATATACTTTAATTTTACAAAAACTATTTGTTTATTCAGCAATTTAGCATGTTCTTGTTTCTGTTTTGTAGTCATAACTAATAAAAGAGATAAACCAGGGAAAAGATCAAAGCTAAAATCAAACTGATATGAGTACCAGGTTAATGACGTGCCTGCTGGCAAAGACAGAATGTAGCAGAGAAATGACCGCATCAACAAAATCCAGGTGATTCTTTATCTACATTTTCAACTATTATTAATAGCTTAAGCATTCTTATGACTGATTTTGCCCAAAGGCTAGAAACACGAGAATCACTGGAGGGTTGCAATCCCCCATCAATAGGAGATCCATGCAGTCCAGTACAGACGATACTGCTCTAGCTGATTTCTCTCCACAGTCAAAGAAGACAAAAGAAATTTCAAACTGGCCAGCAGCAGGTGTGAGAGGTTTGAGCACTTGATTATGGACCTAGAACCAGGTTTAATATGCATAAACTTTATCCTAAAGAGAAAAACTTAAATTATGTAAGATTTTAATTAAACTTTACAAATTATTAATAATTAAATAGATAAATATATAAATCAATAAATAAACAACAATCTCTCCCAAGAAGGCGTAGCTTGTAAAAGATACTTGCACCTAAACACGTTTATGAATATTTGAGGATCAAAAGTATTTAGGCATCTTTATTACTTTAGGCATCTTCTGCAGCCACTAGGCCTACACCACTTGAACATAAGAGCGCTGGATAACAAAAGCCCACTTGACTTTCTTCTATTTATCTTGTAAACTATATTACAATCAGCACTGTTCTATTATTGATATTTATTCCTTTTTCTTGGAGTCACCTTTTTTATTTCTTTCCATTTTCCATGTTCCCTTGTCCTATTATATTATTATATTTTGTTTCAAATAAGTAATGAAAGTTTGCTGACAAGTTCAACTGATACCATGACATCAAACTGTTGGTAAGATAATTCCTATTTTTATGAGTGTCATAATAGTTTTAGAATTATAGATGTAAGTGGGCAATCTGTCTTACTAGTGATTTCAAATTCAGTTTTTTGTTGTTTTTTTTTTATCTGAATTCAAAAATGCAATTTTAAAAAGTAAAATAACAATATACAGCTAAAGAAAATATTCACTGCAGCTCTAGAGAGAATTTGCTTGTTTATAATGCTACAGATCTACCATTGTCTCCTTTCCGTGCATATACATGCATGTCTTGTTAAAGCTATTAACTTTCCAGACTTGGTGTATGCTGAATAGAATTGTCATGTATTGCCTTTGGCTGTATTTAATTTCCAAGGAAAGCTGAAAGAATGCAGTCTTGTCTTTCTGGATGGAGCTAAAACAAAAATTATATATATTAGCAATTGTCTACTGAGACAGAACCAAATGATACTCACGCTTTTTAATAAGTCCAAGTACATTTGAGCCGAATGAATGTCAGTGATCAACAAGGAAAAGTATCTTTCTAATGTGGAGGCTGAACTATAATCTGTAATACAGAAAGAACTACTAACTGTAGCAACAGAAGCAGAACCACTGTTTTCATGCTTTTCTTTCTTTCTTTTTTTTTTTCTAACTTGCTTTTGTTATCTTTTAGGGGAGGTCCTGCTAAATTTCAAGCTGTTAAGTACTATCTACTACACTGCAAACAATTCACATATTCATTTTTCTTTTCTCATTAAAGGTAAATCTTGCAGTTGGCATCAATAAGCAATTGACACATTTTGCTCCAGTGTAATTACCTTTACGACTCTGTTCCTAGTGCTCTTTTTATTCAGAATGGGAAATACCTGAAATAGTCTGGTAAATTTTACTACTGCAGGTGGGGAATGTCCAGTTTAATGGCCCCACTGTATTACTCTTTGTTATTCACGTGCGCCAAAAAATACACAGGATATAGATGGGGCTGAGTTAACTTTGCTGGAATTTCCTGACTTATTAATACTTGATCTTACATCCTTAATATTGTCAACTTACTGGCAGAAGTGGGAGAACTATGATGGTGTACCTTCATTTTGCTGGGTAAATAGTCAGAGAATTAGAAGTAATTTAATCTTCCTAGTAATCGGACAGACATCCATATGCATATGGACAGTCGCATATATACATATGTACATATACGCTGTCTTGCTTATTTCAGTCTACAAAATGTGAGTGAGAAGTGTGGTTTACATGACCAAAACAAACAAAAAAAAAAGGCATTTGAGATTCTGATGGAGGACTGTGTTGTTCAATTATTCATTGTTCGTGCACAGAACAATAAAAGATATTTTAGGAGTCTGGTATATTGGCTATAATTGTGTTTGGCGAACAAATAGATCTTTGATTTGGTTCCACTGAAAACAATAATCCTTCAGATTAATAACTGATAGCTGCCCCTTATCTAACGAGATGTATATTACTGGGGCTTTTTACTGGATAGCTCCTAGATGTAATTACGAAGCGTTCGTTATGTTGGTTTCCCATTTAATAGGACACAATTCTTCATGCAGATATTTAAGAAAGCCTCACCCTGATATACTTTTTGATTCCTAATGCCCAGAGTTGTATGGCCAACCAGGAGAGGCATGTGAGGACAGGCTCACTGACTCAAAGTAAACGACTTGCAAAACACCCTGGGAACACAAGAAGGGAAAATATCTGGGTAGGAAGCTACAGTAATAGTTGGTCAGAGAGAGATCTGTTTTCAAGAACGGTTCATCTAATTCATTCCTCCTCTTTCTTTTTTCTTTTTTCTTTATTCTTTTTCTTTCTCTTTCTCTTTTTCTTTTTCTTTTTCTTTTTCTATTTCTTTCTCTTTCTCTTTTTTTCTTCTTTTCCGTTTTCTTTTTCCTTTTCCTTTCCTTTTCACATTGGAAAGTGTAAAGCATTTCTTCTGTCATTGTTTTATTTTTCTTCATGTTTCAATAAATCTTGAGTTTTAAGAGGTTACTGCTGTATTGGTACTTTGTCAACAACATCCCCAAAGGATTTGTGAATGCCACAGAGCAGTGTTGAGGGTTAATGGTTTCCTTAACCTCCGTGTCTCTGTTATTCCTTATTCACTGGCACACACAGGAGGCAGATTAAAGCTGGCTGCCTGTATCCTGATGGGAGATCTAGATAGATGCAGGTTTTTTTTCCAGCCTTCCCAAGGCAGCTGACTGAGGCCAGATCTATGGTCCTGCACAGGAGCTAATGATGCCCAGTAGTAGCGCTCTTGGCAGCACTGGTGTGATATCTAATCTCTACATATCTGCAAAAAAGTTTGATATAGAGAAAGACTTAAAGCTATTTTTTGTGTCAATACAAAACTGCATATTGCTGCAGCATTCAAGATGCTTATTTAAACAGCAAATCTGACAAATCTGACAAGAAACAGAACCTTTGGTGACTATTTGTGGGTAAGTGATGGTGATAACAGTTGAACCTATGTGCATACTGGTTGGTTTTTCTCACTGTAGCCTCACCAGCAGGATAATGACTCAGCATTTTTGCATGCAAATATTCTGTTCTCCAAGTTGAATTTTAAACTCCCTCTCAGTACATCTGTCAACTGCATATGAGTATATGTTCTTGTGCCCTTTCATATGTTGTTGGCACAGATGTATTTCGTTGGCTGAGTTTGTTGGCGTTTCAGGAAGTGAGTCTGATTTAAAATGCAAACAGCAGAATAAATAGAACAAAATAAACAAACAAACACACCAGGAGAGTGTTTCTGTAGTGGAAGCTGTGCAGGGCTCACAATTTACACGTGCAGTCTTTGCTTTCCTGCCCTTTGTCTCCCAGATTTACTTGTCCCCATAGGTGATTGAATGTGTCATGTGTAGTGAGCAGCATTTCACTGCTTTGATGGCAGATGCTTTCTGTCTAGAGGAACTCTGGGTCATGATGACAAGCTGGAGAATGTCTCTTCTAAACTTTCCCCAGAACATCCAAGGACTTAATAGTTCAGAATAAGACAATCAGAAAGAGCTTTCAATGGCTAAGGCAAATGTATTTTCTCTAGGTAACCCACTAAACTGATTTTCTTACGTTTTTTTCCTTCTTCTTTTTTAATGAGTCATTGAATATAAAGAAGCACAACATTATGGATGTGCTTAAAAGCAAACAACTGCTCACCTCAAAAGCTTTGAGAATAAATATTTTACCTTCTACTGATATTTATTTTCCTATGTGGGAAAACTTTTAAATGCTGTTTGAGATGTTTTCCTTGATGATGTGGGTTTAGCAGGGTTGCCAGAGTCCCATGCTTTACCATCAGAATGATAGCATGCTGAAATGACTAATACAGCTAGCAGAGAATTTCATGAAATGACATGCCAGGCAGGTACTATTAAATATATGGAAGATGCTTTAGGGTACTGTTGTATTGCAACCCAATAATGACAGTAGCTGAACAACATCTGCAGATGGGATCTTGAGTAAGAGCACCTGAAGGAGAACAAAGTTTTTTATGATTAAAAAAAAAAAAAAAGAAAAAATCTCCTACACAAAAGGACAATAGGTCATATTCAAATGTGTGAAATATTAGGAGAAGAAAAATAGGTCACAATATTCTGTAGTATCAGTCTGCTCTGACATCACTAAATCCTCTGATCACCTTAACAAGGTCAGTTAGACAAATGTAAAACACTTATAGTCACGCACATACTGCTTACATCCCATTTGATACTTAGATGGTCATGGGGTTTTGTGTCAACATTTTGATACAGAAAAAACTGTAAATTCCCAAAGAACTTGCCATTCAAAGTCTTCTCACTTCTCACCAGCCCACTCCTTAGAAAATTCCTTTTTTCTATCTTGATTATTGTAAAGAAAATATAGCACCATAGTATTCATAGTGAAGTGGAGAAAAACTGCCTGTGAGAAAAGCTTAAAAAAACAAATACTGTATTTGAAACCTGAATGGAGCCTCTGATTTTTTTTTCCTATTGACTCCAATTAATTTCAATTTTAAGTTCTTTTTATTATGTTATTAAAATCAGAACACACATAGAATAAAGTTTGCTGTCTGCTCCAGTTCACAAAAATGAAAGCACAGCCTGTACTGAATGATAGAGTTGTGCTTTAATGTCCAGCCATGTGGTTTCTCCATGGAAAACTAATGAGTTAAAGATGAAATTCCTCTTCTAGTTTGCATATATCTTCTTGCATGTATTCTGCTGAGCAGAAGTATAATTGGAGACTCTATACAATTGAGTCTTGTACTTTTTAATCCTAACATCATAAGATACGAAGCATCCTTCTTCCCACAAAAACGCGATGTTTTTGGTTCTACACATGCTCAGCTCTGGACGTTTTTTAAATAAAATAAACATTCTCAAAAATATTAGGACCATTCCCCTGAATTTTATTTAATACCATCTGGAAATAGACCAGGCTAAAAAAGAGAGAAACAAAAAGATGTAGCATGAATGTCTCAAAGCTCAAAGAGTGGTCCCAAGTTTCTGTACTAGGGGCTTCAGCTCTTATTGAATCAAAAGAAAAAAAAGGAAGCAGAAATTGGAGAGGAGTTTCCAGTCATGCTTCTCATACTGTTTTCACTTATTAAACTTCATCCTGAGTTCACAACAGTCTCCCAGTCTTTCAGCTGTATCTGAAGTTGTATAAGCTGCATTATGAGGTGTATTGAAGGTTGATGGAGACATTTCTCTTGTATTCAACTATATGAAAGTATGATATAGCTGCTTTATAATTCCTTTGATGATGAACAAAACAGTGAAACATTTGAAACTACGACCCTCTGTTGTCCCTGTTTTCTGCAGTTTAACTGAAAGGCCACCTACAATTATCATTCTCCGCTATTTCTGTGCTGAAAATATCAGGAACTTTTGTACCAAATTTAACGACAATAGATATTTTTCTACAATTATTAATCACAAATATGAGGTACAGCCAGAATTCTTGGTTTTATGTCAGAAATCATCAGAGAAGGGATGTTTTGGCTGAAGTACATTATGAGTTTTGGCTTCTGACATGAGTTCAAGTGTTCCTGCAATACAAATAAAAAAGGTGGTTTCCCACTGAGGTTGGTAGCTTTCGACACAAGAATGTATCGATGTGCTAGAAGATATGGTTCCTGCTAAAAACTTAACTTGCTCAATCAGGAAGAACTCAGCCTGGAATAATGAAAGAATGGTGTAATTATCAAACTGTGAATAATAATAATAAATAGGCTGCTATTTTTCCTTCCCTTTTTTTCCTGAGTAAAGGCAACCAGTAATCTTTTCCTCCTTCAGGGACCACTGAAATGCAACCAATTATGTCTGCTTCCATAAGCAAAACTTCATAGTAACCTACATTTCAACAGTTTGCAAAGTTCTAAAAAAAAAAGAAGGATTCCACTTTGATAAGCTATGACACACTGCAGTTTCCATTCGGCTGATCCTTTCACCTCTGGTAGATAGAGTTCACAAGTAATTCTTCCACTCCTATAACTCATGCAAAATCCTAAATCTGGCCCAAAGGTTAGAAAAGTTTGTTTGCTTTGAATTAAATGAATTTTAAATTAGTTTAAGCACTGATGCCATACAACATAACTCCCAATGAAGATTCACATTTTTCAGAATGAGAATGCTATTTCTTACTTGAATTTATTAATTTATTTATTGCAATGCAGATGTCATCACCAGGAATGACCCTGTTGCCATAATGATAATAAAGTTACTTACATCTAGTCATATTTGACAAATTTCTAATTCAGATGAGCCTTCTATATTTGGAGAATGTCTTTTGACATCAGTTGAATTATATTAAGGGTTATTTACGTGCCAGCAGTAGTGCAATACAAGAAACAATTGGAATGGAGAACAAAATCTAATTGTAGCTTTTGTTTTCAAAGGGAGTAAAAAGAGTGTGCAGCAGAGACTATAACTTTTCTAGCTGGAGGGAGCCATGTTGTGGGCCAAAGGGAATGTAACTGAGAAGCAGGGTTATTCCGACTTGAGATGCTTACATGGAACATGGAAAACTGGGTTATTGGCATGTCATAACATTCCTGTGTGACCTTAGCAATCCGCAGGCCAAGTTTTGTAAAGAATGCAAGGTAGATAACTCCTAATTTTCATATATAATTAGTTATAAAACTAATATAGTGTGTGGCTACTGCTACAGCAAGCTTAATTATCTTCATTCATGACTGCTTTTCAAGTATGAGTTTCAAGTGTTAGCATTAAATTTACCTTAATTTTAAGTCTCAATCCTGCAAATATTTATTAGTGCTTGCTGTCATGAGTAAGTCATTACCTGCAAGAAAATATTAGCTACAGTGGAATTACTCCACTCCATTAGTAATGAGTGCTATCATAGAAGGAAATGTTTTCAGAGTTTTTATTTTACTTACATTTCTATTTTAGTTACATGTATATATATATAGGTCATTACACGAGTACTTATAAATATGTATATTTTCACACACATACACATATTTTTATAAAATTAATTTGTAACAACATTTTGTCCCTATATATTCTTCGCCGCCCTTCTCCAAGTTTCTTTTTCTTTTTTTTTTTTTTCCCTATTAATGCATCGTCTTAATTCTCACTTTCTCTAAGGTGTAACTAGCACACAAAACATGTTCTCTTACTACAGAAACAGATCTCTCCCTCTAAGACTGAGTTGTGGAAGAACACCAAGTAACTGAAGTCCCATGTTTTCAGTACATGCCAACTATGAATACAGTAATTCTTTTTATTCTTTGTGTGTGTGTGTGTGTTTGTGTGTGTGTGTGTTTGTGTGTCTGCATTTTCAAATTCAGCAATGCCATTTTCCAAGACTGAAATGCAACCCGGAGGCCAGTTCAGACACGGTGTGATGCAGGCCAGTTGAATTGGCTGGTGGTTCTACTGTGGATGAGTTAAAGAAGGAATCACCCGAAGCAATGGTAGCTCTCAGAAGGGGGCCTGCCCTTCAACAGTTTAAAGCCTTTGAAGAGAAATTTCCTTTGAGCAATGTGAAGTCTTTGTGGTGATGGGAAACATACATTTATAATTACAGAAGAACACAGTGTACAGTAGGAATAGTATAAAAGCATGCGATTTACAGTGTCTAAGGAGAAGCTTTGATGTAGAGGGCCCCACTGACCTAGTTTGCTGCTGAAAGCCCTAAAACCATGAGGCTGACTGACTGCAGTTACAGGGATGTAGGCTGTGAACAACATCCTTCTGCTTCTGCACTGCCACCTCATACTAAATGAATATTCTGTTGCAAAATTGACTGTACAGAAACACTATCCAAATAAAGAGTAACTGTGCTTAAAAACATTAATAAAGTTCACAGTCCTTCTCTGGGGAAAAATGTGCTAAAAAAGAACCATTGTGATCTAGCATGCAGGCTGGGGAAAAGATTTATCTGGGAAGATTTTTTTTGGAAAAATGGCTGAATTCTTCATGCCAGGACAGCTACCCTTGGAGAGGGAGGGGGGAAAAATGAAGGAAGGGAAAAAAAAAAAGAAAAAGAAAAAGAAACAAGAAGGAAACGAGAAGATGGTGATCTCTTTTAACAAGGGAATGCGTACATACTCTTGAAGTGATACTCATTCACAGTGGGTAAGGTATCGGGGACCATATGAAACTGTGTTCAATATCAACAACACAACATAGGAAGGGTGATGTATCTTTACCTCCAAGGTATGTAGAGCTGTGAACTAACCTCATATGGAATCCAGGACTAGATATTAGATACTCCCCTCTGTAGGAAGAGCAGGAATGTTAAAAAGAGAATTGAAGAAAACACTGGCTACCGTGTTCCCAACCATACCCCAAACTATCCACATAAGTACAACAGTAACAAGACTTCAGCAATATCTACCAAGGGAAATTGGTCAAGTCATGGTCTGTCAGACACAGTTGAAAAAAAAAAAGCATGGGAAATCATACAATTGAGAGAATGAGTAAAGTTTCACAGTATACTTTAAGAGACATGTCACACTTTATATGTAAAAAATAATGTATTCTTTATCCCATCCAGACTGTGTCTTGATCACTCTTCTTGAGTTTCAGATCCAAATTTGGATGCTGAGTTAAGAGGAGGTGGGTATCTGGGGGTTTGGCTACTGACCACATCTAAATAATATTGTGCTGAAGTAGCACTGTCTGCCTTATAATCACTTTGCCTGCAGGAGAGGGCCAATCTGAGGGAGGTCACTGAAATTAAAATGGAAAACTTAATTACATAAAAATAATATGGGTGTGTTGGGTGCTTTGTTGGTGAGGATGATGTAGGAAAAGAAAAATATAAATGTTCAGCAAGAGCTATTTATAAATCTTACCTAGTGGGAGTAATAGACAACAAAGGATAAATCAGTGACTGTTAAGCAATGCTTGTGCCTGCACAGAAACAAACAAATTTTCAGTTTAACCTGAGACCTAATAAATGAAAGGTACACAGTGTGGTATGTGAGATGTCTTGAGAATCTCACTGCCTGTAATTCTGATGCTGGTTAGGTATCCTGCAGTCAACTAACCAGTCCACTGACCTGATCACAGAGTAGAATGAGCGTTAGGCTCTTCTAAGTTTGCAGGTGGCATCCAAATATCACAGTGCACCAATCACTCTCTGTGGTTTCACTGCAGTACTTTTGGTGCCTGTGTGTTATGCCTGTTCTGCCTACACAACCAAGTCTTCAGCAATACAATAAATAATAAAATCAACTTGTCCAGGCTTAGATAATTTTTATTCAGGTCTTGGTGGTCCCTTAGCTTTTGGCTTAATTTATTGTAAATTTAGGTCTATTTCAGAGTAGGAAGTCACTCCCAGATATCATTACCAATCCATGGTCACTATCCACATGACTTTCCCCCCCCCATGCCCTTTCAGCTGCTCAGCCCAGATCTGTCCCTGCTACCATTTACTCTCAGCTAAGACTGGAGAAGTCCTTGTCCTACAGTCAACATCTCCGTTGCCACTATTCCCATGAAATGTGTGCCATTCATTCCTAGTTTACAGTTGGTATTTGACCTGCCTAGGTTAATCATCATTCGTAACTCTTTCACTCTTAGGAAATCATACAGTCTAAAGATAGACTAAAGTAACTTCTGTGAACATAAAAATAGACAAAAAGCACATATTTCCATCTCTCATATTCTTCTCTTAAAGGAAGCCTGGGCTGAGCAAGATCATTTTAACTTGGAGTACATGGAAATCTAAGATTTACACCTGGACCAGTGAATAAACAAAAGGTAGAATTAGGAGTCATCCACATTAAGTGAAATTTCTTACTATGATTCTTAATTTTAAGCACATACTTTTTTCACAGACTCTTGGCAGATCTGAAGGCTGCCATCCTTGTGAGACTTTAAAAGATATTGCCACTGGACGCTTTATGTTTCTGACCTTCCTTTTTAAAGTCTGATCCTGGTTATTATACAACCAACTACATCTACATTCTAGAGAACAGCCACTGTCTTTGTTAGTGGCACTGGACTGGATAAAAATGGTCATATTTCCAGGTACAGTTATCATATGAGCTGAGCTCAGAAACAGGTCTCAGGCTTTCTTGTATTTGTGAGCACACTCGAGACCAAACTCACCTCAATGCAGATGCAAGTTTGAGATAAACTTTGCATGAAGAGGAGGCACGTAAATGCTAATACAACAGATAGCTTATCTGCCTTGATGGCAGTATCACACAATTGATGCTGAACAGACAATACTGTCAGAGAGGCCCTCATAGAGACACTCAAGTATTGCACATGGTACAGGCATGGTCTTGCTGAGTGGTGTGTGAATCTGTATCCCTCCTAGATCCTGCTAACTTCAAAGGGGCCTGAAATTCTGGAGCTGGGCCAGAATCACATGATTTCAGTTTGTGGCCTCAGCATATCTCATAGCATAAGCAATTTCTGGCTGTGTGTTCAGAGAAATAAAAAGGACAATGCAGAGTATAAACTGACCAGCTAATTATACAGGCTTTGCCCTTCTCCTGCCAAAATGCCTCATACTGTCACATATGAATTTACCTTTGGTCATTCACTTCAGAACTAACAACTCTGTCTCCAGAAACAAGTGCACAACATTAGGATTCACATATTTCTTTGGAGTGTCTTGATTTTAAGCAAGCATAATTACTTAATAAGCCTATTTCTCCACAAATAGAAAAGTGCATGTTACAGAAAACCATCAAAACAATTAAGAAAGACACAACATGGCTTGCACACTGACTCAGCACCAAGGATAGTTGGAGGTGTGTGAATTGCTCAGAAATAGGTGTTAAAAGCATAATAAGACTGAGCAAGGAAGAATTTAGCCTCTGTAATGAAAGCTGGCCAAAGCATGACACAAAGTAAATTTCAAGGAAACACCCTTCTAACAATCAGTGACTCTACTAAGAAACAGGATATCTGCCCATACTTTTTGAACTGACAGTTATGAAAGAAGTTATCTTCTTAAGGCCCAGAGTGAAGTGTTATTTTATACTGTGCATTTTAGATTTAATATTTTATATGTTTTTAGAAATGTGATTTACTTGAACTTTACCCCTAGGCATCAGAAATTCTCCAAGAGTGACTATATACAATGCTAATGAATTACAGCATGCCTTATGAAGCAAGGTTTTCCTTCTCCATTTCATATCTAAGAAAGTTGAGGCAGGAAAAGATAGATAAGTGAGCTCCAAACTCTATTGACCAGTGAGCTACTGATTCAGCAATACAGGATTTGTGGGTCATAATCCGAAGTCATTGAAAGGGTGCTTGAACACTTCATAGATAAGTGTATGTACACACATATATACATACATAGGTTATTATTCACTGTTTAAAGAAGAATAAACAAAAACTCAGCTGGACCAAGGTTTTCATGTTGAGCAGCAACATTAAGTGTCTCAGTGGAAGATATCTGAGACGTGTGAGTCTGAAGTCTCAAGCTGGCTCCTATTTAGAAGAGGAAGTCTCAGACTGGATAGTCAAAATACTGATGCACCCAAATCTTTTGAAAAGCTGGGCTCAAAAATAGCCCTTACAGAAATAAACTTAGTTCTTCTGAGTTCCACTCTACTGACAGAACCCACCTCTACTTTCTGTGCCTTTTTAGCGTAGGATTGTCTTTACTTCCTTTTTGCTTTCTATCATCTCCACTTAACATCTTCTAGGCATCGCTGAGAATAATACCAGATCCTACAGCTCCATGCATGGTACTTACTGAAGTATCTCCAGTGTGCAGTGGGATGTAAAGTGCCTGCATCCTTAACGCTTCAGGGTTGCATAGTCCTGTGTCTAATTTAGCCTCAGTACAGTGACATAGAGCATGGAATATATTGTTGCTAGGTCTAGAGCTAACACACTGAGAGTTAAATTGACTGCATGGTACAAGTGCACCCTATGTAGCTGTACTCATATGGTGCCATTTGAAGCTATTAATTTCTTCTCTTTGGAGCCTGCTGGTGTGATCTAGGACAGCAACTCTCTGCAACTACTGCCAAAGCAGGGAGTCCAGAGGACTTCTCCCATTCACAGTAATAAAATGTTTTTTGTTTTGTTCTTTTTTTTTTTTTTTTCCTCAAGAATTTGCTTTTTATAAAGTGAGGAGACAGGAGACCCGCTCCACTTCAGTTTTCTCTTTCTATATCTTTTCCCTCTGGGATTTGCATAGCATTATATAGAAGCGTTTTAATTTTATTGGGATATTTTTCTGAGTTACCCTTAAGTAACCTTTTTGAGCTCATTCATGTTCTCTGTGGTAGGGTGTTCTATTATAACTATGGACATGCAGCAAACCAGTTAAGAGCTGAAAATAGAATGTACAAATCTTTTTTCTCACTACAGTTCAGAAAGGAGGTGACAAGCTGCTCCATAGAGTTAGAAGAATCAATGCGGTTCCTCCAGAAAGCCAGGACAAGGGCTCACAATGCCATTGTGATAATGTCTAAAGGCCCTAAATAAAAAGCCTCTTCTTGTTGAGGCTGAACAGCTTCGGCTCTGAAAAATTTTTAATCCAAGACTTGAATGCTGTACCTACGGAAGTATTGTTTTTACACAAAGAAATAAGCCCCAAATTAACACACTCACAAAAGAGAAAAGAAAAAGGTTTTTTTTCTATTGTATTTTCCCATTATTTCTGCAATTTAGGGATAGAAAACTGAGGCAAAAAAGGACTAGATAATTTGTGCAAAATCATACAGACCTTCTGATGAAGCCAAATTTTTCTGTCCTAATCCAGTGCTGATCTACAAAGCTATCCTTCCTCTCACTTGCAGCTGTTTGTGATCATTCAAACCAGGTCGCTTACTAACCAGAAGCTCTCTCAGTTAAGAACTGCCTTGAGCTGGCAGAGGCCTGTAGCGCATTTCTACAATCTGAAGATATCCATCTAGCTGCCAGCACAACCATTCTTGCACTGTCAATGTATTTTTTATGTACCTAAGCAGAGGTGCATAACTCCAGTAGCTGCTAATGATATTCATCAGATCATCCATTTGTACACATGATATTTCCTTACTTCCCCTTTTCAACTTGTATTTTACTGCAATATTGTCCCACTTCATTACTTTTCACAATTACTACCAAATAAGCTTTCCAAAGGCAGACTCTCAAGTTATCCTTCCAATTCTATGTTCATAGTCTCCAAATACATAATCTTGCTCCTTAATTACATACCTTATTCCAGCAGCTCTGCATACAGTGTCCCCAAGCCATCTGCCTCATTGAATGGGATATAAAGGTCCCAGCGGGGATCCTGTGGAGTCACAAAACCTCCATGCACAACACTTGTGTGTTGCTGGAAACTGTTGCTGGCAGCAGCCACTTTCACTCTTTGATGGACATAAACCCCAAGGGATAAGCAACTACCAACAGCTGTTTAACTAAGATAGTTTTATCCAAGATTAGGCAGTACTACCATTGTGCTGCTCCTGTAATAGGTAGGTACCAAGATCAATCACTACACAGGAACTTCTTGCTGTTGGCAGACTGTTACATCACTCAATAAAAGTCTGCAAGCATATTCTGCCACACTTTATGTCTTGGCAGATTACTGATTCTGGAAATAAAGCTTTGCAAGCATATCCTTATATGCAGCAGCTGATAAAGAGTGGTGCTATCCACAGCACTGACTGCCTTTTCCAGTTAAACTATTGCTTTTATCCAATAAAACTTAGATTGTTCCTGATTCGTGCCAATTTCATCTATACCGAGTTTTGCCAAGACTGAACTCATATTTAACTGCTCTCCTATGTGGTATAGAAACACAGCAATACAGGATATCCTACGCTGGAAGGGGCGCATAAGGATTACTGAGTCCAACTGCTGGCTCCACACAAGACCACCCAAAATTCAAACTGCACTTCTGAGAGTGCTGCCCAATTACTTCTTGGCATCTGTCAGCCTTGGGGCTATGACCACTGCCCTGGAGAGACTTTCAGTGCCCAGCCAACCTCTTGGTGAAGACCCTTTTCCTAACACCCAACCTGATTCTCCCTGACACAGCTCCATGCCATTCTTCTAGATTCTGTCACTGTCACCAAAGAGATCAGCACCTGCTCTTTCACTTCCCTGATGAGGAGGCTGTAGGCCACCTTAAAGCCTCTCCTCAGTCTCCTCTTCTCTGGGCTGAACAAATTAAGTGGCCTCAATCGTTCCCCAAGTATCTTGCCCTCCAAACCCTTCACCATCTCTGTCACCCTCCTTTGGATGCTCTTCTTACATTGTGCTACCCAAAACTGCACACAGTTCAAGGTGATGCAGCATTGCTGAGCAGAGTGGGACAATCCCTTCCCTCACAGTGTTGGGCTTGAGGCACCCTAGGGTATGATTGGCCCTTTTGGCAGTAAGGGCACGCTGCTGACTCAAGTTCTACTTGACATCAGCCAAAACCCATAGATCCTTTTCTGAAGCACTGCTCTACAGCCTCTCGTCCCCCATATCCAGTTTGTACCATATCCAGAGTTGCCTTGTCCCAGGTGCAGAATCTGGAATCACTTGCTCTTTTCAAATTTCATGCACTTGGTGCTTGCCCAGCTCTCCATTCTGTCTGTATGACTGGTAATTCAGAGGAAGTCAGTGATGTCTCATTAACATTTTTCCTGTTTAACTTTTGAATTCTCATTGCAAAGGGAAAAGATGTACGATGAATTTTAAATATCAGGAAAATTGTTGAGGTATATTTGAACTTAGGTATCAGATCAGTGAACAAGAGAGAAAAAATTCTAAGAACACTGTGCCAAGAAAAACTATTCTTAAACCACAAAAATGTTAGTCTAAAATTACATGTATTCCAACAACAGCTGTCAAAAAGATTTCTGAGGGGCAAAGATACATATACATCAGGTCTTTCAGCATTATAAGGAACAATTTGAGGACAACGCTTTAAAAAAATAATCCAGTAAGTATGACATTATCAACATTAAATAGGTGAATATGTTTTAGGACCAGGATGTTTGGAGTTTAACACCTCCACACCTAGTCATGACACATCTTGCCAGTGCACACAGCTCAGCCCATGCTTCTGTGTTGAACATGTCCCAGAGTAAGAACACTTATATGCCTCAACCCTGTTAGTGTCTGGGCCACGGTCACTGCATGCTACAAACACAAGAACAGAAAATGACAATGAACTGTTTGGCTCTTTCCTTTCTTGATTGCCTCTCTGAAGAGGTCCATCACTGAAAACAGAAATGCTCTTACGAGTTGTTTGTGCCTTCTACAATGGTCATTGCAGGTTGTTCATGCCCTCTACAATGGGCACAGGGTTGGCAACCCCAGAAACACACACATCATAAACTCTTGACAAAAGAGACAAACTGCCTGGTAGCCTGAAGAGCCCTTCTTTGTCCACAAGGCAGAACAGTTTCAGTCAATAACAGGTATCTCCAGAGATTTTCTTGTGCTCACCCTTACCAAAGTAGATAAGATTACTAATGCTTGCTTAGGGCTGTATTCACTTGATGTAGTATCTCAAAAGAGGCAGACTATGCAGCATCTCTGGGCCTCTGTTTCAATATTTCAATTCTTCACATAATTTCTTTACTTGCAGCTTGTGCCTGTTGCCCTTTAAGCTTTTGCTCTGGACCACCACAAAGAATATCAATCTATAACAGTTTGCAACTACCTATTAGGTAGTTAAAAACAGCCCTTACATGCCCCCTTAACCTTTTCATCTCTGGGCTAAACAAACCCAGCTCCTCATATACCAGGTGCTTTTGTGTCTACAGTTCATCACATACCACACACTCTGTACTGTTAATCATCTTGTTGTCCCTACATTGAACTTACTTTCATTTGTCAGTGTTATACTGGGAACCCAGAATTAGGTATAATGTTTGAAATGTGGCCTCAGTTGCTAAAAAGAGAAGAATAATCACTTCCTTCAACCTGTTGGTTACACAGTTGTGATACAGCCCAATGTACTATTAGCGTTTATCCATACAAGAACACCAGAAGAGTTTGTTTACATTCAACTTGCTGCTCAACAGGACCCAGGGGTCCTTTCTTGTCAAGGTGCTTTCCAGGTGGACAGCTCCCACAGTCTGTAACAAACCCTGTGGGTTTATTCCTTCTCATGCATAGATGACATTTGCCTCTGTATATTTTTGAGTTACCTTAGAAATAAGATCTCAGGTCAGTTCTCAAGGAAGACACTGAAGGTAATCAGCGTTGGGTAAGGCATAAGGCCCCTTTCCTGACATTTGAATGGATGTGAGACATTGGTTATAAGACAGATGATGAAGAAAATCATTATAGGACTATATACTGGACACATATTTGAGTTAATTCAACGATCTCACAAGTAATCCATTCTGATTTGTCCAGATTTTACTTAGGTGCAAAACAACACACAAGAAAGTTAGCATTCAATAGAAGCCTGAATTAATGTGACAATACAGAAAGAAAGTAGACTTGAAAACTCCAAATTAAAAAGAGCTGCTCTTTTCTCTCAGCCACAGAGAGAATCAGCAGCAAATTCCTGATAGCCGCTTTGCTTCTCCTGGATTCTTAGCAGCGTTCCACATCCCAGCAGCACAAGCCACATGTGTCCTTTCACCTCAGCAGTAAAAAAAGTTATATTGCAGGCCTCATGTTGTTCAAACCCAGTCAGTATGCACCCTATTTTTTATAAGCTTTGCTGCTTGTATTCCAACTAAGTCATACATTTACTGGAAGATTGCTTAGAGTTATGACCAGATAAAATTAAGTCTGATTTATCTGATTTAACTTTGGGTATTTTGGTTCTTGAAATCGTGGCGAGTAACTTCTATATTCATAACACATTTATTGCAATAGAGAAAAATCACTTTTATAAGAAGAATTAAAATACCTTATAGAAGCTTCCTTCTAGAACTCCCATGTACACCAATGCATGTATATAATTCTCAAAATTTATGTTTTCAACCTTTTGCTACACTCACTGCTCTCAAATTGTTGTTACAGCTAAGGGATTTCTAGGTATTCTGCCACTGTGCAGGCCTCTTTGTTCTCAAGAAAAGGTATTAGAAGTTTCATTTATTTTCCCTTCTCTTGAGCATACATATACACCCTGGCTAAAGGCTTCTTCTCACTATGAAAGTAGGCTACATTTTCTTCTTCTAGTAAACAAATACAATAAACATGCCCAGGACAGCTCTGAATTTTGTGTTTCCCTTATTAAAAGAGTACTATGCGCTCCTGTGGTTTAACAAAGCAAGGAAAAAAATGATAGCAATAAAAAGTTATTTTAGTGTCCCAGAAAGCCTTAGAATATGCTGTTAAGAGTTACTCAGCAGAGTCAGTGAAAAGTTGACTTTGTTAAAGCTTGCTCTTAAAATCTGTTTCAACTACCAACTCCTAGTTAAGTGTCAGAAAACTCCAGTTTCTCGTGTTCTTGTTCAAAATTAAGATACCTCCATATTCAGTACCCTATAAGCTAACACTGTTTTACAAAATAATAGTCTACCAAAATCTCACCTTGACCATAAAATAAGCTTTAATCTTGTCACTGCAATGTTTGTCATTTTATAGTTTGGAGCATGAAAATTGTCAACATGGGATCTTTTTTAGATAGACAACTTCAGTGACATAATTCTGATAACTATCTAATTGAGGAATTATTGTACTTTTTTGTATGTATTGCATATTAAGGTCTGCAAACAAAACCTAATTACCCCTCACTTACAGACCTGGAAATGTACAGTAGTATTTCTAGTCTCTACAGAATTTGTTGGGCTGGATTCTTAGTTGGTAAATCTTGTAATAAAAAACAAAAGAAGAGGGAAAAAGAAAAAAAACAACAACTAATTAATCAGTACAGTCAGAATTGTACAAAAGTGATGAAAAATCATTCTTTGTCTCCAGGGATAGATGCTCAAGGTTGATATCAATTTTATTATTTATATGTGCATACATAAATATGTTCAGTAGTAGGTAAGTCAACACAAGTTGAAATGTTTCTGTAAGTCTTACTTTACGTCAAGTTAATTTCCTCTTAATAAAGGGCTTTTTACCATTCTCTGATCTCATAGAAAAGGGTTTAAATGCACTAATTGGATTTGACAGCATGGAAGGATTTGTAAATAGAACAGGTGAAAACATAACTGGCAACAATTAAAAGTTAATTATCTGCAGCTATCAACTGGTCACCAGCTGTTCTAAATCACACAACAAAACACATACTATGAGGGAAAACCATATGCTATAGGGAGAAGTATTAGTAAAGTTTACCAAGCTGGTAGAAGATAAGTGGGTGATTCAGTTCTAATCTAAGGAAGTCTGATCCTAGATGGTCTCCTGTGAATAGCTTACCTTCTGCAATTTCTCATATTGGGAATTAGTGATTGTTCTTTTCCTGGATACATTAGATTGTACACCATTTGAGTTGTTACACTAGATTGTACACCATTGTGAGTTGTTAGTGTTAAGAATACATATTCCTGATTTACTCTGCTCTTAACTTTGGTGGAATTTCTCATATTAACAAGCTACCAATATTTCTTTGCTGTGTTTTAGCCTAGCTGAGGAACAGAACCAGCAAATCAGAAGGACTGCGAGACGGGTCTGAAAGAGATTTTTGTGTTTCATGCTAGCAGTAAAATGAAAGCAAAGCGAGTTTCCAAGTGCTTTCTCGATTCCTTTCTTTTGTCTAGTTGCCTTTTATCCAACATTAATTAATGTAATTGCGACAATTTCATAGTCCAGTGGAGACTAACTAATGATACTGGAGCTGAGTTCTGTTTCTGCAATAAATCAAGAAAGCAGTTCATATTAACATAGCCTTCCCCTTCTTCCCACCACATCATATTAAGGAAGATAAATATTTCTTTTTCATAGCTTAGGGCCTAGTGGTTAGATCACTCCCCCATGAGGTGGGAAGGTCTGATACAATACTTAGTTGTGCCTGGGGTGAGTTTAAATCCAATGCTCCAGCCATTTGAGAACACCCAGTTCTCCAGACTTGGGAGGAACAGTCTCTGCAGCTTCCATTGAGTTTGTTCCTTGGAGTGGAAACCAGCACAAGATTGATGGAGCCAGAAGAAGAGAAGAGTGAGCATATTTAAGTAGCTAAGAAAGCTTCCTAGAATGCAGCTGGCCTATTGTTCCAGAAGTGTCTCTAAGCAATTTTTGGCCAAAAAGAAACAGACCAAGATACTATTCCAGTGGTGGAGACCAGCTGAGCTTCATATGATTAAAGGAAGCATAAATCTGTATTCCCAGAAATGGCCTTCAAAATAAACCCCTGCAGAAGGTGGGGAAACACTACGTGTGCAACCAGGTCTTCCCTCCAGAAGACACTGCTGCTGGCACTGACAAATTGTTGAAGTAAAATGTAGGAAGAGGAACTGCTGGTGCTGCTGCCTGACCGTGTGTGTGAGAGGCCCAGAGCTAGCCAGCGCAATTCCTGCTTTCCCAAGCTCACACAAAGAAAGAAGGAAGGGAGGAAACTAAATAAGTGCTTTTTGTTAGGTACTGTTGTCATATCTGTCCTGCCTGGTTACTGCCAGTTAAAATGATAATCTGAAGGCAAACAAATATTAGAAGGATCTGCAAAAAGCACAGCAGCTATTGGGAGAAAAGGCTCTGATTGCATAAATTTAATTTTTCAAGTGCATGGACGTACCTGTAGTGGCAAGTTCATAGTCTATAGCTGAAGTTATAAATAAAAGCCTAGGATATTCCTACTTCGTGCTTTATTAAAGAAAGATCTGTGAATATGAAAGGGGAAAGGGAGGAGATGAAACTTAAAAAGGCCTGGACTGGAGAGTTGCTTCTTCAAATATGAAATTCATTTCATTACATTTGCAGGAAGAAAATATATATATTCTCTAAATGTAAACACTGTAGAGGAGAAATGGTCATCTTACCACAGGACTCCAACACAAATTTTCCAGGCTGCAAGCTTACACACAGCATATTCAGGCAACAAGTTGTCGTGCACAATTCTGTACCTGAAAACCTATTTTTTTTCTAGGCACAAGAGGTTAAATTGACTGGCATATTATTCAGTAGAGCTGGAAATATATAAATATTCCACCCGAAGGTAAATCCTGAGCCTGTCTTCCAGCCAAGAGCATCTCTGAAGTGAGGCATGCCTAGAGACGTAATGTTTACCATTCTTTTTCAAGTCAAAAAGCTTGTGAATTCGTGGAGGGAAAATAAGTCTTATTTTTTTTTTAAGCTGGCACCTTATTCTAGGTAAGAAGAATCATCTTCCTAGTAACTAACCTTTAGGTCAAAAATAATAATAATAATAATAATAATAATACAGGATGAGGCCATGTGTAGGGAAAATTAAACCCTTCTGAGTGAGATCAAGAGCAATTCATAGGGAAATATCTGAAGTCAGCAGACTGTGTTTGGAGGCAACCACTCGGGAGCACTGAAAAGAAGGATCAGCCCCTTGGACACAGCATTCACTGGTGTCAGAAGAGCTGTTGTTTCATAAGCTGATGTCCACTGCTGTTGCCAAGGTGTAATTCTCTGCCATGGTTCTGGTTTTGCTCTCACTGATGCCATAGGTTATCAGCAGAAGTGCCCCAGTAGGTGGAAACTACCTACACATTCAGCATATAAACAATTGGGAAAAAGAAAAGAAAGACAGCTGAGGGATGCAGAAAACATTGCATCCTCTGCACAGTCCAACCAGCTGATCTTTTGAATAGTCTGGGATCTGTGACCAGTGCAGAAGGCCTGCAAAGGTGGTTTCTTTGTTTGTGGATTTTTATTTTATTTTTTTTTATTTTTAATATAAAAGAGAGGAAAGAGAGCCACAGGATAAAATGAAGGCAGGACACTGAGTACACACATGCAGGTGAGGATCTCCATCACTAGGTTATAGTGTGAAGCATGACTGATAGATCTCTCTTTCTACCTGGTGACTTCTAGATTGTTGCCAGCATATGTTCATGTAGGTACATACAGGATATAGGAATGGTATTTTACTTCCATTTATCTTGAGTACCTCAGTCTCTCACTCTTAGAAAGGTGGGAGAAATGGATGTTGAACCCTCCTTTAGCTGAATCCAGGTCATGTAATTAAAAATATCAGTTGAGAGCAAGAATAATTTCTCCCTTAGATCTCCCACTTCTCTAGCAAAGAATATTATATAAAGAGTGGCAGCAGCGATTGCATTTTATGCAGAGCCTAATGCAGCTGGCATATGTTAGGTATGCTTTGATAACATCTTCCAGATCAAAGCCCCAGGGAATTGGGGCAGGGTGGGGGGGGAATTGAGGAATGCCTGATTTGGGATCTTGGTTTGACTTAATCAGGAGGTAAGTACTAGGCTGTTCACTTCTCTCAAGGAAAGGAATTTGGGGTATGCATAAGGATACCACTACTTGAGAAACCCAGAAAAGGTATGGCAATTAGGGAGCTTAGGTGCTTCCTGGAATATGTAACAGGAGGTTTTGGGGTCACAATTTTGGGAGTTTGGCACTGATTTCCTTAACTTCTCAATTTAGCATAGTCGGAGTGCTTGTTCTTTACTCTCTTCCACTGCTATGGATTGATTCATACTAAGTAAGAAGTAGAACGCATGTAGGACTGAGAAGGAAGGTTAACCTGCAACCTTCATGGTGATCTTCCTTGAACCATCCAACACTTACTAGTTGCACATCCAAAGAGTATTTATCTATTCTATGATGTGCCTAGCCATACTAGATTAAATTGATTTTACTAGAATTTATTTTTCTCATCAAATAAAATGCATTTCATTCAAAATATTGGCTTTTTGAGAATTGGAATTTTTCTGAGAATGGCAATATCCCAAGACATTTTATTTGAAGTTTAGTGACTAACCATGCTTCTGTAACGTCTATTTCTTCTAATATTAACCATGAAAATTGGTACTAGGGAAATAAGAGACTTTACTTGTTATGATCAAACTAGTCTGCTTTGTAAATTCTGTATAGATACAGACACACTTCCAGCTGCTTTAGGATTCTTTGTTGTTAGTCACATACGCTCTGTGAAATACTCCTTATATTTTAGCACTATACCGAATCTGATCATTCACAGTAAATAATTTATTTGAACAAATTAAGACTTTTCTGTTTGTTAATTGTGAGCTTCTTGTGATTTCTTGAATTTATTTATTATTCAAAGTATTTACACAATAACTTCTATGAAGAACTTAATGAACAAATCTTCGTGTACTGTTTGTGAACAATTTGGCAATACTGAGCTTGGTGCTGTTGCTCAGTTTTTGTTAGACATTGAGGCTATTTAGCATGTTATTATTCTTGAAGCTGTATTAAACGAATACATGCATTCAAAAGTTCAAAATCTGCTTTTTGTAATATCTAGTAGTCAATTATAACGTGCTGGAACTGCACATATCCCTAATGTAAAGCTTTTATTTCCAAACTTGAAAATATATAGTACATTCCCTTTTAAAAGAGATTTCACCTTTGTACAGGTGGATGTAGAAAAGGGTTTGTTTTTTCTTGGGTAGTCAGCCTCCATTTGCAGTTCAGGTCTGCTTTTTGAGTCTGTAGTTGGAAGAAGAAAAAAAATAATGACCTATCTGTTGTTTTATGTATGAGAACTGTTGCTATTAGAACATAAAGTACTCCACTGATGTATGTCTGGCTGTCTTATTCTTTCTTCTTTTAATACCCGTGCTAGCTTTGTATTATAAAATATAGCCTTAATGTTGCGTATATGAAAAGTTAAGCATTTGACAATAAAACATCTTGAGCACAGGTTTCCTCTTCAAAAATTGAAACACATTTATATGAAATAAACAATGCTCCCTTAGTTATTTATTAATTACAGTATCAAAAGTGAATGCTAAAAATATCTGTTTATAGGATTTTTTTCAGAAAGTTTGATAAAACAAATTGAATAATGGTGGAATTGCTTATTTGTATTTTAAAACTGATTAAATAAATTTTTGTTTCTTTTATTAAATATTACAGAGGCTTTCTCTGTAATTATCTTAATTAGATGCATTAAATCTTTCTAAGACATTCGATACAGAAAACTAAACTGAAAAAGCACAGTCATTTTATGACATTTAATTCTGTTTAAAGCACAGTAACCGTGATCTTATTTTGAATATTTGTTCATCACAGCACTTGCATAAGACTGTTGAAAATACATTAAGCAGGGTATACTTATCTCCCTTTATATTCCTTTGGAAATGTCATTCATGTAGCACCAAAATGTTATGTTTTGGTAATGTTGGTGCTTATTTGACATGGAACTGACAGGTGATGTCTAAGCGTTACGCAGCGCTGTTAAAAATTACATAGAATGGATAACTGCATCAGTATATGAGGGAGAAAGCTGGTGAAATTTTGAGGAAAAAATCTATTACTGAGTGAAACTCACATGTGAAGTTACACAAATTAAATAAAGGAAAGAAGATGCATCAGTAGGAACGTTAAAAGGAAAATTCCACAACATAATCTATTAGGCCTGCAGTAATAAAATCGGGGAAAAAATCCTGAAGACAAGTAGGGCAGAGTAAAATAGCTTATTTCATAGGCTTGCACATATCTTATTCTAATCTGCAAGAAACAGATTTTAGTTTTTTGTGAAATACTGAAGTGAGATTTCAGAGAGAAGTATTCAGATCACTTGTGTACACGTGGGGATTCTCATCTACTATCTGCCATTAAGTTGATTACACCCTCCTAGAAATTTCTACTGAAAGTGCAGATACTTTCTAAAGAAATTTGAGCCTTTTGGTATTGAGCTGATAATTTTTCTTAACTTTATATGCAAGATCACTTAGGGTAGACCACAAATCATGCTTTTCCTTTTGGGTCTTCCGGGACCGTAAAGTAATAACACCATATACTAATTGCTGGAAGACACAGCTTTTTATATAGAGGATAATCTCTCTCTCATTGTAGAGTTTGCTCTGCAAGAGTAGAAATAGCAATTAGAAGGGCTAGTGAGTATTAAAAGAGGCCCAATTCTGGCTGTAGAATCAAATCCAAGGAGCACTGGTCAATGGATTAATGTCTGGATGGAGAATGGTGATGAGTGGTGTCCCCCAGGTGTCCGTGTGGGACCAATGCCCTTAATATCTTCACCAATTACATCAACAGTGGGGTCAAGTGCACCATCAGCAAGTTTGTAGGTGACACCAAGCAGTGGGGTGTGGTTGGCACACCAGAGGGAAGGATGCCATCCAGACAGACCTAGACAGGCTCAAGATGTGGGCCAACAAGAAACTCATGAGCTTCAACAGAGCCAAGTGCAAGGTCTTGCACCTGGATCAAGGCAATCTCCACTGCCAATACAAACTGGGGGATGAAAGGATTGAGCACAGCACTGTGGAAAAGAACTTGGGGGTAATGGTGGATTGGAAGCTGGACGTAAGCCAGCAATGTGTCCTCGCAAACCAGAAAGCCAACTGTATCCTGGGCTGCATCAAAAGAAGCATAACCAGCAGGTTGAGGGAGGTGATCCTGTCCCTCTACTTTTCACTGGTGTGACCTCACCTGGAGTACTGCATCCAGATGTGGAGTTCTCAGAACAGGAGAGATATGGACCTGTTAGAGTGCATCCAGAGGAGGGTCACAAAAATGATCCAAGGGATGGAACACCTCTCCTGTGAGGACAGGCTGAGAGAGCTGGGGCTGTTCAGTCTGGAGGTGTGGGGTGACCTGGTAGAGGCCTTTCAGTATCTAAAGAGGAGCTACAGGAAAGAAGGGGACAGACTCTTGAGCAGGGTCTGTGGCGACAGAAAAAGGGGAAATGGCTTCAAGCTTAAAGAAGGTAGATTTAGGTTGGACGTAAAGAAAATGTCTTTTACATTGTGGTGAGGCACTGAACAGTTCGTCCAGAGAGGTGGTGGATGCCCCATCCCTGGAGACTTTCAAACTCAGGCTAGACCAGGCTCTGAGCAATGTGATCTAGCTGTGGATGCCCCTGTACATTGCAGGGAAGTTGGACTAGATGACCTTTAAAGGTCCTTTGCAACACTAAGCATTCTATGATTCTATGACAGAATATGAACAGGTCTCAGAAAAATCAAGAAAAGCTTATCTAGCTACTTGTAAATATCTGTTTATGATTTCTTTACTGGGTAGAATTTAGACAAATACAGAAAAGAAAAATGTGTCCAAATAGTATAATGATTTCTCTCTCGTGTATTCTCAGGTCTTGCATTTGGGCCATCTACATTGCAGAAATGCTTGTTCACTCTTGTGCTTTCTGTTAGAATGAAGTTGTATCCTCTTAAAAAAAAAAAAAAAAAGAGCCAAGAATGGTTCTGGGAACAATTCATTTCAGGAATAGCTTCTGATAGTAGATATGTGTACTACTGCACTTGTCTTGGTGTATTCTAGTCTAGCCTACACTTATAATCTTTCCATTCCCATGAGCTTTTGTGTCCCATGCCATTAAATTACTTCAGAACATAGCCATCACTTCTAATACTCAAAATGAACAATAGTAAGTTAATTATGTATTATAACCTACGATATATCACATAGGACCCACAGAACTCAGAGCTGAACAACATAAGCTGATGCCTCCGGAGCGGAATGGATATGAGCACATGGCCCAGGGGCTGGACACCACTCCCAGGAGTTATCTCATTTATCCATGTGGACAGAACATAACAGGCTGCAAACTGCTGGCCACAGATCTCCTGCTCAGTGTTTGATGGAGCACCTAGGTGCAGAAGTTTGGGCTGACAATATGAAGTACTAAATGGATAGCCATGCAGATGCTTTGTAAGGCAGTATCTAAATAAACTTTAGTGTCTTGTTTTAGCTGTCCTACCCAGGTGTACTATCCAGTGACACAGGGACGAGACGAGTAAATCCAGAATTACACTAGCATAGTTCAAGATGCAAAATAACACTTTGTCTATGGGACAGTCACTTAAACTTTGAAAAAGTAAGCAACACTTTGCAGCAAAATGACTGGCAAATTTACAGCCAAGCACACACTGCTCTGTGGAATTTCTTGGCCGTAGTTCACATTGCCTGGCCCTTGTGCTTGATCCTGTCCTTTCAGTTGAAGAACTTTTACTTCTTCAGCAGTGGGCAGGGAGGAAGAAGTGAAAGGACATGATGTTCGTGGCTGTAGTTACAGTGGGGAATTTGAAGCTACTGTTGGAAATTGTAATTGTGACCAGTTTTTTTCATGTGTTAATTTAGTAGTATTGCAGTGCAATAGTCTGTGGGAACAGCAGGCTGAAAGCAGTGAGAGTTATGCAATGACGTGTTTTTGAAAACTCTAATAAACATTTTCTTTTATATACATAAATACTTTTTAAAAAGCCCTGTATGTTTGTGACTCATGAAAAATGAAATCAATGGCTCTCGCCTGTTTGATGGATAATGTGGGTATAAACATTTGTGAGAGTCTGAAAGCTTAGGTAATTAGGACCACTCAAATAATCAAATATCAGAATATATGAAATTGTATTCCTTCCCAGAAGGGTCCATTTTACACATGTCAATAATGCCGTTGCAAAGGCTACATGCCTATCATATCTTCTAAAGATATCAAGTCTGTAAAGTTGGGGATAATTTGTTTTGTGTGTGGCACTCCCTAACACGATTTCTCTTGCTGCCATGCCCTGGCCCGGCTGTAGATCTCAGGGTGGACCAGGCCCATCCTGTGAGTCACAGTGCAGGATCTACCTTGCCTTCGGATTATGCCTCTTGGCTCCAGCATGTTCAGCATCACTACAGATAAATTTTGCTCTCACGATGTACAAATCAACTAATCTATTCTGTTGTCTTTCCTCATTGTTTTTCAATCGTTTCTTCAAAGAACTCATGTCAGAGAATGCGTCCTGCAGAAGTAATGGATGTGGCTGAGAGCACAGGGAGTCCCCTGTGATAATCTTTACATTGAGTCATGCATTTACTGTGACTGTGATAATCTTTACATTGAGTCATGCAGGCACATATACAAAATCAACAAAAAGTTGATCTCCCTTAATTTATTAGTTTAGATTAGTTGGGATTTTACCCAGGTTTTAATTTGACTGTTGGGATAATATCCATTACGTATATACAAGCATTTATTTGTTTTATGTTGTTTGGGTTTGAATTTTTCTTTTAGATTTTTTTTGCCGTTGTTCTTTTTGTTGTGACCTCATCTGCTTGTTTTTGAATTGATCCATCTCTTCTTGCTTTCAGCTTTATGCTCCCCCTCCCCCAGACTTGCTCTGCTTTTGTTTTTCTTCTGACATCATAGTGGCAGCATGGCAAAGCAGCACAGAGATCTTCTTGCTTCAATTCAATTTGGCTTGCCTGTATTGCTCTGTTTCTTCCTGAAATTGTATTGCCATTTCCAGAAATGACATAGCAATATTTCACTTGAGTTTACTTGCCATTTTAAGTGGACCTTCATGGATTTGCATTAATGATATGAAACAATGCCTAATATCACTATAGAGCAGAGAAAGGTATAATGAAATTAGTTTAGCTCATTGTCTGCTGTGCACTGAATTGGCAGAGAAAGTCAAATCACAAATTGCTATAATATCTATAAAAATCCTGCAGGATCAGTCCTACCCTACCCTCAAAAAGCTATGCATACTGATATGCAAACAACATGTATAGGGCTAATCTGCTTTTCTCTGAGGAAAAATTAAAGCTGGTGAACAGAATAAGAATACTAGATGCAAGGATTTCAAAACTGCTGTGCAGCTCTTCCAAAATACAGCCTGTTCTGTTTTGTTTCTGCAAACAACAAGTGAACTTTTGAATATCTCTTACTGAACTGTTTTGCAATGCTCTAAAAATTTCAAAAATTGGTATATTGAAGTAAGATACAAACCGAAAGAAAACCCCATAATCTTTCTGTGATTCACATTTCTGAGCAGACAGCAGCATTGCACAACATCCTGAGATTTGAAATGCGAAGGGATCCTGCCTCCAGATGAAACTTCATGGGGATTTCAGGCAAAATATAATTATTTCATATAATTATATTATATACGAGCAGAATATAATTATGCAAAGTTGGAATTTTGTCAGGACACTGTGGTGAGCACCTATGCTTTGTGAAAAGCTTATGGGGATTTTTAATTACAATAAGTGGTCAGAATCTTAGTTTGATGTCTCAGCCAAGAGATGAATTGATACTGAACTACTAGACTCTCAGTACATGCCTGGGTAGTACGAAAATAACAGAACCATTAGGCAGCTTGACTCACCTTGTAGTGATGGCAGAATGGGCTGTATCTGAAATCTGGAACAATGATTAAAAAATACTGTTGCTATTCTACAGAAGAACAGTGATTATGAGGCATGTAACTGTATTCAGGATTCTTTCATTCTGAGGGAAAGATACGCATCTGCTAAACATGCAGATATGTTATCTGTTCACTTTAGAAACACTTAAACAACTGAGCATCTATCCTTAAAAATTACCACAGAGTGGAATAACTTTTAAGAAGTTATCGCGCTATGGAATGAGTCTTATAAAATGAACTCATTATGAGTTGTAGAGCCTTCAATCAGCAGAGTGGATATTACACTGGATAGCTGAATACCCAAAAGTTTCTTAACTGGTTCAGTCCTATCTGTCTAATCTATCTATCTTCTCATGTCACACCCAGCTCTACTGTATCTGAATGTCTTCCAAGTCTCTCTGGGGCAATAATATTTTTTTCATTATTTTTGATAATGTAATATAAACTGGAGGCTACGGTATCATTATTTTATTGCTACCCCTGAGATGTTTTTGTCAGATGTTAATTCATAATGTTGCAAAGTTCTTTCAAAAGAACAGAAATTAAAGTTGATACTTTGGGAAATATTTTCATTTAGTGCTCATCTTTAGCTTTTTAACTTCTCTATGTGGGTTGTACCAGGCATTTCCAACACTTCAACAGGCTACCGATGTTCCTAATTTTAGAATTTTTTTGCAGGGTTGTTTTTTTTTTTTTTTTAAACTTGAGGATGTTTATATTTCGATAAAGAACCTGGGCTGTGCAGAGAGAATACAATTCCAATTTCCAGCTGGCACAGATCTTTATGTAAGGGCCCATACGATAATATTCCCGTGAGTTTGCATTAGGTTTGCGAAGCGATGACAACTGTGTGCCTCACAGATGAAAGCACACACAGTCCTGTCTGAGTATTATGGATTGAGAGTGCCTTCTGTGTTCTTCAAAATGCTGGAAGGAGAAATAACAAGGCAAGTAGAACTAACTAAACTGCTCTCCTGCTTTTTTTCTGCAGCTAACATACAGAGTCGCATGTAACAGGTAATAAAATGTGCTTGTCCATAGGCTATCCATGTGAAGCAACCTGATTGCCAGAAACTTAGACACATGCAAAATATGATCCGTAGACAAAAAGTCAACTTAACTTTAGCAGAGCTGCTACTGGCTTCACTGTAATGAAGTGCTAATCGTAGGGGTGTGCTGTTTTGCAAGGCATTAAACCAGTTTCCTGAGCGGATAAACTCCCAGGTCAAAGGCCGGGGAGTTTACTCTGTCAGGAGACCAGAATCACTGCTGAGAAAAGCAGCACACCTGTCCTGTTATTGTGATTATGAGACAAATGTGAATACAGCCAGTAAAACAAAGTGACTTGAAAGTCTGGAAAATTTATTGACATAATTGGAAAGAGCAGTGTATTGTATGCACAGCAAGCACGGAGCTGGGCTCTGCTGGCCCCTCGGGACTGCACTGAGCTCTGGAAACTGAAGCAGGCAGATGGGAGGTGGGTGCAGGCAGTGTGGGGCCACTGCTGCTCTACATGGTTTTGGGAAAATCACCCAAAATCTCTAAGGGCATATTGTCCTAGAGACAAAATGTGAGTGTTGGTTAGTAAACATAGAGGTGTTTTCAAGTGCAAACAACAAATGTATGGCTCTTCAGTATAATGTGATGGAACGTTCAAAGAAAACAAAAGTGGTATCCGTTCCACGTGTTTCAGCAAATAAGAATTTAAAGAACATACATCAACAAAAGAGCCATGTAATTTCATAAAAAGGAAGAAAAAAAAAAGCCTTTGTCAATAAGGTAAAATAGCACTGCTCCATTCCATTCCTTGGAAAGAAAGGAAAAGTGAGACTTATTGTGATTTTTATCACCAGAACGCCACATTTATCAACAAGTAATTGGACTGTTAGTAAGTACTGGTAGGGAATATCCATCCCAGCATGAAATGCTGGGACTTGACACAGGGAGAGGTACGTATGTATGTATGTATTTTTTCCGCATCATGGAATCCAAATTCCCAAGGCTCATTTCTATGGCAGATAAGCTCATGGAATTAGAAAGCCAGGTCATTTTTTGATTGAGCAAGAATTACATCCATGCAAAGAAAAAAGTAGCTACTTCCTCAAACAACAAAAACAAGCAAACAAACAAACAAACAAACAACAACAACAAAAAGAGATGATATTTCAATACAGTTATACTAATATTTGAAATAGTCCTGACATATGGAGAAGCAAGCTTGTGGAGCTTCCTGTCACAGGAATAAGTGAGATAAAGAATTTAATTATTTTACAAAGGCTGGGGCAGTTCTAGTCATAAGGAAGATATGTATATGCATAATTTTGTACACAGATGTTTGTTCCAGCAGCACATATCATTAAAGCATGTAGGGGTGCATTTGGAGGAATAGGGAATGTGAATTGGCTGAGAGTCTGCATAAGAGTAGCTCTCCCGTGTTTCGCCCTAGCGTTTGATACAAGAAGATCCCTCTCAAACCTGAGCAGCCTTCTCACAGCATGCAAGCAGAAAGGTCCCACAGCCAGCTATCAAAGAGTTTGGAAAAGGAGAAAAGAGCCCCTCCTGCTCTTTTCAGTCACCTGAAGTCACCTACTTCCAATATGTAATTTTCCTTGCCTCCTATGCTAGATAATCTGATATCAACAGTATTAGCTAAATGGTACCTCAGAAGTTAGGTCTAAGGTTGAATCACACCTAAATGTCTCTGCGATTTAGGTAAATGACAACTGTTAGCCTGTTAGCACTCACCCTCTGTGTCTTCAAGGTGGTGAGATGATGGTTTGCTCATATATAAGATACTTATGTGTATACACACGTAATGTGGAGATTATAAAAGACTGAGCCAGACCCTTCTGTATGCTCACTGACAGAACAAGAGTCAATGGACACAAAACAACAGCAAAAAAAAGGAATTATAATTCTAAAAGGAATTTAACACTAAGAGAGTTATTTGGTTGGTTTATTTTATTGTGTGATCAGGTCCTGGAATAGAAAATGTGTGAAGTATCAGAACCTTGGAGATATTCAAAACCAGGTTGGATGCAGCAGAGGGGTTGGACTACCTGATCTCCAGAGCTGCCCTTCCTTCTCAGCTGTTCTGCAAGTCTGTTAAAAGAATAATCAGCCTGACAACCAGTGTGATGATTGCTGTTTGAGTAATCCACCTGTATCTTTATTGGTGGAGAAAATAAAATGTGTGACTTTCATACCTCCTTGATGGAGCTTACAGTATTAATGGACTTGTAATTAGATTTTTAAAAATTTGAATGCTACCGATTTTCAGTGGCGCAGAACTAATTTATGTACAATGATTCTTCACTCACTGCAGCCATACTATGTGGTTGCTGTAGAAGGCTTTATTTATAGATCTCCAGAGACAATGCAGATACGCTGTGCAGTTACACCTGATTTCATGCAGTCCTAGAAAATCGCAGTGGAAAGGACTTTAATCCCAAAGCAAATTAGGCTAATCTGTTAGATAAAGCTCTTAAGGATCTCCAGGATGAAGAATCCAAGACTTCCCCAGGCAATCTGCTATCTTACTTGGAGGAAGCTTTCCCTTACAGCAGAAGTGAATCCTCCTCCCTGTAATTCTTATTGTATCTATTCTGGCCATGAAAAAATAGGGTCATTTCAGCAGCCTTTTATGCACTTGAAAGTTTGATGTCTCTATTCTTGACTGAACAAACCCGTGTTTTCTAGGTCTGTGATCACTCTCACTGACCATACCTGGACTCTTTCCAGTTAGTCCACATCTTTCTTTAATTTATACAAATGATGTAAGAGAGAAGTCTAGCTCTGTAGGTAAAGTTCCTGCACGCACAGTGTTTTTGCGAGTTGGGGAGAACAAATCAGAAACAACCCTGGCTTTTGGAAGAAAATGAAGCTTTGAAAATATTGCATAATATGCCATAGAGGAAAAAGAATCCCCTAGAATATCCTAAAGGTCTCTAATCCTTGTTCTCAGTGAGCAAGTACTTCTAGTGGTTTATGATGCTACTACTCTTCTGCCAGAGGTTTTTGCCAGAAGAGCAATTTTGGATCTATGCACAGATATTAAGGCCAGATCATAATGCTCCTCTAATTTAACCTGTTGTATAAAACTCCTGTGTCAAGCCCAAGAGTTGCTGGTTGAGCTTGGCATATCTTTTAGGAAGCCAGCCAATCTTGACTTAAAGACTGCCAATGATAAGGAAAATACTAGATCCTTAGATAAATTGTTCCAATCGTTAATTACCCAACCTAATTGCTTGTTTGAATTTGTCCAGCTGAATCTTCCAGTCATTGGATACTACTGTGCTTTTGTTTACTAAACAAATGATCCCTCTATTAGAAATATTCAGCTGCTCACTGTAAGGCTTTTTCAGATACTTGCTCACTCCTGTAGCCCTCTTATGCAGCCTTTCTAATACGCCAATATTTTACTGAGTGTATTTAATGTTTATTTATTTACATTATGAGAAACACTGGGGTTCAGTAATCATCTCCTGGTGCGCAGCCAAAGCTGCTGAAGATATTTCACAGTTATTGAGATCAGATCTTTATGCTTGTGACCCATTGCACATGGATTTCTTCGATCTCATGTAGAATGTCTTGCACAAAGCTCTTCTCTCATCCAAAGACACAGTAGGTGAGGAGATTGAGCAAGCAATTTAACAGTTCATCTCCACTTCTGAAGAGTGCATAAAGCAACTACATACATGGACTTAAGAAGATTTGGGTTTTGAATTAGTTAGTTGCTTCTTAATATTGTATTTTCTTTTTTTTTAAAGGCTTGAAAATCATTCACAAAATCTTTAAAAGATGATGTAGCCATCTGTTTCCAGCTTGCTGCAAGGAGGTCCTGCTTAAAATCTGCAGTTTATCTTCTGGTAGCACTACGAAGTCCCACCTTCTTCATAGGATTAGTTTGTATCTGGTTTCCCTGGAAACTCTGAGCATAAACAGAAGGTGTAGGCCTTTTGTCTACTGAGCACTTCTTAACATTTGGCAGGTTAGACAAGTAGCTACTGCACATGTGCAGATTGACTCAAATATGCATGTATAGGGAGTGGGATTTCTCCTGGATGTGTTAACAGCACAGTCACTGAAAGTGTGGTATTTCCCAGACACATCCTGTCCCGACATCTGTGCTGCAGACAGTCTGCTTATGCACAGTTAGTTTGCCATATCTAGAATGTATCCAACATACTGCATTGTATGGGCCGCTAAGTCAGTCACTTCGATCCTGCGCTTTATCCTGAACACTCCAGGATTTGACATTGTATGTACAGGCCCACCTCCTCCTTGCCCAATGGACTCACTGAGAGTCACTCTGGGAGGCCTTATGTACTGATCAAAAGTACGTTATTATAAATTTCATTTTGTGGAAAATAAAAAATAAAATAAAATAAAAAAGAATTAAGTTTATCTTGCCTATGATTTTAATTCAGACTAGTTAATTTAGTTAATTTAGAATGTATTTTATCCCAGCAATATTCTTTTCATTAATATTTCAGAGTTTTAAGATAGCATCTTAGTGAAAACATGTAGTATTAGCACTGAAAGTTTCTCCTCTACTTTTTTTTTCCCTTGCTCATTCTTTTCATTGTAAAATCAGTGGAAATCTATTAATGTTGGCTAATTGACAAAACATTCTACAAGCCCTGAGTTGTTCAATTCCACAGGTTCTGTACCATTGCACCCAAAACAGAATACAGACATTTAAATTGCCTATAAATGCTTTCTCAGACATTTTTTATTGCTCTTTTACTGTTTGTAGGTGTTAAAAGTCGAAGTGAGAAAAGTTCTAGATAAGATCAACTAGTCCTTTTTTGTTATTATTATTCTTTAAGGCTATGTTAGGTAGTACTTCCTTCTAGCAAAGAGAAAAGAATGGGACCATCATCATTCCAAATCCTATCACATAAAACAAGGAAAGGAAAGAATCCAAGTAATGTTAAGAGAAGGCCATATGTTGATAAGCATCTTCATTATCTGTGCCATACATAGTTTGCCTCTAAAATTACTTTGATCTAACACACAGTCTTTGATCTAAAGAAATTAACCATCTTTCCTTCTCTAGGTGAGATAAAACTAAGACCATATAGCCAGCTGTAGTGGCAGGTTACTTTATTTGCTTGTTTCACTTTCCATTTTGCTCCCAGAAGGTGTGTGTGTGTGCTCTTTTGCTCTTGATCTGTTTCTGGAGCAGCCAAATATCTCTTTTTCAAAGAAGCAGCCAGTTCACTCAAGGGTCTGCTCCAGCAACAGTATGCAAATGATGCTTAATTTTGGTCCCCTGACTCCAATAGTGTAGCACTCTCAAGTGTCTTCCTACACTTATGTCCTGCAGCATGGTACCTGGCATCAAGATTATTGTGGTAAATAACTACAGCAGAGTTTTGTCATTATTTCAGGCACTTAGAGAAAAACAAACAAACAAACAAACAAACAAACAAACAAACCTCATAAAATTAGCATTTGTATTTCAAGACCAGAGGGGAATTATACACTCACTACCTTATGGTTACAGCACTCAGCAGTGTGAGTACAAGCCAGCACAACTGAACAGGAAGACAGGACTCAGCATACAGACATAGATAGCTGTCGGAACCAGCAGAAGCCAATAGTAATTGCATCAAAACAAACAAACAAAAAAGATCCACCCATCTACATATTTGCACATTACTAGATTTATAAATAAATATGTTTGTATGACACCTGGGTTGGGTTTTCCAATTTAAAAGTTCTTCCTGCCTCAACAGCTATGATGTTTGGAGCAGGACTATGCCATCACAACATTGCACAGGATTAACACTTCTGTTGAGCTCATGACTCACAGTGTGCATTTCCTTGTTTCATTTACACCAAGACTATACAGCTTTTAAGATGACAGCTACTGTTTGTTTAGCTCATAGAGTAAATGCTTTCACTTTTTACATTTTTTAGTTTGTCCCTGCCTTCTGACTCACAATGACTGACATCCTTCTGCAGTCTCTTCTGGCTGATGTCAAAAAGCGCAAAACAACAAATATATTTGACTACATGATAAAATCATGGGTTGGTCTCAGAATGTGTAACTCTATCTATTTAATTAGATAGCAATCAATCTGATTGCTGTGTTCAATACCTTTTCTCATCAGATAGCATTTGTAGGAGCCAGTGGGTTACCCAGGTGGTTGTCATTCACTAGTTCAAAGTGGATTGTAGATCATAACGATGTATGTATAGCTGACAGTTTTAAACCAGACATCAGACATAAAAGATCTTTTCAAGAGAAATATCTGATTACTCTCTGAGAATAGGTGAAAGACCATTAGCAATCATATTGTCAATTTTTCTGATTCCAAGCTGCCCAGGCATTCTGTCTTGTGCACTGATTTCATCAGAAGATGATTGGACATTCATAATCAGATGTCCTTAAGACATTCAGAGTTCCGGGTAAGTTACCGACTCAAAACCTAAAATTTCTACTGTGCTTCTCAACAGAAAAGCTTGCATGTGAAAATCAGTCCTGAAATCCCTTTCTGTGAAAGGAGGAGTGTGATGTTCTTTATTATATTTTTATATGAACCAGAAAGGAAAATTAAACAGGCATAAACAGGCTCTTAAATAGAGCAGGTAATGAACTGAAGATAAAGTAGTCATTCTTCCAAGATCTACTGCTTAGCTGAACACTGTATAGACACAAAGCTTTGCTACCTTAGTTAACTGCGTTGTCCAGAATAGCTTACCAACCCATGAATGTTTTCAGTTCTCTGCTTGAGGTTCAGAAAACATGCTCAAATAACATTCCCACTGAAGTTCATAGCAGTTTTGTCAAAAAAAAATAAAAAAATAAAAAATCTTGGATGCTTTTTAATGGATTTTAAGTAGGTGTTTTGCAGATTAAATCTATACGTATTCCAAAAATTCATTAAAAAACATCTGTTTTGAATGCAAATAATGAAATGTTAATACTAAAGGGTCCTGATAGAACCTCATCTGGACTACCTTCACAGTTTTTATTATAACACTGCACAAAAGATAAAGTGAAACTAGCCATGGTGCAGAAGTATTGTCAGTCCTCTTCTGATCTTCCTAGTGGCTTATAGAATGATGTTACTAAAGCAGCTTTTCTTTGCTTTACCCAGTAAAGAAGATGAGAAAAAATATCTATAAATAGATCAAAAGTGTAATACCTGACTTCTTAAGGGACTGTTTAAGCTAAAGGTAGAAAACAATCAGAATAAACCAGCCACAAATAAATTGAGAATGAATGTTAGAATATGGTTTCTGATCAAAAGAGCAAAAACATTCTAATTCGTCTGTCCAGTGAGAGTGGTAGGACACAGCCAGGGCACCCATTCACCCAGGCAAAACACACAAGCAACAGTGCTGGGCTAATAAACTTATTCCACGCTATTTACCCTATGCATTCTTAAAACAGTATGTCTGAGATTAGACTTTAGTTCATTGTATTGGAAATCTCAACACTTTCACTGGCTTATACAATGCATCGTCAATACAAATAGTATGCAAAACTTTTTACCTAAGAACTATGTTGACAATAGTCCAGAAAGAGGCAGAAGACTGTCTTCCAACTTGACTGAAATGAGCCGTGGTTGCATTCATGTAGATGTGGAATTAGTCTGTAAGACTAGTGGTGCTGTCTTGATCACAAATTAAGAGAATGTCATACTGAATTACACCCATAAACCCAAAAGACATTGAGATATACAGCCAATGACATATCTCCAAAATCTCTCACAAACCTCAACAAAATCTCTGGGTTTGCAGTATCCAAGTAGCTATATCCCAAACTGTAACAACAGGATATTATGCCAATTTTTAGAAAACTTTTATTTTTGCCAAGCATGATTGCTTTAATATATATGAAGACTTAATTGTAGCTTGCTTAGTTTCCTTTGATTACTTTCACTTTCCAACCTGTTCAAGATATATTTATCATCTTTCAGGCCTGAAAAACTACTAAAAAGAGTCTGTCTCTAGTATAATCACTACACAAAGTATATTTTTATGTTTAATATAAGGAAATTATGTGTTGAAAGGTAAAGCAAGGTATAATTAATTGCAAACCTGACTAATGATATGTAAAATACAACAAAGCATCCTGTAGCCCATTGGCTAGCTTGCTTGCTTTCGGCAAACTACTACTAAGCAAATTACCTTCTTTTCTAGCTGGTGATTTTTTTAAGGTTTATAGTGGGAGACACTGATTGAAGCTTTGATTTATTAATAAAATGATAGATACATGTCATTAGCTTAAGCAGTTAAAATATGATCTTCCTACCATATTTTACTTTATGGCTTCCAAATGTGGTACTCCTATACGTTTTCAAATACAACCATTATTATGGTACCATGTTTACTGTCATGTATTTGGAACTATGGTAAAGGGCCAATGTAATAAATCCTATCCCTTTTAAGGAATAACCTTGGATGTTGATTTCATAGATGCAGTTTCCACCAGTTTTATTCATCCACCAAAAGTGATACAAAATTTAATTGGTTTGTCTGTAATTTTTACAGATTTGTGGATGTTTATGGCCAAAGTCAGGGCAAGAAATATCCCATTTTTTTTATACAATAAATAAATACCACTGACATCCTCCGGTGAAGAGAATTGCTGGAGAGTGTTACATAAATCAGCCATAACAGGTGAAGTTATATGAAGCTGAAATACAGCTTATCCAGCCTAGTATAGACTGAAATCTTCAAAGAAATCAGGGGAGTTAGCCAATACAATGTCTGCTCTTCTTATTTTTAAAGCCTTCACTGTTGAGTTGATTTTGTAGAATAACTAAATCTACATGAGAAAATGACATCAAGAAAATTGGTACTGGCAAAGATCAGTCTGTGAGGACCTTGCACAGGTTTTCATTTGTTCTTAAAATTCTTTTCTGATTCCTGTCTGTGTTGTGGTTAATTACTAAGTGAGTCATTAGGATGAAGCTGCCTTTTTTTTTTTTTTTTTTTTTTGTCCTAGTATCAAGTGTTCTGAAGATGGCTTTGCTGTCCCCTCT
This sequence comes from Alectoris magna, assembly GCA_030625065.1. Classification (NCBI taxonomy): domain Eukaryota; kingdom Metazoa; phylum Chordata; class Aves; order Galliformes; family Phasianidae; genus Alectoris; species Alectoris magna. Next base: position 15,061,325 of record CM060561.1, read on the forward strand.
AACTCACTGGGTTTTTCTTGCATATTGATTGTTTATCTTATGAGGATTCAATGACATCATGCTTCCTTGCCCTCAAGGGCTGGGCCTAAACTGAGCACAGCAGAATTACAGGGTTTGAAGAAGCCCTCTGTTCAAAGTATCCTCACATCTGTGAGTCAACTTTCCTTCACTGATGCTGTATTTTCATAGCATTGTTCATCTCTAATGATGAGAAGCCAGTTGCACAATTTAGATAGATGCCGTCTTGTTTCCCTGCTTACTAATCTCAAGAAGCTGTTGTGCTTTATTTTTCAAGTAACAAGAAGTGCAAGGTGGAGCTTTGAGAAGATGAGAACATGTTCAGACCCATTTTCTTATGGAATTTTTTTCAAACAGCTCTGAAATCATATATGGCCATCATCCACCATTAATAGTTAGCTTAGTTGTTATAACAATTCAGTTCTTCATCAGGTGAGTAGCATTTTGGTTATATGCTTGTATACAGACAGAAAGAGATGGAAAGCAGTAGAAGAAAAAGGAATGAGAAAGGAGATATTTTTGATGAAAAATTATAGTTTAAAAATGAAGAAAGTTCATAATCTCATAATCTGTAAATTTGATATTCAATGTTTTCACTCAGAAAATACTCTAATCTCCCTGATTATAGGACTATTTCTCTATACATTCCTTATTCATTACAATCATTACGCATTACCTCATTTTTCTACCTATTCAATCAGAATCACTAAGGTTTGTATTACTGATCAGCTACCAAATACTACCTTGTACATGTAGTTGTAGAAGATTTTTCTGAGGTTAATGGCATCATGCTGTAAGAACTGTTTTTTTTCTTTCTCTAATTTGCAAAAGTGCCATTGAATAGAAAGATTTAGTTGCAGTCAGATTTCACTCTAAATATTCTTTATTCATTTGAAAAGTATTATAATAACTGATTTATTTCAGACCTTCTGAAGATGTTCCTTTCACCTCTGAAAAATGTCAAATCTTGTTGCCTCTGAAAAGTAATCACTTTTGCCTTTTGCATAGCTCTAAACCTGGAGTCATAGATAGACATTGATTTTAGTTGACTGTCATACTTTACCCTGGAAACAGGGGTGTTTCAGGAGTTAATTCATAAACAAATTAACAGTCTCAGTCTGTCCTACCAGCAGCAATATCCATCAGAGACGTAGGGTGTCGGCCTTCATCTTGTTTGATTCTAATCAATGTGCCATGCCTAAAATACTTCAGTCCAAATATTTGATTCTTACAGTGGTGAAACTACAAATTGAAGATTAATTCCATCTTCCAGTGTGGATAAAAGTGTCAATACAGGTCCTTAAATTCCCATTTGTGTGATATATCAGTGGCAGGGCAGAGAGAAGATTCAGAGCAAATACAAGATTCGCAGGGAGACTGGGTAGTGCTGAAGTGCCCAAGGCAGCGTCCGGGAGGGGAGCTGTAAACTACCTGGTACGCAGTGGTGGTAAAGGGGAAGAAGGAACAGCTGCAGCTTCCTAATAGAGGGTATGAGGGGAACTGATCTCATCCCAAAGCAACTCATACTGACTACTGTAAGCTACCTTAACTTTATCCTTTCCCTAAATAAGGGACAGGTGATGTACACTGTCTGCTACGCCTTTTCTCTATTCTTTTTTCTACTCTTTTTTTTTTTTTTTTAATTATTATTTCTATTTTTTTTAAGCTAACTGAAAAATGGATGTCTCTTTTCATACAAGATTTCAGAGCACCAACATCTGTTTTCTTTCTAAATCAGCACAAATATGAAATAATGCTGACATTTTGCACATACAGGAATTTCTGTAAAAGAAATTGCTTTTCTGGAGAATAGAAAGAGATTTAAAATTAAAAAAATAAAGGAAGAAAATATTCATATAACCAGGTGACCAGGCCAAGGAACTAGCTGCCCAACTAGGTGACAGGCCATAACAAGAGCCTGCTTACTGTCCAAAGATTACACAAACCTGCTACATTTCACTAACTGTTTCAATCCCAATAAATATTTTCTGACAGAAAACTGAGCCTCTGGAAAATTTTTGCACATGTATGCAAATGTGAGTTGGTACATATGTCTGCAAATAGGTGTTGACTGCTGACATCCACTCTCACTGGAGCCAGCTCTGCCGTGCTCCCATGGGCTGGTTGAACACGTTGGTTCAGTTCACTGGACAAGCATTGCTGGTGGTGAGGATATAGAATAAATAAGTGGACATCAAATAAATGAGTGGAATTGGATAAATATTTTGAAGGTTAATGTTGTCATAAGCTCCATGTGCAGAGTCACTTTCTTGCCCATCCTCCTCCCGCTGAAACCACGTCTTTTCCACAAATAGAGATAAAAAAATTCACTTTGAAAAATGAAGCACTTCAGCATCCCCTCACTTCAGCTGCTGCCAGGTGACAATTTGTAGCTGCATCTAAACATTTCTATCCTGAAACTTCTGGGAGCTTTGTGAGTTCTTCAGATTTAGAAATAAGCTAATAAAGCAACTGAAAACTACATAAGGAGTTGCAACATACTTCCCCAGTAAACTAAGCACAAAGTGAAAAACTTCACTTGTCAGAACAAGATTTTTTTGTTGTTACGATGGTTACTGCAGACATTAGAATGACTTACTTGTTACTATACAGAAGCAGTGCTAGCTACCTGCTTATGGTGAGGACTGAATTTATTCTCATGCCTCCAAAGTCTGAGCGATGTCTTTCTTTTACTTCCATATGAGTTTTTATAACTTTTTATAAATGGCTGCCTCCAACTCTTCTTGTGCTGAGGGACCGAATTATTTACATGAAAGGTACCACACTGGGATTACAAATGCATACCTATTACCCACTGTGCACAAGCTAGAGAGCATGACTATTAAGTATTAAAGTCAGATCTTTAAGGAGAAGAATGTGTCACAGAAGCAATATATTCTTTTATTTCTCACTAAACAAAAGAGGAAAGGTAGTGGTAATTAAAATCAGACCAGGACGCCTACTAAAGAATAACACCCATAGGTGTTGACCTCATCAAAAATATCTCTAAGTAAGTCCTCTCACTGTCAATGTGATAATATTGCAGTGGCAGGAACCGTATGTGTGACATTATTATAAAATTCACCTTTTAAGAGTGCTAAAAAAATTAGAAAATAAAAATGTGACCATTATCTGCAGTGTATTTACATACATTTGGGATGTCTCGCACTTAGCACTCCCAGGAAATTTTCCAGAGAAAAAGTAATATTTTTTTATGTGGATATTTATTAGAAGATATTTCTTCTATATTAGATAACCCACAAAAATAGTATACAGAAAGTTCTGATCGTTGACTGAAGGTTTGTAGTCATACTGTTATCATATCAGGGCGTGTGGAAAGCCACAAAAGCATTTGAAATTACAGATGCTGGTAGACACAGTGCTATAAAAGATGAAAATATCAATCTGAAATTATAAGACTTCTTTACAGACTCACAGCATGCTGAGGTCATGTTAGCTGTCTCATGGATGAATGAATGTCATACTAACCAATGTATGTCACTTATCCTACATTTTGTGCACTATTCGTTTGATTTAGGCTCTATTACGATCATCTAACTTTTTAAGCAGCTCCAGACCCAAGTTCATTTCCTGCAAACTATCTTGCAGGGGAAGTTTTTCTTTCTGCTGTCAAACATGTACCTGCCTTTGAAACTTCTAAATAGACACATTCAACAACCTGCTTTTTCAAGCCTGTGATGCACCCTGCATCAGTACTTGCTCTTCAGCAGCCATGTATTGACAGTTGCTATCCTATTTATTGTGGAGAGCAGTGACTTTTACGTTACCATTTCATTTTCTGAACATCATTTTTAGAACAGACACAGAAAGACAGAAGGGTTTAAAAGTAGCCTTTCATTGTATGCATTCCCCACAACATTTGTAACGCCATTTTACGGGAAATGTAGCACAGACATAGTATAGGATGATACTATGAAAACAGGAATTGTTCAGATCGTCCAGGGGTCCTATCATAGTCATTTGATTGACTACCCCGTATGCAAAGCATATGACTCAGTGAGAGACTGCCTTCCTAAATTCCTTTCCCATTAAGAATGGGGTGTGACAAGGGAAACATGTTAGCCATATGAATTTGCGATGGCTGTAATTTTTTTGGGTGGCAAAGCAAATGATTAAGTTATGTTGGTCATCCAGTCAATGCATCATCATGGCCTTTGTACCACATCACACAGTCACTTTTGTATAGTTCCAAGTTCAGCAAGAAACCATTACTATTTTAGAAACAAACATTTTAAATCCTTAGATGGCACAGGTTTTCCTCCAAATAAATAAATAAATAAATAAATAAATAAATAAATAAATAAATAAATAAATATGTTTCACGATATATAAAAAGGGGAAAATATGATTTTGAACTTCATTGACTTTTTAGACAATACATTTAAATAAGATACAGTATTAATGACATTTTAAGATTAGCCACATCTGCCACATCCCTTCCTTTGTTCCCTTGCTAGTTTGCCAAACCGGTGATAACCGATGACTTTGTTAATGATGAGAATGCGAGAAAGAAGAAATCAAAGCTTTCTAATGCCTGGGTTTAGTTTATATAGACTACAAATTAAATCGTGAAAGGATCATCCAGAGAAAAAGTAAAATGGATAGTTAATAATGCTGTTATCCATCCTATTACAAATTAGATGCTGCTGTTGGAAATAGTACTTGGATATAGACAGCTCTCTTCTTCAGACATAATGAAGCTTTTCACAGCAAGGGTCAAGATCTCTTACACGATAAGAGCAGGGCTAACTGTCAAGTAGATCCGGGACCATAGAGCATGTACTCACAAGCCAAGAGAATCACGTTCTTCATTCCAAAAGTTTAATGCACTTATTTGTAGACATTTAGCCCAAGAAATGCAAATATTTGGGGGGGAAGAGAGGACAAATTAGCGTTGAAAGTATCTGACCAGCAGTGTGCTCCTGGAGGAGATTCAAGGATAGGAAGTAAGTAGTGAATTCATACTTTGAAAAGGGGCAGGTTTTGAACTTTTAAAATACCCATGCTGATCTGTTAAAATGTCTCAGTGATGATCTACTTGAAATAAATGTCCTTGTTTTATAGTGGCTGCAATCCTTGTCATGTCTTTGACAGATTTTTTTCCCTGTCTTCTACTCAGTTTTTTACACACAGTGTTCATTGTGGGAATTCACTGTGTGAAGTAGCTGCAAAGTAGGAACCACAGTTGAAAATAAATAAATAATCATACTTAATACTTTCTTGCTTTTTAAAACTTTTCAACTTAAAGATGCAAAGAATGTGCCTTTTAGTTTCCTATTTTGCACTAGTTGGTCAAGAGGACCGATTCTCTCATTTTCTGATGGTCAGAGGTTAAATGTACACAGTTTGCCCGGAAGTTGTGCATACGGGAAGGCTAGTGATCCTGAGAAGCACTGGACTATAAAATGCAAATTAAACAGCTTCTGCACAGTGAAACAGAAGGAGATGATGTTAGTTTCTTAGGGACATGGTTTAGTGAGCATAGTGGTAATGGGTTGATGGTTGGACTAGTTGATCTTATAGGTTTTTTTCAATCTTAATGATTTTATGATTCTATGATTCTTGGAAAGAGAGATGGTCAGGAGCCATTACCTACCCTCAGGAGTCTTCCTGAAGTACAGCAAACACCAGGGCTTCGATGGTGGTCTTGGTCTAGGCATGTGTCATGAATCATCTGTTTGCTTTAAAATCTTCTAGACATTTAAGCAAACAAACAAAAACTCTTATCTTCTAAAGACGGGTATTATATAATCTCTTGTAGCTGTAGTTTGACCATAAGAAGTGGCTCTGTTAAAATGAGAGTTCTCGTCATTAACAAATCCAGTGATCATATATTGAATGTTTGAAATGTTTTTTGGTACCAAAGAGTAATTTTCACTGTTTCTTTCTTTTTCTAGTTTTGCAGAATGACAGTAGAGAGAGAAACTGGATTCTGTTCCATCTTGAGCATCTTCAGCAGAACTCCTGTTAAAATCCAGTTAGTGATATATCTGTAAGATTATAGAAGCCAAATTTGCACAACTGTCATTGAGAATTTCTATTATGCTAATGGTAAGTGCAGTACCACATGAAACTCCTGCAAAATATTCTTCTTCAAGTCTGACATGACAGAGATCACCTGAGCAGGCCTCTTGTAAGCTTTGCTATACAGATGTATGCTGCCCCTCAGGAAGAGACAATTTGGAGGATTTTTTTAATGACATTTCTGAAGAACTTTCATGCTCGATAAAAAGACTGTGAGAAATACATATATGCATTTCATCAAGAACTTAGCTAGGTCAACTAGATGTCTCTCACAATTTCTCATCAAAAATGAAATTAATTCAGTAGTAGTCAATAGCCCAGTATTCCAGACACTGACGAGGCGTATAAGATGTAAATTCAAATATATTCTCTGCTGAACTCGACACTGCATGAATAAAATTCATGAACAAAAGCCATTCACAGGGTTTTTACACGTGTCAGTTGAGTGCTTGAGCTGCCAGATTTTTTATAGTAGGTGTTTGGCAGTTTCTCATGTTGCACAAAGCAAAACAATTTAAAAAATTCATCAGACCTGAAGAGAACATGTGACCTATTGACTGGCCTGCTCACCAGGCACAAGGGAGGCTGAGGCTTCAATTCCCACTGCAGTTCACTATCACAATTTGCAATATTTTGAACAGGAAAAGACTTAGGAAAAAAATTCCTTACATTGGAAACCAGCACAGGGTTAAGACGTAGGGAACAACAGAGGAGCAGCTGAGCAGATGTCCCTTGCACAAGGAATCCAACAGAAACTACAAAGCAGAGACCTCTGGGAACAGTTTTTAAACAGAAGTTGCCCACCAGCCTCCAAGGGTCGTTCTGCTCCGTGGCAACAGCGGTCTGTGCTTGGACAGATTTTTATTACCAGGTGTAGCCACATTAGCTCGTATGTTCCCTGCTGGCTTGCAGCTATTTTTTTTTTTTTCCCCTGTAGCTCTTATTCCAGCTACACTCTTATGTTGACCTGTAATAAAACTTGGTAGGAGATGCTACCTCCACAGTGATAGAGCTGTTTCTCTACCATCTCTGCTCAGGACTTAGTTTAAACCTTTCAGTGTGGCCTAATTGATTACTATAAAACACAGGAACATGACACCCATAAGACCAGCCAGACCTTATTTCACAAATGTGGATTACATATTCACAGGATAATAGAGCAGTTTAATTAACCTTTTTGAAAATACTGCAAATTAGTTGTCCGCCCATTTTTCTTCCACAGGCAACTAAACTGCAAGTCTGCTATTTTGTGATTACATTTGTAAATATCCCTAATGGGCAACAGTCACTTTCAGCATTCAGGAGTACGGGCATAGAGAGCTTATCTATCCTCCAACAGTTAGTCCATCATCCATATTCTGCTCTCCTTGTCACCTGGATGTTTGCTTTGTTGACACTTGGACTTGGAAAATTTCAGTGCCCACATACCCAAAGAAAGCCAATGAATATTTCCTGAGGATGTTATCATTATTTGCCATCTAAATGTCTAACAACAGGGATAAAATAAATAATAATTTAATGTTTCTTAATGAAACCTTAAATTGTGAATGGAAATGGAATCTGACTCCTCCTTCTTCAGATATGCCTATCTTCGTTATCTGATTACTCCTCACAGTAATTCTGTATTTTATTTCTTTTCGTTTTAGTAAAATTCCCTTCCGTCATATTTCCAACACACAAAAAAAATACGATATATATAAATTATATTACATTACATCATGTTATATATAGACACACATATATATACATGTATTACAAATTTTAAAATGTATCCACGTCAGGGGAGTGCCCAGCAGCTGCCCTGAGATTTCACAATAGCCTCAATTGCTATAAGAGTGTCTTCAGTAATTACAAACTACGTAGCCTTTTAATATTGTTAGATATATTCTCAATATTTTGTGTATAAACCTGTTTTATAGTAAAGTGACTGCAAAGCATGGAGACAAAGGTTTTCATTGAGAAATATTTACTCCTTTGAAATATTTTCCCATAACACATTTCAAACTGGGAGTTCTGGCAAAAAAAATAAAAAATAAAAAATAAAAGACATGTTCCTGCAAATTATTCCTTTTTCACCAGTCTGTATTGCCACTGGAAATATAAGTTGCCTGTAGTTTCCCCTTTGGTTTTAACTCTCTCCAACATCTTATTGCATTGATTGAAGTGGGACAAGCCATTATCCCTGTTATGGCCCTGACTCTGGATATTATGTCTGAAAGTTTCCTTAAAGAGTTTATAATTCTAGTGACACTCTCTGGCAGTTTACAGCTCTTGCAACAACTTTCCAGTAGTCAAGCAAAAAATGTAATATATTAACAGAGAGAACAGCTTCATCACATGCCAGATTTGGCTCTAGATGAGTGATAATACCAATTTCTGTACCCCTCTGCCAAACTCTTGCTTTCCCTACACCCTTTCCTGGCAGTCATAATTGCCTTTTCATGCCATTGGAAAAATCTCCCTTTCTTTTCAGTTTTTGTAAGAAATTGAAGTATGTTACATCAGTTTTAGCAAACAGATTTTTCCTGTAAAGCAATAAAGAAAAGTACATTTGGCAATCAATTAAGACAGTTAGAAGAAACGTATCAATTTTAGCCCTTTCATCTGGCTCTTGAGAAAAGAGATATGTCCAGATGACAGGCACACTTAAGTTATCCTTTCCTCCTGATATAGAAACATAAGGTTTGTAATATGTACTGGAAAAAAAAAAAAAAAAAAAAAAAAAAAAAAAAAAAAAAAAAGTCTAGCTACAGTCCCAGGCTAATGTGTGCAGTGAATCAGGCCTATCCTTCCAGAAGCTTTAATTTGTATGTCAGTTTTCTGGAAACCTTCCTAAGTCAGCTAAGAAAAAGTTCCAGATTCTGCTTGTGTGAATGCACATACAGTAAATGCCTCTTGGATCATAAAATCACTCCCGTTAGCCAAATACACTCCTGACAGAAGCCTCACCCCTGATTCTCATCTCACACCACTGTTACACCAATACAACTGAGGAATCAGAAACAAGAACAAGAAATTAGAAATTCCTTGTCTTTTGACAGTAAGTAGCTTTTTAAAAATGAATTCCACAAGTCTCGATGGAAATTATCCTGATGGACAAGTTATTTATTGGCCAAACTGCATTATTTTATGGCCCTGATCCAGAGGAGAACTTAAGCATGTGCTTACTTTTTAGCATGAGACTATTTTCATTGATTTCAGTACAGCTTCGCATATTTAAAGCTAAGCTGTGTTTAAGTGCTTTGCTGGATTGTGGCCTGTTTCTTCTGTCAATAACAGGAACTCAATGGAGATTATAGCTGCTGTAGAGATACAATATGTTTAAACAAATGAAAAAAATCAGACAACATTGGACTGTTGAGTTCTATCAACGTTGTATATGTTTTAGAGCACAGAACACTGACTCTTCTTCATAGAAATTGTAAGCACAATTTTCTTGTCTCCTGATATTTATTTATTTCTTTGTCATGTGTATCCTGGCTGCTCACTTAATTCATACACACATCCAAACTGAATATGTAGGACCACTGCCATTGTGGAAAAGCTGCTTCATGGCTGATCTTGATACTGATGAATGCTGAAAGGTTCAAAATGAGAATCATGGCTTTTATTTTGCTATCTTTGTACAATAAAGAGTAGCCCTTCTAGCTCTTCATTTACCTCCACCACGTGGGAGTAAACCAAGTCTCCAATATGCTTTTCAAATAAAAGAATACTTCTTAAGGAGATTTGTCTCCTGGGACAGAGATTTAACAGGCAGGCTCATAAGTTGTTTTCTCTTTTGTGACTGAGTACTCTAGGCACTCATGCTGACATTTGCAGCATGAGACTTGCAGCCTGCAGCTCTGCCATTCGATGACTGTGTTTCCATGGACATCCTGTTAACTCCTTTGAAAAAGGGCCTGAAGATGGACTGGTGAGTAGTGGCAGATTACCATTATTATATGCTTTATTATAATGTGCTTTAAGATTGTTAGAAAAGGCGACACCAATTCTCTTCGACTTTCTACTTCATCTACCATGCATTACCTCTTGGGAACATTATGAATTGAAGCTCTACAGTTGTATAAATGTCCATAAGATTGTATAAATTACAAAGTACTATTACCCGCCATAACTAAGTTGCTGAAAAGACACATTCCTTTAATGATCATAGTCATGAAACCTGAGATCACTGAATTCATATACCAAGAAATACTTTATGGGTAAGCTAAGAAAATGCAAGTATCATTTCTGGTGGCTAAGAGTAAATTCTAAAGTAACCAGACACAGGATATATGAGCCCATGCAAAGCGCTTCTGCGGCACTGCTTTTCTGTTTCCTCTACTCTACTGCCAGACTATCTGTGCACAGCAATATATTTTATCAGGAAAACATTCCCTATAGTCACTGAATGCTGTCATGCTTCAAAATACAGCATGTGCTGAAATTATCAGCAATAGAGAGACAGCTACAGATATCTCACATGTCTAATGAAAAAATCTTTGTCAGATATCTGAGGCATATAAGACTGGGTATATTTGAAAAATTAGGCCTCTGAATAGGCTGCTTAAACTTCTGGCAGTTGAACATCATGGGGCCAAACTTTTGTCACTGTCATAAAATCAAGTGATGAGTTTTTGGGTCTTAGTATCCACTTGATGGGACTCCATGGGTATACCTGTACTGTTATTTCTATCCAAGTGCTGCATTTCTTTGTATACTGCTGTTTCATGCAGGCCTTGTTCTGCTGCATTAATATAAGCATAATTGTATTGAGTAAACATAGCAAGGCTTTGATACTGGGAGACTGCAGGGGTGGCTGTCATGAGAAGACACCAGGAGCTGCCATCATGATGGATACAGCTCCAAAACGGACTCCATTCTGGCCAGAGATGAGCCCATTGGTGAGGGAGAGGAGTGACACTGAGACCAGGAAGAAGGAGGGATGAGGAGATGTTTCTAGTTCCGTTCTTGGTTCTCATCATCCTAATCCATTTTTCATTGACAATAAATTAAACAAATCTTCCCCAGACTGAGTCTGTTTTGCCCATGACAGTAGCTGATGAGTAATCTCCCTGTCCCTGTCTCTGCATGTGAGTTCTTCCATCATATTTTCTCCTCCTATGCTGCTGAGGAAGGAGAGTAAGAGCAGCTGGGTGGGGGCTGGGCAGTCCACCATCACAATAATCCATCACTTGTTCACTGCTCAATAACTCTTCTGAGTGTGTGGAGCAGGCACTGAAGTACTGTTACATCTCCACACACTGTTGTTATGTTATTGTTAACAGTTTTGACAAGAACTCATTTGGGTTATTAGTGTGTTCCCATTTGTAAGATGAAAACATTACTAAATAAGTATTTGGTGTAAAGAAAACTTAGTAGCAAATACCTAGGTTTACTTGGAAGTAAAATTAAATGGAAGCCCAGTTCTTTTAAGAAACCATACTCCATCAGGCGTCCATGCCACCTGGTAAACATTGGTCTCTGAAAACTAACCGTACAAGATCTGGTTGTAAACAAGGACAAAACAGAGACTCAGCTTTACTTTTTATAGACTTTTCAAGTTGGCATGATCCTGCTCCACAAATCAAGCTGACGGTTTGATGAAAAATGTATTTTTGATGTCTATAAATCTTATCTCACAAAGCTGTTGATATAGATATAATTTAGGGATGGAACAAGAGACCTGGTAATGGAAATATCTTTCTGACCTTCAGTTTTCAAATATCATATATTTTTCATAATTCCCCAGGGATATGAAAAACTTTGTGTCTTGATATGACATAAAACGGATAGAATTAATTTAAGAACACATACATTCTGTATCATTTGTATGAAGGCTGAAGCAAGGTGTCTGTATATGGTATAACCATCTTTAGGGCAAAGCAATTACCATAACTAACTGTAATCAGGTATCATCATAATTTGAAAACTTAGGTAAAATCTAAACAATAAACATCTTTTATCACTACATTCTTATCACAAATTTTTAATAAGAGCAGTGACAGTGCAGCTTGCCTATCTTTGCACTGAAACATAAAAGAATCATTAAATACAGATCAGGAGTTACTGCATTTGAGCAACAATATTTTCCTTATTCCAAGTATATTCTAATAATGAGGTATCAAGTAAGGGCAAATGAGCTTTGACATGAGCAGCTATAAGAACAGCAATAAACAACATGTGAAATAGAAATGCTCATGGTATGTATAAAAAAGTAGAGGAAAAGTATCAATCTGCAAAAAGAGAATGAGAACTTAAACTATACATGCACAAGTTTCTGAATTTAAAACACATTTGCTCAGTTCTTAAGAAAAGAAACTTTTAGGCAAGCAACACTGAATTCTGAACAGAACAAACACAGATTTGGATGACATTCCATTCTGTCCTAAATCTAGGAGCCATGGTTTTCAAATGTATACAAATGTGGTAAAATAATTCTTAACCATCTGTCCAAAACTGTTTTGTGCAGTCAGTGAATAAAGTCCAAGAGTAAAGAGGATTCATTCAAGACATTCAAGAATTCTCCTGTTGGGAGCATCTCCTATGTATACTTTACAAGCCAATATAAGTAGAAGGTACTAGAGGATTGATTTGTACTAATATTAATGATTAATAAATTCTAAAGTTATAATACGACTTTTAAATTCCTGCAGAGGAGAAAGAACCAGTAACTCCATATTCCACACCTATCCTCCTAGCTCAAGGTAGTTTAATTTTTAATTTCTTTCATTATTGTTTTGATTACTTGCTGACAATTAATGCAGAGCTCTGGTTAATGAATAGTTCTTTGCAATGACTGTTTAGTAAATTACTGCATCTATCACAGAAAATCCCTACAAATGTTATGCTAATCTCTGAAGATTTTGTAATATTGGCTTTGGGGATTTTTTTGCAAAGCTGAGCAGTGAGGTTTTCTGATAAAGAAATCGTAATTTTTAAAATGTTTTGTTTCCCTAAGTGCTTTGCCTACTGTTTTGTTATTTTCATAAATTGACTAAGAAACACTGGTAGAATTAGAAAGGTGTAGTCTCTGTGATTATTACTGTTGATCGGTTGACCATACCTTTCTACAGCTTGATGGAGAGAATTCTTTCCAAAATGGTCTGTGTACGCAGGTTAAGTACTGTTAAGGCAAAAGAGATACTTGCTTTTTGTTCATTCTTATCTTAGTGATAAAGGATATATTCTAAATGGCAGTCCTTTACATTAACTAATCTTTGATATGAATTATGTCATCTCCTCTTTAGAATGAAACCAGATATTTAATACAATACGATTAATTGGCTTTGTTGGTTTTTTTTTTTTAAATGTGTTCATGTGATTGGTTGAATAATTCTGAATTAGGACATCTTTTATTTTTGTATTTTTGTGTTCTGCAAATGACCAAATGTAACTTCAAAAAAAAAAAAAAAAAAAAAGAAAGAAAGAAAAAAAGATAATATTCATTTTCCACAACAGAGTCCTCTCTATATATTACAGCTATAATATGTAGTTATTTTGTCTGTGTATTTCATAAGCCTTACAAAAAAGAATAATTGCTGGGAATAAGTAGCAATCCTACACCCTTATGAGAATTCACAAGCCTCCATGGTATTAATTTCACAGAGATTTTTATGCCTGCTCTATAGAGGTTTGGGTCTGAGCTAGCTTTCTGGACTCATCTTATAGTCAATGACAAGAAGTGAGCATTTATGTTCAGCAGTAATACTCAAAACAGGCTAGAAAAACTGCGCCTAGAACTGCTACTTCCCTCTGTTACCAAGAGTCAGTAAGAATTTATAAACAAAAACTAGCTATTTACATCAAATATACGCCTCTGATTTTCATCAGATTAATTCCAACCCTACTGTCTCTTTAATGTTGCAATTAAAGTAAAATCACAATTAAAGGAACTTACAATAGTGTACATTAAAATTCAAATGCTTGATATTTTATTATTCTTTGAACTTCTGTGGTACAACTTTAGTTTGCTGACCCAATTAATTTGTATCCATTGCTGGAAGAGAGTTTGAATATATTGTTTGTAGGGTATCAAAGATTTCTCATTCAAAATTTTGCTGCTAGGTGTATGTTGTACTGTCAGGATATGCTTTCTTGCTTTCTATTTCCTTCACTGTGAAAGGAGAAAAGATAGGAACTAAATCTATAGAGCATGTCCTCTGAATGGATAGTCACAGGTCAGATGTGTACTTCAAGCAGAGTCTTTTGTTTGTTTTGTGATAACCTTATGACAGGAAAACAATTCCTCATGTACACGCAATTCAATTGTAGTAATGCTGTGTTTGAACAATTCCTTTCAACCTAGTTGATACAGGAGTAGTTTACAGCTACACAGCCTATGTAAACATGGGATGGCAAATGATTAAATGTAATTTAAGCACACTTAAAGGTCTAAAGTGCATTTCATTCTATCATGCTCACATACAGGAGAAAGAGAAATGAAATTTTTTAAAATGAACAAAATCAAAACAAACAAAAACAAACAGCAACAACAAACAGGAAAAAAAATAATAAAACAAAAGCAGAACAGAATGCTTAGGATACCTTTCAGATCACCTTCCTTTTTTTTTTTTTTTTTTTAGGAACTCATTTAAGACTACATAACTCTCCTAGCTGTACCCAGAAGGGCTAGGGAGGTGAGAAAGGAAGTGATTCTGGATTCTGGAAAAAAATGCTCATCACATTGAAAGAAAACAAAGTAAAAAAGTGAGTCTCATGATGATAAAGCACTATACTGAATAATGCATGGCTTCTGTTTTAGGCACCAATGTGGCAGCACCTGAAGTGCACTGTGACTGAATATGTAGGGAAGTGTCAGTCTGTACTACAATTTCAAGAGTCAGCAAGATGGTTGGCTTAAGCACATTTAAGGAGTCTACACTGTGTATTCACTATGGTTATTGCCTTGGTATAGCTTGGTCCTGCAGTAACTAAATGCACTGTTTCATAAGGTGCCAGGCCAAGAATGGGTACTGTGGGCTAGAGCAAGTTCATCTCTTGAGTAAAAATTTGGACATGAGTTTACAGCATCCAGTTTCCTTAAAATTGCTCTCCCAGACATACTTTAGTTTCTAGAACTCTGTGGGTACAATCCTCACCTTCTTTAAAGCCCTAATACTAAATGTAAGTTAGTATTTAAAAAATACCCAGATCAAAGTCCTAATTGGGGTCTTTCTGCAGACTTTGAATTTTTGAATATCTTAGCAAAGCTGGCCCTGAACAGCACTAACAAAAAGAAGTGGTAGTAATGGTTTTCCAGGGGTACAAGAGAAGTCTCTTTCCTAACTTTACACAAGTGGGGAAGAGTGGCTGGAAAGCTGCCTGATGGAAAGGGACCTTGGTGTACTGATGGATAGCCAGCTGAATATGAGCCAGCAGTGTGCCCAGGAGGCCAAGAAGGCCAATGGCATCCTGGCTTGTATCAGGAATGGAGTGGTGAGCAGGACTAGGGAAGTAATCCTGACCCTGTACTCGGCATTGGTGAGGCCTCACCTCAAGCACTGTGCTCAATTTTGGGCACCTCTGTACAGAAAGGACACTGAGGTGCTGGAGTAGATCAGGTGCTCAGGGACATGATTTAGTGGATGGTTGTTGGGCTAGTATGGTTAGGTCGTGGTCGGACTTGATGATCTTTAAGGTCTTTTCCAACCCGAGTGATTCTATGATTCTATGATTCTAAGTTGCTAATAGTTACATTAGCAAAATTCAGAAATATACCTGCATATCAATTTCCTGTCATCAAAGAGCACTTGAACATGCTGAGGTTCAGAAAGTCATTAAAAAGGACTGTCTTAAAGTTTGTGGACTTGGTTTAAGATAGCAAAAGCTGACATTAATCATTTGACTTTTCAAGTTGCACCTACAAGGACATACTGCCCACAAGAGTACTACCAGCTCTCCTCGCAGTCAGCGGCTCCAAAACCCCATTCATTATTCCTTTATGATATGGATCTAAATGCTGCTGTTCTGCATGCATAAAAACAAGTCCATGAGGAGTTTCCAAATCTATCTTGCCATTTTTGTCGGTTCTGTGCACAAATATATTCAGGCTGCTAAAACGCCTTTTGCTCCCCTCTCTGGAGAGAGCGAATTGCTGCTTCCATTATTAGCTCCGAGAAAAATGTCAAAACTACAGCTAGTCCTGAATGCAGCATCATGTTCACTCACAGGATTGAGAAGCCTTGCTCATATTACACCCCCCTGAGCCCTTCATGTTGGCTGCCTATAAACTAGAGGATTTATTTTAAGCAGTCCCTGCTGGTTTTCAAAGCTCTTAATGCTAAGGGACCTGGTTTTTGCAAGACTTCCTTCTTGAGCCTCCTCCCAGTGCATATCCATGAGCTGACACCACATACTTCTGAGCTGCACCACTTAGACTCACTTGCAATGCTAGTATGAGCTTTACCTCCTGCTGTGATAGCTCAGAGACATACAGTTCACTCCTCCAGACTCCCTGTCTTGTTCCATGCGATCAATAGTTGACTCCATTTGCAGTTGTCCTGTTAAAGAATCTCACTGTGAAATAAGATCCCATCGAAGGAATCTCAGGCTGAGTACTTTGGACCCTGAGACACTTAATTGAACGCTTAATTTTGGAAGTTTAGCAGATGATCATATTTAATAGACTATAACAGCACTCTTCCTTTAATTTCGTGTGATTACAAAAATATAAGCACTGAGAATATCACAGGGGCTCTTTCAATCTCACAGGACAACGTACCAGTGTCTATTTTCCTGTCAATGGGAATGAGGAGAAAAAGAACTGAAAAAACAAACCCCCCCCAAAGAAAGGAAAAAAAAAAAAAGCCCACCCTGAAACACTCTCCAAGAGCTGCTGAATAGGGAAGAATAGCTTTGGATGTTAATTCTGTAATAGTTTACAATACGTGATTTAATCAAAAAAGGCATACCTAACGTTCTGCAGACATTGCAGGCTGGCACACAGCATGCTTCTCACATGTTTACAACAACTGTATATTAAAAAACTTGATTAACACTTGCAGCTAAGCCACAGGATTGTTGAAGAGATGGGCATGCGTTTGGAATTATCCTGCAGCAAATAAAGAAATATGTGGCGCTTTACAAACCTGAATTTATTAGCATTGCAGCAAAAGAGTGGCAGTCCTTCCCTAGATTAGGAGTTAGCAATTTTTTACCAGGTGAGGCCCTGGAACAGATTTCGCCTGGTGAAGCTGTGGGTAGCCCATCCCAGGAGGCACTCAAGGCCAGGTTGGGTGGGGCTTTGGGCAGCCTGAGCTGGTGGGTGGCAGCCCTGCCCCCACCAGGGGGGTTGGAAATGAGCGATCATTTAGGTCCCTTCCAACCTAAACCATTCTATGATTATACGATTCCCCTTTGTGCTGATATGCTCAAGTCACAGCTCCAAGCTGTGAAAGCTTCAGCAAAGTGTCATTGATAGTCCAGCGCTTGGGGTTCCTTCCCACCACAGATCTCATCCCCACAGGTCAGGGTGCCTCACCAGGCCAGCCCGACAGACAGTCACTCGAGAGCAGCCTACATCTGACTGCGAGGCCTAGCCTGGCACACTCACAAAGCTCTCACACTATTGCTAACTTCTGCTGCCCCTCATCACTACATGTAACGCTCTCTTCACCTCTGTTTCAAAGTCCAAATTAAGTTTGCCATTGCATTTGGTGGGAAAAGAAAGGCTCCTAAGCCTTTTAACCCACAGCCTGTCTGGGCTGCATTGAAACTGCCTGTGTTGAAGCAGCCTGGCAGGGCTCCATCTTAGGATCCTGAAGCTTAAGATCACTTCATTTTTCCTCTCTTTGTGGATCAAGAGTAATTGTTTTTGAATGTTTTTAGTAGGAAACTTTCCATAATATATTTAAAATTTATATACCTCCATATATTTCTCTTCTCTGTTTCCTTATACTGTAATACTCCTGAGGAAGCTTTCCATTCCAAATTTCCTTTGGCTCTTCTTCTTTGTCATTTTTTCCCTTTTTCCCCATTTCTTTAGCTTCTCCCCACACCCCCACAAGTTGGTGGAAGATGTTTTAAAAGGGTGTTTTGTTTTGTATGGTTTTTTTTTTTTTTTTTTTAAGCAAGAAAAAAAACACCCCTTCTTACTTTCTCTGTACTTGACTAAGCTGAGCAACAAAAAGTCTGCTCAGCGCACAAGAAAAGGAGCACTGAGATAAGTTTTGGAGAACTCGCTTTGGAAGGCCTCAGAGCAAAGAATAAGTCAAGATGTGCCAGCCTTGGATTACCCAAAGCTACATCTACCCACAGACTACACAGACAAAAAGGCCTTCTTGTGCTTGTGGGTCACTGTATTAACCCACAAGGTCCAGTCAGTAAACACGTGTCCCTTTCAAAAGTTGCCCTTTTCTCAAAGCTGTGGTTTCTCTATCTGTGGTTTTGAGCAAACTAAGCAGAGCTCCCTGCCAGTATTTCAGGCTACCCATCACACTGAGCCATCTTGTCAGAATTCAGCCATCTCAGGGTAGCTGGCGGGTACTGCACTGAATTTCACAGGAGGAGGTACTTTTTTTCTTTTTAACCAAACCATAGATCACATCCCTGCTAGTGAGTTGGGACAAAACTTTCCTAGTTACTGTGTTTCTTTTTGCAAAGGGGAAAGGATTTTAAATGGAACCCCCTGCCAGGTCTCCTACTTACAGCTCTGTCCATAAGCCAGGAGCAGTACAATATCTGCTGCTAATCCAGGAGCAATATGCTGCAGTCATTAAGGTGGTTACTTGCTACCGCACTGATGAATGCACAAAAAAGAACAGAAAGGAAATTTGGCAGAGCAGATGGTGGGTAATGATAGTGACAGTGAACAAAAATACTGTCAAGTATTTTGTCTGTTGGGGAGCCTGTTCCCCAACGTAAATATAAAGTAAACATGACATAGGTATTAGGTAATTTTACAATCTACTGTTTTTGGCAGCTAGTTTGGCACTGGTCATTGTGTCTATTTTGGGGATCAGCTGTATGGTCCCAGATTGCCATTTTTCCTCTGCCTTTCTTTTCTCTTAAATTTCCTACAGTATATTATCACTTCATTTTAGTTTCACTTATTTCCTCTGACGGCACAACAGTCCAGGCACTGACTGCACAGTCACTTCCTCCCTAAAACTCAATCTGTCTAAATGTTGAAGAAAGATTTCAAATGCAATGCTGCATTAAAACACTTACATATTCAGCAATCCACCTTCTCAAACATTGTATTTTTCATGGGTGTTGAGTACACTAAAGATGTCTTTTGTGTTCCAACATGGAAGATTTTTCCCTCCTATCAGGTACTCTGCTTGACATACAAGAAAATGCTGTCACACTTGAAAGTGCATCTTGGCATTCAAAAAGAGCTGAAAGGGGATCTTTTTGTGCATTTCTAAGAATTTCCTTTTTTTTTTTTTTTCTCTCCCTAATTTCAGCCTGTTTTGCTACACATGCTTTCCTGACAGATATCAGGGTAGTTTTTGAATTAGATTAAGTCACATGGGTAAATGAAATTAACTTGGCATCAAAGGTTATCTGCTTTCCTTGTTTTTCACATATTTCCCCCTCCTTTCCAGTGCAAACTTTCTAAAGCTTTTTAAAAGATAAAAGGGCAAATCTTAGGAACAAGCTTTGCTAAAGGTTTATGCACCTATTGTTCAGGGAATGTCTGTTTGCAACAAGTTTTTTTTTCAAGCTATTTTACACATCCATAATTGCAGTCTATTAGGGATCAAATTAACTAGGTCAATTAATGAATCCCAGAACTGAGTTATAATGCATTCATATATGGGGCTAGTAGCTGGGATTAATGAAGTAATTCTGTACTAAAAGCATCAGCAATTATTATTATATTTGGAGGCTGTGGGCTGAGAGGAGATTTTAGACAAGCCAAGTGGGTCTGCTTCTAGCTTGATGATTTAAAGCAGAGGTGTCTGCACATAAAACTTAATGATTCTTTTACAAAAAGTAACAGGATGTGTCAACTTTCCCCTGAGTTTGCACAGATATATACATTTATATGTCTATGCATGCGCAATTGTTCTATTTAATGGGAAATCCAAGCCTTTTAAAGCATCTTAACTGCCTGTTGTGATTCTTGTTCATCGTGTAGGTGATTTAAAGGGAATTTGGATAGAGAATAGGGTAGTCTCATTGATTCTCAACCCATGGGCAAGCTTCATACATCAATGCCTGAATTATGTTCAGATGATTTAGTTTTCTCCTGGACTTAGACTGTAAAGCAAAAGTGTAGCAGTGGATGCCTTATGCAGCAGAAATGATCCATGGCCTCTCGGGGTACATTAGGCCATCTAAGTTCATGGGGCTGGCTTTTGACACCTTTCTGAGCTATTTAACAGCAGCCTGGGCTGGGCAGAATAACTGTTTCCTCTGCATTTCCTCTTATGTATGGTGTGACTACGAGAGCTGATTTGAGGGCAGCAGGAGATTAGCAAGCACTTTCTTGTGAATCTTCTACAATCACCAAACCCACCCAGGTTTGCACAGAAAAAATGCCATCATCTGTCCTTATCTTCCTATGATGTTTTTTTTTTTTTTGAGGAAAGGATTTAAAGTAGATAGTTTGGTAAACCAGAAAGCCTTTTCTTGGAAATGGGTTGGAAATGGGCATTTCATCATTACACAGCAAGCTTCTCTAATGCACACTTTTTTTTTTTTTTAATAGCATGTTACTTGTTTTTAAGTATCTCCACAGAATCATTTTCCACAATGTTTATTAATTGGAAATCATTCTCTTAAGAAGTAATAATTGAAGAAAAATATAATAATAGCTATTTCTTAAAGCCATCATTCCTTTAAACTAGAATTCTACTGATGTATGGTAAAATGAAATATGCTGCCTCAGATTTGGAGTTTATCCAGATGCCAAGAATACATATTAAGTTTTATTTGGGTTGTTTAAACCTTTACTTCAGTGTTTCGTGACTGAATGTTTAACTATGCATTTTTCATAGGGTTTTGTTTTTTGTTCTCCCCCCCCTCCCCCCCCGCCCCGAAATTCCCTAAGCTCCTTAGATAGGAGATGGAAGAAATGAATAAATATCACAAAACAGATTGCCTCTAAAACACCACTGGATTACTGATTCACACGTACCGTAATTGTTCTTTTAAAATAGCACATAAAACTAGTAATCCTTTAGAGCACTCTTTCCTCATTCTGCAGCTGATGAAAGATGCATGCTCACCAGTTGTGACCCTACAGAATTCCTAAGAATGCATCTGAATTTTAGACCACGGACAGACATCCTGACTTTAGTGTATTCATTTTCACATCCATAGAGCTTTTGTGCAGCCAAGATTATTTTGCAAAGATGGGTAAATATTACTGGTTAAGTCACGGATTAATCCTTATTGTTCCTCAGTGATTACAGTTTGTCTTATTAAGCAAAAAGATTTGAGAAGATCCGTAAGCAGTGTTTTTTCAAAGTCAAAAAATCACATCTGACAACAACAGATGTTATAGCTGTGTTTCCAGCTATATAAAAAAGTTTTTTTTGTTTTTTTTTTTAATCATTACCCAACTGACAAATCATTCAATTTACTTGGTTGTCTCATTTCAGTGATAGTCTCTTACTGTCCTTGTAAAAGACAGGCAACTTAAAAGAGGAGGGAAAGAAATAGAACAGGAAACATAAAGACCATACAGCAGAAAGGAAAGAGACAACAGTAAAGATAAGAAGAAAAACAATTCCTTCTTGGTTCCTTTGTTTTCCCTAGGAAGATAGCCTTCATTCTGATGGGCTAGCCTGTTATCAAAGTCACTGCACTCCACAAGTGATCGACCTGTGAAGGGACAGGTGATATCCGCAGGAGGGTGTTTCTGTACTTCTGTTTCCTTTTAGGAAAGGACTCTTTGCTCACGTATGATAATAATGTACGGACATACTTTTAACATGTTGTTAGCAACAATACCAAAATAAGGAGACAGACTTTTGGAAGATGCTCACAATGTGGGATTGACCTCTATGTCTGATAAGCATTTATGTATATTTCCCTAAGAATTATTTAGAAAAAATAAGGATCATAATGCTGCAAAAATAAATGCAGGTACAGCTCCAAAATGGAAAACACCCGATCATGTGCACTTCATATCACTGACTGTTGATCTTACTGCTATTTAGATAATGCTGTATATTTTGTTTGTAAGTATCCTATCCAAGGAGAATTCTTCATCCATAAAGAAACTGGGGTTATTCAACACAGAGGAAATTAAGAATTAACATTTGTACTTTGTGAAAGCTCTCTATTTTAGTTTTGGGTTTTTTTGTGTTCACGTTTTTTGTTGTTGTTGTTTGATTCAGTTTTGATTTTATTTTGGTTTGATTACAAATCTTTCCTTATTATTAAAACTTTTGAGGAAATACCATATATATATATTTTTTTTTTTTCTGATAATTGTACTTGCTATCGTCTACTATTTTAATGTGTTTGCAACACTGCAGGAAAGGATAGAAGATAAAAGACAGAAGACACTGAAAGGAGGCTGAGTAGATGAGTGAGGACAAAGAATACTGAAATTTTGGTATAATTCATTTAAACCATGAAATATAGGACATATAATTCCAGAGATAGGTGAAGTCTATTGACATGAATTTCAAGGAACATAAAGTTTGAATTTTTCCATTTTATAATAGTTTCCAGGCTATTTCCTTTTAAAGCTACAGGCTACAATTTTAACAAAATCATATGTGAAAGATTGAGTATAATGCAGCATTAAGCAAGAAAATCATACTAATATGATACTGTTTAACCAACATCAGTCACAAGTTTACTTTCTGTTAGAACCAATAAAGCTGAAGAGTTCCTGACCCTCCTACAAAATTCTAAGGTGCAAAGAAGGTGCAGAGAGACTCTGCAGGAGAGCGATGAGCAGATGTCATTAACTGCTTCCGGGAAAATTAAGACTGGAGGTGCATGTGGTGATGGAAAGTATCAAGCAGTATGGGGATGAGGTAGGCTGGATCAAGAGGAGAGAGGGAGAAAGATGACCGACATGTGAATGCATTTATGAAGTCATAAGAGGCGTTTTGGCTTTTTGTTTTTGCAAGAAATCATTTAGTTTTCTGGAAAATCTGGATAGAATCCAACATTCTCTTCCTGACAGTTTACATTTAGGGATTTCCAACCTGTAAAATTTCCACATAAATCCAGTGATTTTTAGACAAGAATGTGAAATTTATGTTTCAAGGTTTAGAAATCATTCATTATTATAAACCGCATAAAAAGTTCCTGAGGGAGATTCAAGCCACTCATCTAGTAAGATAAATAAAAGAATGTCACAGTGTTTGTATGGCAGCAGACACAACTGTGGTAAGTTTTCTGTAAAACCCTTCAGATGAGTAGATACATGAACAAGAAATGAGTAATTTTTGAATTAAGAGTAGGTGATACTAGGCTTTCTGGCTTATGAATTATAATATTATAACACTTAATATTAAATAATAATATTATAGCATTTGTGCTAAATCAGGAACACAGAAGTAGCTAGGATTATGGAGACCAGTCACTACTTTGATTGATTGGTACCACGTCATAGAATTTACTGTATTTTGTTTATAGATTCAACAACACTCAGGTTCTTGTTAAAAAATAAAACAAAATAAAACAGGTTTAATAGTTTTGTTTTCTCTACAACTCGAAACTATTTGTAAAGTTCCAGAGAAAATTATTCTTATCAAATTTATTCTCATTGTATTAACTCCATTGTATTAACACCACTAGGGTGAAGAATCTGTATCTCATGACATTTAACTCCAGGTTTCAGTATTATCCTTGCTGTCCTTGCCATCTGTGCTCTTTATGCCTCTGTGCTTTCTGCCTCACTATCTTGATCTTTTAGTACCTCTTCTTTGTAACTGTTTCAGTTTGAAATCATACATTCATTCTTGAACATGCACAACAAGAAGTTTGAAGTATTGCAAGATCCTGTACTTCCCAGGCTCTTCAAGAAATAAATCTCATACCATCATGGACTGTTGAAGAATTTCCTTATTCTCCATTCTCCCCACAACTCATATAATCCTGTGTCTAGCTACTCAGGTCCTTCTATGCCTTTATCAGTTGGTGAGCCCTCACCTGGTAGCAGAACTTTCTATTAGGAGCTGCTATACTTTTACATCAGAAGAACAGCCAGCTCTTTTGTATGATACCCTAGATGTTCTCTACTGATAAAAGTATACATTTGAGAGGTATAGCAAATTGCTCACTCGGTAAAAAACAGGTATCAGGTTATTTATTAGTCACTGCCTGCTTTTAAGACTAATCCTTGAAGAACTCTACCAGTAACTCAAATCCAGCTCCTCTTCCAGTACTAACAGTTTCAGATTCACTTCACAGATTCTTTATTCCTTTCTTTCATTTTAAGTGACAAGCTTCTCAGCTGGCACCATTTCCTGGAGTCTCAATACATGAAATCTGGTGCTCTTCCTTTGTCTAGAAAATCTGTCTAGGATGGGCTATATTTGATTAAATCACTATTGTTTTACATTCTATTAAACTGTCCTTATAGATCTTTTCCTTCAAAATTTGTCCTAAAGCAATGTACAGAGTTACAGGGTTACAGATGCCTGATTGTGTTCTCCTCTGTGGGTACAGCATTTGGTGTTGTACGTTCATACCAAATTGACTTGAAAGGTGCATTTCAAAATACTCCTTCTAGATCCTGCAAAGGAGACCACCTAAATCCCTCTGACTTGAGTACATTAAGCCCCGTGACTTCTCTTTCCATTACAGTAGTGATAATAAGGGTGTGGAACTGAAAGCTGCCATTAGCCATTCTGATTTTCCTCCTAATTCAAAACAATTGTCCTTTTTGAAACCTGAGGCAAAGTTTGTTTCAGTTTTTGGCCACACCTAGATTATCTTTAATCTTTGTTTTATCCTCACTGTGAAGCTGTCCTAGTTGTTTCCTCGTGCCTTGTGCTTCTAACTTATATGGCTCAAAAAGGAGGTAGCCTTCGGTTCAATATTGTGCTCAGTTTTAACTTAAATCTTTCACTTCTCAATTCATAGATTTTTTTTCCTGCTAAATCTCTCTCTTATATCTCTCATAATTATTTCCAATACAATGATGCCCATCTTCAGGAGGGTGTTGCTCTTGTAGGTCATCTAAGAGTTTTTTCAAATGCTTCTGTAGTTTGAGTTACAGTGTTCTGTAAGTAAGTTTTAATACTTTTAACTTTGAAATTCCAGACTTCTATGACCAAATCTCCCTCAGGATTCTCATCTTAACAGATTTTATTATACAGCTCCACTAGTTTATCAGCAATTTTATTTTTCAATCATAATGCATATTTGAAGATCTGTTTTTTTTTTTATCATTTTATCTTGAATGTAATCAATTCATATCTGTTTGATTCAAGTTCTTTTTCTATAACGAACTTTTCTATATCTTAACTCCTAACCTTTTCAATTATGTTCCGGTTTTACGTTGCTTTCTGATTACCATTCTTCCACAAAAAGATCCTGGCACAGAAAATGTTTTTCATTAGCTTATTTATTTATTTATATGGTCAAAGACTGAATGTCCTTGAATATCAGGTTGCCCAGAGATGAGGTAGGTGCTCCATCCCTGCAGACATACAAGGTCAGGCTGGACCAGGCTCTGAGAAACCAAACAATCAGATCTAGCTGTGGATGGCCCTGTTCATTTCAGGGGAGTTGGACTAGATGACCTTTAGAGGTCTCTTCCAACTCTAATAATTCTGTGGTTCTATGATTCTGTGATCTGTGTTCCATTTAAAATTGCTGTTCTTTGGCATCTTTATAGTGCTTGATTTCATCACTAATGGGTGTATCTCAAAATGCTCCCTCTTTCTGAGGAACACAAAATAATTTAGAAGTGTTTATTAATCTCATAACATACCAATGAAATAACTAATTGTAATAGTGGAAGGTGCAAGTGGATTGCATGTTGAGAAGGTTGAATGTAGAAACACCAAAATTCCATGGACAAGTCCACCCTTGTTCTATGTAGATTCCTTTACTGACTTTATCACCATAATATCTGAACAACCAACAGTGTGGTAAGCAATATGACTAACATCTGACATTTGCACTTCATTTTTCTTTCTTTTATCTTTCCACTTAGGGGTAAATCATTTTATTTTTCACGTTGAAAGTTTTTGTCTCCTTTCTAGTTATTGGAGTCAGTGGGCCATAAAAACTCATCTGCCTTCTGTGTAAAGATTTTAGAGACTATGATAGGCAAGATCCAGAGTCTAATGGGCTTTAATTTATTCTTAGAACATTGTCTTAAAAAAAAAAAATTAAAAAATCTTATTTTAATTCTAATCCTAACCCTAATTGCAGCCAGGAATCTCACCTGTTGTTCAAGGATGCTACTCTAATTTTGATTGGCAGGCAAAAAAATGGAGATTAATTCCTCGATGTGTTTCTTCTGCTGCACCCCTACAATCTTGCCAGCCTGTACAATAGAAGAAAATCTTCCGACCTGAAGCTATATCTTTCATAATAAGCACTGGCATCATGCCAAAGTATTTCAAGTCATGATTATGTGTTCATCCATTGCCAAATTTGCCCCTGTCTTTATATTTTACCTACTGCAGAAAGGAATCAGGCTCTCAGCCATTTCAGTCTGGTGAAGAGAAGGAGAGAGAGGAATAATGACACCGGTGTTCTTTGGTGTCATCTGTTGAATTGCATCCAATTCCAGAAGCATTTTAAGAAAACAACTTTCCACATTTATCAGGGGCCCAAGTAGCTAGATAATCTGATAGACATTTAGGACTTGGGAGTTTGACTAGATGACCTTCAAGGATCCCTTCCAACTCAAAATATTATATGATTCAAAAATTCTATGATGACCTATCACCATAATTTTTTTTCATCTACCATTTGAGGGCTTATGGCTAGCACAGCCCCATTGAAGGGAAGGAGCAGGCAGGCTTTTAAGTGGCAGCAGCCTCCATGGAACATGTCAGTAGAGCCAAACCTGGAGAACACATCTCTGCATTTGGCCTGGAATGCCCCCTGACTCTTCTCATTCGAGTCTTTGCTGCGACTTTTACCGCTTCCATTATCACCTTGACAAGTTCTAGCTTCAACACCTTACCTGGCGTCCACAAGTAGCCACTATGGGCTTTTGTGGGGAACTGTTGAGATTTCTGCTGACGTTTCCAGTAAAGAGAGCACCAAACTGAAAGCTGACAAATTTTTGGAGGCCTGATGAAGGCTTTTAGGCATCTCACCACTTCAACATAAACAATTACACTGACTCTCTGAGTCAGAGATCTGTTAGAGATACAACGAACAACTGTTGTATAAATAAGGGGATGTATTTATAATTGGGAATGTCAATTTGCCACTGCATGGGGCCATAAAATTATTGTTGCTTTGCTGTTTAATACGGTCCACCACCATTGTGAAAGTGTTGCAGCTGTCATAAGCAGAATCACCATTATTACTCTGTCGTTTTCTCAGTTCTGCCATGCACCTTTTATTGGATTCCTAATTTGTCAGGAGATTTTTTACCTCCCTGCTCCTCTCCTGATTCCTGGGTTTTTTAGTTTTGTGAAATAAATCAGCTACTTCTGTACTTTTTTTCTCCCTAATTCTAAGAGACATAATAATGTACCCAGACATCATTTGTTTGCTTGCTCTTGCTTTGCATGTTGCAGGAGCAAGAATGTTCCCTGATGAGACAGAAGAGTTGAAGAGCTCCAAGGGGGGCAAAGCAGGAGAGATAAACCTCTAAGCGCAGGAAGAAACATCTCAAATTAACCTTTCTGTAGCTAAAAAGTCAAAGGCTGAGCTGTGTTAATTTGAAAGGAAAGACAATTCTTGTGTACATTAAAAATCAACAACACAAAGCATGCTTCCAAGATGAAATTTCAAAAATCATCTGCCTGAGTTAGAGCCAAAAATCTAATATTTACAAAAACATTTTAAAATACTTTTTGTACTGTAGAATAAAAATATCATGTAGACTTCAGGAGTTGCATTGAAGTTTAGCCATTTTTGTACCTACAGTCCACATCTGCAAGTAATTATGGGTGCAAATGTGGATATGTCAACATCTACATATATTAATTTACCCGTTAATCTGATAGTTAAATGTCTCAGTGTTATCAAATAATATACTCTACAAACTCTGGCTGCAGTTATTTGTGAGTGAGTATAAGAAGGGAATCCATGTCAAGATTTAACCCTTATAATTCTAAATGTAATCTTCTTATTACACCTAAATGGAAATCACATTCATATTAAAGATAAATACACTTTTTGGGGAAAACATTAACACCTGCCTTCATCTGTATTTTATTGAGTAGTTAATTTCCAAGTATTTCCCATTACAGAAGAACAGTCACTGGTTCTCCTGATTTTTGAAAATTCTCGCCACTTGAAAAATTCTCTAGACATTGAGATGAAATTTAGATTTAAAAATAACTGTGAACCTCTCTACACAAAACCATATGCAATGAAAATGTCAGACCCACAGATCTGCAGCACACGCTAAGAGGAAACGGTTAATTTTTTTTTCCATAGTACTGTTACTGTGCTGAGCTGACAAATATTCCTGACCAGACTGACATCAAAATTGCTGCCTGCACTATGAATACAAGATGTCTGTGAACTGACTTCCTAATAAGATTATTTTGCTATGTTGAATGACAATCATTCTAATTATGAGCTGCTTGATTTCAGCAAGCTTTGTAGCATTTAGGGTGGAGTTTTTCATTTCAAATGTCTGACATGAACATGATTTTTTTTTTTTTTCCAAGAAAACTTCAGTCATCCTCAGGAATATGATTAAGAGAGTATATTGTTTTGCTGATTATACAAGTGCATAAACTACCAGTTACTCCGTTAAGGGCTGGCACCTTCAAAGTTTAACTCAAGAACCTGCTGGTTGAGAAAAGCTTGGCCTCAGTGCTAAAGAGGTGCTTAATGTTATCCTTGTGAGAATCTTATCAAACTAATTGTAAGCCTCTGAAAAGTCACCTTTGGCTTGTACCAAGATTGTCAGCAACAGGAAGCAAGCTCCTTTTAATAGTCCTCCACCACCACTAGAGAGCTCCTCTGAAATCCTACAATCTACAGCAAAGAGGACTCCTCTGATATGCCTCCCCCCAAGATCTACAGCTGTTTCCACTGATCATATGTCAAGGAAACAAACTTTTCCTTTTTGCTTCTCTCATTCCCATGGAGTTCAGTATTGTCTATACCTTGGAATTTCTGGCTTTTCTTTTATTTACACAGACATGCATAACCCCTCCAGGCACTACATTTGAAGATAACACATTAAAAGAGCATTAGTCTGAATTCTTGCCTTCACCAGCCCTTTGTGTAAGCATTATGATGTAGGTTTTAATTACCTGTACACATCAATATTTTCTTTTCCTGCACAGTGTCCTTGCCTCACTCATAACACAGGAGGGTCCGAGTTTGGGAATCAGGATGGCATAATGAATAGCATTGTATTGTAAACAAAAGTTCCACAGACCTCTTCCCCTATTCATTGCATAAGTTCAAGGTGTGTGATCAAAACAAAAACACTGTGGAATAAAAAAAATAGATGGCTACCCCAAGAAGACGGGTTCTACTACAGTCTTTGCCACTCTGGATAGATAAGAAGTGTACAACACCAAGATAACTGAGCAGATCGGGTACTGGGAGCAATTCTACAGCAGCACAAGATAGTTCATTCTCCTACATTAATCTGAGAGCCAGCGGAAGCCTCTGCAGCCAGGCAACTGTGCACCTGGATTAGCTTCAGTGGATGACTAAGTAGAATTTTTCTGTACTGCTTATTTGCATTCATCAGATTTTGCTACGAAGATCGGTCAGTTCTTTTACATTCCTCATTGCCTAAAACACAGCTTGGACTACTTGTTTTGCATCCGCATGAATTCAGGATACAGGAAGATTGGCAAACGGGGCTGATGGGAGCCATAGAACAAAGTTGTTGTAAGTTATACGTGTGCTAGGTGTTCAAAAAAGTAAATGTATTAATTTTTTTTCAGAAATACAGTAGGCTAAAATTCTTGGCAGATAATTTCTTTCTTACAGTGCTTGGAGGGAGCATATAAACAGGAGGGGGAATGACTGTTTACATGGGTTGATAGTGACAGGATAAGTGGGAACGGTTTTAAACTGAGACAGGGGAGATTTAGGTTAGATATTGGGTGGAAATTTTTCTCTCAGAGGGTGGTGACACACTGGAACAGGTTGCCCAAGGAGGCTGTGGGTGCCCCATCCCTGGAGGCATTCAAGGCCAGGCTGGATGTGGCTCTGGGCAGCCCGGTCTGGTGGTTGGCAACCCTGCACATAACAGGGGGGTTGAAGCTAGATGATCATTGTGGCCCTTTCAACCCAGGCCATTCTGTGATTCTTATATGGAAATGAATTATCTGC
Source organism: Alectoris magna (assembly GCA_030625065.1). Taxonomy (NCBI): domain Eukaryota; kingdom Metazoa; phylum Chordata; class Aves; order Galliformes; family Phasianidae; genus Alectoris; species Alectoris magna. The sequence goes on from CM060561.1 coordinate 15,091,739, forward strand.
ATGTTTTTCATTAGACATGCCTTTCAGTGTCATCTTTAGCCTTTCAGCCAGCCCAATGATAATAGTCTACTTCATGCCTATGAAATTAGGTAGCATAATTTAGAGGAGAATCATTTAACAGAATAAATAAAATAATTGTATGTAGTAAGAGATTGAAATATGTAAGAAATGAGTAACGGAGCCCTAGACTGAAGATTAAATGAAAAGTCAATTGTTACCCAGGTAGTGAGAAAGCTTGAGGAAAACATTCTCTGTTAGTTGTGTACAACTGCAACTGCAACAACTTTACACAACTATCTGCCATTCAAATGTTTCCTGAAATCTGAATGTTGATGGGTATTTTTGTTGTTTGTTTTCTAATACTGATATTTTTGAAATGCAGTCAACACTGTTTTCATGATGGATATGAGAAGGAGCTACGCTCTGCTCCCTGTTTTCCTAGCCAATATGGCTTTCATTCAAATTGTTTTTTCTTCTTTTCAGGTTTTCCCAGATTGTAGGCAGGGGATTTTTCCTGAACTGCTCATCAGTTCTCACTGCCCTGCATACTGAAATCATGAAATACTGCATATCACTCTCTAAAAAGGAAAAGTAAATATCAGAGTGTTCTAACTGAGGTCATAATTTCTCCATGTCTAGACATCATTGGTAATCTCTTTCTTTTTTAATACTGCTGTGCTTTCCATGTACTCAGCTGTGAGTAAAGCACTTTGCACTCAGTTGCATAAAATATGCTGAATTTCCAGACAACTTTCAATACAGCATCTCAGATTGTTTAGGCTGGTGTTTGTGATCTTTCCTGAAATCAGATTTTTCCTCTGGTGGAGTCTTGCTTAGTAAACCAATGGCAAATCTGGAACAAAAAATATGACTGATGTGGTTCCATAATGCCCAACTTGTTAAGCAAATGCTGTTGAATCAAGTCCCCAGTAAAGAAGCTAAACTTCTTGTTCCACTAGAAAAATATTTTACTAAGAATCGTTGTAGATCATTCTTTATGCAACAGAATATTGTCTCAAGTGATGGTTTTGAGCAGAATAAAGTGAACATTTAAGAAATGAACACATATGCTGAATCAGTGTTTGCTCTTATAGTTCCTGTTGCCGCACACTTTTTAAATATTCTCTTTTCTAACACTTTGTACATAAATAATCCTTTAAGAGAGTAACAATGAAATATAGACAATCCACATCAAATGAATGTGAACTTTTGATGTAATTATCAAAGGTCTGTTGGATTCTGTTTAGTTTTAATTAGTATTGGATTCTAACCAACAAATTCTAGTCTCACGTGGATTTTTAAAATCCAAACATTATGCCCCCTTGCACTAAGGATTTTTGGCTTAATTTGGCCCACTAGAAATGTACTTGTAGTTTCTACACTTATGTTCAAGTTCAGATTTTAAAAAACAAGCTGGGGAGTTATTTTAACAGAGAATAATGAGCTAATTGACTTATGAACAATTGAAACTCCTGTAAAGACTTCTGGATCTGGTTCTGACTTTCGGTTCTTTTATTCAATATTAGCTGTTGAACAAATACTTTAGGATTTTAAAAGAATATTCTATCATGAAATTCTCCCCATTATACAAAGAAAAAGAGATACAATACCATCATGACTTTCACTGCCTTGGAAACCTTGGATACTGGCTGTTGCAAATAGCTACTGATAGGATTGCTACATACCTATTGGCAGCAAGTTCCTGTGTGCTTTCACCAATTCCAGTCTTTTTTTTCTTGAGGACCACCAAATCCCATTTGAACAGGAAAACATTAAATTAATCAGACCAAGATTATCAGACCTACGAGACCCTTTCAGTTCTGCCGCAGGGCCTTCCTTTTGTACAGGATGAGGTCTCCCTGCTGCCCCTGCTGGATCTGTCTTGCCATTCACACACCCAAGGACGAATGGGTCCTTTTGCCTGTGGCCATGGGCTGGCAGCTTGCAATCCCCATTCGCACATGAGTGCATTTAAACTACTTCCCTGAATTTAAGACACCTGCCCAGATGAGTCAAGGCACTCCATAACACCCAACTTTTTGTTATTTGCCACAGTATCAATTTTGTGTCCCCCTGCAAACTATGTCTGTTGTTCAGGTTGTGTTCAAAAAGAGTTTGAAAGGGTTTAGGATGTAGGGCCTTGCAGTGTCTTGTTAGTAATGGCACAGCTAATTAATGCTTTTCCATTAATGCATACATTTTGAGAGCTATCAGTCAAGTAGCTTTTAAATCATGTAATGTGTGTTCTATTAATTACATATAATGTAGGATTTTAAAACACGATGTCATGTGGTAGTATTTCAAATGCCTTGGAGAAATTTAATTATACTGTAACAACATAGCTACCTTTATCAACCAGACCTATAATCTTGTAAAAGAAAAAAAATAAAACCCTCAAGAAGATAATTTGACAAGAACTACTTTCTGTGACGTTGTGTTGAATGATAGAGCTTTATTTTTAACATGTAATTCCTTTTTGATAGAGTGCTGAATTTGTCTGGCTTTTTTTCCCCCCCCCCCCCTCAGATTAGTATCAGGATAACCGATCTGTCGTTTCCTGGTCCATTTTCTTTAAATGCTACAATTACTTTGGCAAGTCAGCGATTCTTTGAAATAACCCTCCTCCAACATACACAAAGAAAATTAACTCCAGTGGCCCAGAGAGTTTTTTGGCTCATTCTTTTAAATTTCTCAGGTGAGAATTATAAGGGTTTCAAGGTTGGAAGTATTTTGTTTCAGCAGAAAAGGTAAAACTAAATTTTCAGATTGTCTAATAGTTGTTTTTAATTCCCTTTAACCCTTTATTTCTGCTGCTAGTCGGTATTTTCTAATTTGTTTTGTTATGCTTTGTTCCTTTTGTTTTAAGAAATCTGTTGGCCAATAGTTCCATTCATTTATTTCTGAGCAGAAGAAATACAAATGCCAGACCCATGAGACCTCAGGGGTGATGTGTGGCTGATGCTCAGGTCTGGTTCTAGGGGCAGGAGCACAGGAAGCCCCCAGCAGGAGGCAAGAAGAGCAGGGAAGCACAGAAGTACGTGAACTTGTGGATGAAAGTTCATCTCATGCTGAGCCAATTAGGTAGCTGCATGTCTTACCTCTGGTAATACACCAGGAGAGTCTTGAGGGAGTGGTTTAATGAAAAGGACGATGAATCTACATGTATACAGTTCTTTATCTGCCTCTTTCACTAGAAGTATTTTGCTGTCTATCATTTCCTCATCATTATTACCTGTCATGACATTTACCAAATAATATCATACAAGGAAAATTCTCTTTTCCTTTCCAACAACGCAGTGTCTTGATATAATACGGGGAGTCCTGAGGCCTAATAAGAACTGTGGATCTTTCCATAGCCAGGATTATCTGTATGATGGTATGCCTAGAAAATGTATTGCCTGTGATAAGCATCAAAGTACTTTAGAAAAACGGCCTGACCTAGACAATACCACAGATTTTCTTGTATCTGGTGGCTTACTGAGCAAGACAACAGCTGTGGGCAACTTCTTGCTTTGTTGTTTGTTTGTTTGTTTGTTTACTTGGTTGGCTGGTTGTTTTCTCCAAGATTTACACATAATTGGAGCATGTTTTTGACCACCTGGCCTTAGAAAACTCTTGAAAATGAACACCCTGATGACTGAAAACCTAGAGGCAAACAAAATTCAAAGTTCAAATTTCATTGCCTGTAAAATCTAATTATTACACAAACCCTGTGACTTTCTATGACTTACTGTCTTCAGACTTTGAGTCTGGCACAACCAACAAATTCTGCATGGTAATTTCATTATTATTTCAGACCTGCTGTTTTCAGAAAACTAGGAGTAGATGTCAGGCAAAAAGTCACTGTTTCTGCTGATTTTCATTTCTTTTCCCTTTCAGGCCACTGTCTCAAGAAAGGAAGAACACTGTACAGAACCGGAGTAACAGCTCTTAATATGAGGCATTAAAACAAGATGGCAAATAAAACAATTTTATTTGCAGATGTAGGAAAATTAGAATAGAAACTCTTGTTCCTGAACTCAATAACAATTTTTTTTTTTTTGCTTTTACTACTGAAATGGTGAACTGTTCAGTGTGATTCATTCAGTCCTTGATGGAGATGAATTTAAAACTTATTCACAGTTTTCATTTTCTTTTGTTGTTGTTTGTTTTAGCAAAACTTGTTAATAAGAAGGTTATTTGGTCAGTGCTTGGTTATAGTAACTGCTGTGGTCAAATCCAGACATTGGTACTTATGTCTCTTTCTGTTGTTCTTCAACACATGTAATTATTATAAAGAAAATGTACAAAAACAAAATCATGGGACTACCCTGTTAAAATGAAAGTTACTTGGCTTATAGAATGAACAACATTTAGAAATAAACATAGCTTGAATTCCCTCTATCAATAGGCTCTACAATGCTAGTGACAGTTTTTTTATTTTGCCTGATCATGTCTTTGACCACAGCTCACAAGTCAATATTCTGCTGTCAGATGCCAGCTTGTGTGGGAGAAATAGGTAGGGAACTTAACTAGGAAGATTTGTGAGTAGGGAATTGAATTTGCATCTAATTCACTAAGCACACATGTTTACATGACCTTCTAAAATGGGAGTTAAGGCAGTTTGATCATGAGCTCTAGGCAATCTGACTTACTGAGGCAATTGAATCAAGAGGCTCAGGTACTTCTTACAAGAGAAGTGAACTGGAAGAGAATAATCTTAATTTAAATATAATTTCAAATTGAATATTTGAATATCAAATTACGTTAGCACTATAAAACAAATCTGGAAGCACTGCAAATGACTGCTCAGAATCTCCTAGGACAGCAGCAAACAGTCCCAGGCTGTCAGTTCAGTTTGAATGCTTCTTGATACCAAAAACAGAAGACAGCAATGATTAGTTAATTTTGTAATCAAATAACACCACTGGGAAAGGCAGACTATTTCATAAACAGAAACACAGCGCATTTACTTATTAACAGCATACTTGCCCAGCAATATTTTGGCAAATATTTTCTGAGGTAAATTATAATGTAACACGAAATTATCAGCAGAACACAAAAACTTGTTCAAATGATTTGGGAATCTTTATTTTCTATATCTCTTTAATGATAAACTTTTGTTAGAAAGCAGATACATGAAGCACAACTTTGACCTTATTCCATTTTTAAGAGCTGGCCATCTCTGGCTCTGTGCAAGAGCCATGTGTCCCTAACAGAACTAGAACACTGGGGCTTTGAAATATGCAGCGGAAAGAAACTTTTCAAAAGGCAGAAGGATAAGAGAGTTTCTTATTTACCAATACACAACAACATTCTTTCCAAAAACAAGTCAAAACCCTGCTTCTCATCACCCAGGTGCACACAGAAGGTGTGCGTCTCAGTATGCCGTACATTTCTAAGCAGCATAACGTGTACATTACGTGCTAAGGGAAATAGAGAGTGACAGGCACTGTCTGTTACCACCTTAGCTGAGTGTCAGACTAAGTAGTATTAGGACTACCTATTTCATGCCTGTATTTCATACCAGAAAATCTTCCTGCCTCAAACCCATGCAGATTTCCCAGGATAATAATACAGAGGAGGACATGAAGGTAGAGTTTATTCTGCTTATAGTGTCTCACTAATACTGGTTATAAATCCTTAACAGCTGATTACATCTTCATTCTGTATAAGGTCCCCTTTTTATTATCTGAACAACAGTATCTGTAATATTATCTATTTGTTTTAGTATTTTTCTACTACTTTAATTCTATACTTTTTTAATACTATTTTAGTATTATTAGTATCTTACTAGTAATTTTAGTATTCTCAATCCTGCTGCATTCTTGAACTTCATGGCTTATAACAGTATGGAAGAAAAAATAGTTTGTGAAAGTGCTGCACGTAGAAGCACTGCCCAATGATGATGAAGTCAAGCACAGATTAGGGAATGATTAAACCTCTTTTATGCCTAGTAGACTGGGAAAATCTAACAACATTAGCACCTGGGTGTTAATGCAGCCTAAGAAACAAGGCGGGTGTAACAGGGCTGGGTACAGTTTTGAATATCTCCAGACAAGGCGAATCCACAACCTCCCTGGGCAGCCTCTTCAGTGCTCTGTCACCCTCACTGTGAAGAAGCGCCTTCACATATTGGTGCAGAACTTCCTATGTTCCAGTTTATGGCTGTTTCCCCTTGCCCTGTTCCCACAGACCGCTGAAAGGAGGTTGGCCATGTCTCCTTGACTTCCACACTTAAGACATTTATAAACATTTATAAGATCACTTCTGAGTCTTCTTTTCTCAAGGCTGAACAGACCCAGTTTGCTCAGCCTTTCCTCGTAGGGGTGATGCTCCAGGCCCTTTATCATCTTTGTGGCCCTCCACTGGACTCTCTCCAGGAGATCCCTGTCTTTTTGTACTGGGGAGCCCAGAACTTGATACAGTACCCCAGGTGAGGCCTGACCAGGGCAGAGTAGAGGGGGAGGATCACCTGCCTTGACCTGTTGGCCACACTCCTTTTAATGCACCCCATTATCCCATTGGCCCTCTTGGCCACAAGGACACACTGCTGGCTCATCACCAACCTGTCTGTCATCTACCAGGACCCCCAGGTCCTTCTTCACAGAGCTCCTTTCCAGCAGATCATGTCCCAACCTGTACTGATACTTGCAGAACTGAGCATCTACCATCTGCTTCATTATAGTTGTGTTTTTATATAGCAGCCCTCACCTGAGACGCAAAGGAAGTCCTAACGTCTTTAAAAACTTTTCTCATTAGCTTGGAGCTACAGAAGGGACAAGTATCAGGTCAGGTCTCCACTAGTCATGATGACCAGTGTTTGACCTAGATGCAAAATTACATTGTATTCATAAGAACGTACAGACATTATGTGTCCAGCATTCTGAATAACTGAAAAGCAGGTTTGCTAACTTTTTTAGCTTAACTTCATTACTTTTCTTTCCTATGCAATTCTTGCCACTCCTGGCCTTTTTCTGAACGATTTCATCATTTCTCAGTCACAAGCACATGCTGCTTTTGTAATCCACTCGGTGGTTATTTGTTTTGAATGAAGCAGTAAGCCACACCATCAGGATTACAGCCCTTCTTTAAAAAATATATTAGAAATTATTACAATGATAGTGATGTCCAAATATCTGTTGCTGTTTTTGCCTTGTGTACATAGTTTCATTGACAACTCTGAAGTTGTAAGGAGACCTTGTCAAGCTGTTCTCCTGGTTTAGTAAATACTCTAAACTCCTGCAGCAAATGGTTGTGTCTACATGCTCTGCTATGGATCTCAGCCTCCTTTGGAGGGAAAAAAAAAGTCACGCATTCACTCTTCTCCCCTCCGTTCTCTAACAAACCTCGTGCACAATGTTCAATAGTCCTCAGTCTTCCTCTCCAAGAGCTTTGTCAGACATACATAGACAGAATCCTTCACAGAGGAGGAAAAATGAAAGATTCTCAAATCCTCCAACCCAGAAAGCTGATTAATTCTTTCTCTGTCTATTTCCCCACAGTCACAGGGATTCCTGTCCCTAGCTCTTAGGGTTTGTAGACGTTTCAGACTCCACCAGAAGAGAGATGAGATGTTCTATATCAGGGCTTACTTGCAGTTAACTTCTGACTGGCAAACACTGACTACTAGGAGATGAGTTGTCAATGCCAGTTTCTCAAACAGCAATCATGCAAACAAGAAGTGTTCTGAAAAGATTTTGACCTCCTACTTTGTCAGATTTTCACTTATGGTGTTACAAACCCTGTCTGAAATCCCAAGTAAGCTTCCAGTCACTTCAATTGATCCTTTCCTTGGGCTGATTTGTTGTAAGGATGCAGGATTTTCAGTCTTTCCCCCCAAGCTATTTCATGTTGGAGAACAACTCTGTTTCTCTCTGATTCAGAGATTATAAAGCTGAATCCATCTATCAAAATGAGTCAGCAGATGAGGTCTACTCACACCCCTCTCCCCACACACATGCACAGCATTAAAATGCCGACAAGCTGCATGTTGAACATACGTGCAGAACAGCTATGATAAGTTAGAACAATCGTTAACTTATTCATGGTGCAATTCAAGTACATCTTGTACATGAGTTCCCAAAATTATTTTAATAACAATCATCCTTAACTACACAGTTGCAGATAGTTGGATCACTTCCTGCAGGCACGTTCCCACAGTAATATCCATAGCACATCCATTACAGACGGTGCTGTTAGTTCTCATTAGCTAGGACAAACAAGGCAGTGAGTCACAGTCTCCCTGAATAAAGGATCCCATTGTTTTAAACTGATAAACCAGAGATTCTGCTCTGTGCTGGTGTAAACGTGACATTGATTAAAGTTTTCTGGGATGCTATGAAGGCAGCCTTTGAATGGATGTGGACCTGAGCTGTCAGGGAGAGAAGGCTGTAACAATCATACAGCCAGTTTGTGCCTTTCCCAACAAAAGCTATTTGGTTTCTCCCATAGTTGGGAGAACCTGTTATATTTGGTCCAAGTACTTTTCCAAACTCCTCTGCAAAAATTAGTCTAAAACTAAAGTAGATTGTAATGAATGTTTCCAAAATGTACCCATGAAATAAGGCATATATTTATATGTTTTCCACTTAGTAGCTTATTTCTGATAGGAAGCAACTGTTTCTAAGGCATACTGAAGTTATCTAACTTACCTTACTATGAGAAAGTATTCTTTCTCTTATGCATTGGCTCTTGTTTTGTTGTTAGTTTTGTGAAATCTTAGCAGTAATGGTGAAAGCCAAACACAGAAATATTTTTACCTGCACTTTGCCAGTAACATCAAAAGAGGTGCTATTATCTCAACAGCAATTTGGACTGGTTATCAAATGATAATCTTGGAATAAGTGAGTATGATTTGTGATGGTACTTATCTTTTGTAGGTGTGGTTGGCATTTATTAAAATGTTTTTTTTTTTTTTCCCCCTGCTAGATAACATGCCAAAGACTTCAGGCAATAGGTAATTATTCCATGTAAAATATTTATTCTCTGCCAGTCATATGTCTTTTTCAAAGATCTGACTTTGGAGCAACCATTTAAAATCATGTAAAAGCTTAAAGACGGGGCCAGAATGAAACCTGATGTAAGTGACTACAACAGAAATGTTTGTTTTATGTGCTTGGTAGCTTTTAAGTGTAGAGACCAGTTGTTATTGTATACTGTATTTCTTTATCACTTCGAGATTGAATTATTGAACACTGGACACCTAATTTGTGCTCCAGCCACAAAAACTCTTGTTCCACTAGGATCTCCCTGAGGTTGCTAACAAAGAATTTTGATTTAAAACTCTGAAATAAACTTTTTTTTTTCATTCCATTCTATATTATAAAATATTCTTCTCCCAATTTTTTTTATTTTTTTTATTTTTTTATTTTTTTTTGGTGTATGTGTGTGTGAAGGAGATGTTCCACAATATATGCACAATATAGGATCAGATTGACCACTGTAGTTCCTGAAAGATGCTCTGGTCCTGAACCACAGCAATGGCCCTGGAGCTTCTACGCAGTAGCAACAGCTCATGCTCCACAGGAATGTATATTGTGCACAGTCATGTACCAGAAAGGCTGAACTGAACACATCGGAGTAAACTGTATTCGTCTGAACTTGCACTATCTAAGGTTTTATTTTTTCAAATCTAGTACTAAGAACTGAACTCATAACCTAAGACCTACTTCACTCTTCTGAAGTCATACAAGAGATACAACCAACAGAGAAAATAGGGTAATAATTGTGCAAATAGAGTATGCATTATCTGCCTTCTAAAAAAAGGAAAATTAAAAAAAAAAAAAAATCTTTTCCTTCAATATTTGCATGTCTACAGCATTTACATTCTCCTTCCCTGACTCTGACTCCACCACCTAGATACCGACCTGATTTTTTTTCCCCTCAGATTCCTTGAGAGAGTACGCAGCCAGCTGCTGATGCATTGGTGCTTGCCTGCAGGACTGGCAGGTGGTTGTACTTCTGAGTGGTTTCTGGGCATGTCTGTCTCTTGAGAAATGTTGGAGGGCACAAACCTCTCCTCAAGCTGAATGAAAAATCAAAGGAAGAAGCTTCAGAAGGTAAAATAAACTTCTGAAGGAGAAAAAAAAAACAAAACAAAAAACATAAGCTAAACTACAGTTGCAGTAGCAGCAGGCATTACTGTTCACTGTTGTGTCTCTTCAGTAACCTGTTCTCAATAAATATGTGCACTCAGAATCCATTTTCATTTACTTAAATTCTACATTAGAGAGCAAATGTTAATATTCTGTTAATATTAGTGTAATTCAAGTTACTTACAAGTGTTTTATTTCTGACAGATGCCAGTGTGACAGGAAATTCAGCCCCATAGACATAACTTGAATCTTTTTGCCTCCTCTGTGATAATTCGAGGGGGCATTTACCAACAATGAAATCTTCAGATAATACAAAGCTAAACCCTGCCCTGCTGCACAGCTAATCCCTTGCTATACCTTTAACATGCATTTCAGCCAACTCTTCCTTTTGATGCTAAAAAGCACTACGCATAATTAATTCCTCTTCATAACAATATATCGATACAAATTATTTACAGTGTAAACACAGAGACTCTGTTAGAACTTCTACCTTTAACTTTTTAATTTTCTTAAGTTAAAACAGATTGAAAATAACCCCTCAGATACGCATCAAACTTTGTCCATTAATGGAACTCCTATAAGACTCACCTTCAAATATTTTGCTGATGAGAGTGGCCAGAACCAGATGTTTCACAAAGAGGTAAGTGTAAGGGAAAGGGAAAATATATGGCACTTGATTTCAGTATTGGTCTCTCAGAGAGTGTCCTCTGAGAGAATAATAATGGTATCTTATAAACTTCTGGAGCTTGTGATAACTTTGGATTTCTTGGCATTAGTACAAACACTCTGCTATTTTAATCAGGCAGTAAAAGAAATGGTAATTGCTGGTTTAATGATATTAAATTAATTGAATGTGATAAGAAGATTAACAGCAATTGTAGCCCAAAGATTGTGTCTACCTATAGGAAGCACTAAAAGATTTCCCCACTGAGAAAAAATCTGGGAGGCTTACTTTATTTTTATATTGATACCTGCAATACCAAACAGACAAAGACATTGTCTTTTTAAGATGTCATTCGGGTAAAGTGAGATTAGCCAAAGAAGTCACAGGATACAGCATATTCTGAAGACAGAAATCATTTGATAACATCCCTACTATTTTATCACATTCAGAATAAAAGTATTTTTTTATTCCTTGAATCTGTCAGAAATGTAACATTTTTCCAAGACAACCCTAGTAAGCTCTAAACCATAAAGTAAAAATAGCAGAGAGGCTAGTATAGGTTTATTCATAAGATCAATCTGAAAACATACTTACAGCACCATAACTTGCTTCCATAATTTGATGGGTATGCAATACACTGGTCAACTTTTTGTGTTGGTATCCCTCCTAAAGGCTTCACTGATGTCTTAATAGATCCTTCTGAAGTTAGTTGATAAATGTCATACATATATTGGCACAAAATGTGTAGGATGACAAGGCCTAAATTCTGGATGACTCTTTGGTAAAATTGGCAAGAAGCAGGCAGACTTCGAGGGGAACATAAATAGTTGGAAACATATCAAAAGAGAGGGGTGTGAGAAGATGAAGCTGCGTCCTTGATCTCACTATTAACGTGTTGCTGAGCATGTTGCACTTGAATTAAAATATTCACTTTTTGAACTTACTACGTGGATATTGCATGACTGAACTGTTTTTTCTGCTTCTAAATTGCTGATTTCCAGTTTTCAACAACTTAAGCTACTGGACAGACCCATTTCAGATCCATTTTTGTACACATTTGTTACATGTACACATGCAACAGCTCTGTGCTTACCCAGCAACATGGAGGACCCCCTGGATTTGTTTGTAGCAGAGCATCCTGATTTTTGTCAGTGTATGTGACTTAACCATCAACCAGTTGTCACTGCTGTTTAATTCTACAACGAAATGACACTTTCATAGATCAGTCTGTATCTGATTTGGCCCAGAACCCTGATATTATCTTTCACTTCTGATCATTTGAATGTGGAAACATTTCTCAGCTCTGTACATTTTGAAAGAGATTACATATGAACACAAGAAGCAATATTCAAAGTGGAAAATTTCAGCCTGAGTTTTAAAAGTGTTTGGCAAGGGACAGTCAGTGACTTAAAAGGGTTGGGAGTTCCAGACGGAAGGAACAGGGTATGCAAATATTCAATTAGCAGCAGTATGAGGGTGAGACTTTGGGATAAACAGAACAATCTAGAGATGAATCTCTGGGAGAATTGGCAGGAATGTAGGTGACAAGGAAGTCTTATAAATCATGTCATGAAAAAAGCATGGAATGTTTGATAGCAAGGAACAAAATGTCGTATAAAAACAGTGCAGTGCATTACCCAATTAGAAGCAAATGCAATGAGAATATTTCAGAGTAATGCAGGGATCGGCTTACTTCTAGGCAAGAGTCCAGCTCACACATTTTAGAATGGCTACCGTGGAACCAAAATGTGTATAGGAAAGTGGGTGTGAAGATGATTAAAATAACCAGACCTGCTCGTGATTGCATGGGATGAAGACAGTATAATTAACTTGGCTAAAGGAGTGTCTTATCCTTGTGATATATGTAAACTGATAAGAAGCTAAACAAGTGGAGGCAGCCGAAAATTGAATGAGATGGAACTAAGACTTCAGAACAGCTCCAAGAGTTGACTCACTTTGTTGCTGTAAAACATGTCCATTTGATCTGCAACATGGAAAGATCACGGGGTTTGGTCTCCATCCTGAAGGAGTTCACACTATGGTGACATTATGTATAAGCAGGACTTTAACAATTTAGCTTTGTCAGTGCTCAGAGCCAACTAAAGATTAGTTTGCAACAGATTGCCATGGAGTATTTGGCAAAATTTTCTTGAAAAAAACGAGTTTTTCCTGGAGACAGCGAGGCAGGATGAAAACAGGAAAACAGTGGCTAGAGGCAAAAGGAGATATCACAGAATCACAGAATTATCGAGGTTGGAAAAGACCTAGAAGATCATCCAGTCCAACCATTACCAATACTTCCCAGCTAAATCATACCCCTCAACGCAACATCCAAACGTGTCTTGAACACTCCCATGGTCGGTGATTCCACCACCTCCCTGGGCAGTGCATTCCAATGCCTGACTACCCTTTCCGAGTAGTAATACTTCCTAATGTCCAGCCTGAACCTCCCCTGGCGCAGCTTGAAACCATTCCCTCTAGTTCTATCACTGATTACACGAGAGAAGAGGCCGACCCCCAGCTCACCGCAACCTCTGTTATAAAGTATGTATGAACATCATACTATCTGAACGTAAATGAAATTCAATATTGATCTGCTAATATCATTTTTGAAAAGCTGTAAGAAGCAGATGTAAGTCAAATTGCATTTTTTTCCAGCATCATCAATAACTGTATAACGTATTGTTGCAGTTGCAGTTGGCTGTTCCATATGAAGTTTTAAAATATAGAGAATTTCGAAGTTCTACTTATCCTCGAAACTCTGATGTATTGAAGATAAGAAATATTGTACAAACTAAAGACTATTGCCAAGAGATCTAGAAAGAACTGAAGAAGAAGCCATAAGGTTTAGGACACCTTGAATAAACATTTTTTTTATTCTGGTATGGCTGCTCAGCTGAACGGTAGAATTGGCTTAAACAGAAATTGAGATTTGCTTCATGTTTTCTAATCAGAAAGAAAAAGAAAAACACATCAACAGAAAAGTCAGATTTACACTGAGAAAAATGCAAGTTTTATTCCAAGCTGTAAAAAGTATTGAAAAGTAACAGTACTAGACTTTCAAAGAAGATCAGATAAGATATCTGTAAACCCTTCTACACAATGTTTTCATCAGCTGAAGTTTTCAAAAGCTGAGAGGAACATGGGTTCACATTTCACCTTTGTGGGACAAATCACAAGTCCAATTCCAGGTAGCCAAGTGTTAGCAATGCACGTGGAAGATGGGCTTTGCTTTTCAAATCCTTTTCCAGAGTCAAAGTGAGATAGATCTGGAGCTTAAGAATGCTATCCAAGGTAAGTGTCCTTAAGCTATTCCCTTTAAAATATTTTGGGGCAGAATAATATGAAATCCTCTTCTTAGAGCAGTTCCAGTTTTTAAGACATCTGTATTCAGAGTGGTATATTAAAATATGGAATCAGGAGCCAAAAGATCTCTGCAGCCTCCTCTCATCCAGTGAGGGTTCAGTACAATACAGAAGGCTGAAAAAGTAAAAACTACTAGGTGAACTTTCTTTCCTATTGACTATGGTAGCACTACCTTTTTTTATTCCTATTATTTGTAGAAGTACCTTGAATTTAACTCAAGAATTCTTTAAAGTAGCAACATCCTAATCAAACAACATGCTATGAAAATGCCCGTAGAAAACTGTGTGTTTTGTTGTCTTTAGATTTTCAGTTTAAAATACCAGTTTTTTAAATCAAATTTTTAAAAAACTATTATTTTCAGAGAAAACTTTCAGTTCTCTGAATGATTACTTAACAAATAAACAAGGAATTAAAGAGCAAGAAGTGACTTTGCTTTTGTGCAGACATCGTATTAAATCATACTTCCTACTTTGGTTCCCATTACTGGATTTTTTATCTCTGAAGCAAATATTTAATGATCCTTTTCAGAAGGCTTGTCTCCAATGCAACAGTAACATACCAGACTGAGAAACTCAAGTTTGTTTCCTCTCAGAGTTTTCAATCCAAATCTTATGGAACTCTATTATTTCTTGACCCAACACAGCTGGTGCTTGGAGATTTTAAGACTGCATAAATGAAAATGAAACAACACGATCTATTTCTCTAAAAGCAATACCTTCATTTTCTGGTTTTAAATCAGAAGGACAGTATCCTTCCTCAGAATTTTAATGCAGATGAGTTCCTACTTTTCAGCAACGAAGAGATGTACCAGTGAAATCCTAGCTTATTTGCTTTTACAATCAAACAAAAGTATTAAGACCAAATAAATAAATTAAGACCTCAAATTGGTCCTAAAATGAGTTGATGGATCTCATCTATTCCGACTGCCTAAAGGGCAGTATAGTCCACACCAACTCAGGTAGGACAAGGAAGAATATTTTGTGACATATCCTGACATTACAAAATACAGTGATTTTCAATGCTTGTCAAGCTTTCTGACTGCAAAATCTAAAAATCTAAAAATCTAAGAAGGCCTCTAAAAACTAATGGTTCTGTCTCAGACACTTAGATTAATTTTATTCAAGATTGTCTATCATCTCCCTTTCATATTTCTTCTGGAATTGATGCAAGGGGAGGTCAGTATCCTTCATTGGGCTTTGCTTCAGAATTTTATGGTAGCTACTGAATTACTTAGAGATCTAAAGAAGTCAAACTTCTAAAGCCGAGAACAACTAAAGCCACATCTCTTGAAAGAAAGAATTCAAACAGAAAAATATGAATAATTAGGAACAGTTTAAGAATGTTTTACTAGAAGTCCAAAAGCTACAATCAGTAAAGAAGGACAATTGCTCTGGAAATAAGGCAACTTGGCTTAGAATGGAAATGAAAACGATTCTTAAAAATACACATGAATGCAATATTTGTACTTCTGTGTTATTGTGCATAACCTGATCAATACCTATAACAAGTAAAACCAGAGAAAACGGGGTGAGTAGGCAACTAATAAAGAAAGGAGAAAGATAAATACAAAATGACTATAGAGAACAGCTGAAGTACAACCACAGACATTTAATAATATTCAACTAAAATATTTCACTGTACTGAATAGAAATGACATAGCCCAGAACACAGTGAAGGGAATGAGACAATTCTGTACTTAATTTTGCTGACTCAGTAAGCTAGGTGTGTTAGTAATTTCTCACTGGTGCAAATGAAGAATATGAGTTTTCCTATAGTCAAATATTACAATGTTCTTCTCAGAAGAAAGAACATGGGCCTGCACTCAATACAACAAATACAGTACTAATAGAGGTTCTCAGATCGTGACCTGCTATTCATTTTGCATTATCAACAGGCTAGAAATGGAGGAAAGGCAAATATGAAACAGGTTGCACATCATAGAAAAGAGAATAGTTAATCAACAAATCAATCTGACAAGAATGGTTTATCTTTATTATTGTTGCTTGTTTATCCCTAGTGTCCATTTCTTTAGTTCTCTCCCTTCCTCCACAGAAATGTAAATGTTAATTCAACTGGAATTAGTCAGGCTAAAGACAGAGTGGTTTCTTTCAGCTTGGAATCCAGGGCTGCAATACAAGTTCTGCCTGGGTTTAACAATAGTACCAGGAAAGAGAACATCTGATCTGTAGGTGTGCAATGGAAATCTTCACCCAAGATCTGAAGATATATAACTGAAGATTAACTCACCAGATTCTTCATCTAAAAATGGACCAGCTCAAGAACTGTACAACAGCACTGTGAACAAGATCATGGACCCAATAAAAATCAATCCAGGAGTGGAATATATATACTATATTTCTCTATATTAAGCATATAATACTATAAAATTGCAGTATATAAATAATATTATATACAATTTTCAGCAGGATCAATTTCACCAATAGATCTGCTCAGTTTGAAGAAACAGGGTAGCATGGGGTGGGAATGACATGGCCTAAAAGGTCATTTTCATGACCAAGATAGATTGAGGTAAAAAATGTATGTATGATAGAATGTCCATTCATAAATGTTTCCATTCCACCAGAACGTAATCCAGAAGAAAGTGTATTTAAAGATACTTTACACAAAAGAACTGCTAGTCTAATCAACTCATGTATGTTATCCATAAATGCTCCTTTTTAGAAGAAAGTCTATTAAAATACAGGCAGCTTAAAAGAAGATATGTCAGCTGAACTCGATTCTATAAGTTTTCTGTCAGGAATTATATGAGGTAGAATTGCAGGACTGTCATGATAAAGACAGCTTAACAATAGGCGAACAATATTGTTTTTTCATTTGTTTCTTCCTGTCCTTAAGTCTGAAGAAACTGTCATTTTCCTCTTTTCTGCAACTGAAAACAGAGCAAAAAAGGAGAGTATCTTGATGTTGAATTTCACAAGTAATTTACAATTTAAAATTGATAGTTATAACTATTCTTACTATTGTTTGTTATCCAATGCTCACCTCCATGTGAAAGGAACCTGGCATCTCACTGAAAGCATTTGAAATCTTGTAGTTTTTCTTAAACATTAAAATTTATAGTCATCCCAATTAGATATATTCATACAGTCGATTATGATAGTTTTCCTATTTTCGAGAAAAATTGACTTGATACAGCAAAAAAATTGTAAGAGTCCCCAGAAATGTCTTCAGCCAGAACCAAAAAGCAAGACCCTCTACTCTTCTGAGTAAGACAGTAAGAATAGTGTAAAGAGGCATAGCCCTTGTGTGAAGCTCCTTTCCCTTAAGGCTTTTCTGTATGAATGCTTTCTTTGAATTCGTAAACTCAAAATATATGACAACATCTATTCTTCTCTGAGATGTAGGTACAGCTCCTACTGTATTGCTGCTTCCTTCCAAACTAATACTTCTGTTTCTAGGTCTCCCAAAGTCTCAGCTGTGCACACCCAGAGCTATTCCTTCATATCCACCATCTGATATCACCGTAGGTCTGAGTTGGAGAAATATATGTGTAGCTTGGCTCGTATCCCAGTGGGTCTATGAAGCAGTGAGAAATATGCAGTTCTGAGAATACACCATTACTCTTTTCTACAAAACCAGAAGCCTAGACTCAGCCTGTCCATGCTGAATTCTTAGAGTCAGATTAAATGGGCTTGGAGACAGCTCTCAAGTCTCCTTGAGTTTCAAGACATCCTGGAGACTGTACCTGTCTGGTATTAACCTGTAGTTCAGTTCTCATGAAAGGTGAGCTTAGAAGGTCAAGAGACCAACAAAAATCTGGAATTTAATGAATTTAATCCAGAACTTGTGGCAAGCAGTCTACCAGGCAAATTGGTGAGGATTCAAGGAGTAAGCTGTCAAGAAACTTAACTGGCAATGAAGGTTTCCAAAGGCAACGCATTTTGACAAATGGACTGTCACGGGGTTATCTAGATCAATCTGTGTCCGTGACAGGGGGGGCAGTAGGCCCGTGGGCCCCCGGCCCCTGACAAAGGGGAAGGGAAAAAAGGGAAAGGGTTGGGAGATGGGAGCTGGGCTCAAGGAAACAAACAGAGCAGCGGCAACGATCTAAGGAGTAAAACTTATTTTACTATAATACAATCTAATTGGAATTGAGGCTAATAAATCAAGTGAAATAAGAGAGAGAGAAAGAGAGGTTTCCGAAGACCGAGAAGCCTACTTTGAAATTGAAGGCGCCGCGGCTTGGAAGCACACCCACACTCGCTGCCAGGCAGTGAGAGAGAGAGTGCCAGCGTCGCTTCCGTGACGTATTTTCCTCTCTGACCGCGAGGTCCCCTGGGATGTGTAGTACTTCTTCTCTGTGCTCCACATGATGTTATGATGTGGAATACCAATAGCAAAAATTACAAAACCATGACATGGACATTTTCCAATGGGAAAGAGTTTCACCAAGTGTTTTTCCAGCTCTCTCTAATATTATTCTAGTCCAACCTATTTTTACATGTTTCTCTCACATACAACGAAATGCTCTTTCAGAAAGCAGACTTTCTTCCATGATCTTCTGATCCAAATCAGGTATTTTTCACATGGAGCAGCTCTGTGTGCAACTACTTCTTCTGGTCCGCCTCTTTCATTCATCCTTTTTCAGGTGATAACTTAGACATATGACCAAAACTTAATGAATTGTCCAGTAGTTTGCTCCCAGCTATCATATTTTCTGGGGGTCCAGAAACCTTCTCCATCATATGATAGATTCATTACTGAAAGGTTGTATGGTGTGATACATATAGTATGAACATGTTAATGAAACTGAGCAATATGATGGGAATATTTTTGGCTACCTTTCAATTCATTTACTTTTCTTAAAAAATCAAGAAGCTTACCTTTAAAAGAGCAATTTTTTTTTACATTAAAATGATATTGAAGTAAAGATGATTTCATTGAATCACCACATTATTTGTAGTAGGCTTAACTAGTTTGACATCCTTTCTTCTTTTTTCATCACTCAGTGTAAATCCAAATGATAAGTGGTTGAGATCATTCCTTCTAATAATCTTCCATTATTTATTATTTAGAGAAGGCTGCTTGATGAATTAG
Source organism: Alectoris magna (assembly GCA_030625065.1). NCBI lineage: Eukaryota > Metazoa > Chordata > Aves > Galliformes > Phasianidae > Alectoris > Alectoris magna. The sequence goes on from CM060561.1 coordinate 15,110,903, forward strand.
TTTATAATCTACATCCCTGGAATGCAATTGCTTTCAGACTACAACAGCTAAAATTTCTCCTGGAAGATTAGATGCTTCCAGGAGAGGCTACTAAAAAGACGATTTTGTGTTTAAGGATATTCTGTTGGGGCAGATTGCTAGATAATTCTAACTGTGAATGCATACTGAAGTCTTTGGAAAAGTAAAATTACTAAGGGAAAACCAGCAGAACGTTAGAGAAGACTTGGCAGCAACAATACATATTTTAGCATTATTTTTAACTGCTTTATTTAAAGGTCACTATTTGAATGATATGAATAAAACTACTAATTCTAATTCTATTAACTGAAAATATTGTGAAATGTCTAGCATTTATGACTTATGTCTAGCAATATATGACTTATAACAAAGTGTTTAAACCCAAGTAGAAAAATGTTTCATACTACCAGTGGCTTAATCAGTCATACAATATAAGAAAAAACGAAATTCAGATACATTCATCTCATTTCTTGAATACTATATCCATTCTCTCATGAAACAGTCTCTAAGTCAAGGGCAGCATCCTTCCTACCTAGACTGGACTGATGAGATCTAGCCAGAAATAGGAAACACAGTGAATAACTGTAACAAGCTCATTGATATTTTCTATATTTCCCTCTTTCAGCTATACTTCAGTATGGCAAATACCTCTCTACCAGCAGCAGTTATAAAACTTCTGTGTAGATAGTTATCCTAGAGCTCGTTTTGTCATGGATTGTCCATGCAAGCAAGAGTAATCACTCCAAGAGGACAAGTTGTGTGGATTTCGGCAAATTTAATCAATCTCCATCACAGGGCTGTATCTTTCAGAAATTTGTCTAAAACAAAACTTATTCAGAACAGATGGTTTGGAATGAAAGTATTAAGAATTTTTTTTTTCTTGTCATGATAACCTCTGAAAGACCATCCAGTCCTCAGGAATAGGTGGTGAAGTCATATGTGAATAATGCACATCGTTATCATATCATGTAGCACACAAAATTACAGTGCTAGGCTGACAGCTGGAAGATCACATCAGCTTGTTCAGGACGCTGGCTCCAACAGTTACTTTTTAATTACACTAATTGAATCAAATATTAAATGACCAGTTGTGAAAAATGCCACCGAAGGTCTCTGAGTGGATGCAAACCTGCTCAGAGACCAATTTGTATGATATAAAAGCTGTGTGAGAATGATGGCAGCAGAGGTGGGGATTGAAGGCTGACTTAATTGCACTTGTACATCTTCTGTGGAAAAACAGAAACTTAACAGAACTGGACAAAAAAAGAGGTCAGAAAAATAAGGGGCAGCAAAACTATATTTCTGGCAGTAGGTAAAAAGCAAAGATCATGGGCATTATTTGCAAAGATATTCTGAATAAGGTATTTGTGTTCTTTCAGTTTCTGATATTTCCAGTGAAACTGGGGTGTGTACATCTTTTTTTTTAACTTCAAATGGTCTCATCAAAGAAGTATCTAATCCCATCCATCATTAAACTTCTCTTCATGATATATAATAATTATCATTAACAATAACACTTTTCCTATACTTTCAGTATGCTCTCCACTATTCTCAGAACATCTTTTCCCAGCTCTGTACATTCCCACAGCTCAATAAAATAAAGAATATTCAGCCTTTCTCCTGGCAGCTGGTGAGTGTGATAACTTTTCTCTCACTATGGTACAATCCATTTCATTATTTCATGCCTTTCATATTGGAAAAATTATCTCAGGAAAATAAGGCTGTCTTAAGTAACCAGACTCCAGATGTCTAGCACCTACGTACAATACAGGATCATAACCTATGCAAATGCCAAAAGCAGTCAGCAAAAGCATCACAAACTGAGTTTGATATAATGCAATGCCAGATTTGACAACAATAAACCACAGAAAATATATAACCTTATCAGCAGCGAAGCATTCAGTAGAGCCTACATCATAAGGAGCTAGCTGAGTGCTGCTTTAAAAAGAAGTTTGATATTTTCACAATTTTGATTAACTCAATTTTCCCTTCTTCAACTGATACTATTTTTTTCTCAACATTCTTCTCAGTTCATCTGCACTCATCAACAGTCCTGTGCAGCTCCCTGCAATCTCCTCAAACTTGATACTCTAGTTCCCTTAAAAGTTATGACAATTTAGACAGAATAGCCCATGCTGTGGCAGGTAAAGAAGGATTCAAGCAGAACTCTGTAGGATTCATCACTAATCCAGTCAGCACCATCCATCCTATCTTGCACAAGGAATAAAGGTAGCAATGCAGGAAACAGTGCAAGGTAGGATGTGAGGACGCCCCAGCCCTTCTGAACTGATCTAATGCCCAGCTTGCCATTCACCAGTACCCCCAAGTTCAAACACACTGGGACATGTTGCCCAAGGAAGTTGTGGATGCCCCATCCCTGGAGGCATTCAAGGCCAGGCTTGATGTGGCTCTGGGCAGCCTGGTCTGGTGGCTGGGGACCCTGCACATAGCAGGGGGGCTGAAACTAGATGACCATTGTGGTCCTTTTTCAACCCAGGCCATTCTATGATTCTATGATTCTTTTTAGCAGGGCTGTGCTCTATCTTTATATCCCCCAGCTTGTACTGATAGCAGAATTTGCCATGACCCAGATGCAAGACCTTGCACTTGGATTTGTTGAACCTCATGATTTTCCCCTGGGCCCGCTGCTCGAGCCTGTGTAGTTCTCTGTGGATGGCATCTCATCCCTCAGGTGTGTCAACCACACCACTCAGCTTGGTGTCATCCACAAATTTCCTGAGGGTGCACACAATCCCAATGTCAATGTCACTGATGAAGGTGTCAAAGAAGCCTAGTCCCCTGCAGTACACCACTCCTCACTGATTTCCATCCAGACATTGAGCCATTGATCACCACTCTCTGGGTACAATCTTGTAACCAGGTCCTCATCCATTGAGCAGGTCCACCTGTCAAATCCATATCTTTCCAATTTGGAAAGAAGGATGTTGTGGGGTATCATGTCAAAGGCCTTAGTGAAGTCAGTGGCTCATTCCTTCTCCACCGACGCAGTTACACCATCATAAAAAGAGACAAGGTTTTATGTTTTTGTTGCTCTTTTTTTTAAATTATATTTTAATAAAAAGTAGAATAAAATAAAGGCTTTCTTACATATATACATTAACTATATCATAGATTTTAATTGTGGCCCAAGAAAAATTCTTATTAAATCAATGAGGCACAGGCAAGCCAAAAGTTTGGATACCCATGGATTAATTACTTGATGCATTTTTTTTTTTTTTTAATAACTGTAGGTATGAGCATCCAAACTGAGATTAATTTTCCCCGTGGTTTGCTAGATAAATATGGAAATACATCACTAATTATTCTTTACTACCTCCCTAATACTGAACTCAAGCAAACATCGAGGTCTCTTCTGGGCATTCAGTGATCATGCAATGTCCAGAAGTAAATGCCTTTGCACTTTTTTGACCAGCTAGATGGTCACTGTCAGTTATTAAAGAAAGATGTGGTAGCAATCATTCAAGATTACCATTTATAGACTTAATGCTACCATTTATACCATTTATAATAGTGGATGACACCATACCATTTCATTTATGAGAATGAAATCATACATTCTGATTAAAAAAAAAAAAAAAAAAATCATGACCAGTATAATAACGGATCTGAACAGCCAAGCCAGACACAGAAGTCTTTTAATGTTGGAATACTGAGATGCATCTGTGAGAAAGTTCCTTGACTGACTTAATTTTAAGACGAATTAAGAAAGTATACGGCAATACCAGTAGAAGGGAGGAAGAAAGCAAAAGGTAAGCAGTAAGCAGCACTGGGCAAGAGTTGTGTCTAGCACACCTGTGGAACTAGATCTGTCAGACAAAAGCAACTGCAACTACTGTACAACAAAACAAAGGCTAGGGTTATAGAAAATGATAGATGTGTTCATGAAGGACATGAAATTGGATGTTATAGGAAGTAACAAGAGGCATGGTAAAATAGCCATCGTCACAGAATCACAGAATCACAGAATTGTAGGGGTTGGAAGGGACCTCCAGAGATCATCAAGTCCAACCCCCCTTCCAAAGCAGGTTCCCTACACCAGGTCGCACAGGTAGGTGTCCAGGTGGATCTTGAATATCTCCAGAGAAGAAGACTCCACAACCCCCCTGGGCAGCCTGTTCCAGTGCTCTGTCACCCTCACCGCAAAGAAGTTCTTGCGCGCATTCATGCGGAACTTCCTATGCTCCAGTTTCTGGCCGTTTCCCCTTGTCCTGTCTCCACACACAGAAGAGTCTGGCCTCGCCACGTTGCCCCGCACACCTTAGATATTTATAGACCTGGATCAGGTCCCCTCTTAGTCTTCTTTCTCAAAGCTAAACAGACCCAGTTCACTTAGCGTTTCTTCATAGGGGAGATGCTCCAGGCCCTTCACCATCTTTGTGGCCCTCCGCTGGACTCTTTCCAAGAGATCCCTGTCTTTTTTATACTGGGGAGCCCAGAACTGGAGGCAGTACTCCAGATGAGGCCTCACCAGGGCAGAGTAGAGGGGGAGGATCACCTCCCTCGACCTGCTGGCCACGCTCTTTTTAATGCACCCCAGAATGCCATTGGCCTTTTTGGCCACGAGGGCACACTGCTGGCTCATGGCCAACCTGTCATCCACCAGGACTCCCAGGTCCCTCTCTGCAGAGCTCCTCTCCAGCAGGTCGTCCCCCAATCTGTACTGGTGCATGCAATTATTCCTCCCTAGGTGCAAGACTCTACACTTGCTTTTGTTAAACCTCATCTAGTTTCTTACCGTCCAGCTCTCCAGCCTGTCCAGGTCTTGCTGAATGGCAGCATAGCCTTCAGGCGTGTCAGCCAATCCTCCCAACTTTGTATCATCAGCAAACTTGCTGAGGGTGGCCACTATCCCCTCGTCAAGGTCATTGATGAAGATGTTGAACAAGACCGGACCAAGCACCGACCCCTGGAGAACACCACTAGTTACAGGTCTCCAACCAGACTCTGCACTGCCAACGACAACCCTCTGTGCTCTGCCAGTCAGCCAGTTCTCAATCCACCTCACTGTCCACTCATCTATCCCACACTTCCTCAGCTTTGTTATAAGGATGTCGTGGGAAACAGTATCATGCCTTGCTGAAATCAAGATAGACTACATCCACTGCTCTCCCCCCATCCACCCAGCTAGAGACAATGTCATAGAAGGCTACCAGGTTGGTCGAGCATGACCTCCCCTTGGTGAACCCATGCTGACTACCCCTGATAACCTCCTTTTCTTCCAATTGTCTGGAGATGGCATCCAGAACAAGCTGTTCTATCACCTTTCCAGGGACAGAGGTGAGTCTGACTGGCCTGTAACTACCCGGATCTTCCTTCTTGCCCTTTTTGAAGACTGGAGTGATGTTGGCTATCCTCCAGTCTTCAGGCACCTCCCCCATTCTCCAAGACCTCTCAAAGATGATAGAGAGCAGTTCAGCAATCACCTCCGCCAGCTCCCTCAGCACCCGTGGATGCACCCCATCGGGTCCCATGGATTTATGAACATTGGTGTTGCCTAGTCACTCACGGACCACCTCTTCCTTGACTGAAGGGAAGGAAGACACTCTCACTAACCTCCAGGGTCTGGGATTCCTGAGGGAGAGCTTTTCCACTGAAGACAGAAACAAAGAAGGCATTCGGTATCCCTGCCTTCTCAGCATCCCCCATTACCAGAACACCCCCCTCACTTAGTAGGGAGTCCACATTCTCCCTAGTCTTCCTTTTACTGTTAACGTACTTGAAAAAGCCTTTTTTATTATCCTTCATCACTTTTGCCAGATTCAATTCCAGGTGGGCTTCAGTCTTCCTCGCCGCATCCCTGCAGGCCCTGACAACATTCCTATACTCTTCCCAAGTGGTCAGACCCTTTTTCCACATTTCATGAACCTTCTTCTTCCCTTTGAGTTTGCACATGAGCTCCTTGCTCATCCATGCAGGTCTCCTGCTGCCTTTCCTGATTTCTTGCTGACAGGGACGCACCAATCCTGAGCTTGGAAGAAGAGCTGTTTAAATGCTGACCAGCTCTCACAGGCCCCCTTACCTTCTAACACCCTGGCCCACGGGATAGCTCCAAGTAGGTCCCGGAAGAGATCAAAGTTGGCTCTCCTAAAGTCCAGGGTAGCAATCCTACTTTTTGCTTTGCTTCTTCCACTCAGGATCTTGAACTCCACCATCTCGTGGTCACTACAATCCAAGCTGCCCCCGATCAATTAATAACAAAAACATCAATTAATAACAAAAAAACATCAATTAATAACATCAATTAATAACAAAACTTTGAGACTTTCCTACATAGAGAAAAGGTTTAAATAAATATAAGTGTAGTAAGGTAATGTTATCGAATATTACATGTCAAGCTGTAATGAGAAGAAGAAAGTGGAGTGCATGAAAGCCTGATCGTCTGATTATTCTTTCAGAAGACTAATGAAATAGATTCTGGTAGACAATTCTCAGGGGCAGGGTCATCAAGATGTTACACTAATTCAGACATAACTGCTCCTTCCTGATTAAAGCACTGCCTGGAGTTGGGGACTGAAATTCCCATGAGACTGGTGAGCCCAAACTGCAAGCTCAGACACTGCTGTCTAAAATCTCTTAGAAGAAAATCCACAAGTAAAAATAAATATATCTTAACCATAAGGAAAAAATAAATTGTTACTTGAAATGAGGTTTCTGTTCATCATATCCTCAAATCAAAAGTAGAGACAAAAAGTTTGCCTGAATATCCTGGCTTTTCCTTCTAGCATTGACTTTCCTCGGATATTCCTCCCTCTTCCTCAGTGAGATATTAATTTTATTGCAACAATGAATTTGGCAGTCAAGGAGCATGTAAAATATTTTTTTTCAATCAATAAAACATTTAAAACTTCCACTTTCAGGACAGTTTTGCTTTAAGAATATTCTCTTTCCATAGTTTTACTTTGGCTGAAATTTACCACAAACATTTGCTGGACTATTGACTAAAAGCAGGAAGTAAATGGCATGTGAAAGGGGCCAGTTACTATCAGCTGATAGTGATAAATTACATCAGTGTTAGGAGAGTGATTGAGATAACAGCCATTTCAGTCTCCGTGGCATTAATGAAGCAGTTCTCACAAGAGACTAGCTGGAAACAGATTCACATAAACATGACAAATAACTCGTTCTACTAAAAATAATATTCCAACTAACTGACACACCTTAAGAGCTGGTCTATAATTTATCTGAGTATTCTTTCAGAGTTCCTTTCTTCTTTGCAAGCCACATGAACAATCATGGTGTCACTTAATACTATTTTTTTTACCTATAAAATATTTTATTGTTAGTTAGGTAGCATGTAACATATCATGTAATTTGGTTCACATGCTACTGACTATTCTTTTCAAATTGCTAAGACTCATTACCTTGAAGCTAATGAAATATAAGAAGCTAGCTGAGACTCCAAAATTGATGGATTCTTCTTCTATTCCTGTCTGGAGTCATCAGGAATTTTCATAGCATCAGCAAGAAGCAGATAGTTGGAGATGAGACTTTCCACAGGATTTCGATTCATATCTTTCCAGTGAGAAAGAACCAGTTCTGAAAGCACAGCTCAGAGAACATGTCGGCAAAAGTGGAAATTTTGGAGGGGGAATTTCCCTTGTCTCCATCACAGAAGGTATTAGCATAATTCCTGAAGTGCGCACTATCTAAGATACCTGTGAGTTATTTATTAATAGTTAAAGAAGTTATTTGGCATCCATCATCAAGTATAATTCTTAAAAAGGGCTGACAGCAGAATACATTTGTTAACTAGAGACATGCCTAAACTTTGCCAAGAGAAATACTGAACTAAACATGCACTCACTGAAGGAGACTGTACCTTTTTAAGCTGAAGTCCTTGTTTGCAAAGTTCCCTTTTTCAACTTGTCACAGTTCTCTAAATTTATATTGATAATTGCTGCAACAATAATAAGGTACATCAAACTACAGAAGAGTTTTGCCAAGTACACAATCTGAAGATTATCTTCTTCTTCAGCGTTTTCATTATAGCGCAATAGGAGACCACCCTCGTGATTCCCTAAAACCCTGGTTTGTTTATATTTTGTTCATTTTCTTTAGTTTAATGAGGTGATAGATAAATGAGATTTACAAGGAATAAGGGACTGTCAGTGCTAGAAACTGAAGTTCTCTGTTTATTCATAGACCAGGTATAGATGCTGACAGGCGCAGTATAAATACGTCCGTCAGTAACCATGCAGTTGGCCTGAGGGAATAAGGCAGTTAAGTGGCGACCGTAGTGCAGTTCCTTGCATGTTAGTATTTGGGACCCTTTCCTGAGCAGACCTGGTCAGTGCTGTCACCCCACGGTAATGTGCAGCCTGAACAGGAGAATGTAAGGTAATGATGGATGAGTAGACTGTTCTCTCACAAATCTCAGCTACTTCCCTCTTCTAACGTATTTTCCATATGAAATAAAACAAAAATAATGACAGTGATAATGAACCCATGGCACAGTAATTCACATAAAACATATGGTGCAGTACAATGGCACAGGCAGCCTCTGGAGCACCCTGAGCAGTAGCACAGCACTGCTGCTTAGATCCTCCCCTTTGGCTGCCTTTCAGACAGACAATCAACCTGTAGGCAACTTAACTGGGCACACTTGGTAGGGAATTAATGTACCTGACATGCCTGGACATGCGAAGCCTCATGTGATCTTAAAGGTACCCTCCAGCATGTCTGAGCCCATGCTTACATGATATCTCTGTCTGGCCTTGGTGCTTTTGACCTGGAGAGGCCACGAGACATAACACAGGCAGTCTCTTGAGACCTACTGAGGGGCTTTGGACATATACCTGCTGACAAACTAGCGGATGGCCAAAAACACTGAGATTTTCATGTGAGCGAAATACAACACAAGTATCAAGATCCATTATATATCTTAAGAAAAAAAAAAAATTGGCAGGGAAGGGCAACATAATGAGAAAGTTTCATGAGATTTATTGTGGCTTTTAGGTACTGGGGAAATGCTTTAAAAACTTTTGAAGCAGCATCATGAGTCTTAAAGGCCAGTATTTTAAATAACATCTTCACAGATCAAATCAAATCAAACAGTCTGTTTATTTTAGTGTGGCATCCAAAATCTTTTAAGTTAGTTTGGCAAGTCTGCTGAAACTAGAATGCAGTTCACTTGTAGCTGCAATTTTTTCTGATGAAGAAAGAAGATCCAGGTCAGGAAGAATTCTGCACATACACACACCAGTCTTCCCCTTTACACCTCTGTGTAAATACAATTCTATCATCTTCTGTAGAAAATGTTCATGATAGCTGAGTGTGGAACAGAAATCCCAATGCTGACGATAATTTGTTCTTTTTTCAAAATTTAAAACAGAAAAGGAAATTTGGACAGTAGCAGACTTTCATCCGTTTATTCGTGACTCAGGATAGATATGCTGCACAGGGTATTGCTAAGGCATTGTAGGGAACAAAGAGAGTCAAAACCTAATTATATTTTTTAATATAAACTTGTAATTCTTTCAACTCTGTTTTATTCTCTGAACACTATAATTTACAGCAGCAATTCTCTACTAATCAGATGTCATTAATGTAGGGTTCTTTTTTATCAGGACATTTTAGTGTTAAAAATTATAAAAGATGTCAGTCAATTCTGAGTGTAGTGCAATTATTTTTATGACTGATAAACCGAATTAATAACTCCCTATGCGCAACATACACAGAGCAGGTTCCAACAGTCCTTGGTCTCCTTTTGATTTACGTACTTATACAAAGATGTGCAACTCTCTTAAAAAATATGATATTATGGCACAATAAAGCAATCAGGTTAGAGGCAGACCTTCTGAATATTTTTGCTATCTTTTGCACAACACTGCAGTTGCAAAAATATACGCACGCATTAAGTCAAAGCTTGTGTGCGCCGAAGTGCAGCTACTGAGGTTTCGTTTTTAAGATAAACTGATGAGATTGCAAAGATTCTTGGAAAGATAACAAAAAGGGGATGTGCTACGATTGGTCTTGACGTCATTAAAAACAATGCGGGCAGATATCTCTTAGTCGGCACCTAAAGCACTGAAATTAAAGGATCCTTGAATGACAGGAGGCAACATCTCCTTCCCTGAACCAGGATTATCTTGCAGAGCTTCAAGAAAACCCTGGGGTAAAGGTAAGGAAGAAGCAGCTTTAATGCAACTTCCCTTAATTATATACAGATGTTTACTAAGTAATGTAGCTATATCATCTGCATGGCAGAGAAAAACAGGGGTTTTATTCCTCTGTCTGTTATCAATTAAATCATCAAAACAAAATTATCATTCAAATTACAATGTATCATTTCACTTTTAGAATGTATGGGGAGGAGGCAATCTATGAAGCAGAAATCTGCTAACCATCAAAGCAACAAAGAAACATTAAAGTTCAATGGACAGTTTGTTCGTGCATGTTTTAATCTAGTTTTTTTTTAAACATGGAAACCATGCTCACGTGGTCAAAATAACATTTGCGTCAAAGAAGCCTTTGAGGTTCAATCCATTGAGACAGACAATATTTTCCCTTTCTTTTCTTTCTTTTCTTTTTTTTTTTTTTTTTTTTTTTTTTTTTGTAAAACCCCAAAATATTTCCAGGAAGGGAATGTGATACCCAGAGATCCCAAGGTGGAGCTGCTTGAGTTTCCGTGTGGGAAAGTGTCTTCTACAAGTTTGTCATAAGCATAGGATAACAAATGTGTAGCTTCCAACTGTATCCTCCTGAAAAACAGTTGCATGTGGGAAATGGTTTCTATTAATGCTACCAAGTGTGTTATTCTATATTTTATGGCATCTATTTTGTTTTTTTTTAAATATTCATCTGATTTTAGAAAAGTGATGCAATCTAATCATTAATCATTTTTTACTGCGTATACATCTTGCATAAATTATTAAGTAGCTTCCTATTGTTTTTGAGCTGGTAAAATTGAAATGGTAGCTACACACTTTTTTGGAGAAAACAGGTATCTGTGGGGTTTTCTGTTCTTCGTTTTTTTACAGGAATAAGTATATTTGTATGAAAAAAATTACATTTTCAAGTAGTAATCCACTTGGGATGTGAGATGCTGTCTCAGGTTCTGTTTTTTCCACTAACGGTTATTTTCAGAAATTCTGTCCTACAAAGATATCAATATTTTCTCTTGCTCTGAAATTTAAAACCTTTTTTCCTCCTAAAGTTAAGCAACAGGTATGGTGCCGCGCTCCTGATGCAATCCTTAACCATGACAAAGGGTCACATTCATACAGCAGCTTTCTGTGGTCAGGGCCCATTAATGCTTTCCTTTTAAAGATGAAAATAAGGGCACAGATTATTTTATTGGAGATACAAAAAAGTCATAATTACGTAGTCACAGAGATTAGTGTGTCATTAAGGTAACCTTTAAGCAAGGATGAATTTTTCCACAGAGTTCAAACATGGGGATTGGGAAGAACCCCTCTGCCTGCACACGTGGGCACTACTGCACAGTCAGCATCTCAATGTAAACCAAACATTGTTTCAGCTGCTGTTTGCACCTATCATTTTTGGCACTCTGTCCAGAAGGACAAAACAGTCCAGAAAATATAATGGTTCTCTACTATGCAAATATGATGTCCCCTCTGCCAACGGACCTTTTCCATCAGATCAGATGGGCCTGTTTCACACAGAGGAGTCTATTTCAGATGTCTCATGTGGGCGTAACAATTACAAGGAGAGTCTCCAGCTTAAAAAAAATAACTACTGTTGGATTTATTCTTTTTAAAAAATTTTCAAATTTGCTTTTGAAATCGAAGTGCAGACTCCATTAAGTGCGGCTCAGGTTTTATGTACATCTTATTTATCTATCTCCTCACTGCACAGAGATGGGTTTGTGTACACAAGTAGCTATAATTTCATAGTGTCAGCAGAGATAAAGTTTTGTTTTCATATTGCATGTCCCTTTCAGTCAGATTAGTATTGCCATCACACGAAGAATAAATTGGGAAAAATAACACAGAATTTGGGAGTTTATTTGGCAAGGGTGTTCATCGCTTACTTTTGAGCCGCCTGGCTGCGCAGTGTTATCACTTCAGGGAGGGAACAGACAGCTTTGAGGAGCCAGAAGGATGCTGCCTGGCTGCACAGCAGCCTTTCTGTGTGCACCATTCCCAGAAGCAAACGTCAGTAGGATTGCTTTAATTTGGGACGTACTTCTTGTTTCTGACATAACATGCTCCTTTTGCATAGCTCTACCTGCCATCATCAGTGACAGTGGTTTGCTACTCAGCAAGTATTAAATGCACCATCTCCTCAACTTTTCTCAATAAAAGGGCTCAGGAAGAGTTGCCACAGGAGATTGAAAGGAATTTATTGTTTTACTGATTTGGAAACAGTGTGTATGTGGGCTGTGGAGGTAATGTGCTGCTGAGACAAGTGTGTGTTCCAGCTGGCGCAGAGGCTAGACATGCCTCCGAACTTTTATGTTCCTTAACACTCAGATGTGCCAAGAGAAGCTCCTGGGCATCCTCAGGAGCAGGCCCAGTCCTCTGCCTGCCGACAGCATGTCTAAACCTGAACCCAGTTCTCTGCAGAGCAGACTGAGAGCTCAGGAGCACACCTTGAGCCTTAGCTTTTAAATCAAGTGTTCCATGGGCTGTCAGCTGCAGAGCTGGGGATGATAAGTTTACTGGCAAGGATTAGGCTTCTGTGCTGAACTCAAAGCTTCAGGACAGTGAGGAAGCATGGCTTCCTAGCCCTTTCATCCCAGCTCTTAATGGATCTTCAGGTACCTTGTGCAAGGTGTGCCATTACTGCTCCATGAAGGATCATAAAAGGTACTGTTTGTGTTACCTGGTGGATCTGTGTATTTGTCTGTGATACAGTACAAGCCCCATGTCTTCACAACAAATATTTAATTCTCGTTTGCTTCAGTTACTTTTGCCTTTTACTCTTTTTGCAGACCATGCCTGAAAACAGGCAGTTGCTTTCTGATACAGATGTTTACCACTCAAAACCCTGAATAGCTGCTTCACTTGTATACACACCAGAAGTACTTTCATAAGAAGCACCAAGTTACTGGAACTATTTTCACTGGAAATACTCAGTAATCAAATTATCATAGCACTTAAAATCAGTCTTGTGGTATAAATATAATCACGATGGCAAAGTTTTGCTTTCTGCACATCCTCTACAGCAGTGGCTTGAAATGTGGTGTTTGTTGAATGTACCACTACAGACTCATTCCCTAGAATGTTTAATGCACACACTGAGCAGCAAACAGTGCTTCAAACCATGCAGTGCTTCAAACTAAGAAGGTTCTTCTACCAAAGAGTGGTGGGGCATTGGGACAGACTGCCCAGGGTGGTGGTAGAGTCACTGTTCCTGGAGGTATTCAAGAAACATGGGGATGTGGCACTGAGAGACATGACGTAGTGGGCATGGTGGGAATGGGTTGGTGGTTGGACTAGATGATATTAATGATCTTTTCCAACCCTTATGATTCTATATGATCTATGTTTCATGAATTACAATAATGTCTCTTGTCTCTCCAGAACATGGACGCAGCAAAACTCAGATTTGGGAGAAATAGGAAACAAAGAGTTAAGTTGCACAGCCCAGTAACATAATTGTGTCCACTGGAACTTGTGTGCAGCTGATAGGGAACCCCTGGAGGCTCTTCTGCTGAAGGCAGTGTATGAGCAGAGGGGGAAGGATGATATGGAGCATGTAGCATGATCGTGGCTGCAGTGAGAAATGACAGAGGAGTGGCTGTGTCTCTCTGGGTATGCATGTGAATACCCATGATTGACTCCTGTTTTCACAGTTGAAGAAAAAGAAGGTACTGATGCACCTAGGGAAAGCCAGTATAGTATATGCCTCATTTCTGCGCTGTCATGTGTATAGTAAGATCAGCAGAAGCAGCTAGGTAGGAGATGTGTGTGGCCTGTGGGTTTACAGATGGTAAGTGAAAGAAAAGTGTTAGACTGAGTCAGCTGCAGAAGGGCAAAGTCACTGTATAGAACAATTAAAAAAAAAAAATCACAGATGTGATGCTCTTTTTATGCAGCACAGTAAGTGCCTGAGTGCAGGGCAGACAGGGGCAAATTCCACCCACCACAATTCATAGGTGAATTATGCAGACAGTCCTGAAAGTATCATCGTGAACTCCCCAGATTTCAGAAATGTAAACTGAGCATGCATTTCCTGTTTTTCAGAAGCTTAGAGTTTGTTACACCTGTCCTGAAAGGGCAGAAAATACATCTACACAAACCTAAAGTACTTTAACAAATATTTTATTTTTTGCTTTGTTGTTGATCTTTTTCATTTTGGTTTGGGTTGAGTTTTTTTGGTTTTGTTTAGGAGGGTTTGTTTTGTTTTGTTTTGGTTTCTTTTCTCATTGAATCTACCTGTCTTTTAAAGAAAGATAAATCCTTTCTTTAGGAACATATGATTTTTTTTTCTGTTTTAACATGGAAGAAATGTTGGTCACATGAATAACTCATTGTATTTGTCTGATCCACTGGACACCTATTCCCATCCTACTAATACATGACCTTATCTCCCTCCACCATTTTACCACCATTTTACACCTTTTAGCCATGTTCCTTTTCCTCTCACTGGAGCATTTGGGGAGATAATAGCACATTAAAAACGATATTTCTAAATGTCTATCATGCTCTGTTGCAGGCATGCAGCTTGAAGAACTTTCCACACATAGACACATTCACATGATGTCTTCCACCCCTCTGGGATTTTGATTTCAGCTCCTCTAGTAGGAAAATCCATGATAGTAGCTCTCCCACCTGGTTAACTCTCTGTGCCAAATCCTGCTTTCCTACCTCTAAGCAATCATCTCACAGAATATAAGGTAGTTTAATTTCTACTGAAATTGGCTGAAGGAAGGAGGAATTGTTGGCTTATTCATGAATCCCCACCTGTAAGGAAGTTGCTCATATCTGTACAGGACAGTCCTTCCCAAACAAACATCCTGTTTCACCAAAAACTCAGGTCGGTATTCAGCTTTCCTTGAACAAAAATGGGGAACCATATACTGATTGTGATAAGCAGCAAGTGACTAAGGTCACTTAGGGCATAATTGCAGATACAACTATACACATCAACACAAAGCAGAAAAAAACACCCCAAACCTAAGTCTTTCTTTCTTTCTTTCTTTCTTCTTCTTCTTCTTCAACGAATGAAATACTCTTTTTTTTTTTTTTTTTTTTTTTTTTTTCCCTGAGGCCAAAGACAGAAAGATATTTAAAAATTTTGACAAGCAGTGCTATACTTCAAGCACTTAACCATATCCAATAGTCCAATTACATTGTTCCAAGTTTCAATATGACTGGAGCATGCACTTAAGATTTAAAAGGACATAGGTAAGTTAAAGAAAACAATATTTAGATACCTAGCTCTAAAAGAACTGCCATGCTCCTATTAAAACAGCTATAGAAACAAAGAAACAAAACAAACAACAAAACCCTACAACCAAAGCTATTGCACTTCTAATTTGTAATACATCATGTCATAATCACGTGGGATGCTCAGCAGAACAAATAAAGACAGACTACCTGTCCAGAATAGCTCATGAAGTCCTGATATTTGAAACACTTTTGTAGGGTGTGGTGTTTACACTACGAAGAGTGCCATTAACTCCACTGCAACTACTCCTGGAAGAAAGCAGTGTCATTGACTTCAATGAGACTACTCATCGTAATAAGCACTGTGCCCTGTGGTAAGTGTCTGCAGACTATTATTAATAGTAGTTGCATGGTCTTCATGTTGCAGTTCCCTCTAGAAGCGAAGTGATGGTTTTGGGCTCTGCTGGATTAATCAGTACGGGGCCTGAAGTTAAGAGTGAGAACAGCATGAACAGAGAAAAGGCTGAAATTAGGATGGAAGTAAGAAGAATAGGAAACAAGTGACATGGTATTGTTACTTGGCAAACTGCTGTGTATATTTCAGACTTACAGTTTTTAAAAAGCTAATAATAATGTCTTTGTTTAATCAGAGCCACATTCAGAACAAAAGTTATTTACATCTTTTAACAGAGTCTGAAGGGCTCCTCCTATCCTGGCTCACTTAACCCTTTTCCTGCCCCTTCTCACCACTGTGGCTTTGTGAGCAGGAGTCACAACAATCCATGCTTTCTGCAGGAATTAAAGTTAAAATATGCACATTTTGTTGTTGCAAAGGTGAAAAAAAAAAAAACTGTATTCAAGCTTTTTTTCTTTGGCTCCATTGTTTGAAGCTTTGCTAGTTCCTTTTTTCTCACTTCCTCTTGCATGTATTTGTAGTGTCTGAGAAAGGTTAAATGGTTTCTGTGTTTGATCAGTCACAGGCTGCAAGAGTACCCTGGAAATCAATGTTTTCTACATGTCAAGTTTTGTGACTTTGTGCATATGACTGTGTGGATAAGTGCATATGAGTAAGTGCTGAGGATGTACAAGTGTGATATGGTAATTTCTTTTTCATTGTTCATGGCTTTTTGAAAAGAGAAAGCATTATCAATCTGGAGAAAAGCATACAGTGAAAATATCCTTACACTGAAATTTCAATTCAGACCAGAATATTGTGGGGGGTGGGGGTTAACAGGGCTTCAGCAGTTACAAAATTGCAAAAAAGCATAATTCTTTACAAATACATGCAGTGTGGGAGGAAGGAAGGACTTGTGGTTTTGGCACTTGACTGGTGCTCACAAGAGCTAGGTTCTGTTTCCAGCTCTGCCACAGACTCTGCTCATAGATGCTATCACAGCACAAATAATAAATAATAATAGTTGTGAGCACTTCTGCAAGTTATTATCATCTCTTTCTGCTTGTAAAAAGGGAATAGGAAGAGTTCATTTCTCCTCGTGCATGCTTTTTATGTACCGGTATTGTGAGAAGACTAAAGATGTACACAGCGGTGTGGTGCAGTGATCACTAAGTGAGCCTGGGGACTCGAAACAGTGCCTGGCATGTGGGCCCTGTTTTGCCCTGGCAGCTGTCTGTGAGGGACGTTTAACTCAGCTGTAGCTGTGAGCTGCAACCTTATGGCAGGTCAATGTCAGTGAAGTGACTAAACAGCATGCATCACAATGGAATATATACATTTTTAATTTTTATTTTATTTATTATTTTATACATGTTAAGGTGCTCACTTAAGTGTTTTTAGTTTAAATTATTTTCTGTGTTACTAAATGAATGGAACATTCGATATTCTGTGCTTCTTTTGACTACCTGGCTAGTATTCTTCTCACTGTGTCAGTATGAGCATATGAACAAAGGAAGAAGAAAAGTCAGAAAGAGTAACAATTTATAACAATTATCACAAAGAAAAGCTTTGGGAATTAGGATAGAAGTCTATTACTGTGCCATTAAACTTGAGAAGTTTTCTAGTAGTTGACACAAGAGGTTCAATTACCATAAGCACTTCTCCTTGGCCTAGCTTTACTTCCATTAAAGAATATTATTTCAAAAAAGCACTCAGTTTTTCCACTGTTTTCATAAAGAACAACATTAGGCCGACAATGACTGCCTTTGAAACTTCTGCCCAAAAGCTCTCCATCTAGATCTCTAAGGACTGCTAGTTCCTACATTATCTGAAATGGTCTGTTCTGAAACTTTCCTTGCCTTCATCTCATAGATCATCTTCATCAAGTAAATATCATTTTATAAATGGCAGTGATGAAAAAAAAAAAGCCAAATTGATTTTCTAGTGAATTACAATCTCTGAAAAAAAAAACACAAAACCTAAAATGTAATAAAAAGAAATCCATTCTACTGCCCTTATATTGAAGTAGATTTTTCTTTTCACTGCTCACAAATGCTTCCTTAGCATTTGGAAATTAGAATTCCCTTGCATTTGTCAGTTTTGCTTGATTTCTTTTCTTTTCTTTTCTTTTCTTGATTTCTTTTCTCTCTTCTCTTCTCTTCTCTTCTCTTCTCTTCTCTTCTCTTCTCTTCTCTTCTCTTCTCTTCTCTTCTCTTCTCTTCTCTTCTCTTCTCTTCTCTTCTCTTTTCTCTTCCCTTCCCTTCCCTTCCCTTCCCTTCCCTTCCCTTCCCTTCCCTTCCCTTCCCTTCCCCTCCCCTCCCCCTTCCCCTCCCCTCCCCTCCCCCTTCCCTTCCCCTCCCCTCCCCCTTCCCTTTCCCCTTCCCCTTCCCTTCCCCATCCATTTTCTCTGACTACTTTTCTTCTTCTTTTTATTTTTCTTTGCTATATATTGTTCACAGTCATTATCTATCAAAAACTATTTGCCTTCTAGTACTCTTCAAAATCAAGTGCTTAAATAATAGTCTGACTCTAAATTCTGGTGTCTAAGTATTCTAATGGCTGTCATGTTATTACTATTACTATTATTTTTCATAGATGTTAAGTCTATACAAAATCAGTATGATATCTGCTTTCTTGCATAAGTTAGACCATACAGTTCTAGCCAGCATACTCCTGTACTGGGTTTAAAGGTTTATATTAGGATTGGAATATTCACTTTAATAAGATAACCAGTCTTGACCTAAAGATTTCTAATTATGGAAAATTTACCACATCCTTTGGCACTCAGATTCACCGAATGATTGCTTTCACTGTTATAAATGTGTCAGTTTGAACTTTACCAGTTTCAGCATTTTTTTAAATTTAGTATTTTAAAACCAGAGTCCAATGCTGTAATGTACCTTGAAACAGTCACTTTCTCTGAGTATTTTTTTTTTCAGAAAAAGAAGTTTTCTTATTTCCAAGTGAACTATTTGTTGAGGAAGGTGCCATTCTGCTATGGGGTTGAAATCCAAATTTATCTTCATTGTTAAATTTTAGAGTATAGATGGGCCTATTTCTGACAGATAAATAAAGGATTATTCTGCTGCCTTATGGCTTGAGACAAGACATAATATGACATGATGCATGGCAGACTAGTGGTAGGTGAGAGACTGAGATGGGGAAGAGAAGTAATCTCATGTTCATTTTTGCAGTTACTTGTTTCTGAATGCATACTATGACTGCAGTCTCGTTTTGCATTTAATTTGTATAGTTTAACTTCAGTCAGTTGGCATGGGAATGGTGGTCAGGGCTGAAGAGAATGGAACTGATTCATATTCATCATAGATCTAACATGCTGAGCAGTGTCTGGTCTTTAATTTCGTAAAGATTCCTCGTGATATTTGATATTAGGCTACAAGTCACGGAATGTACTGTTGTAACTTGTACAACATCCTAAATAATTTTCACTTGGCTTGTGTTCAGTTCTTATGATTTTTTGGGCTTCCTTTTTTCTAATGTACATAAATTATTCTTCCCAATCCCATTAATGTTAAATATGCACGCTGCGTTGTCTTCCAAGAACATTTTCTTTAAACAGTCTACCTGAGATAAGTTTTTTTGTTGTTGTTGTTGTTGTTTTTTGTAAAAACTTACAACAGCTGAATAAAAGACCTTTGGGGCTTGCTGTCTTCGTATTATGATTTATTGGTTGATTGAAAAAAAAAAAAAAAAAAAAAGATTTTACTGTATAGCAGGTCTACTTTTCTCCCTACATCTGCTATTATCTGGCCACATATGAAGAAATTTTGACCCAAATAGCCAAGAGCAGAATCCTGACCATCTTCCCATCTGTGTATTGAGATACTTGTGCCAATTGCATGTTTGATTGCAACACCTTACCAAGACAGTTCCAGCTGGGATAACTCTTAAGAAGTTGGTAGACTGATAGGTCTTTCAATGCTTACTCCTGAAGTAGCCCTAGTTCTTCGCTCATCCCAGTCTGTCTTATCTGTAATGGCTTTAGAGGAATTTGCCATTGCAGAAGCACACTGATGCACCTATGGGGTTTCATCAACAATTTGTTGATGAATGTTGGCTATAAGACACTCCAGGCCTCACAGAGCAGCACTGTTGGGGAAGACCAGCCATATGCAATAAAAAAGATCCGTGGAGCACGCTGCCATGATCTTTCTTTTCCTTTTCCACGAGGCCAGCCTGTTCTTTCCATAAAACAAAATGATTCCTTCCCTGGAATTTCCCTCTGTATTTTCACTCCTCCACGATTCCCAGTGGAATCAAATACCAAGGCATCATTATCTAGTCAATGTTCTACTTCATTCTTACAAACTCCTTTTATATCATTCATGTTTTACTCAACAAGGACACAAAATAAGCTTCAGAATTCTAGCTCTTGCTACTATAATTTTTTTAACACCACATTTATTTAGCTCAGTGTAGAAGATAAGAGGAACACACAGTTTTTGAATATGCAATTTTTGTGGTAGACAGACCTTAAATACAGATTATGCATATGGTGATCTGAATATGTGTTAATTTCAGAGCTAAGCAGGTTTTTTTTTTTTTTTTTTTTTTTTTTTTTTAATAAATCTGAATCAACATGATGTGCACTTTTTTTATAGATCAGAGATGAGAGACTTTGTAGAAGAAGTTGGATCTAAGAAATACTCTTGGCAAACAGAGAAGCAGTTACAAGTATTAAATAGATTGAAAAGTTTTAGCACGCATAACTGTGTGTATATATAATACAAAAGAAAAGCTTATATATAAGAAACAAAATACAAACAGAATTTGAGACAGTAAACTTTCAAGCCAAAATGATACAAGGTTCAGTTGTTCAACAGTGAGTCTTAACGTGTTCTGAACCCAAACAGGAGCAATCTCATGGTGCACTTACTGCTGGTGATACAGACTGGTTCAAAGTGGCATGGACTAGGTGACCTTTAAGGGTCCCTTCCAACTCAAAAAATTCCATGACTGTATGATTCTATGTTACACAGTACAAAACAAAAATACCAGTAGGTCCCACCATTATGGCTTAAACTGAGGCTGAAAGCTGTTGAGAGGGGGGAAAATGTCTATGAACACCTAATGCTCTCCTACCTATCCCTAAATCAGAACGAGATTATTTCTAATTTCATTATTATTATTTTTATGCTTGCAGTAGTATTGAACATCCCGAACAACAAGATTTGTAAATGTACTATTGCACTGTAGTAGCGGGTCACTATCACTGTCTTGTAATTGGCTAGCCAACCTGTAATATCCAATGTGCATGTAGGTCTCTCAACTCAAGTACGGTTTTAATGCAGGGGCTTTCTAGTTTTCTTGATAATGTCCCTGTTGGCTTCTTACACAACTTGAGTCCTTTCTGAGGATAGAAGTGAGTTGTGACTGACATCAACAAATAACCTTTTTGGACCAATTCTCTCCAGTTCTGGGACGCTTGAGAAATCAGTATGATCTCTCATATGTAAACTACTCTCAGGGTCTCCTCACCTACCAAGAGCTCTGACTTTCATGTGACAGGTAGAGCTTTCAGTGTCTTGTTGCTCTGGGTCATAAGAAGTCGTTATCATGTATCTGATCAGATCAGGAAGACTGCCCAGGTATGATTGAGTATGGTCTTTTGAAAGAGTTACATCAGGTATTATTTAGAAATCAATTTAATCTCCAGAAGGTATTTGTCTCCACCTAAAGTGGCTGGTATCGAGGAACCTGCTATCAGGAAACAATTTCCTCCAAGTATGTGTAAGTTGTTTCAGTCCAAAGCCATTTAACTTCCTTCATAAAATAAGGGTCTCAGAGGACTGGGAAGGAAGGTAAGGGTGAGATGGAAAAATTGAGCAGACTGCATGTTATTAATTTTTAGGAGATACTTTTCATGCTGTCCTCACCCATCCAAAAGTATGTCGGTGTGAGGAAGTAAAGGTTCTTTCACCCAGAAGATTGTATTAGAAGTTAAATCCTTAAATTATAACTGAAAATTTATGTGATACATTTCTCCACAAGGTGTAGAAGCAGCATAAAAGCTGTGAACTATAGTCCTGTATATTTCTAATGTAGCCATTAAAATACAGACGGACTCCTTTTTTTTTTTTCTCTCCTCTCAAGTGACTGCATAAATAACAGACCAATAAGGGTTTTGTCGTGATTTTTTTTTTTCTTTTTTTGACCTTATCATATGTGAATTTCCATTAAATGTTCCTTCCTTAGTAAAAGGAATAAGCTTGGCTGCCTCTTGCTGCCAGCTACACCATTAGGATCTACAATTCTTTTATTGGCTGGAGATGTTTCTTCATCTGCTTGGTACATTCACTTTTCTGGTACATGAGCAGAGGAGAGCCTCCATGTAATAGGACAGAGGAACTGAGTGAACAGGGTAAGGGAAATTTGTCTTGGTCACTGACAGTCTTCTACCACTAATTATAGAAGAAAGAAATGGAAAACATCTAATAGATCATCTAGCTGAACTCCCTCCCAGCGTGAGATGATTCCCTGTGCTACGCTTAAATTTTTGCTCAGGAAAAAAAAAATAAAAATTAAAGGCTTTGCATTAGTTTCCACATGGGCTTATTTCGTAGCACCGTTTCATGCTATAATTTATACTAAGGGAATACAAAATAATTTCTGTCCATCCTTTCCATTTTACCTGCCAGATATTTGTAGAGTGTTATGTTTTCCCCTAAGTCGTTGTTTTGCCAGCTTTTCTGTCCATACTATAGGTAGTTACAGCTGCTCATCACTTCTTATTATAAAGTCTTGCCTCATGCTGTTGACTTTGATCATCTGCGCAGAAGTTTTGCTCTCTATGTGGATGCCTTGAGCTTATTTCTTCAGAGAGTATTGAGCAGCACAAGTAAACCTTCACTGAGACTGGTATTAAGGGGAGAAAATTTCCTACAAGAGAGAAAAACAGTGAGTTTATTTCCCTTGAGAGGTGGTAACAAACAGGATTTGCAGCAGACTCTGGGCACTTTGCTTCTGGGGGAAGATCACCCCTATCATTAGGCCAAGCATTAGGCCTTTCCTTTTTGCCATCCCATGTCATCCCTGTCAAACTGCAATGCTGATGCCTTTCTTTAAAATATCTGCCTTAATTTAGTAAGCTCAAAAACATCAGAGCACTGATGCAACTGTGCCCCCCCCCCTTGAGTGACTGAGGTTGCTTTAAGAGCACTAATGAGATAGAAAAAGACTTTATAGTTTTTGTCCCAGCTGTTCACACATTTAGGGGCCTCAATATCAGGAGTGAGAGCAGGAAATTGGGCTTTTTTGTGTTCTCAGCATTCCCTTTGCTAAGATGTTTCTAGGGAGAAAAGAAGAATGAACTGACTGATGCGGAGGGACAAGGAAGGTGGGAAATGCTTACAGAAGAGTAGAATGAGGATAAGAAGGAGATGTGAGCGAAGAGAGAGGCCTAAGGAGCAAGAGTTAAGACAATCAGAAGATATCTCAGACAAAGAATGAGGGAGAGGATAAAAAACAGGGGAAGCAGGAGCTGTAGGAGAAAGAAAACCAAAACAGGAATTAGACAAGGGGAGGTAAACATGAGCCAGGATGTGAGTATGGAAAAATACATTGTTGATGGATCATATAGCTATGGGCTGTATCATTATGAATATTCACAAAGGGACTGAATTAAAATTGCACAGGCATTTCCTACCACTTGAGAGCTTGATTTTGCAACCTGAACATTCTTTTAACATAAATTTTTAAATGTAACTCTCTGCAGATATAGTCCAGAGTTATGTATTTAGATTGTGTTGTATACATATAATCACAGTTAGCGTCTTTGAATGGAGATACTATGGTGCAACATGCTCCAGGCTCAAGCCTTGAGCTCTTTCCACGTGTCCATAGCCTCACTTGTATTTGATCAGTATGTAATCACTTTTGTCACTCTTCTCTGAATTCCTTCTAAATTACTAAGGAGTTGCACAAGATTGAATATAGTAATTTGTCTGTGGTCAGACCAAAGCTATAGGGAAATAGGCTTACACTCCATGTTCTCTTCCACAGTTGATAATTCTGCCAGTTACCCTCTTTTACTGCCATACTACACAACAAATTCACATCTAATTATATGTTTGGTATCATTCCTCCATTTCATTAGTACTAACCTATGTTTCTCCCTACTGCCATGAGTATTTCTGCATGGAAAGCAATCCAAGTGTGTGTGAAGGTAGGGTGGGGGTGGAAGTAAACAGTAGAAAACAATTAATAATTCAGAAGAAGCAGCAGAATTTGAAGTACTATTCAAGAAGCTGTTCTACTGGTTAAATCTGCTCATGATTCCACCGTTCTCCAAGTCTAAAAGGAAGTCTAGAGGATTAAAAAAACCAGTCTAGCTTAAAGGGAAAATAATCTTCTGTAAAGATTATGGTAATATAAAATATTCCTCCTTTTTTATTTTTTCCTCAGGACGTCTGTATTGTAAACCATCAGCTTATACAACCTTAAAATCATAGAATGGCTTGAGTTGGGAAAGACCTTAAAGACCTTCCAGTTCCACCCTCCTGCTGTGGGCTGCCCCCACCAGCTCAGGCTGCCCAGGGCCCCATCCGATCTGGCACTGAATACTCTGAGGGATGGGGCATCCATAGCTTCTCTGAGCAGCCTGTGCCAGTGCCTCACCTCCCTCTGAGTAAAGAATTCCCTCCTAACATCCTAACAAAGAAACAGAAAGATGATAGCAGTAACAATAAATAATTCGATGTGGAGAGTAAAAGACTTCAGGTAGAAAATGTGTCAGTACAGTTAAAAGGTAACAAAAAGAATGTGTGTGCAGTACGGAGGGGAAAAGAATTAAAAATGAAAGTTTTGATTGATTGCTAATGAAATTTGACCAATGAAGAAAGAGCAAAAGTGCTGAATAAGTGTGTATGGTTTATGTTTGAAGGAAAAATATGAGATAGAGTTATATAGTAATTGGAATATTTTCTTCGTGAAGAGTGACAAAGAATGATAATAAATAGAGCTACCACAGTCTGACATTTTTAAAATCAACAAGTTCAACTAGCATGTCTATGGTCACTATTAAAGAGTTAAGGAACACCAGGAAAATAGAGAAGACTAGAATAAAGCTAATACCATACTAACAAATCAGACAACTCTGGTTCTACTGAGTCTTTGCAACAGATTATTTTAGCCTGCTGCTTTTAACAAGTTTTTTGAGTGGGATATGTAAGTTGTACATTTTAGACAATGCAGAGATTAGAAGGAAGATAAATAACACGGAAGACACACAATTGGTATAGAATGACCTGGTAAGCTAGTTGTGGTGAACCTAAGTGTTTCAGGATGGGAAAATGCAATGTTGTGAACACAAGAACAAGGAAAGCAATCCATAAAGAATTGAGGTCATGGTCCGAAAAAAAAAAGAGATGGCTGAGTTGGACAGTCAGCTTTATGCATGTTGTAGACTGGGACACTGATGTTGTAGTCAAAAAGACATCTTGGAAACCTTTGTTTCTCGAGGTTAAATTACTGCTGTACTGGAATTACTGCATCCAGTTCTGCTGCTTGTTCATTAGTTAGTGGAGAGAAAGAGAATAGGGTCTTTAGATACATAGGAGAACATTAAAGATCTGACTTGATATGAATATATATATACAGATGAGAACAAAATTTGATAATACAGGGTTTCTCAGTCTAGCAGACATAACACAATCTAATGATTGGAAGGAGAAGCTAAACAAATTCCACGAGAAATATGGAGCACGTTTTTAACATTAGAACAGAATGCCAAGTGTTGTAGTGCAACTTCTATCACAGGAATTACTTTTATCAGGGTTGGATGCTTACTAAACCACAGCTGTTGGAGATGAAGCAAGAATTGAATAAGAAAAAATACTTAAGTCCGTGTTGCCATTTTATGTTAGATAATCTCTTATTTCATGCTGTACTTACATTCTAGGAATACTTCTACTCTAGAAGCGTAAATGTGAATGTTCTCAGGTTAAACTTCCATAGGTGACTCATGTTTTTGTGTCTCTGATTCTAGAGACACACATCTAATGTAGTCATGATACAGGCACATATCAGGACTTTCCCAGTCCTTTGGAGGATCGGTTAGAACTATCACTTTGAAATCAAGTAAAATCTTTATTTCTAGAATGTGTCTCTGAAGTTTCCGTCTTTTGAGCTCAGGCTGTTACCTTTCCTTGCTGTATGTTCACTTTTTCACATTTAAAATGTCTTCCTTTTCCACACATGAACAAAAATGTACTGGCTGAATTTCTAGGAGTTGAATAAAACCAGTGAGACTAAGCTTATCTGTAAATTTAAGCCTGTATGTACTCCTGGGATCAGAATGCCCATAATTATACAGGAAGTGCATTCACAAACAAAGTAAACACAGAGAAAACGTATTGAGAAATGTTTACATTTACTCATGAAGGTATAATAATATTATCTACAATGATTATAGGCAAACTCACATGTTGTTCTCTTAATATACATGTATACATAATTTAACACACAGTAAATAGCAGCAGGAGCCCTTTCAAAAGTCAAACATGGGACCGTGTATATCAGACAGGCACATCACAGTGCCCCTCTAAGAAATTCTGTCTGGTTCTTTCTTTCTGTGAGATGAAAAATTTCAGTGAGGAGTACCTCACTCTGGAGTCTGTAGCATGTTCTCATATCTTCTAGGTTGTACCCACCCCCACCCCCCACAAAATTAAAAAGTCAAAAATAAAAAAAAGATTTTGAAACAACAAAAATTATACAAAATTAAAGTAAGTCTAACCAAACCCCTATCTAGTTCCAGTTTCACTATTCATTTAAATCAGACACAGGCTAAAAGATTTGTGGCAGCAAAATGCTCTGTTTGACAGATGTAGGAATGTTCCTATCAACAGGGCACCATAAATGTTCATGTTCCAGTATATTTCTAGGAAACAAGGCTACAATAGTTGGGTGATGATCTGCCTAAATTAACCTATGTGAAGCATACACAACAGACCAGTTACTCAACATGCTGTTGCTATTTTCTTTGACGCTCGATGCTGCATGGCTCTTGCTATCCTGAGTGCTCCAGAGCACAGATACCTGTTCCTGCCCTCTGAAAGAGCGTGTGCAAGTCCTGTTAGGGCGGGGCACCCAAGATAAAGATATTGCAGCTCGAAAACGGTGATAGCTGCTGGCTGAGCTGGCGCAACAAACTTGAGATGAGTGTCCAAAAGAAAAGTATCCGCCCTTTGCTCTTCATACTTAAATACGTTTTAAGAAACTGTGTGCGCCGGATCCACTGGAATCATGGTCATAAAGCAGTTTGGGACCGTATTCAAACACCGCAAATTTATGAATGCAAAAGGTAGGGGCCACCAGCTGCTGGGTCGATGCTTGCATTTTTGCAGGGGCAGATCCCAAGATGGCTGGGTTGAAGTTTGTGCATTTCTCCCAATTTTTAGACTAATGTGCAAGCTTTGGATCTCCTGTGCTAACGGCTACTGGACGGTTTCCTTTTAATTCTGATCAGAACAGAATCAGCACCTTGTAACTGTTTTTCTCATGAAGACTTTTACAAAATCATTCCAGTATCCTATGGAGGTGGAAAGATCCAACTCTACCTATGAGGAACCCAAGGTAGAGACCTAATTTTAGGCCTCTCACTCCTGGACCTGGGTTATCACCCACCCAGCATGGAGGGAAGCCCACAGTCACTCAAGCCTTCCCCAGTTCCTGTTCAGAAGTTGATGAGTGCTGGGTGGAACTGGCCACACAGCGGGTGCGGCCAGGGCGCCAACAAAAGAAGCTGATTCAGCTCATTCCCAGATAATTTTCACTGTCTTCCCCTGCTGAAATTTGTGGGAGGGTTGCAGCAGCAAGGGCAGCAGCATCAGATCTTCCTCCAGCTTTCTTGGTTGCAGTAAGTAACAAAAGGAGAGCGGTAACTCCTGCACCAGCGGGAGTGGTTGGGAATCAGTCTTCAAACTGAGTGGCGAATGCTGGCCTCCCTCCCCCCCACCCCGTGCTAGGATTACTCAGCTGTTTCACAATGCTGCTAATGGTTTTGTCTCCTGAGGTCTGAGTGAGGCTTGCAGCTACTTAGTGACCAGTCTAAATAGTAGTCTTGTGCAGTGACAAATTAGATTAGAAGAGGCTCTGAAATATTGACAAATCTCTGTCCATGGTCTCCAAGATTAGCCCTGGCCGTTTAGGGAATAAACAACTGTGAATAATAATCTCTGGGAATAATCAGTGCCAAAACTCTTGCTCTTCATTTCCGTGCCTAGCTGCTTGTTCCAAAGTTCCCTTCTGCCCAGGTCTTAGGAAATCTGTGTGGAGCCCTGATGCCTGAAAGTCATCTGTGAGAAGGGAAACCAAGCAAAGGCCCCAGTTAGTTCCAGCTGGTATATAACATGCATAAGATTCATTTGAGTGATCAATTAAGAAAGGTTGAGTAAAAAAGAAGGGGTTTAGAGGAATACATTGATTATGATAGCTCTGTTCTCGAAGTGCTGAAAACAGAAATTATGAAAAACTCTGAATCCAATCTGTTTCTGTGAGCTGAGAGAGAACTTAGCAACACTGTGGGTGAAGCAAGTAAAAAACTGGCAAGAAAAGTAGAAATAAAGAAGTGTAAGAAATAAAGCATCTAAGTCCACTATTTTATGATGTAGCTTTCTAAGGTAGGTAACAGGGATCACAATTTATATTCTTATACTTATTTATGCTCTTCTGGTTCTTTCACACTTCTGTTCTGTGGAGGTTACAAAGTCAGCTGATTTGCCTCTTTCTTCTAGTTGTTAAACCACATTTTATACCAAATGATAATACCTTTTCCTTTGCATTGCTCATCTGCGTGAGCAACTCTTGCAGTTCCTAAGGGATTGTCATGAAACGTTGAATAGGAAATTATTTACAAACTTGTAAATATGAAAGGAGTGTTTTTACCAAATAGGGATCTGTGTGATGACAAAATTCAGTAATCCTGTGCTAGGTACACCTGTATGTTCCTAGACAGTACAACAATGACTGTGTAGCATTTCATAGCTGATAACTTTCTCAGCTGAAAAAGTTTGCAATTATCAGAGAAGCAAAGCTTCAGTATATGGGAGACCTGTTAGTCCAGTCTAGCAGGAGTAAACGCATTAAATTATTTACGAGTAAACTCTGCTTCCTTCTAAAACAGGGGTGTGAGAATTGTTCCCAGAGGGAGTTTGTTTTCTAATTCCATTGCTTCAGTTAACATTAGTATATTGTCTCACATAAAACAGTAATTTACTGTATTTATTGCCTTCATTGTTTGCAAGAAGCTGTAACTTAGCTTTTTGTTTTGCTTTAAGCAGGTCGTGAGACGAAATATGCGTTTTAATGTGAAAGAGGTGGTTAAAGAACATCGTATAAAATAAGCCATATTTTATATTTGACATATTTAAATGATTTTTTAAAGTTGCTTGTGATATTTGCCCAAACAAACAGAAAAGTGTAGGAGTGAATGTGTCACTGAAGGTGCCACTGTGCCAGTGTGCACACAGGCACTGATGCCTGCATCTGCTCACTGAAAGAGTTGCCCCTTTTGTCCTTTGTGTTTGGGATCCCCCCCCTGCCTGAGTACCCAGACGCCTGTTGGAGCTCATGTGTTCCATGGCACATGAATGCCATCCAGGGACCTTGTCAACCTTGTCCTCAATAAGAACTGAGGTGCCAAAAGCCTTCGATTTCCATTATCTTCAAACAGGAGCAGAAGGAACTCCTATGTTCTCTGGGAAGCCTTGAGGAACTAGAAACACACATCAGCCTGCACCACCCCAGCCTCTTGATATGAGCATAAACCCAAGACTGATTTGTTAACAACACTGTAAAGATGGTAGAGACCTGGAATGAGACCTGGTGGCACAGGGATGTGCTTCATGTGTTTTGTGCCACCCGCTGCTGAAATTTCTTGTTGAGGCACATCTCCATTGGCAGTCAGACACTGGAAGCGCTGGTATGTGAGCTGTGTGAGTGGGTTCAGGCCACTCTCCTGACACTGGGATTACCTGTGCTGGATCTCTGGCAGTGTGGTGCACCATGGGCACTGGCAATCAGCACAGGCAGATGAGGTGATCTGCTGACACCGTTGCACAAACCAGCAGCCAGTCATGCATAAAAGGAGCAAGTCTGGTCTCCAGCACTCTGGCACTGCCACACAGCACAACATGTGGGCTGAGGGAGCTGCAGTCCTCTGCTGTAGCAAAGGGGTGTCTAGCCTGTTTTCCCACTCCTCGTTTCCATTTTCCACTGCGTGCCTGTTTGATGCAAGAGCTCAGGTTTAGGAGCTCATGGGAAATATGTTGTACAAACCTTACATTTTGGTCATTCAGAGAGATGAATTACTTGAAATCACTTTGGCTTGAGTGAAAATGAAGGTGTCTGAGATGCAGGAAGAAGTTTGTTATCATCTTAAAGGAACAGCATCTTCTGCTGTTCAATTCTTCAACCCAGTCCCACTCCCACCTACATATCTATTGTATACAAGATTAAATGCAGAGTGTAACAGCCACTAACCTAGTTAGTATCGTCAGATTTGTCTTGCCATGGGAGTAGTTATTACCTTGGCTTCATTTTAAAGACTATAACTTGGTGTCTCAGCAGACAGAATCTTTCCTAGGATCTTCTTGTTAAAGCCAAGTAATAATAGCCAGTAAAAAATGTGACTCTGTACTATTTAGTGTCATTACTGCTCAGGCTTATGACAGAAACTACTACAAATGACTGATTATTTCTTTCCATTAGAAAGGAAATTCTTTATTTTTGAGGACCTCTAGTAAATTAGATTAGAGTGACTTTTGCCATGAAAAGTCTAAGGATGAGGTATGTTGTGCTTATTTCAGTATTTTTTAAAGTCATGAAAGACTTTCTTCCAATTTTGACACATAAATCAAAGTTAAAATGAGAAAGCACGGAAAGTTTTGTACTGTTTAAATGAAAGGGAATGGAAAGGGAGTGGGAAGGGGAGGGGAGGAGAGGACAGGAAAGTAGAAGAGAGGAATAAGCACTAATTACAAATAGTGAGAAGTCATTTTGAAACACTAATTGCTGATCAACAAATTTGTCAAAATTAAAAAAAAAACCAACCTTGGGCACTTGCTTGGGCAGATATTTTATGTCTATATTAGTGATACTCGAAGTATAGATCAGCACTACAATTTGAAAGCCAGCAGAATGACTCGAACCTTTGACCAGTTGTAGTGGCTCTACTTCCAAAAGTATTTAAATGAAAGACTCACAAACAAAACAAAACAAAACAAAACAAAACAAAACAAAAAAAACCCAACAACCTGAAATTATCCAGGATGAGAGATGAAGGAAACTTCGTCTTTCTGTTTTATGGGAAAGAAGGATAATTGGGGATGAAATTATAGTCTACAAGTCCATATATGGAGAACGAAGTCTCATTCAGCTAAAATAGATTGTTGAAATTAAATTAAATAAAATGAAATAAAATAAAACGAAATAAAATTATAATAAAAAAATAACTGGAAGATGTACTAAATCAGGTTAGGGACACTTCTAAGAGTGGTTGTAATTAAACACTGGAACAACTTACCTAGGAGTGCAGTGAATCCTTCATCATTGGAAGTCTTTAAATCAAGACAGACATCTTCAGGAAGATATACTATCTATCTCCACACTGCAGTTATAGCCTTGGCACAGCGATCACGGAGCTTTCTGTGGCCAGAATTATGCAGGAAGGCAAACCAGAGTTTGTATTGGTTTCTTCTGGCTCAAAGCTCTATCTTTGTGAAATACACCTTCCTTATTGTTAATGTTTATTTAGCAAGCATCATTACAGTTGTACAGTATATCAAGGCAAAGCTAAGACTGACATTTTAAAGTAGAAAGCTGTGGACATGGTGATTAGCCACAGAACTCTGGTAATTAGGTGGCTCTGAAGACATGGCTCCAAAGGCTGTTCTTTCACGGCAATTTTAAAACTGCTTCTATCAAAAAAGGAAGTCCCACCTTTTTCACTTTCCCAGATATCATATTTTTGAACTGTAAAGATTAAAAAGGGACATTTTCAACCAGAGCAGTTCCGTTTTCTGGCTTACAGTCCAATGTGCAAATTTTGGTACAGTGTGAGCAAACGTGTAGGGATGTTCGGCTGGGAAGAAGAGGGCATGGTAGGTCCAACCTTTGGACATCTGTCCATAACTGAATGTCATAGAATCTTAGAGTCATTAGGTTCAAACAGACCACTAAGATCATCTGTCCAACTCTTGGCTCATCACCATCACGTCACATGAGGGTCCAAACATTCAGGCTTAGGGGCTCATGTCTGATCATGATTTCTGTTTACATCTGGGGGCTATAGGGGTGAGGAGCCATAGAAGTCCCACTAACAATAGGTTTTTATATCATACCATAAAGGAGCAAAACCTGCCAGCTTAATTCTCCATTGTCACCAGAGAACGTCTTGTTTTGCTTTTTGAGTTTCCTAAGGTACCTCATGATCTGACAACTTCCTGCAGACTGGAAGGGCTAGATGGCTGGAAATGAGGTGAGAGATGAATGTAGCCTCCATTGTTACCATATAATTTCCTGTGCTTAGGATGTACCTTCACTGGGAATTAAAATAAAGTTCCTGTTGCTCTGAAGAAGCTGACAGCAGTATTTGTCTGGGAGTTCTAGAACAGATAAGATTCTTGAGGTTTCTGTGTCTTCTACATCCATAAAGGGATGTAAGTGCCATCTCTCAATTGAAATTAATGAGAATTAGGTGCCCAAATATCTTTGTGGATTTGAGCCCTCATGTTCTAATTACTGTGGCAATTTAACGTGCTGAAAAACAGGTTCAGCTGCAGGAACCTTGTCTACACTAAGGCCTGGTGAAATATTTATGTAAATTTTCTTTCTAGACATGGCTTGGCTTTCAGTGATGACTGTGCAAAACCTCTTTGATTGAAGAGGACACCTATAACATGGAAGGCCCTGCAACAAAAGCTGTGCACTTGGCTTAGGAAAGGTTATAAGATACATATTCATGAACTGTGTGCCTTGCTGAATGAGGCAAGATAGTTACAAACAAAACAATATAAGATAAAAATAACCCAAATAATGCACTCTTGCATAATACAAATAGTAGTATAAAAAGAAATTGAGTTTTGTTTTCAAAAATTTCTTCTGTAGCACATGATCTTCACAAATCCGCTCATCTTTTCACTGTACTAATATCTGAAGGCCACAGGACTCCATACCCAACAGTTCATGTAACAGCATGTACATATGCATAAATATCCAAATTCTGTTTTATTTCTTTCATAGAGAAAGAAGAAAATAAAATGACTGCCTATTTACTCAGCAGACTTTTAACTGTTTGGGGCCAATATAATTACCAATACTGTTCTTACACGCATGCATACTCCAGAAGGACTAATGTTAAAGGAGACACCTTCATTCTGAATTTCCTAACTTCAAAGTAATGAAATCCTTAACTTCAATACCACAATAATGTAGTTTTCAATGTTAAGTACCTAGTCTTATTGTCAGTGTATAGAACAACCTTGGCCAAAAAAGCCCAATTAGGCCATGTAAATGAAGTGCGTTTTCAGCCAGTCCTACTGGGAAAACCAGCTTTGTCTGAATGGCTGTAATTACAGAGTTGATGGGGAAGGGGGAAAACAAATTTGCTATGCATGAGCCCTTCCCAAGTAGCCTTTTTTTTCTTCTAGTGCTTGCACATCTCCAGTAATGGTATTGTGGAGGTGGGGAAAAAAACAAGACTTACTCCTTTACACAGATTGTGTTAAAAGGCACCTCTTTGGGAGTCTGAATGGTACTTGTCATAGGAGAGGTGATGATGCATCCTTCTGTCTACTTCTCTCTGCCTGACAGCCTCACTGGGCTGCTTGTCATAATAAGCAGCACGAACAGCTACCCTTCTGAGTTCATTTCAGGCATTCACTTCCATTTTCATGCTCAGGCCCCATGTTCTTATTCATACCCCCACCTAGCCCTGAGAAAGTCAAATAAGAAAGAGGTGAATTCCAAAAAATGTATGTGGTTTTTTTTTTTTTTTTCTTCTTAGATTTCCCAGGCTATTATTTTCTCTTTTTCACGCCTGCTCTTGGGAACATACACCCCATCACTGGTCTGGATTCGTTTTATCTGTTGTGTTACTTGAATTCATTGAGAAATAGGAGTTCATTTTTTTAGTGCTCTGCATTTGCTCATCTGAATTTGCATCACAGTATATGTCTTCCTTACTGCATCCCTGGCTCACTTGTAGGGCTGCCTCTAGCTCCTGACAAGGAGAAATAGGGCACCACTACAATTATCTGTAGGGATGCTTCCTACATGCAAGCCACTCTGGCTTCTGTGACTAAGGGTTCATGAAGGTCACATAGCCCTTCCTTAGATACATCTTCCAAATTATTTTTACTTCATTTTACTACTTTGATTCCTAAATAGTTCAGATTATTTTCTGCCCATATCATACACACCAGTCATTCAAAAATATGCCTCTTTCCGTAAATATAAAGCTATTAATCACAAATCTTCTATTTACGAGTCATTGTACGAGTGACTCTTTCATATATTAGTCATAATGTAGTACACAGCTTTATTTCCTTTATTTAAAAATAGCTAATGATCCTCAATTCAATGTGTATGTTAATGTCAATAATATCAGTGTCTATTTTGCAATGCTAAATAAGTGAGGGGGAAGGGATTCGGCAGAGATGAGTTACTTGGTTTGAATTGGCTTTAGTCTTGGGGTTTTTGTTTTCTTTGTTTTGTTTTATTGTTTTTGTATTCTGTTCATGCAAACTCTCACTGGAAAAAAG
Source organism: Alectoris magna (assembly GCA_030625065.1). NCBI lineage: Eukaryota > Metazoa > Chordata > Aves > Galliformes > Phasianidae > Alectoris > Alectoris magna. The sequence goes on from CM060561.1 coordinate 15,145,414, forward strand.
ACATAACATACACAGTGAAATTGCCAAACTATCCAGGTTCTTCACCAGCCCATTAAGGGCATTTCTGGCCATTGTTAAATAAGAAGTGTAATGCATAAATATTTTAGTATGTCATAAGGTAACTGTCTGTTTTATGTGAGCTATGAAAGGAACTAAAAGCAGTGGAGTCAGGAAGGAGGGGAAAAAAGTGAAATAATAAGGAGTATTTTTGCCCTTTGTGGGACCAGTTTGTTCAGGCATTGAAGCAGACAAGGACACACAGGTTTTCTGGGTCATGATCTGCACTTCACCACATCAAGATCCCAACTGTACTCGAACGCTGATCCATCAGCATTTTTTTTTTGTGTGATTCACACTGTGCTCAGTAAAACCTTGTGTATGGGCACGTGATCCAGGTCATGAAGAGAGAGAAGTATAGGCAGAAATGAGATTTCCTGGTGAGAGAACAGAACAGACCTAGGGCTGCTGCCACTTAAAAAGGTTGATGTGCTCTTCCCAAAAGAGAATTTTTCCCAAACAAAGTCTCTTTCAAGACTGATAACCACAGAGGAAAATTAAGGCCTTGAATATATGTAAAAGATGCCGATACTTGTTTCATGCTTTTCAGCTAAGACTGTGGCAGTGCCATTTCACAACTAAAGGATGCAGTTTATTTCCAGTTTGGTGTCAACAGGCCTAAGAGTTAACTAAGGCAGCATTCTTATTAGGTCACCTGTTTCCAAAGACTAAGTATAAAAAGGTGTACCATGCTTAAAATTAAGACTTATGGATATGAATGTAGTGGGTCGGAGCATGCTTCTCACTCGGGTTGGAAGGCTCGGTTGAGTTGCCTCAGATCAAAACCCAGTTAAAGCAGTCATAAAGATTACTGGAGAGCTCTGAAGTCTCCAAATGCAGAAACATACTGACCTTTTCTTCCTTTTACTCCAGAGATCTTCTGGTCCAAGTCCAGGTTCTAATGGCAGGCACATTTCTGCCTGTCAGCAGCTCCAGCTGGCACGCAGTGGTCGTGGTGGTAATGGATTGATAGCCGGAAGAGATGAACTCTTAGAGGTCTTTTCCAACCTTAATGATTCTATAATTCTATGATTCTAAGATCAGATGACCTCTTTTCAGGATGGACTGGTTTGTGATACACAGGGTAAGGCCGGATTGAGGTCAGCTCTTCCTTACATGGAGCACTGAATGTACTAGATCGGACAAAAGTAGTTATCTACGTGTCTGCATGTGTGTGTTTTAAAGAATTTTGCAGGAGAGCCACTAAAGATCACCTGTTACATTTCCATTTTTACCTTTATTGCATGGCTTTGTGTCTTCCTCCCCCCCCCCCCATATTTTAATTGGAAACAATGGCAACAACTTGGTAAGTTCACCAGTGCACTGGGTGTCTGAGATTCTCAGTAACATTTATTGCATCTCTTGGGCCATATAATATGGGTAGGCATTTAATGTTCATATTGGAATGGAAAGTGCAGTTTTCTGCAAAATGAAATATACACATTAGAAAGATATTTCCTTTTCCTAAACTTAATGTGAGACCTCACATCAGTAACTATGTAAATAAATCTTTTGTGCAATAAAAACATGTTGTTCGTAGTCTGTCACATTAAAATAAGGATTTGAGCACAGTGAGAAATCACAAATGGAAAACTTATTTACAAGAAATCAAATGAAAGAAAACTCTAAAGCTAAACACCTCGACTGTATGGTATTGCTGTTCCATATTAGAAGGTATTGTAGTGAGATTTAATGTTCATATGTCCAGAACACTGCCATTTACTAGCAATGAACCTTAGGAATAAGAAAGAAAAACATTTGCATATAGGAGTTAATGTAAAGATTCCTGAACTCATTTATAGCTTTTTTTTTTCCACTGACTTCCATGCCCTTTGATCCAGATTAGCCTTCCCAGAAGTGCTGGAGGGAAGCAGAGTGTGGAAGTGAGGCAGTGAGAGGTGGTGGCTCTGTCTGGCTGGGGGTGATGACAGGACAGGGGGCTCAGGTTGTTTTCATTTGCTGAACTTGCGGTTGGAATGTGGGAAGAAAGGCTGCCACCTCTTTTATTGATATTTGTTGGGAGAGACTCATTATATATTACTCCATACGTATGTGTATGTGCATGTGAGGTTTTTCAGAGCTTTGGATGAATGCCTTTTATATAGCATTTTTAAGATCAAAATCTACACAATTATGTGGATTCCTGCATGTAAATGATTTCAAGGAGTCTGGTGTTTTAGCATTTTTAATTTTCTAGTAGATTTTATGATAGCGTAAAGTGATAAATTATCTCTTGTGGCTGCCAGTGCTGTTTAACTATCTGCAGACACGCCATTAGCAGCAGCAGCCCATGCCCAGAGCCGTTCCTCACCCCTCCCCAGGAGGCTGCTCATGGGGCTTCCTGGGATCTCCTTGCGCCCATGGTACCAGGGGAGCAGGGCAGCCCCGGACAGCCCCGCTGTGCCCAGCCACGGGGATGTTTTCCTGATGCACGGTGGAGAAAGCTACGAAATGAGCATCAGATAGTATTGACTTTCCATCACTACTGGCCTGTGTTAAAAACGGTGACAGAGGAGAGAAAGGTTCCATTTCCCATTACCAGATATCCAATCCCCCTAGAAAACATCTGCTGAATCTGGGACTATGCCATGGCATTAGCTGCTCTGTTGCATGCTGTTTCATTGGCTGCTCTCAGTGCTGCCCTGTCTATCACAATGCAGAATCTCTTTTCGGAGACGTTTCAACCACATCATTAAGGTCTCCAGCCCCGTTTCTCTTAAAATCGGTGGTAGCTGGGTTTGCTTTTTGCCTTTGGCGCACAATGTGAAGTTCGGAAACTTGACTCTGTGCAGTGTGTAAGAAAGGGAACAAAAGTTTCCCGATGATTTCATGTGACAAAAGTTGTGCAAGGAAAAGAAGCGGGCCTGCAGAAACCCTGTTTATATTCCCAAGGAACTCACGCCGGAGTGCCTCAGACACATAACCGAGCACTCCTCAAAACGCTCATTACTGAAGACAGTAAAAGAAAATGGTCTTTAGAATTCACGTGATATACTACCAACCGGAGGGAGAATAATGCAGAAATACTTTCTTGATGATGTGTGCTAAAGCAGCAGGCATTTAAGAGCAATGGATGTCAATCTCTGAGGTTTTTGTAAAGAATTGCAATTTATGACGTGTTAGGGTAAACAGTTGGATTATATTTCTGAAATGCATGTTCCATCAGGTAAAATCATTGTGATTATGGGCTCTCGTGCTTTAAGTAAGTCAGTTATGCACTAAAAGGCTGAAATTGTAAAACAAGTATGCTTATGCTTAACTGCTAATCCCTCTTTGTATCTACGCTGAGTAAACTACAAGAAAAGAGAAACTGCATTAAACAATAAAGGCATAAATGGCATGTTATGTCATCTTGATAAACAATGGCTGTTACACTGCTTTCCTTCAAGAAGCGACTGTGAGTGCCTCTGTATTCTCCCTCAATGGAGAATGTGCCTGAGTGTAAAAAAAAGTGGGGGAATATGGAAGTTACTTTGCTCACAGCAACACTTTCTCTCTGAGCGTTGCTGCCTTCCCTTCGGTTAATCGGGTCTTATCGATCACAGAAATCCCAACTTGTTGCTCCAGCAGCCACCCCACTATCACGCAGAATACAAGTCTCAAAAACGGCGACATAAAACTTGCTTCAAGTGGTTTTGCAAATGTTTGACAGCAGAATAACCGAAAATAAATCTTCAGTATTTCTCCTAATGCAATTTGTGGCATGTCAACGTCAAAGGGTTCTAACAACAAATCAACAAATATTTGAATGAAAACAATATACATAACTTATTTTTCTATATTGGAAACAACTGTCAAACAATTACTGTGTGACTCCATGAATTAGTTGGTTGTTTTGAAATATTCCTGCTAGGGTAAAAATGGAAAAAAAAGGCTGTAGGGGCCTTTGAGCCTGAACATATTGTGTCAATCACCAGCATGTGCAATGTATCTAAGCCATGAGGTAAAAATTTTCTTTGTAAATTATTTCATAAATAAATAATTTGCCTGAAAAAGTTTATGAAAATATTTTTGCCTTTATTAAGTTCTCTCCCGTTCTGTTGTGGTGAATACAAAGCGATTGATATTGACATCTTCTTGATCTGCTTTATTTTAACTTGAAGCTCAGAATGTATCACGCAAGCACTTTTTTCGCACAGATACCGCAACATTCTCCTTCTGAGAGCGTTTCTTCGGAGTTACGGGGACTCCTTTTGCCTCTCTCAGCTCTGCTCAGAACAGGGTCTGCAGTTCCCCCTAGAAGTGTCCACACTGAACGCTGATGTATTTTAAGCACAGATCTCATGTTGTTCTACAGGTGGAAGAGGTGTGTTTGTTACCGAGGGTTTTACGTGTTGGAACCTGCTCTCACGATCACCGAACTTCGTGTTTTATGTCAGAACGTGGACGAAATGCAGGAGCTGAGGTGTGGGGCATCGCTTCCTGTGCCAAAGAGAAAGCAATGGATAGGTCTCACCCAAGCAGAGAAGTGAAGGGGAATAACCATGGTTTGAGTATTTTCCACTCCAGCACTTTTGAGGTGCTCACCAGTACCTGCTGGCATTAACCCTTTGCAGCTCCACGGCGTGATGGCGGTAATGGAGCGGCAGAGCCTGAAGCAGAGCGCGTGGGACAGACGCACCGAGCTGTCAGAGCTGTGCTCGGTGCACTCATGGGAGCAGTTTGTCCGACTGCAGTTCAGCTTGAGGAGAGGTTTACAAAAGCAGAATCTGCACTGTGTGGTGCTACAGAACGTGGCCCCGGCACCACAGCAAACTCTGAGTTCTGACATTACTTTTCTTTCTTTCGTGCTTTGTGCTGAGGCTGTGGGGAGCCCCACTGAGCCCTCACCTTGCACGGCGCCCAAAGGGCGCACCTCACACCAATGAGCCTTGCTGTCCACCAGGCAGTCCTACAGCAGAAACTATGGGGAAAGTGCTGCCGGGCGGTTTACGTGAGCAATCGCTTTGCCCATCTGCCAGCAGGTCGAACTGAGTGTGTATGAGGGATAAGTTTAGAGACACCACATGCATACAGGAAGGCTCCGTGTGTCTCCCTAGAGGCTTTATCCTTTGTAGCTCACTGTGTGTTGAGGATAGACATGTAAGGAAAGCGTTATGTCACATTTCGGGGGGGAGCAGCTCCATCTCTGACACCATCGGATTTAACTCTTTTCCAGCTCCCCACCGAACAGAGCAGTACTGCTGTGTGGGATCAGTTTAAACCGTGTGCGCAGGAGAAAAACCCACGCCGCATAAAGTCCCCTAAGAGCAGAAATAACAGTGTCCCGGCGCTCAACGCACGTTAACACCGCTTTTCGTGCCCGCTCCGTCTTTCCCTGCGGTAGTTCCGCACGGCCGGGCTCTGTGCTCTGTGCAGGGGAGTTGCGGAGCTCTCCGGCGGCGGTGCCGGCAGCCCCCAAACCCGTACGGCGTCCCTCAGCGCACGCACAGGGAAACGGGGGAGGGGAGGCATTACAGCCTTCCGATGGGAGCGACGGAGCGGGGCGGGGGATGCGGCCGTGGCCTGCGGGCTGCTCGCCCGCCACTTCTCCCAGTGCCCGCGGCCGGGCCAGGCGCGCTCCCTCGCTCGCTCCCCTCGCGCCGCGCGTGCCCGCGGGCCCGGCCCGGCGGCGGCGGCGGTGAGGCCGCGGCGGAGGCGGCGGCGTTGGGGGGCGGCGCGGGCCGCGCGGCGGGGCCGCCTGCACTGTCTCTTTAAGGGCGCTCCGTCTGGGGTGGCGCTTTCCTCCGCGAAGGCTCCTTTGATATTAATAGTGTTGGTGTCTTGAAACTGACGTAATGCGGGGAGACGGAGGTCCTGACAAGCGATAACAGTCCCTGATAACGCGCCGGCCGCCCCGCGCTCCCAGGCCGCCGCCTCGCCGCCGCGCCGTGCCCCGGCTCTGCGCCCCCCGCCCCGCCGCGCCCCCGCCCCCGCCCCGCGCCGGCCCCGCCGCCCCCTCCCCGCGGCGCGGGGCCGAGGGGGGAGAGGAGGCAGCAGCGCCGCGGCCCCCCGCCCCCCCCACCCCCCCCCGCTCCCCGGCCACCGCCACATAATCCGCGGCCAACTCCGCCGGCAGCAGGAGACGGTTCATGGCTCGCGCCGCGGCTCCACCATCTTCCAGGCTGCCGGGGCCGCCGCTGACGGTTAATCAACAGGTACGGCGCGGGGGGGCGGGGGGGGCGGCGGGGAGGGCGCCGGGGCCGGGAGGGGGCGGCGCGGCGGCGGCCGGGGCTGAGGGGGGGGGCGCGGGGCGGGGGCGCGGCGCCCGCGGCGTGTGCCCGGGTTGGGGGGGGGGGATAGCCCCCCCTCAGTGTGGGCCCCCCCCCCCCCCCCCCAAAAAAAAAAACAAACCCAAAAAAACCCCAACAACACAACCACGAAGGGGGGGTGGGCGCAGCCGGAGCGCTTCTCAGGTTTCAGAGGGATTTTTCGGTGCCCCCCACCCCGACCCGCGCCCCCTTCACCCCCCCCCCGGCGGTGGGTCAAAGCCATGTGCCATGGCCGGGAATGGGCGAGCGCAGAGCGGCGGCGGCCCCGCCGCGCTCGGGAGGGTCAAGTTCAGGGAGGAGGGGAGCAGCCCACGGCGCGGCTCTGCCCGGCTCTGCCCTCCCCGCTCAGCGCTGTGCCCCGGCCCGGGGCGCTCTGGGGGGAGGGGAGGGAGCGCGGCGCGGCGCGGGGGGCGGCGGCGGAGGACGCTTCGCACCGAGGAGCTGCGCCCGCACGGCCCCGCGCCGCTGCCGGCAGCCGTAGTGCGGAGCGCGACGCGTGGGGCGCGGAGGCAGCACCATGAGCAGCAGTAAGTTCGGGGAAAAGTTTTTTTTGTTTTTTTTTTTTTTTCCCCCCGGGGGGGGCTGGGGTCCTCGCACACCGCGGTGGGATCGGCGTTGTTATGTTTTGTTTCGCGTGTTTTGTTTTTTTCTTTTTTATTTCTGTTTTTTTTTCTGTTTTTTTTTTCCCTTTTTTTTTTTTTTTTTTTTTTTTTTGCAATCAGAGCACGGAGAGACGTAAAACTTTTCCTTCTTAAAGGCGAAGCTCTGCCCGCGGCGCTGCCCTCCCCGCCGGCCCGGAGCTGCCCCGTGATGTCCGCGGTGCAATGAATGGGGTGGGCGCGGAGCGGCGGCTCCGTAGGGTGACCCCGGGGGCTTTGTTCCAGGCACCGCGCAACTTTCGGGGCCCTCGGCTTTTTTTTTTAATTTTTTTTTATTTTTTTAAATACATACTTAAAATCAGTGATATTTTGGTAAACTTTGGAGATAGGGATGAGCTGAAGGAGACGTATCTCAGTGCCGTCCCACTGGTTCCCAGCGCGGCTGTAGCCAGAACACTCTCGACAGATCCCGCTGCAAAAGGAAAAGTATTTCCTACCCCAAACAGAGCGTTCTGCGCCTATTGGAGGTGCGGAGCGCGCTGCCTCTGCTGAGCGCGTTTGGAAGGCAGATTAGGAACAAGCAACAATTCCCTACGCTCCGGTTTTATTTAATCGAGCTCAGTACAGGAGCCACCGAAGTGCCATCCCGGCAGTGCTCCTCAGCTGCAGCCGGGGATGTTGGTGGCATCAGGTTACTTTCCTGTTGGTTTTAGGAAAAGTTGAACACGCAGCAGAGACTGCCAGAGTGAGACACGCGAGGGGCAGCGGAGGAGAGCGGCGGGCAGAGCCAGGTCCTGACGTGGCCAAAATGGGAATGAAAGGCGCAGGGCTCCGGGCTGCGGCGAGGTTCCCTCGTGGGTCCGGCAGCGCGGATCCCAGTGGTGACATTTAGGGAAAACCTCACTGGGTGAGGAGCTTTTTTAAGTGCTCCGGGTCTGTGAGTAAATAGAGGGCTTGTTTGAGAACATCAGCTATTTCCTGTAAGTTGTGATGCTGACAGGACTGTCTGGAAATGATATCAACACTTTGAAAGATTTTTTTTTTTTTTCTTTTTTTAACCGCTGAATGAAAGTTTGTTAATAACGCGGTCAGACCAAAGCAGTGGAACACTTCTCTACAGAGTAAAAAATAGACGAGAGAAAGACTTTTTCTTCTTTCCTCTTGAAAAAGGCGTACCTGCTGCCTGGAGCACACAGCCAGCGGTGTCTGTGCCTGTGTGTATGCAGGCTGCTCGGGGCAGCAGAAGGCTCCTTTGCCTATCTGGGATCAGGAGAAGTCGGACAGAGAACAGCAGTCAGTCCATAACCCGCCCTGCTCGCTCTGGTCCTCACTTTCTGTTGTTGCACATAAGAACTTTCCTCTCTTTGAAACTTTACGTGTACGTAGTCACAACAAAGTAAGTAAAGGGCAAAGTTGCATCAGCTTCCAAGCATATATGATGGATCCTCATCGGGCTCTCAGTAATGAGGAGTGTTGTTTTTTTTTCTCTATTTCATAGTAATGCTAATAAAGGAAAAAATGTAAATAGCAACTCCAGAGATCTGAGACTTCCTTGGGCATCAAACATGCTGCAGCCAGGTTACCCTTTCTTATCTAATGCCTTCGTAGTGTGATTTATGCCGCTGCTGAGTGGGGTGCTTCTGTCTCTATTAGCGATAGAGTGAGTTCAGTATTACTGTATGACTCCATCTCAGGGTTATGTTTCTATTATGTGTTGCGCATCAGTTGTAGGAACTTGCACAGTGCGCGCTGTTACCGTGCTGCATGTGGGGAGCTTTATTATTCACATGTTGTGATTGCTGAGCCCCGTGTGGACCTGAGAGCCTCTGAGGTGCAGTGGCTGCTGTTAGATCTCCTCGTTTCAGGCATGCTATATTTTAATGCCAGCTGACACAGAGGGTTTTCTATTTTCAAAGCATTGTGCAAACAATGACTAATTACTTTCTGTTCGTGTGAATTACCTCTTTTAGCACTTTATCACGCAGTCACTTTGAAACAAAACTGTTTTACATTACAGTGCGAAAGAGTTAAAAAATTAGCAAAGACATGTAGGAAAAACCAAAATTTTAATTACAAACAGGCATCTTTGGGTACGTATTTAAATTGTTCTTTTAATGTGGAACTTTCCTTCTGAGTTTGGGAGGGCGGATACGTATGAATATTTATGTCTCTTATAAACTCTCGACAATATTTTAATGTAATAATCTTAATAGAAACCGTCTCAGATCTCAGCGGCAGCCGCTCTGGCAGTATCGCCTTAATAAAGGGTTGTGGGTAGCACCAAATATAACATTGTGAGAAAGTTTATGGCGAAATATTTTTGAACACGACGGGCTGGGAATCTGACAACCCTTTTTGTTAGCTGCAAGTAAAGTGGAAATAAATTACATTTTTAATACAGTTTCAGTTAAAACAAACTGCCACCTGGTAGTAAAAGTATCGGCCCGAACAGAAATATATTCTGATGGAGATATTCAGCTGGGGTGCAAAATGAGGCCATTCATCCGCACGCTGACAGCGTTCCAGTCGGTGTTTGCCCTGCTTAATTTAGTTCCTCCACACACCATGGGGCAGTCTGGGGCTGGTTTTGGCAGAGCCGGGCCACCGGGAGCTCCGCGCTTTGTCCCCGGTGCTGCACCTCGGGAGGCAAGATGCAATTGGTTAACAGTAACAGCAAACAGGTATATGGAGAAAAGGCGAACGCTTTCTTCTTTGTTTCTGAAACTTTCTGAAGTTCCTACCTAGTGAGAAAACAATGCCATTTTCCAGTCCTGGTGATTAATAGTAAAACCAGCATAGTCTGCACCCATCTATTGTACAAATACCATTGCCTGCTGACCTTTGGATACATTAATTACAGCATATCTGGTCCAGGTTCTACTATTTTTGTCTGTCTGGAAGATAAATAAAAGTGCCCTTTCCAGTCCTTCTGGAGAAGGAGAAGAACCTTTTTCTTGGTACTGTCATGAATTATGGAGTTCATTTTTGAATGCTGTGCCAGTGGCGCTCTCTTTTTCTTTTCTAAAGATAAGTTTGCACCAAAGAGGGAACATTTGCTTAATCGAAGACTGCTTTAAGTTCACTTCTTACTGTGTGTGAAAACTTTCTAAGCTTTGCTTTTTTTGGAGTGTGTTTGCTAATTAAATGGAAAAAAAGCACGTAATGAGTTCTATCGGATGATGCGAAGGATTAAAGCACAATTACACCCCTAAAGAGCAAATGTTTACAAGGGCAAGACATGTAGCTGCGCTGTGTGGATGATGCTGGCTGCCTGCTCCTTGATGTAGGTCGCACCTCATCAATAAGGCCCTACCAGGGCAGCGTGCAGTGCCCAGTACTCAGCAGTGTCGCCGGGGCAGGGCAGGGAGCAGTGCCATCCGGTTCCCAGTTTCATCAGGCAGACCGGGGCTCAGATTAAACATGGAGTGATGGGAGAATGAACGCCGTGGCCTCAGCGTAGTCCCCAGTGGACATTTTGTGGCAGTCTGAGAACATCGCGTGGCTGAGCACCGTCCGGCTGGATTGGCGTCACGGGGTTTAGAGGAGCGTGGTGTAGGTGGACCAGCACAGCCGTGTGTAAGGAACTTTGTTTAAAGCCATCTATGTTTCGTTCATCTTCTATGCTATCGATTTCTTATTTTCTAGCACCTTTTAAAGCGATTCATTAAAAATTAATAACAGCACCAGTGGAACGTGCATCTAAAGCTGAACAGAAAATGCTAATCTTTCTGTCGGTGATTTTTATTATCAGCCCAAGGAATTCTACTCCTGCTGCAGATTTCTGTTTGTGGATTTAGGAAACTCGCAGAAGTCCTCTACTGCGCAGTGCAGCCCAGCATGGGACGCCCCGTGTGCCCACTTGGTGGGACCTGGGCATGCCATCCTGGTGGGCGCAGCTCCCATGGGGTGCTCCTGCTTCCAGAACAGAAGGGCTGAGTCGCAGAGTTCAGTCCCAGTGGTCATTTTTTTTTTTCTTTCTTTAGCTGCATCGCACACGTATAATTTCTCATAAGTCTGCTTTCTTTCCAGGCTCGGGTTGACTTTTATTTTTTCTTTCCCTTAAATTTATTTTAAAATATTTAATTTTTAAAATGTTACTAGCCCTTTAAAAACCTGTAATAAATGCTTTACAAGTGGCTAGACACCTTCCCTGGTGGTTTAATTTATACAAGCAGGAAACTTTCTCTCCTTCTTTCTCTCTCTCTTTCTTGTTTTCTTTAAACCAACTGACGTAATGCCAAACTTTGCTTTAAAAGAACAGACAGAAGTAATTGGTAGCTTTTAACTTTTAATAATGTTCTGGATTGGTTTTAGTGGCCAAACTGCCATTTTTTAAAAATTCAAGTAAAAACGGGCTTGTGGCCTGAGGAAGAAAGGCCCTGTTGATGCAGTTATTTTTATTCTTGTTTTTCAATCTGTTATTAAAAATCTTTCCTGCTGAGCTCTGCTGGATTTCTCCAATTGCTCTTTGTGATGGCTGGTGCATTTCAGGTTACGGTAACTTAAACTCTTTTCTGATTTATTATTTTTTTTCTTCTTTTTTTTTTCCTCGTGGGCATTTTGAGATGCCCTCTCCCTTTTCTTTTTTAGGTTTCATTTCTTGCCTCTTTTCCCTTCCCTCTCACCCAGCACCCAAAGACTTACTTTGAAGGGGCAGTTTGTTTTCATTCCGAGAGGACTAACCCTGTAGCTACCTTCAGTGAGTATTATTTTACCAGGATGAGAGTGTTTTACACCTGTCAGTGGCACTGATGGGAACAATATTTGCTGCGCATTTCAGAGGACAGGAGATGCTGTCTGACAGAGTGGCTGCTTTCTGTACTCCTTCCACCTCGTATTTCTAAAACAACCGAGTTTTACAACATGCTTGGTAATAGACTTTAGTGATTTGTGCCCACAGGATGACAATGGGAACAAGAAAATGCAGCAGAAGGATTTTATAATTGACTATACTTAAGGAAATCCAGTGTATTATCTTTGTTTTTTCCCTCCTCTTTTTTATTTATTTTCTTTGTTTTTAGAGTTTTCTGATTTGTTTCCTTAATTTCTTTCCCACCTCTGCTGGGATTTCGAGCGCAGACAAGCTTTCTACAGTAAAAGGCGGCGTTGGGCAATAGACTTTCTTGACGAAGTTGACGTCAGGACGACTTCATAAGTTGGCAAGTAGGGAAATCTTTCAAAGACCGAGTTGGCTTGTGCCAGTTTTTCCTTCCTTTAGGGGAGACACTCCACCCAGTAGGAGGTTACCCCACCCAGTGTGGAGAGCTATAATTCAGTGGCAACACTTTAAATGTCAATCCTCCCTAGGGTTTAAACCCCAGACTTGTCTTGCCTCAATCTTCCTATTGAATCTAACATTCAATCTGTTGAAGTAACCTCTCATCTTCATAAGCGCTTTTTGGGCTTGATCCTGCAGTTCTCATTCTTGAAAAATACGCATTGACGTCAGGGGGACTTTTTGGTTCGGTAGAGCTGCAGGATTGGCCTCTGCAGGGTGGTGTGTGGCTGTGTGTCTGGAAGGAGGATTGTGTCTGCCTGATGAATACTGTATGTAATCTGTGTTGTTACAGATGAAATCTGAAGAAGTCCTGGAGCCGTAATGCTCTAAAACGGATCTTCAATACGTGAAGTGTACTTGTTTTTATTTAGCATTTTGTCAAATTAACATAGGAGCTTTAAAATTTCCAACTGGGAAGAATGTCAAGCATTTCTATCCCTTATATTTATCCATATCACACGATAGGCATTTTTGAATGCTCCTATTGGCAACGCTTTCTGTGCTCTGATGGAAAATGAACACTGTGGCTTGAGACTCATTGCCTGCCATGGCCATTAGGGTACTCAGGGCTGAGAACTTGCAGGGAAAAAGTTTCGAGGTGCTTGCTAAGTCAGTGTACAGTTTTTTATATGAGCATTTTGCTTCCTTTTGGCGTCAGTTCTCAAGCATCCCTTCCAGATTCCATGTTCCTGTAGTCAGACTGACAGTGCAGAAGGGAATATATAATTTGATATTGTAAAAATGTTACAGAAGAAGCACCGTGGTGTTAATCTCTGTGCATTTTGAAAATAAGCCAGCATTTTTAGTTCACTAATATATCTGAAGAAAAGTCTGTAAAAAATAATGTTAAAAATCATCAATGTGCTTATGTTTCTCAGCAAGATTTACTTAAACAATATGCTTCAGTTTTGCCTCAAACCATTTCAAGCCACCTCTGGTCCAAGAATGTACCAGTTCTTGGTTCCTGGAAGATTAAGCGTGACAGTTTCTATTATATAATGAACAGCAGTATTGTTTGAACAAAGGTAACATATTTTGATTTGTGTACTTTTTTTTGGCAGCTGGCACTAGTGCAGGTCTAAAATGAGTGGTGATCTAACAGTGTAAATATCTGAATGTTCTTGAAACGCACTGTATGGATGTAATGTGTTTAAATCATTGAATCTATCTATCTATATTATATAGAATGTGTATGGATGTGTATATACAAAGCCGTAAATGGTGTGTTCTGCTATCTGTAGCCTTCAAATGTGTATCCTTTGGGTATTCTTGACCTACTTTGCAAAGTCTGCAAGTCTGAAATACATACTAAAACTTAAAAAATTAAACATACAGCTTGGCGGTTCACAAAAACAGTGGGGACAGATTTTCTTGTAGTTAATTGAAAAACGATAAAATACTCTGCCTGGACAGATACCTTGCGGACTGCTTTTGGATGTGCCAGTGACTTCATTGGGACTGTTAAAAAACCCTGCAAAACAACACATCAAATTAAAAGCCCAACCATACAAAAACCAAGTTCTCAACTGATATTGGAGGGGGCGGGAGGGAAAGCAAGTAGGTACTGAAGTGGAGTATCGCCTAAAATTCCTGTGTGCAGCTGTGGCTTAATAGAAGCAAAGTTGGTTAGAGCAAAGCAGTTTTCTTTGGGGGGGGGAGTGGGGGGAGGGAGCTTTTCAGTGTTTTCAAAGCACAATTCTTTTTAACTTTTTCATACGCTGATCTTCAAGTGAAAGCTGTGAGTATGTGGAACCTTGTCCAAAACTTTCTGTGCAGATGAAACACAGCTTCACGAATTTGGTTAATAAAACAAAGATTTATCTTATTTCAGCTTCTCAAACTGGAGTTAGTTTGCTTTTCTGTTAAAGAGTTCTCATTTTTGGATGTGTTAAGTACCCTTGATCAGGCATTCCCTAGCTGCTGCCGCACAGGATAAACCAAAAATGCAGTACATGCCGCTCATTGCCGAGCTTTCTCCTCTGCCCATAGAGGTGCAGACGCGCAGTTAACAAAGTAAACCTTGCCCCAAATACCTGAGGCAAAAGCTTGGGGAAAGCTGAGTCTCGCTGTGTGCCTCGCTGTATGTCTCACAGGTGAGCAGTGACTGCTGGGCACGTGGGAGCAGGGTGGCTGTGCCTGGCACCTGGCTCGGGGTGCTCGGAGCAGGGCTGTCACTGGAGCTGTCACAGGAGTGGGAGTCTCCTCCAGCCTGTTCAGATCTGAAGTTTTTGTTAGAACTGAATTGCTTACTGAGTATTGTGTGTATCAGAATGAAAAAAAAAATAATATAGTGGATTAAATTAATCTTGTAATAGTTGTTTGGACATACAGGAGCAATGTAAATCATCTTGTGGCACTGAGCTGATATTTCCAGTCTTATAGGGGGGGAAGATCAGAAGTTATCAACAACGTATATCTGAGTCATTCAGCTACAATAAATCTTCTGACAAACACCCACCCCTTGCACACCCAGAGACACTCTTTGAGACTGTTGAAATTCGGCACACACCTGTATCTTACGTGTGAGTCTGTAAGCATGAATAGGAGATGTGTCCTCAGCTGCAATCACACAGTGTTGTTTCCTCTGCTAAGCTACAGCACCAGCAATCAAAACAGTCCCGGCACCAGAATTCAGCTTTCCACTTGTTTGTTGCTGCCTGCGTAGCCCTCAAGGTTGTCTTTTTCCCTGGAAGACATCCCAAGGAATGGTTAATTACAGAGAAATGCAGGGTATGGCGGGGAGCGTGGCTCTGTCACAGCTCAGGGTACGAAACTTTATGTGCTTCATCTATATCAAGTAAGAAGCAATCGTGCCTAATCCACTTTTATCTAGGTATCATTCTGTCATGTGTAAGGTATGCTTTGC
This sequence comes from Alectoris magna, assembly GCA_030625065.1. NCBI lineage: Eukaryota > Metazoa > Chordata > Aves > Galliformes > Phasianidae > Alectoris > Alectoris magna. The sequence goes on from CM060561.1 coordinate 15,160,465, forward strand.
CTCGCTGCCTCTGTTCTCTGCCTCTCTGTGTCTCCCGCACGTGTTCTGGTCTCACTCTGGCTGCTGGATGCACATACATACGCACTAAAAATACACGTAAATTGAAGTCCATCTGTATTGCATAATTTTTTTCTTTTTTTTTTTTTACAAAAACACCAGTGTTTGTATTGTTCTTTTTCTGAGCCCTTAATGAGTTTAAAGAATTTAATGTGACTTAATAAGGGCTCTTATTCTATTTCTGACACAGAGACTAATGAGGGAAAAGCAGAACAGATTGGAACCCAACTTTTACTTGTGGTTGGTTTCATGACGTCATCAAATGCAGGATGGAAACTGGAAAACTCCTGGAAAAGTTTGCAAATCCAGGCAAGAGTCCATTTTGCATCACTGCCCTTGTTTATCACACAAAGTTTACTAGTGAGAAAACAGAGCTGAGCTTTTTTTTTTTTTCTTTTTGATGTTTGGGTTGGTTTGATTTTTAGGTGAGTGCTTTTTATAAAAAGTGAGTCTCACCTGATACGCGTGCCAACCTGGGGGAAATTTAGATACCACTAAGGATTGATTAAAACTCACTGATTGTGGTGCTGATCTTGCTGATCCCTGCTTGCACGTGCCTAACCTGCTAACTTCATCTGCAGTCAGGTCTGATCCTCTCCAGAAAGCTGGCTAATTGCATTGCATTGCATTTTAAGAACTGTGGTTCTTTGGAACCTATACTGCATTTTGGTGCAGTTTTTCACCTTAAAGCAGTCTTTCTGAACTGATAAGAATACTTCCTGATGCCCCGTCTTGCATTTTACCTCTCTGCACGCTATGACCAAAGCAGTGTTTCACAGCACAGACAGGTCTTCGGCATGATCACAGGCTGGCCTGACACCTTCATAGGAATTCTTTTGATTGAAAATCAGTTCGCTTCCAAAACTGGAATTAAAAATAAATGTAGGCTTTTACAGCACTTGTTTCTCAGCCCTTTTGCTGTTCACAGTCTGCTTTCTTTTTTTTTATCAAGTGTCCGAAAGGCTCAAATAAATAGCAGTGAAGCTCCAGTACTGCATGTATATCCATGTAAGCAGAGCATAAGATAGATGTGATGCTATGGACATCAGGGTATTTTTGACAGGCCGAGGTAAGCTGTGATTTTCACAGTCCGCAAAATCTTCTTTTGATGTAACCAGTTGGGGAAAGTTGCAGAACAGTACATATGCTTTTCTATGCTGTCTGATTCTTTTCCTGTACTTATTGTAGGTATTCTAGCAATTTCAAATAGGCAGTTAGTAGTGTGTTTTCTTAGGTGGACGTTAGCACTTCGCTCTCCTACTGTCGCTACGCATGTCAGAACCGTGATGGATTTTATTGTTCACTCTTTTATTTTACTTTTTTTTTTTGCAATTAGATCTTGTTTTTGTGTTGTTGACTGCAACACGAGATAGTTCAAGTAAATTAATAAGAGTTTGAATTGGAAATAGGGTCATTTTTAGCCAACTTTCTTGAGCATTATCATGCAAACAGAAAGAAAGTTGTCTGGTTGGTTTTTCTAAATGTATATATGGGTGTTTGTGGTTTGTTTTTTTCTTAATGAAGGTTTTCATAATTTGGTAGCTTAGAGAACATGGGTATGTTCTGAAAATATTTCTCACAGATGGCAGATCAGAGTCGGTAGCTTTTAGGTAGACTGTTCTGCCGCAGCAAATGGGAGTCTAGAGCTGAACACAGTTTTCTGGAGTTTTAAAGCCATTGGAAAGCAAGATTTATTGGACCTTAAATATCCCAGTGGTACAAATTTATTTGGTGTTCATGGCAGTCTCAGATTAACTTTCCTTAGAGATTTGCTGTGGTATTGCATTATCTAAGGAACATTTAAAATGGGTTTGTCTACCTTTTTTCTTCAGTGATTTCTCAGTTCTAATTTGTGTGTAGGAAAACCTGTACTAACAAAGATGACCTGTTAGCGCTGCTGAACTTGATGGTACAAACTGTTTTACCTGGATGGGTCAGAAATAAGACTCTGAAAAGCTGGCATTTTAAAGATTTTTCTTTCAGCAGTGCAGTGTGGCAGTGGCTGTTGGCAGTGGGAGGGAGCCTAGGAAGTAGTCACAGGAGAAAGAAAGAAGACAGCTGTGGAATTTATTTTACTGGGTTAAAGGAGACTCATGGCTAAGCGGGCTTTACCTTCTTTGGTTTTCAGGATTTATTGCCCAAAAGACAGATGTCTGAATGGAAAGGGAACTGGGATATTGTAAAATCCATCACGACATGAAGTGCTATTACTGCACGTGAATACAATTTATTAATTTTTTTCACTCCAGCAAATGGCGACTTTCTCTGTCTTAGAGGAATTTCGGATGAAACCTTACTGGAGTAATGCTGCCATAAGTTGTGGGCTTGCCAGCTGTAGATGCGGTCGCGGCAGTCTGCACTGTGTGACAGTGCTGCTTTCGTTCAGGAACGAGGCTGAACCCTCTGCAGAAAGGTACCTCGATGCTTTCTTAGAAACTGTGCTGTATGAAAGAGGGAAGGGCAAGGAGAGCAGAGAGAGCGCTCTGATATATGAGCTGAGATTATGGATGTTGTAATGCCATTTATTGTAGAATATTATAGAAAAATCACATTGGGACCAAAGTTCCCGTGGATTAGCATGAGATATTTATTACCATTTTCCTGTGTTTTCCCTGGTTAGGATCTAATCCTTCAGTGTCTGGAGGAGTTAAGAATTTGTCCATTCAGAGGGGAAAACATTGCCAGCTAAAGGATTTCATTATTTCACTACCTGTATTTATTTATTCCAATGCCTCCCTGCCCTGGTATTTCCCAAAGTGAAGAGTTTGAGACTGGAAGAAAGAAATAGGGGACAGGAAAGCCAGAAGAGTACCTGGGGCACATATCTGCCCAGTAACTATCATTTACTGATTGCTGTTTACTGCCAAGACGATTACAGCAGTTGTGCGCCGGAGGAGCAGCCCGCACGCAGCCAGTGCACAGGAATGAAGTGAGGTTGAGTGCAATTCCGAGGTGACTAAAAGGTTTGCTTGTGACATACTTGTAGCAAAAGCCATTTTCAGTTGCCCAGTACCCTACCCAAACGCTGTAATTTCATGAGTGACACATTTGATTATGAGCAGCCATCAAAAGGCTGCTTATAGGCATCTTGTTTGAAAGAATGCACTTGAGCTAAATAAATACTCACAGGTCAGAGAAATAAGTTGATCTGTCCTTCTAATTCAATGTCTGCAGCTTCATGCCCTATTTCAGTTTTTTTTTTCCTGAATTTTTTCAGTTTTACAGTTTGTTTGAAAGTGTACTTTCTGCAGAGGTGATGCAGCCCATGCTTGTGCATTCCTTGCTAGGGCAGAGCTTCCATTTGTGTCCTTGGGAGTTGGTGTGAGCCAGAGCTGCTCTGCGTTCTGTGCTTGATATGGAAAGAATACGATATGTAGAGGGGACCCCTCCTCCTCAAAACTGACTTGCTGTGATGAGCACTTTACTTCCTGGGAAAAAAGGCTGTATGATTTTCAGTCCATTTTGTCAAGTTTTAGTGAACAGTGTGAGCGTATTAGAGCTACTGGTGAGGAAAGAAAAGGAAAGGAATTGGGGCACATCTTACCTCTCTGTTAGAGAGAATAAAGTATAAAGAGCCTCTGCAGAGCTTGCTTAGTGATTCTATGCTTATCATCTTTTCATGATGAAATACGCACGTAGGAAAAACACAGGAGTTAATGTTTACTTTCTGGATGTTTTATCGTCAAGCAAAGAGAACTGACAGTTTCATGGTTAAGTGCCTGAAGTTGTTTTAGGCTTTGCAGTTGTTGAATTAATCTCTGCAAAGCTAACTGTGTACCTTTTAAAGACTTTTTTGGGGGTCTTTTTAATGAAAGGGAGATATTTTGTTCTTTCTGCCTTTGGAGCCTGGTTATCACGTTAACTGCTAGCAACAGGCTCTTCAGCTTTTCCTTCCTTGAACTATCTCGGGAATCATTCTTCCAGTAGATGGTGAATTTCCTTACAGATTTGGTAATTTATGGGTTTCGGAACCACACTGCAGAATGGGGAGATGCATTTTAAAGCATTTTTTTTTAATTGTGTGGAAAACACTGGATTCTTAATTATAGGTTTACAGATATTGCTGCTGCTGTTACTTGGCTTTGTGCAACATCATCTGGGTGTTTTACTGAGATGTTGCTTAGGCAGAAGTTTGACTTGCAAGGGATTTTTTTTTCTTTTTTTCTTTTTTTTTTTCTCAGTAAATGTTGAAGATGGGCAAAAAGAGACAAAGATCCCATCTTTGTAGCGTGCTGTACATCAGAGTTGATACAACTTCAAGCTACTTACTCCCTAGTTTTAAAGCAAGATGAAAAGGCCCTTGGAAAGATTAACTTTATTTCTGGCAACATTTTCATAGAATTATATTATGGCAAAGACAGAATCAAAGGATGAATGGACAAAGTTGGGATTTTTGCCATTTTTTTTTTCTGTAGCTATGTAAGCATTTTTTTTTTTAATAAAAAATGTATGTAGAATACAGTGTTTCCCACAAGAGCACCTTCACAAATTTAGCATAAAGAAAATGCATTTTAATTCAAAGACGCTGGTACATTTTTTAAGGCTTTGAAAGCAGTAATCCAACAGGTACATAAAGCTGTAATGATAAACGTGATGATTATTTGTATCTAGCATTGTTAGACTACGTGATTTACTTTAGTGCGAGTTCAGATTAATTTTATTTATTTAAGATATCCAACCTATTCCGCATGTTACATGCAAGTCTCTTGGCTTCTCGTTTTGCTGTTTTTAATGTCAGCTGGCTCATTTCAGCACACAAAGTTTTCATTTTAAGAATTTCTTCTAATTTAGAAAATGTCTGATTACAGTTGGAGAATCTGTGTATGCAGGAGGGCCGCATGCTGGATGGGAGCGAGACCAGTTGTCTCAGGTCCCCAGAGTTGAGGGCCACACTGATGAGGCATAGGGAGTCGTGCACACTGCCTGTTATGTCTTCCACTTTCAGCACCATATAAATAGTGTTGCAAGTGCACACCTGCAGAGTGCTTGCAGTGATGTGGGCATCGCATAGATCCCCACGGTGCACTGCTCAGGCGCGGGTCTTACCACACAGGCCGTCTTCGTAGCCCAGCGTACTGCAGCGGTTGTTTCCTTCTAGTAGGCATCCTTACAGCGCAAACCCAGCGTCTGGGGATGGCCTCAGTGGAAGGCACATTGGTGTGCTGTGAGCCGCTCTGTAACAGCTGCTGAGTCTGTCTCCCTGCGCACGACTGAAAGTGCAGACTGATCCTCTGAGCGGGGAGGACAAGACAGGACTTAAACCAAAGGGAGGTTTCTTGGCTTTGCCAAAGGGCAGCGGAGAGAAAGGCTCATCAGAATAACCCATTGTTTCTGTCAGAAGTCTTAAAACCTGGCAGCTACACCAGCAGGTCGTTTAATTTTTGCCCGCCGCAGTCACAGGGCCCTTGTCCTAAGCGTGCTTCCCAAGCCTACTCTTTCTTTCAGCAGGCATCCACGCTGAGGCTGTAAATTCTCCCCATGTGTTTGCATACAGACACTCAGGGTAGCCCAAAATCTAAATATGTGCTGCTGAGTGCTCGTGCTCGCCGAGGCCCCTTTTCTGCACTGCTGCTTGGAGCCTGTTCAAGTGCGTGGTAGGAACCCATGGCCATGTTCGGGGCCTGGCCCGCCAAGCAGGACAGGCCGCTGGCTAAGGCACGGCAGCTGGGCTCGGCAGCTCTGCAGCAGAGGCTGGTAGCAGCGCCTGGCTGGCTGCAGTGAGGGAGGCGTGAGGTGGATGCTTGGGGGTTCCTTGGTTCCACATTACGGGGACAGGGACAGATTTGGAGGCCTCCCGTCTCATTACTGCAGTAATGCAGGTGAACTTCGTGTTCTGGGCTGCTGGTGCTGATTGTGTGGAGTACCTGTGGAGGGAGTGGAGCCACTGTCTCGCACCAGGAGGACAGGAGAGACAGGGATCTTCTTTCTAAAAGAAGGTGGTTTTTTTTTTTCTCACCCCTATTCTTTATTCATAAACCTAACGCAGTTCCACAATTCCCAGACATGTAAAGCTGCAGGGCTTTTTTTGTTTTGTTTAAATCTTTCTGACCCAGCCAAATTTTTGGGGTTGGCACGAGGTGCAGCCAGTACCCATGGCCTTCCAGGGCTTGCTTGGTCTAGAAGTCTGCAGATGTTTTCTGCTGGATCTGGCTCTTAATGAACAGAAAAGATTTTGGCATGCTTATTTCTTTATTTATTTTCAAGGGGAAAATGTGGTTTAAAATGTTGATAATTGTTTTACGTGAACTACTCAGACTTTATGCGACTCTATGGGAAAATGAATGCTCATCAATTTTAAAAAAAATCTTCTTTATTCATAAAGCATTCATATTTAAAGTGATTTTTTTTTTTTCCTTAATGAAAATAGGGTTTGGGGAGCATTACAAATAATTATTACTTTTAATTACATGTAGTTCTTCATCAGAGTTCTTGAAGATGGCCCACTGTGATCCTCTGCTGAAAATACCAGGGCTTTTCAAAAGCTTCTTAATTACCCATTTTTACCGCTCCTCTTTGCAATATACACCCAGTAACCAAAAAGAAGAAAAAAGGAAATACTCCAAGAGGGGTCCGCCTACAGGTGTGCACGGGTCAAGCACTTGTTTCTCTTCTGGAATGATTATTTTGCTTTTCCAGCCAGCAGGTAGTAGTACTTGCCATCGGCACCCGGCTTGCTCACTCTTGGGGAGGGAATACTTATCACAGAGCTGCAGTGCATTTTAATCAAGGTTCCCAGAGTGTTTTACAAACATTAATTGCCTCTTAAGGACAGGATGAAGCATTGCACCCATTGTACTGATGGGTGAGCCAAGGCACAGGGAATCTCAATAACTTCTGTCACAGCAAGCCAGGCTGTGAGCAGAGTGTGAGTGTCCTCACCCCTGTGCTGCTGAGACACCTCCCCTGTGCCCTCCAGTTTTGCTTACTTTCCTTAAATATGAACTTTTCAGACTCGGACTGTTTCCTTGCGTACTATAAGGCAAATGCTGTGCTTGCTCTGATGTTGCTCTGAAGTTCTGGTAGGGCTGTGTGTGAAAATGCTGTTGGTTTATGTGTTTGCAGAGGAGGCCTCTGTGGCAGGACTTTGATTTGACTGTGAACCTCATGTTTTGCTGCTGCCCTTTGTGGCTCTGTTGGGGCCACTGGATCACCTCCAGAATAGTTCCTGTTTGTTACTGATGTCTCAACGCTGTGTGAGTGACAGAAAGAATTCCACTTTTCAGCACAAAAGTTCACCCACTAAGTGATTCCCCAGCATGATACATGCTCTGTCTTGTATTTAATTATCTTGTAATTATCAAAGCAGTGATGAAGCTATGCATAAGAAGTGTATAGATCAATAAAAACAGTCCAAAATTATGATGGAGCACTGACAGGCTTTGAGCCCAGCTGCTTTTTCAATGCTTGTTCCATTTTTTTTTTTTCTGAAAAGATTTTTTTTTTTTTTTTGAACAGTATCAGAAAAAAAGGATTCAAAGTTGTATTGTTTATCCCTAACTGATGATGATCATGCATATGTTCTGAGTGATTTGCGAAAAGCTGTGTAAGTGCTAATGAAAGTTTGTATTGGAGTGGCTGCTAAGAATATGATCATTGTTACCAATTTATTAACACCCTGAAAGATTTCCTGTCCTAAAAAGACTGCCAGGCAACGTCATAATCCGGAGCGGGCAGAGCCATGTGGTAGGTTTGACTGAGCCCCTTTGACAATTATATCATTTATTTAGCTGTCTATCTTTAGAAGTTGGGAGGCTAAGCTTTGGTTTCAGAGGCATGCCGAAACTCTCGCGCTGCATACATGGCAAGGGCAGTGGAATACCAGAGTGCTCGCTTGGGCTTTAACTACTAAATAATGTGGTTGCACATGACACAACAAGAACAGAGGTATAATCCTGCCCTGTGAAGCAGGTCACATGTTCCAGGTTCTCTGTAATGTATGCAAAGTAGCTGCTTAAATCATTACGAGTGTGTAAATCATCTTCTTCATAAACAATACCATCAAGGTACAGTCAGGCAACATGTCTCTTGTGGGTTGACTGGAGCTTGAGTTTCCTTCAGACGTGGAGGAGGTACGTCAGTGCGTGTGAAGCAGATTCATCTGTTGCTGCAGTGTGGTCTCTGCAATGTTTTGGATTTCTGAGGTGAATTTGCTCAGGCTGTCTTCTTCACATTGAATCCTGAAGTGCAGGGAAAGGAGGAGGATGTGAATGAGGCTTATGTAGCCTATACGATGTGAGGCTACCATGAACAAGTTGCTCCTTTTTCTTCTGGCTTTGTAAGTCACGCAACAGATAACTATTTGCTCCTCTTCATAACTTTAGTAAGTATTCAGAGCTCCTCTTGCAATGTATGTACGTGCATTTGGGGAGGAAAAGATTTGTTGAGCAGTTTATTAGAGTCATACCTTTTGCTTTAGCCACCGTTCCCCTTTATAGACTATGATACTGTTCTTTTTCCTTCTGTCTTTAATGTGCCGATGTACTTTCTATAACTTCTAAGCAATGACCCACACCTCTTTAACGCAGTCCTCAATGCTGACTCGTTCAGTGGTGAGTGAAACTGAAAGCGAGACGTGATCTTGTTAAAACCCTGCTGTGCTCCTGCAGAAAGCAGAAAGGTAGTAGTCGTTGCTGTTGCTGGAGTTTTTGTCTTTTTTTGTGAGGTGGGGAGGGGTAGCTGGATTGTATGCTCACCTCCCCACCCCCAAATGTTGTATTTTGGATTGCTTTAAATAGTTGTTTGGGTGATGTTATTATGGTGAATCATGTTTTTAATGTCTGCTTTAAACACGCGTGAGTTCATACTGAGACAATAGGAGCCCTCTGTCATTTGCTATCACGTAATGTTTATGCAGCATGTGAAATGTCCTTGTTTTGCAAAGACAGGTGGGTCTTCTGAGCAGAAATCCTGTCCCGGATGTGTAAGAACGGATCGTTTTGGTTAAAAAGCGAAACAGAGCCGGTGGCTCCATTCATGCTGAATGGGAGTTGCTGGCTGAGAGATGCCTAACGTCGGGATTAGAAGTTGGCTCCGTCAGGTTTAGGCACAGTGGAAGCGAACTGACCACGGTGCCGACCTAAGGGTGCTGTACGCCACACCGTGCCCCGCCGCGGCGGCAAGAAAAACGGGAGCAGCCCTCATCAACTTTCAGCACATGTGGAAACAGAGCTGTAAGAGTAGGGGCATCCCCAATGCATCGGCAATTTGCTGAGCGCCCGAGGGCTGTATCTCATTTGCATTAAGAATGTGGAGGTCGCTCCTCGCCTTTATCTCGGCGGCGGGGCCGGTGCAGGCCGCAGGGCCCGCGGCACCGGGACCCGGGTTCGGGGCTGCCTGGGGGCACCGCCGGGCCTCAGCGGCGCCGCGGAGAGCGCTCCGCCTTCGCCCTCCGCTCCCTCCCCCGGGCCCTCCGAGTGGGACCCAGTGGGCTCTGGCTCGGGTCCGGCCGTGGCAGCGAGCTGCCGCCCGCAGCAGGTGAGAGCTCTGCCCGGCCTTCGGGACTCTGCGCCCATCGGCGGGGCGAGGAGGTGCTGCGGAGGATGGCGCGAATCCGTGCTCTCGCAGAAACCCCGCGTTCTAGCCGGCTTGGTAATGAGGGAAAAAAGGAGAGGCAAAACAACCCAGCTTGTGCTTTTTCAGTAGAGATAACTGTTATCTCTTATAGAAGTCTACATAAGTGTAAGTAATTGCCCGCACTTGGCTCTGTGACAGGGGAAAGGCTGGGATCCGCAGACTCGCGTTGCACGGTGCGTGCAGGGGAAGCTCTGGGATGCGGGGGGCTGCGGCGTTCGTGTCCCCGGTCCCTCCCGTCTGTGAAGTTCTGTGCGAGAGTTCGTGGGAAGGGGGCGGGGAAGGGGGCACATCGTAGGAAAGACTTTGAGCAAAGTTTTGCTGGGATCGTCCTTAAAACCAAACCGAACCGAACAGTTGTGCAGCCGCACCGAACCGGTTGCCTTTGTTCGGCGTGGAGGTGCCGGGGCCGTGTCAGGAACGAGCAGCGCGAATCCGCGTCGGCTGCCTGGGGGCAGACTCGGCGTTTTGCCCCTTCTCCGCCTTATCTCGGCTCCCCCAGCCGGCGCTGCGCGAGAGCTGAAGGGATCTGTGCGCGCGTGCCCGTGCGCGCCGCAGGGCTGCGGAGCCGCGGAGCGCGTTGTTCGCACGCCGCGCCGGGCGCTGCCTCCGCGGCTGTGCTTCCGCCGTGCGTGCGCGGCCGGCGGCCGGCGCTGGCGCCTTATCGCAGGAAGCGGTGCGGAAAGCAGTTGCTCCCTCGCTCTACCCGGCTCCCAGGCAGCCTGATTAACGACTCCTCTGCCCCCGCCTGTCACTCAAGTGCTGGGGACGTCACAGTCTCGCTGCTGGCCCTCTGCTGCGTCGGGACTAGGCTCCTTCATTTTTTTTTCATTTTTTTTTTTTTTCTTAACCAATCTTAGATAAGGCATTTAGTATGATTGCAGCCTTTTTTTTTTTTTTTTTTTTTTCCTTTTTTTTCTTTTCTTTGCATTTACTTCTCAATTCCTTGGTTGCTCTCTCTCTGTATATATATAAATTAAGGTATAAAGCGAAATTCTCCTTTGTGTTTTCCCTGACCTAAAGCAAGTGCAGCTTTAACTTTTCCTACGCTGATCCTTTCGGGACACCTTTGGAAATGGCTTCTGTTGCTTTAGCGTACCTCTATAATGAAGAGGATGTGAGTCTGGTCAGTTTGTTTGGAAACAGAAACCACCAACAACAAAAAACTAGATTGAGAGGGAAATACCAGGATAAAATGCATTGTTTCATCATGTAGAATCATCTGTGAGGAGCAGTGCTTCGAGAAAATGCTCCTATCCTACACTGGTATTTCTTACTTGTACTAAAAGCTCACAGAAAGGAGATCCTAATACATTTGAATTGTAGGATACTTTGTGATATTTCAGTGTTCGGAGTGGGTATTCCAAGAAGCCCAGAAACAAGTCTTCCCTTAAGAAAATTAATCCTGTATTTATTTCCAAATTGTGGTCTGCAGACGCATAATCACAGAGTGATATCGATCTGCCATATCATATCATCCAGTTAGGGCTTTTAATTAAAAAGTTTCATGTGAAAGTGGCATAGTGCTTCCCCCTTAGGTTTGAAGTTTGTCAGTGGTCCACAATCCAAAAATTTAGGCACGTTCATTCAAGAGAATTATGGCCCTGAATCATTTCATTTTGCTTTCATTTCATACTGTAATTTTTTTTCTCTCCTTTCAAACACAGTTAAAACCAACGAGAAAGGAAATTTTTGAAGTGATTTGCAAAGTTATTTAATTTTTATAAAATTACATGGTACAGTGTGCTGTATGTGCCAAACTGCAGACAGACCTTCAGCTCATAAATTAAGTACACTTTTTTGTTCTGGTTTAAGCCCATTGAGACTTCTGCCAGTTAGGTTTTTCTCTTCTGTGATCATCATACATAATAGTCTGATGCTGCAGATACTTGCAGGAGCGTAGCGAAACTGGTAGCATCATGTATGTGGTTTGATTTTTAATGCATAGCATATTAAAGCATATTTTATATCCCAAAAGATGTTAGATGAGACTACTGCAGTATATATTAAAACAGTAACTGGACTCTTAAACAGTCTAATATGAATAACAAAGGTATATAGTAATTAATGCTTAAGAAACAAACCTAAGCAACCAGAAACACCTTTTTAATATAGAAAAACCTGTATTTGAGAATACTCTTAAATATTTACCTTTTAAAAATAAAACTTTCAGATTTTGTTCCCTGCCAAGATCTGTGTCTGCTCTGCTCCATGTACTGTTTGATTATGTTTATTTACCTATTTGCTGCCAAAGTTTTAAGTAAAGTCACACCACAGTTGTGGTGGAAATGGCTGCTAACACCTGGAACCAACCTGTGGAAGTGATTAAACTGTTCTCTTGCCAGAGGCTTCCTCTGCTGGTTCAGGGACACTGTTCTCTCCATTTTACATTCTGCTCAGTGATGCTAATTTTCAAAACGGAGATTACCAGGAACTGGGGGGAAAAAATGGAAAGGAAAAAGAAAGCTCATTTTCCTTTTCCACTCTGGGGATGAAAAGAAAGTATGAGATGATGAAATCTGTTGCTTCTAAAATATGTGATAAACCAAAACAATTGGATGAATGATTGTACAGTGAACAAATCACATGTGTAATTCTTTGTTTAAATTAGTTTTAAATGCAAAGCAGGTTTTGTGAACGTCTTGCTTTTTTCTTGCTTGCATACCTCGGGCATCATTGGACTGATGAGCAATAGATAAAAAAATAAAGAGATTTTTAATGGTTTTTAGTTTAATTCTAGCTTTCATAAACCCTAAAAAAAAACCCACCCCAAAACAAGTTGTTATGTAGTAAATACAAAACATGGAACAAAATCTGTAATATGTATCCACATAAAAATGTGTAAACAAAAAAGACCGTGTTGTATAACTGCTTAATTAAGTGCATATAGGTTCAGTGTACACAAGTTGCTATCCAAAGGAAGACTCCTTCCTGTGATAGAACAACTTCATTTAGTTGCAGCTGACATCTTACGGTGATTATTGCCTGGGTTGTCACTTTTCAGAATCACAGTGAAAACATAAATAATTCTTTTAACCTCATTGTTTTGTGTATGTTCAAGTCTTTGGCGTGCCAATTTAAATCATGACTAAAACTGGTGATTTGTAAATTGCTGTGATTAAAGTCTGTGTCTGTGTAAATAACCATCAGTGCAAACAGCGCACTGAGTTTGAAAGATGCCGTGTACCTGTTCCTCTTTGTGCCAAATCCTTCTCAAAGCAAAATGGAATTATTTCATTCAGTCAGCAACGTGGCGCGTTTATTGGGTGGTGTGTAGCTGAAATACTGAGCGCTGTTTCCAGATCGCATAGATGTTTTTGTGTTTTCCAGATACCCCCTAGCTGAGGTACCGCTTTAAGAAAAGTTGTTAGTATCGTATCTTGTTCCTTCCTTGTTCTGAAATCCCGAGCGGGTTTTGAATCCTGATCTTCTGATTCTGGAACTTGCAGAAAGTCAGACAAAATGATTTTTGTAATAAGTGAAAATGCCAGGGGGAACGCCAGCCTGGAGTTAATATCTTGAGCAAAGGCTATGGAAATAAGGATGTGTGTTTTGAGATGAACACATTCATTAATTAGAGAGCATTAAGAAAATAAGACCAAATCTTGAAGACCTCTTGTAATTAATCATGGTTTTGTCCGAATAAAATCTGCCTCTGACTTCCTGAGCGCCTGTTGCAGTAATGGCTGTAAGATACTTATCGGATGGAATTACCAAACCATGCTCTGTCTGAACAGGCCTCAGGGCTAAACCAGTGCCAAATGAAGACCCTGGACTACTGAGAGCAAGTGTTCAGCTGAGAACTATTAAGAGAAAGAAAGTTGTCACAGCTGTGTCCTTTTAAGGTCAACACCAAAAAAGAAGCTTGTCAAGTTGATGGAGGGAGATGACTTACTGGTGTAACTTAGGGCAAAAGAGATAAACAATAAAAATAGTGTTAGGTCTCTGTTTGGTAGAGTGACTTCTTCTGTCAGCTTACATCGAGAACCAAGTGAAAAAATGCACCACCTTAGTTACTGTGACAGTGAAGCTGATGCGTTGTAAGGAAATTTGATTGCAGCAATTGCTCTGGGTTTTGGAGCCTACCTTTTGTTATTTTAATTGAGGACCTAGGTAAATTGGCCAAGTACACCAGGACTTAATTTAATTGAGATAAAACACTCAAACTACTTGGTAGAAAGTTAGACATAAACTGTAGATAACTTCTGGTGGTGTTTTTGTTGTTGGTATCCTGCCTGGACGAGGTGTCCTGGTGGGAGTGCGGAGCTGGGTGTGGACTGGTTCGACACCTCTGTCTCTGGTTTCTGTATGGGATGGCAGTTTTTGTGTGCATTTTGAAGATGTTTGTAGTCAATGTGAACTAATAACAACTTTTCTTGTCTGAACTCCTATGTAACAAGCGCTCCAAATTCCACCCAGTGTAGCTTCTGCTGTGTAATACAAAAGCTGAATATTATTAGCATATCTTATGGAAGTATAGTTTCAAAGCATTTTAATGACAAGGAAGGCATCATAATCCTCCCTTGCATGTTATTTAATGAATCAGATTGCTTGCAGTAATGATTTCACTTTTCTGAAGAGAAAAGCCTCTGGTGAGGAGCTTCAGCACGGTGAACTGTGGGGCATCTGTGGGGCTAAGGAAGAGAGCATGGACAGATTTGGGCTCTGCTGTGAGTTTCTTCAGGTGTGTGACTTCGGGATTTCTGTGGGACTTGCGCTAATTCACCCCCTGTGCCCAGTTACGGTTCCAGCCTGTCAGGGAGGGTTGCAGGATTTCCATCAGCAGGTGATGGAATGGAACTGGGCTGAAAATGTGCTAGAGAACACTCCAGAGGAAAGGAGGGGGCAGCTTCTGTTATCCAGATCTTTGAGAATCGAAAACCCTGCATGTTGCCAAAGGAAAAAAAAATACGTGTCTTTGTGTTATATCAGACAGAAGGGCATGCCAAATTGTGGCTTATCACAAAGCACTGGTTATAGCAAAGAATATGGATCGTAAATAAGCGCATATCTAAATGGATTCCACTGTCACAGGAAAAAATGTAATACTGGGATGTCATACTGTTGTGAGGAAAAAAAAAAGACAGCAAATGGCATGGTGTCTGCTAAAGCAAAACAATGTGTGAAGGTTGGTGAGGCCCAAACGAAGCTCATAAAAAGCTTTTTAGGAACTGTAAGGATTGTGTTGGTCAGTATGACCACAGCAGGCTTTTCTGCTTAGCCATCTGTTGCCATCTTTGTTTTTCTGTGGTGGATTCTGTGAAAAAAAAGAGGTGTTAGAACAAGTTAGAAAGATGGGGTTTCTCAAAGAACGAGCAAGGTGATGGGCAGAAAAGTGGGAGGAAAATCTTGTGTTTGCTTCATCTGGAAAACAAACGGACGTCATCCTTTATCTCTTTGGTTGCATCCAAATAGATTAATCAGTTGAAAACTGACATTCGGAGTTTTAACACATTTTGGCCTACAAAAAAGGAGGGGGAAAAAACCAAAAACAATCGCTTTTAGTGACCAGCAGTCTTTACTTTTGGTGGTTTTGGGAATGAGGGTGTAGTCAGAAAACTGCCTGAACTCTCTCCAGATGTATCTGCAGATCTGTGTCCCGCTCAGTCTTTGAACACAATTTGCTGAACATAACTTTGCGGTGTTTTAGTTTTTCTCCACTGCTAAATGTGGCCGTCATGAGGTTGTAGTGGCAGTGCAGTGTGGGGAGCCCTGAGTTACTTCAGTTTATGGCATATTTTTTGTGTACCAGTGTAGAGGACTCTGGAATTGCCTTCCTAATGACTAAAAAGCTTTTACATTACAAAAAGAGATACTCATTGCCTGCGTGGAGTGTGGCACAATCGCACATATCAGTGACTGGTAGGACAGTTAGATAATAAGTAAGGAAGTGTCTTCTTTTTCACAAGCCTTTGTAATCGGTAATGCTGCAGCTTATCCTTTCTGCCAAAGTAACAAACAATATTCATTTTGTATTTTATACCTACTTATATATATATGTATATATAAATATATAGAGAGAATACTTTATTATCTCGTATTTTCCCTGGAGAAGGGAGTTACTGTCATTTTAAGACTGTTTACTTTAAGGAAGATGCAGAGAGTCACCTTGAAAACAAATATGTGTAAAAAAAGTAAAATGGAGAAGTAAAATGGAGTAAAAGAATAACCTTTTTCCCCTCTGCTTTCAAGAAAACAGTGCCCTTGGCATGTGCTTTTCTTTTTCTTTTTTTTTAAATGAAGAGTGGTAAATCTGTGCATACTGTGAAAAAGTGGATTTGTGTATGCTGTGATGCAGTACTGTGGAAATCCTTAGCAGTGGATAGCTCTTTGAACATCAAGCACACTGTGTAATCCCTTTTATAAAGTGACCCAGCTTTATCCTAAAATTAGATAGGTTTTTTTTTTTTTTTTTTTTTTTTTTGCCATGACTGCGTCTGGTGGAAGGATGTTTCATAGCCTTACTGCTTTGTCAGTTAAAACTCTCGCTTCTCATTTTCAGCCCCAAATTAATCATGGTTAGTCTATTTGTTCTTATGCCAACATGATCCAAAGCTTTTCCCTCCCTAGTATTAACCTGCTGCTAGCAATTTTGTTGCTGGTCTAAATGAGCTTCACTTCAGATACTTGTAGTGAGTCCTATCTTCTGTGTCTTCATTAATCCCGGTTAAAATTAATCTTTTATTAAACATCATGAATAGTCTTCTTAATTCAGTGTCATCTGTGATATATACAGTGATTTACCTGTTCCTGCTGAAACACTTGCTTGGCACATTTAATGCCTTATGAAGTGTGTTTTTGAGTGGTTTATAATTGCGATCAATTCTTTTTCTTTCTTAAGTCATTTGAGTTAATAAAAGTTGCAGAGATTCTTATTCCAGAGCATGCACTTGTTCTTAATACTTTTCATCGCAACTTATAATGCAACTTTCAGTGACTTCGTGTGTTTTCTCAGTACTTGTGTTGGTTGAAGATGACTACCAGTATCATCTAGTTTCCTTAGTACTTTCTGTATTAACTCCCTCGAGTATTTCTCATTAAATCATCTGGGATACAGCTGTCTGAGGTGAGGCGTTAGGCCCTGATGGACCAGTTCAAATGGAAGACTTGAGAATGAAGTAGTTGAGTTTCAGTCTCTGCCCTGTCATTTGACATCAGGACCGATTCATCAGACTCGATTCTTGATGAGCATAAGAAAAGCAGTGTAAATACAGCCACAATATGGCTGTTTTGGAATGGGAGCTGTTAACATATGATGCTGCTTTGCTGAGGTCAGAAAGGAAACAATGGTTAGAGACATTTCCCAGCCCTTGGCTGCCTATCTCACGAGGACTTCCCTTCCTCTCTTGTAATAATTTACTATTCTATTTATGGGGGAAAAAAAAAGAAAAAAGAAATAAGAATGAAGAAATGGCTTAATAAACCAGGGCAGAAAGCTTCTCCCTATATATTGCTTGTAGGAAGCAGAGGTTGACGAGGAGCAGTTGTTGTCTCTCTTGTTCACCATGTCCCACTGGCTGCGCTTGCTGTGCTTTCCTTCTGCCTTTCACTTGGGTTTCTGCTGATGGAGCCCAAAGCATGTAGGGGAGTGGAGCCAAGCCTGATTTTCTGGGAGCTGTGAAGGTGTTCAGTGTCCCACAATTCAGATGTAACCACGAGCTGATTTTGGGTTTTCTTGTAGAGCCAAGCAAATAAATGCCAGCCCGTCTGCTGCAGGGGCGCGGTACTGTGGTGCGAGCCTATAGACGCTGTTGATTAATCTCTTGAACATTCCTTTGAGAGTTCAGTTTCCATCAGTGCGTTTTAATAATTTTTTTTCACTTTCACCTCAGTATATTCATAATTAAAGGAAGCAGTTCATCCAACAGTAAAAAGGAATCCCTGTCTGGTGCTTTCTTGTGGGCTTCTCATTTCCACGTTGCACAGCGCTGTTTTGGCAGTGTGGCTTGTACAGTGGTCATCTTTTTGCCTCATCATGATGCCTAAACCATAGACATTTCCTCACTTCTTGAATCTTGGCGGTGGGTTTGCTTTCCACCTCCAGGTCAGCCTAAGACATACTGCCTTTTTGCCCTAATGAAATTGACTCGTGGGGTTGTGAATTCAGGATAAAATGTAGAGATCTGCAGGAAGCGATTAGCAGCTGGTTACTGGTGTAAAGGTTAATGCCTTATGACATTAAGATTTTTATCAGCATGTACAATTAAATGTACGTGAACAAAACTCTCAGACTTTGTGTACTCTTGCTGTAGCAGAAGGAAAAGATGGTGTCCTCTTAGAGCAACTGTGAGCATCACGTGTGACAATGTTCCTCTTGTTTCTCTTCCCCACTCCTGCTTTTACAGGGAAGAATAAATCTCTAAATCCAAAGAAGTCTCAAGTCTGCCTGTGCAGTTCTCAGTGCAAGTGAACTGCTGAATTTGCAGCCTGTAATCTTCATTCCACCGACTGCTCTAGCTTTGCTGTTTCTCAGGAGTTTGGGTGGACACCTTTTGTGTGTTTTTGTTGCTGCATTTAATATTTTCGTGGAGTTTCAGAAGACCGGTTTCTCTATAATGCATCCTTGTTTTGTTCTCCAAATGTTATGTCAGTGATTTACAGTTATGATTCAAATCAAAACATGAGACATTAGACGTTGATATGGCAAGCTGTTAGAAGCAGGGGAGATGGCAATTTTCAGTAATTGCAGAGTCTGTTCAAGTGTGTGCATGCTGCCCAGATCACAGCACTCCGTGGACATGCACCACTACCCTGGTGCTACTTCTGGTAATGTTTTAGGTAGACAACATTTGGTTTGGGCTAAACCAGCCCCACTTTTTCTGCTGGGGTTTACAGTTCCCAGGCTCTCTGTTCTTCCAGTGCCCAGTCTCTCGGAGCTCTGGACAGCTGCTCCATGCACTGGCAGTATTGCATGGGCCACAGCTGGGAGTCCTGCAGAGCCACCACTGGGCTTGGGGAGTGGGGCTGCCAGTTAGTGCCCAGCCTTTAATTAGCCTGGTGCTAGGAGCATCCTACACTGAACTGTGGGGCTGGAGTGAAACAAGCATGCCATCTGGTGAGCAGGCAAACGGGAGCAATGTGTAGGTCCTGCTGCTGTGAATGGAGACAGTGTTAGGTGCCTGCGTTCATAGTGCTCGACAGTGTGCTTCAGGTTTGTAGAAGGTCCAGAGCTGCAACAATCTGGACATCAGTTGTTTTAGATCTGAGAGTCATAAGGAGTAACTATTTTTATTTTTGATGGGGCAGGTTCTGTCAAAATGCTGTGGGATTCAATAGTGTAAAAGGTTATTTAAAATAAAAATAAGACTGAATCCTATGCTTCGTTTGGCCAGTGGATTCTGATGCTGAAGAAGACCCAAATGTTAGCTACCTAACACATATGTGACTTTGTTGTAGTCTCTGTTCTTTATGCATATATATACACTCATCTTACTATCTACATACAAATGGTGATGCGAATGCTGTCTTACAATAAGATTTTTATCTGTGTGATCCTGGGCTGTTCTCCTTACAAGAAGAGAAGCCACGGAGAAGTTATGAAGATCATTCTAATTCCTCTCATGTATTCTTTCAATACATACTGCTAACAAAAGAATTGTTTAGGAGATGCATAAATGTAATTTGGCTCTGATTTCATCTCTGTCTTCTTGTAAAGCAGGGCATCTTTGTAGCATAAATCCAGTTGTACCAGATTTTCAGGGATAAGAAATTTATAGCTGATGCTGATTGCCCCCAAAATGACTTTAACTATTGTGAGATATACTCTACAGAAATATCACAGTTTTAGGTCCCATATCAGTTAATCAAGTAATTTTAGGAGCTGGATTCCCTCCTGATTGCTAATGGTACAAAGATCACTTTTGCAGCCTTATATCTTGTGGTTTATCAGATCAAACTGTTGCAGAAGTAATTATTTACTCTTGACTAGTCCCATTTTGGGAAGAATCTGCACACTGATGCGTGGCTGAGGCATTTATCTCTTGGGTTGTTTTAAATAACAGTTGTGGATGTTCTGAAGCTATTCCTAGAGTGGAAAATTAGAAGCAGCCCTAGTTGGGATTGATTGGCATGGGGAGAGCAAACAGCAACAGATTATTGATTGGGCAGTGGCTCACTGAGCAAAATGACATGGTCTGTGCTCAGCCAACTGGCTCATGTTTGGCAGTCCTTTCACTCAGTTGTGGTTATCTTGCCCCATCTGTGTTGGACTCTCAGCCTCTCCACCTAATTGGCTGTGTTAATTTGTAGCCCGCACCTTCAGATCTCAGGTACATCCCAAATTCCTTAGCACAAGTTGCAACATTACTTCAAAGAAGGTGCTGTTGTAGCCTCTGCAAATAATTTTGGGACTTTTTGTAGACTGAAAGATGCCAGTGAACCCAGAAGTTGCTTTAATAAGTTGCTTTCTTTGTAAGTGAAAACAGGACAAAAGCTTTCCATTTTTTGTGGGATATATCCCAGCACGGCAAATCAGCCTGACATCGTTGCTGGATGTTTCTTAAAACTGGTGAGGTGCTGGATTGGGGATTGAGGTGGCAAGAAGGCAGCGGAGGAGGAAGACAGTAGTGGAGCGGTAAGGGTCGCTTGTAGGGGGGGCGTTGGGAATGGAAGTCTGTAGTTGTACCTTTATTTATTTATTTTTTAAGATAAATTCTAGCTCTATTTTTAAGGAAACTTAAAAATTGATGGAAGAGTTGCAGTTGGTGTCTAGATAATTTTAAAACATATTTTAAATGGGAAAACAACTGTCCACTTCCGTGCATTCCCTTTGGGCTGCAGATTTCTGTTTGATTCTTATCTATAGTTCTTGTGTCTGTTCCGTACGTTGCAGTGTGTAGATTCCACAGCCTGTGTCTTCCTTCTGTTTGTGGAAATTATGTATTTAACTCTCAGAAAAAAAATCAATTTTTGAATCTTTTCTATATGTGTTTTATTATCCTGGCAGATCACCAAGGTTTAAATTAAATTTCCGAAGGCTGTATGGTCGAGGCTAATGTGAAGGCTGTTGGCACTAGCCCACCACGCAATAAAGAATGAAAGCCAGTAGAGTAAGAAATCTCTCAAAAGCTGAAAGCTAGATTCATAAAATCACTTATGCGGGCATTGTGAGATTTTCCCATGGAATGCTTATGTGAGAGTTGGGCAAAAACTGATTCAAGAACATGATTTTCACTGTATGCATTCATCCAGCAGTCAGCAGCTGAAATTGGCACCCTTTGCGTTCTGTAAAGGAGTGTCAGCACACACGGACCACAGCAGAGCTCGAGGAGTCTCCTTGCTGTGTGCCCTCCTTTCTCCCCTCCCGCCACAATGAATTGGTAAACTAGAATTCATGTTCCATGGTGAACATGCTGTATTTGATTCTTAGGGCCATTTGAAAAATGTTTCTTGGTTTTAAAGCATGTTCGTAACAAACCATTATGACGGGATAAGTTGCAGGGGTAGCTTTCTTGTTGACAATTTACTTCATTCCTCAACTTAAAAAGATAGAAATAATAGATAAAAGGGGCAAACAATAGGCGCAGTACTCACAGTGAATCCATTTTCAGTTGTTTTGGTCGTTTTTTTGTTTTACTTTGTTTTAAGAAAGGGTTTCTGAAGTAGTGTGGGGTCTGTATGATCTGTACTGCAACAGAAATCCTTTCCTAGGTAACGGGGATGCTTCCAGAGGCAAGGTAATTCACCACTGCTTTGGCTGGAGCTGCTACTGGGCTCCAGCGTCAGTTCTCTGATTTCTGACAAGTGGCCAAGATTTCTTGAATAGGCACAGCTTTCTGTTTTGTGTGGAGAACACACAATCCAGTCTTTTGTTGTGGTTGCCACTGCTGATGTTTCTCCCCCATTCACAATGGAGAGTGGGGTTACTTGTGCCGAGTGCAAAACCAGTGCCAGAATCTGGCTTGCTTGAATTTAATGTGATGTTAATTTTTGTGATAGACGTAGAAAGTATCGGAGATGTAGTACGAATCCCCCTGTATTATGACCTCCAAGTCAAGAGGGCATATTGGTGATGAAAGTTTTATCTGTCACAGGAATATGAGGATGAGAGTTTACTGGATGATTCAACCCAAATGTATAAAAACTGTTTATATAGAGATTGCCAAACATTTTCCATCGCTTTTCCTTTTATCTAAATTCTTGAATATATTACTAAATAAAATAGTCTGCATTTGGAATGTGTGGCTGTGGGATATATGGAAACTCACAGCATGTGGGGGGAAGCGTTAGAATAGGGAAATACAACAGTTTTGTAAACTTTACGTGAATATAGGTACATCGTATATAGACTCAAGATTCAATTTGCTGATCAAAGCATCCAAATAACTTTGGATTTAATAATGTCAGCAATGAATGCTAATGTATGGAAATTGAAAAGCATGGAGCAACAATAGCTAGCCACGCTTACCTGTATTACCCTGCAGCATGTAGATTTACATTTTTTTGTTTTGTTTTGAAATCCCTGTTTGGAAAATGCGTGTTCTTTTTCCCTTCTTCCATACTTCTGAATGTGGGTTCTCCTGGGCAAGCTTAGACAAGATTTAAACTAAACAATAGGGGAACATCAGAACCTTTGAAGGCTTGGCTTGGATAGGTACCCAAAGCCAAAGTCTGCTTTGATGTACATGGACTCAACTCCTTTTGCCCTCGGTTGCCCTGTCTTACCTATGTAACTTGTGTCTGGAAACTCTTGCCAATTTTTTTCTTTAAAAAAAAAAGAAAGAAAGAAAGAAAAAAAAAAAAAGGACATTTTTGCAAACTCATGTTCATCTTAGTTCTAGTCTGGCTGGAAAAGTGCTGCAATAATGCCCTCTCCGGTGGTGATCTCACATTGCTGTTTCAGGTCCGGGTTGTAGTCTTCTCGCTTAGTAGTTTTGATACAGCTGAAATTTCAACCCTGTTTCAATGTGTTGTTTTTTTTTTTTTTTTCTTTCTGTTTTTCTGCCTCTACGTGGAAAGAAAATTATTTGAACTTCTCTGGAATGGTAGCCAAAACCATACTCTTTCTCTGTTTCGTCTCCTAAATACTTTTTAGTTCAATTTGACTGAAGTTTGGGGATGAAGAGCTTGGGTGTCTTCTTTGTTACATAGAATGAGCCTCACTTAGCAGAGGAAGGAGCCGTGATTCTCGTTCGTGCGTCTCTCAAAGTCAGTGAGGCCTTTACCTGTAGTGTCAAGGAAAAGAGGATCAACCCCTTGTATGTCTAACGCAGAAGAAGGAATGAATCACTTGTAGCTATACCTGGTTGCTCCTGCCTAGGAGCCAGGTCACCTTCATTCCTTCCCCGGTGTAGCACTGTGCTTGCTTCTGCCAGCACACTCAACTCGGTTCAGTTCTGAGTCATTTGCAAACCCTAAGCTCCCATTGTCTTCAAAGGACGTTTGGATTAAAAAGAAAATCGTGTTTACTCAGGCTGGAAAGAAATTGAAACATTTGAGATCACCACACCTTCCAGAAAGTTTGGAAAGATTGGTTCGTTACTGTAAGGACAGGGTGAATAGGGGGGATGTGACGGATGGACCAACAGTCCAGGGGACCTTTGATTAATCCCAGTTGACAGTGCAGGAATGACGGGAAACTCTAGTGGAAAGGATCAAATTCAAAATGCTGAAAATATTTGCTCTTAATAGTTCATAATTAGATTGTAAATGCAGAGCTACACGATACCAGGATCGTCATAATGTTCAGATAGACACTGGATACTTTTATTGGAAGTGAGGATGTACAGATTTATTTAACAACAAATCATAGAACATAAATGAGAGATAATTAAAGGATATAAACCTTCTTACTCTTCTGAAAATAAGCCACTGTCTGAGTGCTGAGGATTAGCAGCGATTTATTTTTCACGGAGGTAGGTGATTCTGTGTCAGTCCAAAGGCACTGAACCTTCTTCGGAGGATCTGGTCTTGGCTGTTCTCCAGGGCAGCACAGCAGGCTAAATGGACCTCTGGTCTGATCTAATAGGGAATGCTCTGCAAATCCTCTAAAGAGTAACAACTGCAAATTAATAGAATAACCAGAAGATTCAGTGAGGATGGTTGGGCTTTCCTAGGAGGTGTCAGTCCTGGCAGAAGTCAGTTATTTCATTGCAGTAAGCAAATCAGGCTGAGTTCTCCCTGCAGTGCAATAACAACAGATTGGGAGGCATGCAAAGCAGCATCAATACATAAAAATTAAACTACTTTTAATACACAAAGCTGAGTTTAGATAAATGCAGAACGGGGAAACAAAGGCACAATATTCTTTGAAAGTATGGCTTTTTAATGTTGTTTTGGAGACTAATTTCCATATAAATAAAATGTCAGCTTATCCTGTAACTGTCATGATAAATTGGAGCATTTAGGCTTTTGCGCAAGGTGCTCTTTCTGTACCTTATTAAATTACAGGATCTTGGTCTTTTGCCAAGTGCCAGGTTGAAGCTCTCTCTGCTGAAATGGAGGGAGGGATGTGGGCCTGAAAGTCAGAAGGAGCCAGGTTCGGTGCTGAGCTGAGAACCCTGCCTGCAAGTCACCTGGAACGCTGTCGTTTTTGCATCTCTCTCTGTAGATCCCTTCATTTACTCATAAAATGTCACTTGTCTAAATTTTCCTGTTGCACAGGGTTTTCCAGGGCTTAACAGGTTGTCATGACATAGAGTGCTTATAGATGCTGGATTAAAAGTGGAGGCAAAGCACATCTTTACCTTCTTGGGTTCCAGAGGTTTGCTGGCAGTAAACTCTGCATTGGGCCGCCAATAAATGCAAGGCTGCGAACTGCTGTACTCAGGCTCCCACAATAGGAGAAGCACCTCTGGAATTCTTGGTTTTCAGTGCTGGATACGCTAATATTCCAGCTAGAATTGCCTGTTCAGATAAATCACCTTTTGGCTTCACTTTCTCCTGAAACTGCCTGCATGTTGCTCCTAAACTGTCTGAAGTGAGCAAGTGTCTGCTTTATACCCATAGAAGGGTTAGATTTATTCCAGTGGCTGGATGACTGCTAGTACTGTGCTGCATTTTGAAGCATACGGTATGAGAAAAGAGCATTTTGAATTAATTTGCTGTGAATTAATAAAGAGATCTATTTGATGAGAGCCGTTCGAAGGTGATGACACTTTGTAGCTGAATAGGATTTAAGATGTCCAAAAATGCACCTGTAGAGATTTTAGAATGATCGGTGTTGAGAAAGTAAATTTTAATAGGAGCAAACTTCAACAAAATACAACTTTTTTTTTCTTTCTTTTTCATTTGTCTCTTACTGCCGAAAAGAAACTGAGAACAGCTCTTTGTGAGCTAGTGATCAGGGTCCACGTGGAAGGATCTGGAAATGCAGCAGGAGAAGGGATGTGGTGAGCACAGCAGCATTTTGCTTTAGGAGTATAAGGCTGTAAGATACGATTTTTCTCCTTGCATTTTCTAGATTGATGAAGCTATCATGGCTTCAGTGGTGCGTGCAGAGTATAGAATATCAAGTAGATATTTCGACCAAATGAAGCGTCTGATCCTGCCAGATGTTACTGATATGAAGAGACGTGTTCTACTCTAATCAATGACAGGCAGGAAAGACTGGCCTGTAGAAGAACATATATATAGCTTAATAAGCACTTAATAATTAATTGGTCTTGCTTAGCACTTTGGTAACCTAGTCTTATAGCTTCCTGTGTAACGTATTTGAAGAAGCTGGGAAAGAGTGCTTACATGAAGAAGGAGTTGCTTGTAGTTAAAGGTTATTCTGTCCTCCCATGGTTTAGGATCTGATTCTGGAGTTGCTTACCCAAAGTCTTTTTTCTTCTCCTCCTTTCTCAGCAGACAAAGGTGAAGATGGGACCTTTGACCAGTCCTGCCTTGCAGTGTCTTAGTTTAGGGTAGTTTGCATTTCATGTAGACCAGAGAGCACATTTGATAATCTTCAGCAGAAACAGCGTAGGGTGATTTCACCTGGATTATCCACTGTATTTACAGATGGTGATGATTACTAATTTTGAAAGTGCTTTAATTAGAAAAGTCCGAAGCCTTTGAACTCGGGGCTATTCTGGTGGTCTCGTTGGCTTTCTGGTTGCACTGAGGGCTACACAGAGTGCTGCTCCCCAGCTGGTAACACGCAGAAGTTCTCTCTCAAGACATGAGATTTTTGGCTTTAGAGCCTTTGCTTCTTGCAGCTGTTCTGTTGTGGAGAGTGGGGAAAATGGTGTAAGGTACGAGCTCCAGACGGGTTAGGGCTTTATGCGCAGGATAGTAGCAGATGCTTTGAATGCTGAAGGGTTTTTGTTGTTTTTTATATAAAGCACTGCAGACAGTCTTTGTAGCATATTTGTGTGTAATAAGCTGGGTTTTGTTTTTTATCTTTTTTTTTTTTTTTTTTTTTTTTTTTTTTTTTAATTCTGTGGAGAAAAAAAAAAGAGAAATTAAAACCACAGCAGTATTTTCCCATGCAGCTCTGGTGAGCATCCTGCAGTCTCACATGATCAGCTGTCCTGGTGGGGTGGAGTGTGGGAAGGTGTCAAAATATGTCTCTCAATTTTTTTTTTTCTTAAAAGGGAAAGCCAGATGAGTGCCAAAAGCCCTGTTCTCTTCTTTAGCCCTGCAGTAACGAACTACATGAGTGTATGTTATTAAGATGATAAGATTAAATTTCTAGCTACTAACGTGCTATCACAACAGCAAAGGGGGATGAAAGATCTTGAAAAAATTATGAAAATTAGCTTGACGGTCTCCTTTTAATAATAAGATCCCTCCCAACCCCAACAGACAGTGTAGGCTAGAATTCCACAGGGCTTTTTTGTGGTCCTAATGATTTTAATAATACTTTGTGCTATGTAGCACCTTTCATTAGAGGATCACAAAGTGCTTTACAGTCACTAATTAATTAAGCCTCACAACACTCCTGTGAGATAGGTAAGTATTAGACATATATTAAGCTGAGACACTGAGAGTTAATGATTTTTTGCTGCATTATTCTGGCAAAATGATGGATGTTTAAGCACTGTATGTGTATTATATATGCGTGTGGGGGTGTGTAATATATATGAGTGCAAAAGTATTAATTTTACTATACCTTAACAAAGAGGCCCTACTTGAGCCTGTTGAATATAAATGTGTATTTTCATTTAACTCGGTGCTGCAGCATATTGATGGACAACGTCGCAGTCTTTTTAGGCCCTTGACTCAGTTTGCTGTTTGTAGACTTGTACAGATATTATTCAGCGGTGTATCACAAGATTCAGACCTCTTCATAAATTCTGTTAAAAAGAGAATATGACTAAGACTTGACCTAAACCTGCAGAGCAAGCAGAAGGCAACAGCCATACTGTTGCAATAGGCTTTGATGACAAGTCATCACGTTCAGTAAAAGTAATGAGTAGCAACAGTGAGCCATTGTGAGAGCTGATGATCAGCAGATAATTAGCTTTTGTCTTCACCACACATAAGAAACTGTTGCTTATCAGAATTTGCTTTTTTTGCTTTCCTATTTTCTTTCTTCTTCTTTTTTTTTTTTTTTTTTAAATAAGTGCAGTAGTCACTATGGTAATTTATTATTGTGAATTGCAAACTGATTTTAGTAGAGGATTCCACCTTCTGCTTCTAGGTACAAACTGGTGTACTGCAAAACAGAAAAATCTCTGTTAGATACAGGGATTGGGTACAGTAGCCTTGCCTGGTTTTGAGGGAAGCTGTATGTAG
This sequence comes from Alectoris magna, assembly GCA_030625065.1. Classification (NCBI taxonomy): domain Eukaryota; kingdom Metazoa; phylum Chordata; class Aves; order Galliformes; family Phasianidae; genus Alectoris; species Alectoris magna. The sequence goes on from CM060561.1 coordinate 15,187,753, forward strand.
CTGCTAGTTCAACTTGAAAATAGTTGGAGGTGATCATGTCAGGTGAACAAACCCACATGGTTTAAAGGATAATTTCAGTGTAAGGAAAATAAGATACTAACCCCTGGGTTATGGATGAGTTCTGCAGCTCGGGACGTACAGAGTTTGCACAGTTCAGGACACCTTTTCATTTACGTCAGGCTTAGTCATTTTTATTTTTTTTTTCCTTTCATTTTGGAAACATGAGCATTTGCAGAGTTGAAAAGGTAGTTCTGTCTTAGTGTCTGTTCAGCAGTTGGCCTCTGCTGAATGGCCAAGAATTTTGCTTGTTATTGTGGTGGCATTTTTGAGATGTGGCAACTAAACTAATACCACTAAATTCATTGCAACCGGGGCACTAGGCAGCCAGCAGATGATAACTTGGAATTGTTGACAGCAGAACCTGGATTGGAACCAGTTATTTGTATGCCATTTTCACTCCTTTTTAACCCTTAGAATAAATACCTGATGATATACGTGAATTTTCCAGACACTTTCCTACAGCATTTATCCAGCTGATTTTCAAAACTTACTTACAGCTCATTTTAAACTTACTTTTTGGCAGACTTTAAGAGAGTTTTTGCTTTGCTTTCTCGTATGTATGTGTGTGTGTGTGTGTGTGTGTGTGTATGTGTGTGTGAGAGACTGTCTAAGGAGAATACAGCTACGGTATTTCTCATGCTTAAGGGAGGTGGAGAGCAGACACTGTTTGTATAGTGCCCACTAATAGATGCATGTAAATGTACAATAGGCATAACAATGTTTGTAAATAAAAAGCTTATTTTGAATACGTAACTTAGGAAGGAAAACCTTTTTTTTTTGTTTTGTTTTGCAGATATACAGATCAGCTCTCAAAATGTCTTCTGTGTCTTCCGTGCATCTTCTAAGACAATTGCATTAGCCTGCCTGCTAGTTGACTAATAGAATTAATAATTGTAAAAAGCACTAAAGCCACATGCCTTATGAAGTCAATGCTGGGTATGATTTTACAAGTATGTGATCAATTTTTTCAAGTGAAATTGTTAACTGAAAACATTCTTGGCACACAATAAAGCATTGTGCAATCTGTTATTTGTCTTAGAAATAATAATTTCAGAGTGGCTATATTCTTTCTGTATGTAACTTATTACTTGCTAGGGGATGGTTTTTTCAATTTAGGAGTACTGCAGATGTAGTTTTATTTACATAATATGTCTCTGAAAAACGATAGCGGTAGAATTTCAGTGACAAAAAAATACTGCCTTTTTTTGCTGTCCCCCTGAGTGGATATCAAGCAAATAAATGTCAGAAGATTTTTCAGAAATGAAAAGTAAAAAGGGGAGAAAATCCTTTTCGGTTGAACTTCAGAAAGTTTTGATGTTTAAATCAATGTTCTCGTCTTCTTTTTCATTCCTCGAGTGTAGAATACTGCATGAAAGAGCTCCGTAAGGCAGTTTTTTTCCCCTCTTCAATTAATGCACAGGCATACAGATGTGTCAGGAAAATTTGAGCTAGCGTATCTAAGTCTGGAGTACTGTCTAGTTAGACTGTGTACAGTCCAGGTTTTTCTTTTCTCTGCTTTATAGGGATTTTTTTTCTGTCCTCTCTGACTCTCTTCTGTCAGTTGCCATGAAGATAGCAAAATCTCTAAACTTTCCTTATCTGCCAAAAATATCTATAACAAAAACATTTTAAAACATTGCATTCAGTCTTGTTTAATTTTGACTGAGGTAACAGCTACAATGTTTACTTTCTTGATTTCTGATTTTTCTTCACTGCTCGCAGTCCAGGCTCCTCTCTCTGTCCTCTAACTGCCATGAAATGCATTTAACCAGTAGTTATTTTAGAAGCAGTTTGAGCTGTGCAACCAGGTTCCAAGACGAAAAATACAGGCTTAGATGAACACCTACCAGAGATGCCCACCGGTATTTTTAGTGTGTGTCTACCAGGAGCATTCATGGATTCCTGCGGAGAAGCAGCAGCGCTAAAAGAACTATCTTTATACCCTGAATTATATGTGTGCGTATGTTGTTGTAGTAGGCTGAGGCTGTAGTGTAACAGTTCTCTCACCACAGCAGGAAATCTTTCTCTTCTCTTAGTTCTGAGTGACTTCATGGTTCAAAAGTTATTGGGGAAAAAAACAGTGAAATTCAGTGTGTACATATCCTGGTAGGTGTGGTTGATGGTAGAGACGAGGCGCTTAGCATGTGTGCCTCCTACAACGAGGAATCACAGTAGGCATTTAAGAAACCTATTAGGACCACACGGAGCGTCAAGATTTCTGTAATAGAAGCTGGCATTCCGTGTGAAAGCCATCCCAGTGCAGCCCATGCTGCCTGTGGATCGGCTCAACCACAAAGACAGCAGAGCCAGCCCGAGACACAAGTTGAACACTTCCCTTAAGAAGTTGTCTGTTTTTATCGACGTAACATGCAGTGCCCTTTCATGTGGAGCAGATGTAAATAAGAGGATGTACAGACGCCTGTTCTTTTATTTTTAACCTCCGTCCCCAGCCATACTTCTCAAAGTACTGTTTTGAGAAGGTCATCCTTGGCTTTCAAAGGTCTGGATTTAGCACCATTTGGAGTGCCTCAGTGCTGCTCCTAGGATCACCAGGTGGTCCTCCCTTCGCAGAGCTATAAATACACACACACATACGTACATATATAGTGCTTCCGCACGTGCCCAGTGACGGCGGTCCTGGGAATGGGGCTGGGGCTTCAGTCTGCAGCTTGCATCTTGTGTGTGGTTCTGCAGGCTGCTGCCACTGGACCACACGCAATTTGGCAAGGAGAGGCATCCATCATTGTATACAGCATTGGCAAAGATAAGAGCATAGAAAAAGTTGTAGCACATCTGTCTTCTGCCCATAGCTAGCATGTGAACACAAATGGATCAAAGCTGCTGGTGGTGAATATCAAATCCAGAACCATACAGTGGAGAGTGAAGGGAAGTTTTATATAATTTCTTTTTCTGAGTAGGCTGGGGAAGGTGAAGATTTGTAGTGCATCAGGAATTTGGCTTACTACCTGATATGTTCTGGTTATTTGTGTTCCACAGTATCCCATGTCCAGCTAGCAGCTCATTCACTGGTGGCAGACTGCTTCCTTCTCTCTGCTCCTCATTGCTGTCCTCTCTCAGCTCTGCTAAGTGGATGCGGCAGGCGTGCCTGCACAGTCAGCAGCAATGGCCTTGTCTGAAAAGTGGGGCTGAGCAGAGGGGCTGGCATGCTGGGATCCATGTGGGTTCCAGGTGTTCTCTCAGTAGATCCCTGCACTGCAGCACAGCCATGTCAAATGTCTGGGTCCAGGCCTGTAAAATTTTATTGACAACGGGCTTCCTAATAAAGTTAGTTTCTCTTTGTTTGGCAAATAGAACTAATTACATGAATAATGGACTGTGGGGCCAGACTCTTGAATATCCATGTAATCCTGTCTGAAGTTTATGGGCAGTACAAGGGGGAGCTTTTGCTATAGAGAAACCGATACCTGCTTAGGAAAAAATACTTTCTCTGAAACCTCAAAGTTGCTTACTCTCCTAAATCTGTTTCCTTTATAACTTCAGTGCTCCTGACTATGTCTTTTAGGTGTATTTTTTTTGTTAAGCTACATTACATGTGCTTGAACAGTATATGGACGTTAGTCTACAAAGGCTTATTTTTTATCTCAGTTTTTAAAACATGTTTTAAAGGAAATATTTACTTAATGTTAATTCTGCTGGATTGTTATCTTCAGAAAACATAAGGAAAGATGTAATTCACTCCGTGCCATGGAAGTGTTTTCATAGGCTTTAAAGTTCCCTTAGTTCAGTTCAGTCTCACGTGACCATTTTTTTTAATGCAAAGTTCCAGTTTGCTGTGTAGACTAAAAGCCTGTTTGACAAAACGTTTCTGAAAATGTGATGTTTTTGTATAGCTAAGAATGCTTTAAGAAGTGCCAGACTTGTTGTGTATCTTGAATAATTCTATAGGGTCTTTTTTGCCTTTTTTTTTTTTTTTTTTTTTTTTTTTTTTGTGTGTGTCTCTCTGTGGTAGATATGGTCCGGAAAAAGAACCCCCCTCTAAGAAACGTTGCTAGTGAAGGTGAGGTACAGACCCTTGAGTCTACAGGTACTGAGAGTGAAGAGTCTGGAAGGAAAAAAGAATTTTCCGCAGAGCAGATGCAAGAAAACACTGACCAGCCTGATGCGGCAGAGTTGAATAACAAGGAGGAGCTTTGCACGCATGTCCAAGAGCCATCTTCCAGCATTAAAAAGGACTTGAAAAGCTCAGTGCTGAGTGAAAAGGCTGGCTTCAATTATGAAAGCCACAATAAGGGAGGAAATGTTCCATCCTTCCCTCATGATGAGGTGACAGACAGAAATATGCTGGCTTTCTCATCTCCAGCTGTTGGGGGAATCTGTGAGCCCTTGAAGTCTCCTCAGAAATCAGATGCAGATGACACCCAAGATGTGGTCTGTGCCCCGTCAGGAGATGCAGCAGAGACAAATGAGGAGCATCAGATGTCGCCAAAAGCTTCAGATGAAACAGTGCAAGTGCAAAGTGGTCAAACTGATGGCCAAGGCTCAAGCCCGGTCCCCATGGCCTCAAAAAACCCACAAGTGCCTTCAGATGGGGGTTTAAGGCTGAACAAATCTAAAGCAGATTTGTTGGTAAATGATAACCCAGATACGGCGCCTCTGTCTCCAGAGCTTCAGGACTTCAAATGCAACATCTGTGGGTATGGTTACTACGGGAACGACCCCACAGATCTCATCAAACACTTCCGGAAGTACCACCTAGGACTGCACAACCGCACCAGGCAGGATGCTGAGCTTGACACTAAAATTTTGGCTCTCCACAACATGGTGCAATTCAGTCACTCCAAAGACTTCCAGAAAGTCAACCGCACTGTGCTTTCGGGGGTGCTGCAGGACATCAATTCCCAGAGGCCTGTCTTATTAAATGGGACTTATGATGTGCAGGTTTGTATTTTTCCAGTCTCCCCGCTTCTGCTAACTGCCTTCTCAGCTGCAAAGTTGATTGTTTGCAAAGCCTCTCCTACCTACGCAGTTAAAGTATTTTATGTAACCCGCTTAAGCCTTATGAACCATTTGGGTCTGCTTTAGCCAGAATTGCTGCAGGTCTGCTTAGCATCTTGTGTGGTGGAGGAGCAGTTGGCTTTTTGATGGGTAATATTTCAGAGTAAAATTTGGTCATTCTGATAATCAATAGTACAAGATCATAGCCAGCAAGCAGGCAGATTGCTACGTTGGTAATCATATCTGAAGGATTTACTGTCGTTGAAAGAAAATAGTGAATAATAATGAATAATAACAGCCAGATAGACAGAAGACAGCAGCTGGAAATTAAAAATATAGTCCTAAATTATCAGCTGCTGGGAGTCAAGATTTGGCTTATTGGTTCTTTATTGAGATTAAAAAAAAAAGAAAGACAAGTCTTGGCGGTGCTGTGGTTGTCTAGTGCCAGATAAACAGCATACACAATGGGTATTTAAAGCGTTTTTAAGAGTAACAGCAATGCACGATGTCCTTCACTTTAGAGAGCATGCCTCAGTCATTTTCTCATGTAATTGGAGCAGGGGAAATACTGCATTATTTCAGATGTTGCTGTAAAAAAGAAATCTTACTTTTACCATAAAGAAGTGGAGTCAGAAGTTTTTTCTTTTTCTTGGAGTTTCTACTGGTTCCTTATCAGTTAATATGCAATTAGTGGGGAAAAGTCGTTGGTGCTGCTTGCTTTTTTTTTTTTTTTAAAATCCTCCCATGACTGTGCTGAGAGATGCAGAGAGATGTTGCAGAACACCTCCATACTCTGGGATAAAGGTTCAGATTTTAAGGAAAAAAACCACTGCTAACATTTGCATGCAAAATGAGTTCAAATGTCCATCTAATTCCAAGAGCATGTTTGCATAGGCCGTGATGTCTGACCTCATAGCACTCAGCAGACAAAACACTACGTTGTGTTTCAAAGTAATTACAGGAGGTGGAAGACGTTTAATAACACTTGCAGAGGCTGAAGCTATAAGAAAGAAATTTTGCAAACCAGGTTAAGATGGTTAATACCTAACTTTGAGTGAGAAGCCAAAACAGGAACACAAGTCAGGAACTTGAAGCTTTTAAAATGATTTAAACTTCTCCTCTTTTTACAGAAACTACAACTTCTTTGTGGAGCAGCAAATCATATTAAGGTTGTTACTGTGCCTAAAAGCTGCAATCTTTGAACTGCTGTCTTATTAAAAGATCACTTCACTGTCTTGTGTCAGACACTCTCTCCTGTCAAACTGATTAGCAAATATGTGATTTAGTTGAAGGAGGTTAGAATTGAATAATGTCAGAATGTGAAATGATGTTTTATAATTAGCAAGTAGTATGATGTTAATACCTGGATTTCCTGCTATAGTTTCAGTTTGCTGACTCCGGGGACAGCATCTTAAAGCAACTGATCCATGCTGTCAGGAAGACATTTTAACTGGAACAACTCAGGCATACAGTGTAGAGGAATTTGAGTTTCTAAACACACTTTCATTTCCTCCAAACAATTGTTTCGTTAGGTCCTTAGTTATTTATAGGAAAGTTTATGCTTGATTAGAATGAGCTGGACACTTTTCCTATGCAGTGCTTTCAGAAATAAAACAGATGTGAGAGCTATCTCAGTTTGAGCTGATAGAAGTAGAAATAAAACAGCTGAACCTAGACTATACTTGTCTACTAAACCCTGGCAGTTAGATACTGCAGGGAAGACAAAAAGCGGTAGGAAACAGCCCATAGATAATCTACTTAAGATCAGTCTTTTCTCAGACAAAAAATGTTTTCCAAAATAGAGCAGACAGCCTATACAATGTTGGCAATTTATTTTAAAGAAAAAATTGGATCTGGAAACTTAATTTTTAAGAGTGCTAATTTTCCCTGCCCAATTTGGGAAGAGAAGATTAAATAAGCTTTTGTGCCAAATGCCATACTTCATCACTTGCACATGTACCAGATGTTGATACAGAACATGTCAGAAGATAAGTAACTGATTAATATTTTTATGCTTTCTCCTCCCCCACTCTCGATACAGAGCAGCTTTGTGAGATTCATAAACACAGTAAAAGAACATTTGAAAATCCCCTTTGCACCCACACATGTTTATGTTGCTACTATGTCCATTTTGGAGGGTTTTTTTCTCAGGCATCTGAATGTCTGGCATCTCCTGCAGCAGTGAAGGATTGCACTGCTTGGAGCTGCAGTTAAAACTGTTTCAAACTCCTGCACCAAGCGAGGGAATTGAACCCAAATAATTGGTTCATCTAAATTTGTACAGGTATGAGGCTAAAGGGAAATAATCTCTTTTCTAGTTAACTTGAAATAGTAGTGGACTGAACTTAAGGTCTGAGTTATTGATCCTTTTGCACTTAACAAACTGTTCCGTTGTAGCTGGGGTGGGAGGTATTGATAGATGTATGGTCTCGGGCCAGGGAGCTGGGTGCAGAAGCCAGGGGATGAGTAACTTTGATCTGGCTTACAGCAGTCAGCTGGAGACCACCATATATGAAGATTTGCATTAGTGAGGCGTGCTCTTGTGCATCATAGTTTGCATTCATAACAAAAGCGAAGAAAAGGTATCTGAATGCAGAACAACCAACATCTGTTATCTGTAGGTAGGGATGTGAGGGTTGTGTCTCCTTTGTTAAAAATACTTTTCATTTTAGAGCACAGAAGTAAAATCTATTGTAGAACACTTCTTTTTTTTTTTTTTTTAAGAAAAATAGAACGACCTCCCCCCAAGGCACTGAACACAGGTTTCATAGGGTTTTTTGTACTACAGTCAGCAAAACAGTGCAGATACGCATTTGGCTTCACATCACATCCAGCTACAAAAATATTGGGATTGTGTTTTGTAATACATAAAGAGGATTTAGTTGGGAACCATGTAAATAATCCAGGATTTCTGGCCTTACTATTGTGAAGTCTTGTATTTGATTTGAATGTTTAATCAAGCAAAATTCCATTGTCTTCTCTGAAGATGTGATTTAGTTTTGAAATTCTCTTGTATATATTGCACCCATTTTCTTCCTTGCAGGCTTTTATTTCATTGAGTTATAATAAATTGAATAAGACTGAGTAAATTCACTGAGCTGTTTTCTGGAAGATTGGCTTACTTTCCTGTATAGATTTTAGAAAACATTTGCTAGCACATCTCTGAATTCCAAGAGAGATGTGTTCTCAAAGCTTTACTGCCGTTATCAGAGTAATACATAAGTTGCTCTAAAAGTAATGCCTCCTATTTATTTCCATGGAAACTACAACAGATACGAAGACCACGCTAGCATTATTTGATAGAGCAGTTTCTCAGCTACAGACACGGTTTTTCAACATAGTCAGAACCATTAGCTATGAATTTTCTCCAGCAATGAACAAGAGCACGCGTGCCATGCTCGTAAATATCTGCACCAGTGGAGGTGACCAGTGTTTCACAGCTACCCTGACAGAGTAATTGTAGGGAAAATGTTGGCCATGCAGTCCATGTTTCATTGGCCCAAACAGATGGAAGTCAAAATGTGCCAAATCCAGACTATACGTTGGGTATGGTAGGATGGTCCAGCTAGGATTGTCAGTGTGTTCCACTGGGGCCGAGCATTATTACGCTGCAAGAGAAATGTTTGCATTGTTCTCTGGCCTGACTTCGGAAGTTTGAACCTTTCACTTAGCCAGTGTCATGATGTAACAGTCAGAGTTGATGGTTTGTCTGGATTCCAGAAAATCCCGAAGGATTACTTTCCCATTCTACATACATTCCCATTACTATCCCAAGACAGTGCACATCACTGTACCTGCTGAGGGCTATGTCTTGAACTTCTTTTTTATGGGGAATTCATGTGTTGCCAATCCATGGTCTGCCGATTTAATTCTGGCTCATAGTGGTGACATCACATTTCATCACTGATGAGGATGCGATCCAGGAAATTATCACCTTCAGCCTCGTATGGGTTCAGTAGGTCCCAACAAACTTGCATACCTTTTTGTTCCTGTGAGCATTTGTAAGATCCAGCTGGCACAAATGATATTCCAATATTGCCACCATCATTTGCAACACATTGAAGCCAGTGTTCAGCTCCGTACACAGTTCCCTGATTGTAATCAGTTCATTTGTTCGCATGAGCTGGTTGAGTTGCTCTTCATTTCATGGTGTGACAGCTGTGCATGGCCATCCGAAGCATGGCTTGTCTTTCATGTTACTGTCACGATATTGAAACACACCACCCACCGCCTCACTGTGCTTCCGTCCACTATTTGGTCTCCATAAATGTTCAGCAAGCATTTATGAAAGTCAGTGGGTGCCATTCTTTCTACATGGAGGAATTTCTTATCTTTGCTTCATACACACTTTTCTGTCAAATGCCATTTTGTCAACTTGCCTTTCTGCTGTCATATGTCACATGGCAACAAAATGAATATTGGTGGGAAGATTCAGCCTCTGCTTCCATACCAACAATATCCACCTCTTATGTCGTTGGCCAGCATAATGAAATAGAAGGTGTTACTTTCAGAGCATCCCTCATATTTGCAGTCAGTTCAGTGGATCAGCTTTTACTGATGACTCTTGCTGCCTGCACATTGAGTTAATTGATCAGTCTCTGTAGGCAGCAAGATCTTTCTGAATGTTTTAGCTTACAGATGGCTTTGTGTACGTGCCTAAAGCAGCGAACTTCAGACCAGATCTAAAGACTCAAAGTATAATTCAGCTGACTAAGCTAACAGCTATGATGCTGAAAAGCATCACATTGCTGTTGTGTGATTAAGTCGTCTGTGTTTGATCTTTATGACTCTCTAATGTGAAGTATGGAATGGTCTGGAGACAGGCAAGTTGCTAGCCAGTAGGCAGGAGTCTTTTTTCCATCACTAGATTTTGTAATGAGTAGTGAGTGAGATGGCTTCCAACAGAAAGGCTAGAGGGTGCTGTCTTCCACATGGCTTATAGCAAAGGGGAGGACATTGTCCAGTGAGGAAGAAGTGGGCTTGAATGCCCTCTGACAGAGCAAGGAAAGAAGCCTACTTTTCCTGTTTCCTGAACAAGTGTTCAAGCCATTAGGCTATTGTATAAAAGGGACCATGACCCCATTTCCCGATATGTTTTAAAAGAAAACAGTGTCCCTCAAAGAAAGGGCAGAAATGTCTGCATTCAGGTGAGGGTTTCAGATGGCTTCTCCCAAGGGGGAAGTGTATTCCTGAAGCCGTGAGTAAAGGCATACTGCAGTGCTCAGCATTTCTTATGTATGACTGCAGGCAGCTTCACATTGTGCACTGCCTCTGAGAGCTTCCTGCTCAGCGTGGCCCTGCTTCTCAAGCCTGTTGTCACGTTTCCCTCCTCTGACGCTCAGTCTGAGAGTACTAAGAAGTGTTTTTTTTTTTTTTTTTTTTAAACCAACCTTCTCACTTTGATTGTTTCATGATTTTAGATACTTGTGCCTTATAAGACAAGACATTTCAGAAAAGCTTTGGATTAATAAAATTATCCAAAAATTTCCTCATTGTGAGCCCTGAGGGGGAAAAAAAAATGCAGTGTGTATTACATTGGGTAATTGCTATCCCACTGTCTAACAAGAGATTGGTGGCAAATTTTTTCTTTTCAAATTCTAGAAATCTGGTATTGTAAGAGTTGTCCCAAACTACTCAGCCTGATCCTGTGTCCTATATAACTATGGTAACAATTTTTCCAGGATTTTCATAGCTACTGAGAGAACATCTGGATGTTCATGTACCAGGCTGCTCAGCATCCTACAGAGTGGCAGAAGTGCCAGTGCATGGAATATAAAGTTTATTATATTGTCTTCTTTATAAATACGTGGTGAACTTCATGTGTGTATGCAAAGTTATACGTATGTGTTTTTTACTGTTCTGGAGTTTAATATATCAAGTCCAGCACCTTTTCTGTTCTCACATTAGAAGTAAGCGTGTGACTGGTAAAACAGCTTATAATTACAGTCTGGCCTAACTAGGATTCAGATGAGTGAGAACCAGTGGTTTTATTACTAATAATTTCTGTTTTTTATCCTCTGCTCTTACATTTAGCAGTTCGGTTGAATGTGAAGCTGGGAAGGTAAGACTAAAAAAGCTAGAGGTACAGATGTAATGAACACCACTTCTCATCTTTAAGGTTTTCTCTGCTTTTATAACAAATCAGGTCTTAGACAAACCAGGTCTTAGAGGTGTGGTAAGAATCCAGACAGAGGGCATTAAGTGTAATGTTCACTTGTTAGTGATAAAGTAAGCCTTCTAGTTCAATTTTGTCTTCAAATGGACTTCCTTTAAGATGCCACGGGTACATAACTGTCTGATGTGAGTAAATGAAGACATTTCTGGGAAATTCGTTTTCCTCACATGCATAAAGAAATGGATTCAAGTTTTAAGTTGTTGGTCTTACCGACTAAAGCTGAATTGACCATGAAACTGGAGTTAGGTGTAAACAAGCTGACCAACTATTGTTCTATATTACATGTCCTAATTTCTTGGAACAATCTTGCAGGCAGTGCTGGGATAGGCCATAGCACTGAGGACTCTCTCTGGAGAAGATGAGTGTTGTACCTGCAAATGTGCATACATGTTTGAGTCTCCCTTCTGCATCATAGTAGGCTTGGAGACTGCCTTGCACCTTGACTCATACCTCCTGAACCCAAGAGTCAGTGAGCTTTCTTAAACCACGCACACACATGGTTTAAGAAATGGTAACAGGTGGAGAAGTAGGTGGTGGTAAAGCAAATGTATGTACATTTAAATGTATGTACTTGTGTGTATTCACTAGCTCTGTGACAGAGATGTACTTCTTTCAGTTGGAAGTAGTCTGCTTTCAGATGAGCATTCAGATGGGCAGCTTCTTTGGAACAGCTGATGCAGCGTATAATCACAGTAATCACAGCCTTCAAAGCAAAGTTGTGTGTGTATTAATACTACTTTTTATGCCAGGGGTATCTGGTAGTGCTGAAGACTGGTTAATGGGGAAAGTCGGTGAGACTCGCAGTAGTCATAGAGATATTTAGATATACGAACTGCTAAAGTCGCTCGCAGAAATGCGAGCTAAAAATTAAAGTTGTGGGGAAAAAAGGGAAGTAGCTAGGTTTTCTTCTGGTGTAAATCAGTCCAACTTTGCCTCCAAATTTGAGAGGCTATATGAATTTGCAGTAGCCAGGGAACTGTTACTTTTATCTGTTCAGAGAGAGAATAAAAAAAGTGATGGTTTCTTTTAGTTGCTAGTTGTTAGTCTGCTAGCACTGGTTGGTAAATTAAAGTTGTGATTTAATGTTCCTTTATTGTTTTTATACATCTGATCTCCTGACCTTAATTTAAGTCCTGTTACTGTTCTTATACACTCTTTGTTGTAAAAATATCCTGATCTGTAACTTTTTAAATTCTCATATCAAAAAGCTGGCTTTAATGGCATCAGCGTAAATATTGAGAAGAAAATGCTGATTTTAAATGAATTAAAGAATGGCTTGGGTTGGAAGGGACCTTAAAGATCATCAAGTTCCAACCTCCCTGCCATGGGCAGGGCTGCCACCCACCAGCTCAGGCTTCCCAGCGTCCCATCCAACCTGGTCTTGAATGCCTCCAGGGCATGGGGCACCCACAGCTCCTCTGGGCAGCTGTGCCAGCACCTCACTACCCTCTGGATAAAAAATTTCTTCCAAACATCTAACCTAAATTTCCCCTCTCACTTTAAAGCCATTCCTGCTTGTCCTGTTGCTGTCAGACCATGTAAAAATTTTGTCACCCTCCTGCTTGCTTGCATGTTCCCTTGGATTCTGGAAGGCTGCTGTGAGGTTTCCTTGGAGCCTTCTTTTCTCCAGGCTGAAAAAGCCCAGTTCTCTCAACTTTTCTGTATAAGAGGGATGTTTCAGTACTGTGATCATCTTTTGGGCCTGCTCCATCAGCTCCTCATCATTCTGGTGCTGGGGTCTCCCAGCGTGGACACAGTACTCCAGTTGGAGCCTCATCAGGGGAGAATGTAGGGCAGCAGTCACCTCCCTTGAGTGTGACCCAATACTATTTCTTGTTTTGGTAAATAGGAATAGCCCAGAAAGCTAGAAGTTTGCCCCGAGTCTTTGCCACACACAACATAGTTCTTTCTAAAGATCACAGTATGGTAAGTAGTTTTATGAGTGGATGGGCTCTGAAGATTATTGTAGTTTTACACGCAGAGAGAGAGAGAGAACAAGTTCTCCATGTTGGAGGTCAGAGAGCTGGGTAGTGTTACACAAACTTGCATGAAAGCCAGGAATCTGTTCTGGCCTGCATAACATGAAGAACTTCATAAATGTGGGATGGTTAAAATGTTCTGGATGCTGTATTGCACAAAGCAAATGCATAAACAAGAACATTAGAAAATATTTTGGGATTAGAAGATTAAGAGTAATTGGCAAAGGCAGACTGGATGGCTCAGGAGATTGGTAAGGGATCTTGAGCCTTTCACCTCCTCATTAACCAAAGATGTAACCCAGGTAATCAAAAAAGATATTTGTTATCGTTTGCTGCTCCAGTGCAGATGGTTGCTCTAGTTCCTAATCAGCATTTGCAGCAGATACCAGGGGTCAGAGACAGCTTTTCCTTTGCAAGTAAGTCTTGACTCTCCTTTGTGGATATAAGCCACCGCTTCCCTAGTTTCTCCTGGTGGTATTTTCTTCATAAAGTATGTTTACAGGAGCTGGCCAGTGTTGTCTTGGTATTTTTTATTTTCTGTAAACAGAAAAATATTTTTTAACTCCCTCGACATAGAAAATTTAAGGACTGAACTTCAAAAAGGAGGTGGGAGAAAAGAGAGGGTAGCATTTGGATCAAGGTCAGATCAAATATAAAGCATTTAAAAAAAAAACAACAACAACAAAAAAACAGAAGTGAAAATACTTTTCTGTGCCCAAAGCCATCAATTCCACGAAATCATTGTTTTTGGTCTGTATATTTAAGGTAGTACAGACCTATCTGTTGGAAACATACAGTGCAATTATACTGTTGTTGAAGTACTTGCCAACATGTTGTAGAAAATATGTTTTGAAATATTGTCAATTAATGTGTTATCTTTCTGGCTTTTTTTAGACATACGCGTGGTGTGTGAGGAGGTAGCTTAATTGTACGAACACACAAACTTCAATCCTTGCAGTAAAGCTAATGTCAAACGTTTGGAGTTTGATAGTTTTCCACATTAATAGATGAATTGAACTGTTACGAGTTTTGAGTTTCTGGGAGAGCTTTTGTGAAATATATTTCAGTTTAATTCCCAGCTGGGACGCAACCTTGAAGAGCAATTTTGGAAGAATATCAGTGCAACCATCTCAAATACATTAATAGAAAACCTATCCTAAATAGCCCTTTCTGTCCATGTGACATAATAATGCCTACTATATTCCCATAATTGGGGTGCTACAGGGTAAATGATAATCTCAAGATCTCACAAGAAAATGACAGTGAAGGAAAGAACTAACCAGGCCTCCCCTGCCCATGTGGATATGTCGTTTATTAGATTCTCTCTAAAATCCAATTTATGGCTTTTCTTCTGTGTTTACTGAAGAAACTGTTGACTTGGAGGTGTTCTTACATTTCCAGAACAGGTTCTGCCTGTGTTTGTGACTCTCAAAACTGTGTGAGCTGGAACTTTGGGTTCCACTGCTAGAATAGGATTATAGAGTTTGAGTATTGCTTTTGTTTGGTTTCTTCTGCTTTATTTTGGGGAGAAGCATCCAGTTGAAAAAATAGAACTGTGAGGGCAAAGCAGGTAACTGGAATCAGAATAAAATATGAGAGAAAGTATTAGATGCAATCACTTCTGATATTATGCATAAATGTGGATATTGATTTATAAAGTAAACATATATATTTCATTTCCCCCTTCATCTTTCTTTCGTTATTCCTCTTTCTGGCTAAGACCAGAGGGAGCAGGAGATTAAGGATAGCTCCGTACCCAGTGAAGGGGTTTGGTGCCCATACTCGTGTGACTGAAAAGTCTGAAAGCCAAGCCAAGACTTGAGCAGAATGCATGAATCCAAACAGTTCTGCAAAAGTGTAGGTGTCATCCAGATTTGGCTGGCTAAAAGCTGAAACAGCTTCAGTTCATACTGTCACTATCAAGAGCTTCTCCCAGCTCGTTATGTGGGAGCCAATTTCTTTTCATCTTTTTACCTGATGACCTCCAGGAAAGCTTTAAGTACGTTTTGTTATGCATGAAAAATGTATTTTGAGCATAATAACATTAAGGTGACCCTTTGTTGCCTTTCACGTACGTGCTCTTCTCCTAGGACACATTATTTTGAATTGTGGCAGGGTAGTCACAGAAATGCCAGCCCAATAACTGATAATCAGTTACATCCTACTGCTGTGAAAAATGTGTTGTCTTCCCCTCTGCCCCCATTGCAGTGGGTAAACCTGAATAGTATGCGAGTACTTTGTTCAGTTTTATCCTCTTCTGGTGAAGAGAAGGATGTGTTAGCAAAGGACACAAATTTCCTGTGTCGGCCACTAAGCAGGATTACCAGAAGCTACAAGAATGCCATGATTTACAGTCCATTGTACAAAATGCTGTACTGATAATTCTTGTTCTAGCATTCATAAATAAAAGTAATTAGCAATGAGCAGTAGCAGGGATTATTGTCACTCACAATTTCCAGCTAATGTCTACTGAGTGTCTGTAAAATACATTTGTTATCTGTAGGCTGTTTGAATAGGCAGCTAAGAGTAATGAATGTATTTACTCATTAGCACCACTTAAGGTAAAGCATTTCAGCAAATGTTCTATGCGTGAATCAAACAAATGTATGTAACTAATTAAATGAGCAAAACCAGATCACCTTGTGACTAAAGCAATCGCGGAGGGAACTGCTGTTATTTTCTGTTGACTGTAATTCCATCGGTGTGTTCTTTAAGTTGTCTTTCAACAACATTGAGACTTTGAACACTGAAACAGTGCAGTGGATGGAGACCTCAAGTGCCAGAGTAGTATGGAGCAAGCTCAAATTCTGCTGTTGTCAGTGGATCAGGCTCAGTATGGTTTTGTCTCTAGTTCTTTTTAGGCATAAAATGAATAAAACAAGATGTCTTCTGCAGTGCAAATGTTCCACAGAACATTTTCAAAATCAAATTCATGACTTGTTACCAGAAGTTGGAGTCCCAGTTTAAGTGAAAATATTGTTGCAGTCACATTCTAGTTGTTGGGCTCTCCAGCTCACCATTGCCTATTAAGATATGTTTCCTAAACAAACAGGAAGCAATTTTCAGTTTATTTAAGAAAAAGCTTTAACCAGCATATGGGAATTGTGCTTTCTTTAGAAAAAAAAAAAAAAAAAGAAATAATGAATCAGAGGCTGCATAGAAGCTCATAATACCACAGTTTAGCAGCTCACTGACTCACTATTCTGGTGTTCATTTCTGGTGGGATACAAAGAATAGTGTCTTATTTTCTGAGCTAAATGGCTAAAAGGCATTTATACTATATGCATTTAAAAATGTTTACATTTCATGCTCTGTATGTCTGAGTCTTTCCGTATGGCGTGATACTGAATGAGCAGTGATCACATGCTTTCCTTGTGGCACAGCTGTTGAGGATGAGAAGAAAAATAACTACAGCATTTGCCTAATGCATCGCAACTGAATCCTGCAGAAATGTAGTAATACACTTACTGGTTGGGAGGATGAACATCTAACACTTTGTGGAAATTTTATAGAAATTTTATATTGCCTTTAAGGCATCTCTTGAGTAGAAAAGTTGAGATTGTGGTACATGGAAGCTTCCAGCTCTGTCCTCAATAGAGCAGTGTAGACTGGCTGATGGCAAAGGAGTAGTTGGCTGTGGATTTTGGGTGTGAAGAGAAATTACTTTCTGGATGCTGTACATTGTTGGCTGTTCAGGAAAATAAGTAGAGCAGTGATGACACTGGCCAGGAGATTGTTTTTTGGCCTTCAAACCAGTTGTATGGGAGCAGCAAATCTCCCCTGATGTCACAGGGCAGGTGTGGTGCACTCCTGGGAAGGGCAGGCCTGCCTGCTCTGAGGACATGCGGCACAGCAGTGTAAATTCTGCAAGCCTTGCTTCCTTCCTGCAGACCGTTTTGCTCAGAGATCATGAGAGTAGTTAAGTAGACCTATCTTATTTTTTAATTAGTGATGTCATAGACTTGGGTGTGGTAAGTTTTTTCTTTGCCACATGCCATTTTTCTGGTGTATCTTTTCCATCCTTGTTTGACTAAATTGGGCTCTGTGTATGAGAAGATTTCCTTGGAGAATGTCTGCACTGAGTAATCTTTGAGAAAACCACCTTTCATTTCAGACATCAGTCGCTACAGCTTTGTTAAAAGGCATGCTGGCAGATACTGGATACTCTTACAGAAATGTTTTTTAGAAGGATTGGTCATGCTCTGACCCAAACAGAATGACTTCACTCTTTTAAATTCAATTTTTGTTTGCTCATGTTTAGGATGCAGTTCTCTTGGGCATTTAAGCATGAATGCCATAAAAATATGTAAGAGTATTGAAAGAAAAAGACTGAGAGCTCATACTTTTGTTCCACACCATAGAAACTCTCAGCTAAGCCTTCTGTAAAGAGTACAGAAATCTGGGAGCTGACTGTTGTATCTTAAGTCAATAACATGACTTAGTGAATTAGTGAAGGAAGTTGCCTCTTAGAGAAGCCTGAATTCAGATCGTGTTGCAGATTTGTGCCCCCGTTTCTCCAAATGTTTAGTATTCATGTGGAATTCAGCTGTGCAAAACATAATCTTCCTCAGCAAATGCTAAATACACGAGAGTATGACATTATGTTAGTGCAAGCACACAAATGCAAATGATGGTGTCCTTGTTTAATTTATAGGCTTATGAATTTATTGCTTTCTGGTTTTTTTGCTTCATTGCTGTGTGAGTGTGTCTGCAGCAGTGCTAACATGACCTTATTCTTCATTCCCAGGTTACTTTAGGTGGAACCTTTATTGGAATTGGGCGGAAAACTCCAGATTGCCAAGGCAACACCAAGTACTTCCGCTGCAAATTCTGCAATTTCACCTACATGGGCAACTCGTCCACTGAACTAGAGCAACACTTCCTACAGACTCACCCAAACAAAATGAAAGCAGCCCTTCCCTCCTCTGATTCTGGTAAAACTTCAGAGAAAAACTCCAATAAATCCAGTCCTACTCTTCGACCATGTGATTCTGGAGACTTGGGGAAGTGGCAAGACAGAATCACTGTAAAAGCAGGAGATGATACACCAGTTGGATATTCGGTGCCCATCAAGCCAATAGATTCCTCTAGACAAAATGGTACCGATACAACCAGTTACTACTGGTGTAAATTTTGCAGTTTCAGCTGTGAGTCGTCCAGCTCATTGAAACTATTAGAACATTACAGCAAACAGCATGGGGGAAACCAGTCAGGAAGCCATCACCCAGATATGAATGATAAGCTTTCTAGGGGATCTGTCATTAACCAGAATGATCTAGCCAAAAATGCAGATGGGGAGTTAGTGACAAAGACAGAAAAGGGTGCAAGTGTGGCAAAAAAGAAAGACTTGACTAGCAAAGGAGCAGAGGACAGCATGGTGACAAGCTACAACTGTCAGTTCTGTGACTTTAGGTACTCAAAGAGCCATGGCCCAGATGTAATAGTGGTGGGCCCACTTCTCCGTCACTATCAGCAGCTACACAACATTCATAAGTGTACCATTAAGCACTGTCAGTTCTGTCCCCGAGGCCTCTGCAGCCCAGAAAAGCACCTTGGAGAAATTACTTATCCATTTGCTTGCAGAAAAAGTAATTGTTCCCACTGTGCTCTCTTGCTTTTGCACCTGTCTCCAGGGGTGACAGGAAGCTCTAGAGTCAAACACCAGTGCCATCAATGCTCATTCTCCACTCCTGACGTAGATGTTCTCCTGCTTCACTATGAGAATGCACACGAAGCCCAAGTGTCTGATGTCAAACCTGAAACAAATACCCTGCAAGGCGCAGATGGGCCGCTGACTCTCAAAGAGAACAAAGAACACTCATGTACCAAATGTGACTTTACCACCCAGGTGGAAGAAGAGATTTCCCGACACTACAGGTACAGTGAAATTTAAAGTGATTACTAACAGGAACCAAGCACACGGCCCTCCAAATTCCTTAATTAAATGTCACTGATCCCCGAAACTGAGGGAGCTGGAAATGAAAAGAGGAATGTGCCTAGATATAAATCTTTATAGCCAGGGTCCAATCCAACATCCACTTCGTTTTGGAAAAACTTCAGCTCAGTCTGTGGCTTTAATTACGCATTCAAACCTGTGCAGTGAAGAAGGAGATTTGGATTTGTGTATAGATGTTGAAGTTCTAGCATGTTTGAGGTTTGGTCAACTATTTTCCAGCCAGAATTTGTTAGGTACTATTTTATTTTAGGCTTTTTACCAGAAAGCTGGCATCTTCATTCATTAGGGGAACACAAATGGCTTTACTTTCCAAGATAGACTGTGAATCCTTTCATGCTTCATAACAGTGCTTCAATGTACTACCTTTTTGTAGTATTTTCCATTCCCAAGTCCAGCAATGCAATAATGAGTTTAAGAGCATTCCACTGCTGTTTTGGTGTTGGTTTCACACTGGGAGCAGACGCTTTTTTGTCTGTTGATGTCATCCTTCAAGATCCTTTTGCAGATGCTTATTTTTGTATTGCTGGTTTACAGTGTCATTCTATCTATTTTAAATGCTAATGTTCCTATTTGGAGGTGGATGCAGCCAGTCTCCTGACTCAGTCTGACACAATGTCATGATGGCAGCCAACTCCCTGCTAAACTTCTTGGGCCAGTTCCTATGCTGTTGTAAACTGGCAGTCCAGTTTATATTGGAGGAGGAACTGGCTCCCAGACTTTTTAAAAAGCAACAGTGCTGCTGCAAAAGCGATGTTAAATATTAGAAAATCCTGCTGAATATGTTAATAGTTAAGGCTAATGCGTCAACAACAACGGAAAGCGCAGTATCTGTCTCATCTAAAAGATCTTTGCATGGAAGCCAGCTAGAACGAAGACAAAAGAAGATGCATTTTCAAAGCTAAAGCTTTGTTAAAAGCTCAAGAAACCGTGCCATGTTTAATAGATTCCAAGACATCCAAAATTAACAAAGGCAGACTGGGGCATGATACTTTAATAGAGATTAAAGCTGGGGGCATCCAAATGTTGCCCAACAGAGGGCTGCATTGGCAATGTATCAGGAGTCTATTTAAAAAAAAAAAAAAGAAGAGCAGATTGCTCATCTTTAATTTGGTGCTAGGGCCCACGGAGGATTCAGGTCCCAGCATGCAGTGCCCCATTTTTGATCCAAGTGGGCCTCAGGGATGTTGTGCGGATTAATTAGTTAATGTTTGTAAACTGCTTTGAAGATGAAAAGTGGTATCTAAGTTCCAAACATTATTATAGCAGCTTTGAGCTGTGCTGTAGAACTCCATAGGCAGCACTTTGTCCGCCGCTGGGGCATGGCACTATCTTTTTTTAGTGGTTAAATAACTGGAAGATTGAAATGGCTCTTCTACTGAAAAACATTTTTATTTTGCTGCAGCTGCTAATTTAAGTTTTAATGAGCACACCTAGTTAAAATCCTTTTTTTTTCCCAAGGAAATGAGAAGCCATGACTTTGAAAACCGTAGTCTGATACCCTGTAGCAGCAGCTTTCCATCCTGAGTGCTCAGCACCTACAGACAGCTCCTGCAGTTGTCAGTGGGAAGTGCTATGTGATGTGCTTTTTTGAAAATCAAGAAATGAGTTTAAGCGTTTGAATCTGAACTTATTTGTCTAAAATTATGCTGTTTTGTGTAAAAAGCACTTGAGCAATGTAGTTCTGAGCCTTCAATATACCACATTATTGAATACTCTGAGGATGTTGCTTAGTCAAAGCAAAGCACAAAATCCCCTCAACTGCCAGCTTCTTTCCCTTTCTCCTAACATGCCCTTCCATCTCCTTTTTAAGTTTGGTTTCTTTTCAGTATGCACTGCTTTTTTTTTTTTCCCATTGTTCATTACCAGAGTTAGTTCAGTTTTTGGTAGATACTCTGTAATGGCAAATACCTAGTAGACTTTACTACTTTTCTATGCCTCCTTTTTCATAGTTTTTAATATATCAAACTGAAGCATAGAGAGACCCCTAAGGCATTTTAGCTTCTGTTTTTAGTATTATTTTTTCCTTTTTTGACATATACTTTATGCATATTTCCTTTGCCTTTTTGTATTTTATGAAATCAGGATACCGATTAATTCAGATTTTAAACTGAAGAATTCATATAAAGCGTGTAAACTTATGTAATGGGGAGTTATGTGACATACACAGAACTGGTTTTCTCTGAGGCTTTGTCAGAGCTTATCCCAGTAACATGTTGGGCCGCACAGTATTTTTTTGGTCTGCATTCTTTTTTTTTGAAGCATGCACACAAAGAGGATACATTTTTTTTTTTTTTTTAATTGAGTTTCCTTTTGGCCATACTTATACAGTTTCACTCTGTATGTTAGTTTAATATTTTTCCGTGTCCTAAAATCATTCCTTTGCATGTATTTGCACCAGTTAAAATTTGCAACAGTTAGAATTTGCTAAAGTGGCTCTTTCCATTTTTTTCTGCCAGCACGTATACTAACATTTAGAGCTCATTCAATATTTTCTTGACATGATTATTTGAGAGCTGTTCAGTTAAATTTGAAGTTAATGAATCACATTGCACTTGAGTTTACTTGTATTTAAACCTCACTAGAATGTGCTTACTCAAACAAATCCCCAGAAGGTTTGTTGGCCTACATTTTCTACCGATTCTGCTACCATTCATTTTCCATTATTTCTCTGAGGTATCAGGTATTCTGTGTGTTCATTGCGAAGTTTAGGGTTTGGTTTTCGTTTTCAAAACTGTCTGCTATGCTGATGAGCTAAAAGATGCCAGCACATGTAATTGAGATAAAAATTGTATCGACTATTTGGGGAAATTTGGTATGTCAGATAACTCAGCTTAGGGATTATTTTCCCGTTTGCTCCAAAATAATTCTTACCTAATTTTTAATTATTTATGGAAACTGAAAAAGGCTTCTTGCAGAAGATTTCTATTTTATTTTATTAAATTTGAGATTTGGATGTAAATGTGGGAAAACAGTACAGTTTCTCATTTTTGCAAAAACTATGTATTTTTTTTCCATGAAAATCCTTACTGTCAAAAAAGTCTGACAGAAAACATTTGATCAGTGCTAATGGTAATTACAAATGCTCTGCTGAAAAGCGCTCTAAACTTCTTTGAAAAAGAGAGTCTGATGACTGTTATCTATTAAACAACAGCAAAGGATAGAAAGAGGTTGACTTGCAAATGTGAGTATACTTATTTTTCTAATGAACAGAAATTATTTTTGCAAATGGAAATGATTGCAGTTCTGTAGAGCTTTAAGTGAAAACTATATGGCCCCCTCAGAGGTGAATGGAGGCCTGGGAGTATGGGTTAGGCCACAATGAGGCATACATGTCACAGCACCAGGGATGTGTCCTGAGAATGGGGCATATGGCTGCTGTCACCCTGGCACCAGCTGGCAGCAGAAGCTGGAGAGGGGCCTAGTATGTTCAGGCTGTAGAAATGTGGAGCTGTTAGGCTCCATGAGAAGGTACCCAAGGGCAGATGCGTGAAATGAGGCCCAGCAGCTCTTGCTTTCTGGCAGACTGGGAGCCTTCACTATTCAAACGGCAGCAGCAGCTCTGAGGACCTTTTCCATCCTTCTAACACCTTAATTCACTGCTCTGAACTTGTTCGCTCTTGCCAGTAGCTTTTTGTTGCCATGCACCTGGCAACCCATGTTCTTTTAGCTCTGTGCCTGTGCTGGACTATCGGGTAAAACCTACCCGGGCCAAAGAACTGCACGTGAATACCAATATGGTGAGCAGAAAAATGGCGTTTATTGCGTCGTGCGATTTACCTATATACCTATCCTCCTTCGTCTACGCCCCTTATGCATACATTAATCCTTTGACACCGATGAAGGGGAGTGTCCTACCACGTCACATCCCGAATCCTCGCTGTCGCCTACTACAACACTTTTGCTCTCCTTTCGTCTCAGCCTTGCTTTCCACTCAGCCCGTTCTGCTTCCCTTTCTGTCCCTCCACTGAGTTTCCTTTCTTGCTTTGTGCTCTTCTCCCGTGTATTTTCATGTCCCCACCAGTCTGAGCGCAGCACTCATCCCCTCAGCAGACTTCTTTGCAAGCCCATTTCTTTACAAGAACTGCTCACAATTATTATACTCATAATGAAATTCAAAATGTACAAGAATTTGAAGTGATACGACAGTCAAACCTTCATTCAGAATATTTTGTATGCCCTAGAGCATAGGAATGTCTTCATATCTCCAGGTAATTAAAAAAAAAAAAAATTGTTTTGTAGAGGATGGTGTTTTGTAATATTTCAGACTAGTTGTAAGTATGTCAACGAGACTTAATTCACAACTGGCTAGTGTCAAGAATGTCGTACGTAGCCTGTTAGAAATCTCATATGAATAACAAATGTATCAAAGGAGACGTGCAATCTCTTGTCTTCAGTCTTTGCAAGGTAGAATCCTTTCATCTTGTAACACTCAATTCAGATATCATAGAATCATGGAAGATCCTGAGTTGGAAGGAACTCGTAAGGATTATTGTTTCTAATTCCTGTCTCCACACAGGACCACCCAAATATCAGACCATACGACTGAGAGCTTTAGTCCAGACACTTCTGTATTTCAGTACAAGTAAATAATGATACAGTTTTGTGAAGTTATTGGAATGTAACAGAGCAGCAAAGATATGGCTGGAATTCCTTGACATTTAATTTTGGTATTGGGCCGTAAATGCTTTGATGTCCGTAAATAATAAAGTATTTGATTTATTTGATAGTGAAAGTAATAATGCTAAGCAGCATCAATGCAGGCTGTGTCACTGACATCCCAGTGCCACATTCAAGGTAGTAACCTGCTCATGGCTTGAACCTGCTCTTAGCTTGTTTGAGTGGTATATGAGCAGGATCATGAAGAGGAAAATGCAGTTTCCATCCTCATTTACATAATTTTCTTCCACAGGGAGATTTTCCTCAAATGCCTTCCCTCTGGCTGTTGATTGGCTGTATACCAGTATACTATATTTTACTTGATGAGGTCAGAGTTTCAGATGATAAAAGCAAGGTTTAATTGTAAACTTAATATCTCAGAAAAGTGCTTATTTTGTACTTGGCAAATTTGAACTTTTACAGTTATTTTTGCTTAGATTTGTGAAGTTCTGTGAACAAATCTAGTTGTAACCTGGGCCTGTAGAAACATTGACTTGATTTCAATTCTGGTATAAGAACAAATAAAAGGTTGCCAGCTTGTTTCCATGATTGCTGCTGATTGGGTGGGGTGAAAAAAATCAGAGATGAAAACATCTTTCTTTTTACACCTTGTTTTGGGAAAGGAGAAGAGTTTCTGGTTCTAAAAATGTTGTCTAAGGATATGATGGTTACTATTTTATTTTAGATTGTGACTTATGTTGGACAGTTCCAAACTTTAACTTGCTTTATGGAGTTTTTGGATAAAACAGTATACAGGATGTGCAAAATAAGAAGATTTATAATGGCAGTGGTAGAGAGTACCTTTTAATACATACTGGAGACGCATGCGTCCTGCAATAAAAAGCTTGTTGGTTTACTGCCTATATAAATCAGTCAAGTCTTCACCAATTTCTGTCACAGTTTCACAGAAAAACTACAAAGTGGTTTCATGATTCTCTTTGAATAGATTACAATGCCTTTAAATGAACAAACGTCTAAGTAATCACTAAGGAAAGTGATTACAGCAGGGTCTGAGCCATCCAGTTCCAACTGAATCTAGTGTTCTGCATTTAGTTGTGGCCTTGTAAGAATGACACTGCTCTTGGTGCTTACTGCTCCTGATCAAAACCATTTAGCCATCGTGGGGGGAGAATGAAAAAAATGGCAAGTTAGGCAGAAAAAAGATCAGCTGTTTGGAGGTGTGATGTCGGTAGATGAGAGCTAAGTTAGGAAAGGGGGCTAGGTATTAAAATAGCCAAGTTAAACAAGAGACACTTAGAGCTAAGTAGCCTCCCGGAGGATTGATAAACTTTCACATGGAGAATGTATGGGGTTGAGCCATTAGCCCCAAATGGTGTCTTGTTTAACTTGGCTTTTCAGATAACTAGCCCCTGTCTAACTTGGACTTCTCTGATGGTATCCCACCTTTACAGGCCTGACCCTCCTTAAAACTTGGCTTTTTGTATTTGTAAAATGGTTTTGATCAGATAGCACTTGTCTTTTTTTGGTTCAGAAGAGAATTAGGCTTGGTGTAGAGGAGAATTAAGTTGCAAGAGAGAATATATTAGTGTCGCACTGAGAGACAAGCCGATTTTAATAAAACACTAGAATGAAGAAGGAGAAACACAGCCAGAACAAGATTTTAACCCACAGCTTTCTTTCCCACAAGTAAGTTTTGTTGCCATAAGGCTGTATGGAGAATAGCTGACTATTTTTCACATAGCTGAATGAGCCCCTCTAGTCCCTTAAAATGAATATAAATATGGAAAATGGCAGAAAGAAAACTGATATTGGACAAGGGCTAAAAAAGCTTTAATTTGAATGTGTGCTCATGTCTGCACGCTGACACAACTGAAAGAAAATCAGACAATGTAAATAACATATGGTTTGTTTTTTTGACAAGAGGAAAGAAGGAAGACAAGGGCTTTTCTGTAAGTTTGGCAAGTTGTCTCTTCTAAACTATCGTATTTAAAAAGGGACATTTTGTGTATCGTTCTAGTTCCACAGATACACTGAGAGCTAAATCCTGCTTTTGCTGAAGTTAATGAGAGTTTTGCCATTGACTTCACTGAGACCAGAATTTGGCCTCAGAAGAGTGAATTCTAGCAATTTGAGTTATCAGGGCAGTAAGACATTTCTTACACAAGATTTGTTCTGTGTGGGTAGTGAAAGGCTCGGTTTTTAGCTTGGCTGAAGAGGCTCTTGTGGCTTTTGAGTGCACAGGGTGTGGATGTGTGAATGAATCTGCGGGGAGAATGTTTTTGCAGATCGTTTACATTTTGACGAAGGGCAGGGATGGTATTGGACCCAATATAGGTACGAGCCTGGTGCAGTGGGGCCTGACGCAGACAAAGAGCTTGGGCCACTTCTGTTCCACAAACAGTTATTCAGAATGTTATATATCTCATAAAAAGTGCTCTGTTCATCTGATAGATAGGGTAAAGTAGTAACATGCTGTTCTAATGTACCAACATATGCTTTACATAATTTAGTAATACTGTACTTTATATAGGCTTCTAGAATGAAAACAGGAAGGCGTGTTATTCCACCCTGCTCCAC
This sequence comes from Alectoris magna, assembly GCA_030625065.1. Taxonomy (NCBI): domain Eukaryota; kingdom Metazoa; phylum Chordata; class Aves; order Galliformes; family Phasianidae; genus Alectoris; species Alectoris magna. The sequence goes on from CM060561.1 coordinate 15,214,073, forward strand.
AGGTCTTACTCAAGCATTTCTGTATTTGACAGGAAAATGCAGTTTGTATTGACACAGCCAGCTATTCTGCTTTTACTTTAGAGCTGCATCTTTTAAAGTTGTCTCAAAATGTCCACAGAGGACAAATAAGTGCTATCTGTTGGGTGCAACCTTCCAGCCTTTGGTGCATTCCTATCTTAAGTTAACTGGAGTTCCACTCAAAATGGTCGTTGTTAACCAAAAGTATCTGAAACTGTTGGAAAGAAAAGGAATTCTTTAAGCATTTGAAATTTCTAGCATATATTTATATTGATTCTGAGTATTGTTTCTTAATTCCAAAGAAAACTATCCTGTTCTAACTATTTGATTTTGGCTGGGAAAAAAAAAAAAAAAAAAAAAAAAAGTTATTCATTATTTCTACCACAAAGGAAAGTGCTGAGTGCATTCTGGCAAACAAAAAGAAAAAAAAACAAACAACCCAAATCCTACTGAAAATTATGTGAAGTTTAGAATATTGCAGTGAAGTACGAATGAGGAACAGGAAGCTATTACAATGTGTGAGAGGTAACAGCTATATTTTTCCCTACTGTATGAGACTACAAAGCAAACCCGCTTACTTTATTTGAGGGACTCATTCTGTTTATTTATTTTCATCATCTTGGTAGCTAAAACCAGTGAGAGAAGGAAGGGTGAGGGGGGACACGTTTTAATGCCCATCTCATTTTCTTCCAGGAGAGTACACAACTGCTACAAGTGCCGTCAGTGCAGCTTCACGGCTGTGGACACACAGTCACTACTCGAGCACTTCAACACCGTGCACTGTCAGGAGACAGACGTCACTACAGCCAATGGGGAGGACAGTCACGGTGTTTCGGCTATCAAGGAGGAGCCAAAAATTGATCTCAAGGTCTACAGTCTGATTAATCCAGACCCCAAAATGGGGGAGCCCATATCTGACAGCATAGTCAAGAGGGAAAAGATAGAAGATAAAGAAGTGCTTAAGGAAAAAGGTTGGACTGACAGTCCCAGTGATGATCTTCGCAACGTGCCCTGGAGAGGAACAGACATTTTGAGAGGGAGCCCGTCATACACACAGACCAGTTTGGGCTTATTGACCCCAGTGTCCGTTGGCCAAGAGCAGCCAAAACCTTTAAGGGATAGTCCAAACGTAGAAGCTGCCCATCTGGCGCGGCCCATGTATGGCTTGGCTGTGGAGAGCAAGGGCTTCCTTCAGGGAGTGCCAGCCGGAGCGGCGGAGAAAGCAGGGCAGCTCACCCAGCCCTACCCTGGATCCGGGGATGGCAAGGCCAAGGATGAATCCCAGTCCCTACTGCGGGTAGGAAACTCTCTTTGTTTCCCCTTTTTTTTTTTTCTGATTACGTGTGCTGTGTTTAATTAGGCATGCAGCAGGTTTCTTCAGTTTCAGAGTGAATGCATGGGAAAATAAAAGTAAATATCAAGGGAAAACTGAAAGATTCCAGCTTGTAGACCTAAGCTGACAGGTGGATATTCTGACTTATTGACAGCAAACAACGTATATATTGGTGTAGTGTCAGTAAGCAAGTGCTTCTACTTTTGCTATTTAGCCCTGATTAGGTTTTGTTTAATCGTTGCTGTTAATGGTGCAGGTTGATGATGCATTTAAAGAATGAGGGTTTAGAGCCCCAGAAGGCTACATGTAATCTGTTACACAAAACAACTAATCACCTCTTAAATTCTGAGGTGGTGTGACAGTTCACACTTAAGCAAGATTTCACATTGTTAAACATCTAAGAATGTGAAAACTAACTTAACTATTAATAAAAAAGAACCTCTTTTTTTTTAAAAAAATATATTTTTGGTAAAACAGCATAATTACATATCATTCTGTGGTTGCCTTGGAAGCAAAAACAGAAAAAAAAAAATAGGAAAGGGAAGGAGCTTGGGTGATAACAGGGAGAATATTCACCACACCAAATAATTTGTATTGTCATATTAAAAAAAAAAAAAAAAAAAAAGCTGTAATTACAGAACTTACCAACTTCCCCTTTTATGAACATATACTTTTTCCACTGTTGGTAAATTTGAGGTTAGAAGAGCTCTGAAACTCTGAGGAGCTGGAAGACAAAGAAGGGCCCTTCTCTGGAGTCACCACTGTATGTTTTGTTGGTGTGCTTCCTGTCTGAAGTTTTAGGAACTGGCAGACCAACTTCACTGGAATGGAAGGGGTGGTCAGCTCTTCTTCTCTATTATCTTTTTCTGAGAACGTTTATAACCATAACATATATTCATGTAAAAAGAGCAGCGTGTCAGAAGAAGATAAAAAACAAGATAAACGTTCTATTCCTTGTGTGCTGAAGTTGTACGTATTTGTTTCTGTATGCACATGTCATAAAAGCGCTTTGAAAATGAAGTCAGTAATCTTAAAATATTACAGTTACTCTAATTATAAAGTGATATGTCTGTCACTTAGAAGTCTGCATGCAGTTTAGGATGACCACAGTCCTTTGTGCCTTGCAGATCATGAATAGCTACGAATATCAGATGTTAAGTGTATGAGAAGCAGTCACAGAATGACAAGTTCCCTGTTGCTTGGTTGTGTGTTCATTGTGAATGGCAGGTCTATATTTTTCTCCATGTAAAAATATACCTAAAAATATATAAATATATCTGGCTAGCAGTGGAATTTGTGCTGCACATATGTCACTAGTTACATCCCACTTCAGTTCTTGCTGTGTTCTTAGCAGTGCAGAGACATATTGGACAGAGGAGCCGTTATATTTTGCATTGTCAGAATACAAATAATTTTCATTCGTTTTTTTGACTACCTAATAATAAATAAATAATAATAAATAATAAGTAATTGTGGTAATAATTGTGGTCTGCAAAATTAGTATGTGTAAAAAGCTCTGTAAAGGTCAAAATTTGCTTGGTGACAAGCTTAAAATCTTATGTAGTAAATAAGACCACTATATCATAAAGTTTAAGTAATAGTAAATTAAAAGGGGGAAACTGCACACTGGCTGCTTCTTATGTCCTTCTTTAAGAGAAGTTCGGTTTGTTTAGAAATATACTAATTGAGTTGTCTTCAAATCAGGATTTTTATCACTTCTGGATTTTTAGAAATATGAAGTACCTGTAATCTGCATAGTTTTCAGGAGAAAAAAGGAGGTGTTTTTTTGTTAACCGGGTATATAAATTAATTCCTTGCATTTAGATTTTGTCAACAAAGCAACTTTTATATGGTTAGTAAAAGGATTTATTACTGGGTTAGGTCTACGCTGACGGGTGAAACCATGCCGACACCTTCCAAAGGAGAATGACTTTTGTATACAGTTTTGACTTCTTTGGTCTTTGAACTCTGTTGTGCCAAGGCTGTGGTTGTCTGGGTCTTTCCTTACTTAAAATATTTTCATTTTTTCTTTTCTTTGAAAATGGGGCAAGTTTGCCTTTGTCAATTTCAGTTTTTAAGAAATAAGACCGGAAGTTAATTTTCTGCATCAACTGAACAAATTCCCTAATCGTTATGTTTCACCGCTATTAACAAATGTTGGAAAATAGTGAGAATTCAAACTTCTTGAAGATAAAGGATGAGCTGGAGGACAGGAGAGGGTGGAAGGTGAGGGAGCGTGAATCTGTGAGTGACATTCATTATTCCACTGAGATGAGCATCCCCTGCTCCCCTGGATCTGTGAAAAGTATAGAAACCTAGCTGGTGTTTTTTATTCTTCATGCAGTTTTCTGTAGACGGAGTTACGGGATGAAGTACTGGGGCCAGTGGAAGCTCGTTTGGACTGGGTAGAGTTAGAAATCGTTCAGAAAAAAACCTTCCCATCTGGAAATGTAATTAAAAAGAATCCCTACTGTTAGTCAACTCTCACATGATTATCCACTTTTGGGGAAATGTGTTTTTCTAGTATGAAATAGTTGGTAGGAATAGTTAATATTAGGCTAAAATCTGTGCCTTTCTATAAATAAGGGGTTAAGTCAATACATACTTGCGGTATCATATAATGAATTCTCATGCAAAATACTGTATCCCAGGACAACTGGTGACTAGGAAACAAAACCTATAATAAAATCACAGTAGACACCTTCATTTTGTGCTTTTGAAAGATCGACGCAGAGAAAGCCAAAAATTTGGGATTAGTCAGTGAATAAACACTGTGAGAAATGGACTGAAAAAAATCTAGCACATCCCCTTGGTTGTGCTGGCTATTCAGTATTTATAGAGTGGTTCTGTTTATTAAGAATGATTTGTAATGATTCAACAGTAGCAGTAATACCATGTGCTTTTCATTTTTCAGCTCTCTCATGATGACTGGGGGAAGGGAAAGAGGAGATAATGTTTTTCACATTTTTGTCATACAGATAGAGGTTAATATCGCAAGGCAGGCTTTTACATACTGAGTTTATGACTACGATTGTTTGCAATTTAATAAAATATCAAAGGCAAAACAGATCAACTGGGGAAAGGGTGAATATCTGCAATTGCCCACATAATTCTTTAATGATAATTTTAACTTTTGGAATTTACTTGAAGTGTCTTTCAGGTTTGTGTGTTCAATAATCTGTTTATGTGCTGCTTTCTTGCATTCCTTCGATGCACGATGGTTGTATTCCCTCCCCAGGCTCTGTGCTACAGCAGATTATTCATGGGAGTAATTAGAGTAGGATTTATTTTCTTTTTAGTGGTTAAAAGACTGCATCGCTTGTAATCTTTGAGGAGCAGGACATAGTGCAGCGGTGATAGCTAGAGCTCTGCATGTGTGCGAGCACACATATGCAAGGGGATGCACCTTTTTCCCCAAGAGAGCTTCCAAGCTGTGTGTGTGTAACTGAATCTTTCTCAGGGGCTTGGTACACTTCTGTGAGTAGCTTTAATTTATTTTTCTTATTAAAATGTTTCCAGCAGCTGTACTTACAGCGAATCTGTGTGTTTTGCAAATGGGAATTAAAAAAATGCACCTCAGCGTGGTACAATGTAGACATTATTTCAGCTCTTCCGTAGAGTAGCCGATTTTCTAGTTTAAAGATTTGTTGATACTGGAAAGTCTATTGAGATGCAAAAATGTTCCTTTTTTGGGTAGCACATTGGCAGCCAGAAGACTCTGGGCCAGGCAGATTGTTTAATGCTTTGACAACGCTGATCTTGGACAGCAGGAACTTTTTGCTAAACTGATTTTAAATGAAGTGTCCTGTTTTGTTACATGTGGACGCTGCGGTACAAAGTTTTTCACTTAACTAGGAATATCAGCCTGCCCCTTCAGATCTATGCACAGACCTAGTTAGCCCCCCCAAAGGCACTGGTAAACACTGCTGCCTCACATCACAGTGCAGCCCATGCAGATGCAGAACAGCATGATGGGTGTGCCCTGCGGGGCTGCCTGAAAGCACAGGGAGAGAGATGCCAGTGTAATAATTAAAATTCATGCAACGAGTGAATTTGTGCGCCATCAGAGGGAGAGAGAGAGAGAGAGCATCAGATTTATGCAGAGGTACTGGTGGTGGTTGTCAGAGGGAGACTGTGGGCTTTAGCAATAAATATCCAGCTGAAGTTATGGTAACATTTGCTATGAGCTTTTATTACAAGGGCAAAGGATAAAAACAGCTACGCTATTAAACCAAGATTATTTTGCACCATGATGTGTGGACTCTTCACAGGAAATCACAGTTTTTCAAGGAAGTTTCCATTTACTTGCAGAAGAGTTATTTTTCTTTTTGTCTCTGATATTTACAGTCCTGGTATTTCTTACAGTGTTCTGTCTGGAGCTGCTTTACAGCTTTAAATTTGGAGAGAGAGGAAATCAGAAGAACTTACTCTCCCATTTTGCATTCTTCTATGTGACTGATTGTGGCTAATTCTAAATGAGCAATACATATGCAAATATCAGTAAATATATATGTGATTGGTTCATCTGATATCACTGTAGTAAATATGAGATGCAGTCCCTAGTAGTGAAACATTATTTATCCTGTTATAAAACACTGATTCCTGCTACCCACAGTTAGATGCCAGATTCCTGCAAAGTGGTGGAAAGGCCAAACTGCCTTTTGTGATTTCCAAAATACAGGTCCCTCCTAAAGGAATTCTTCCTAATTATTGCCATGGAAACCACAACAGATACAAAGAGCAGAATAACACTATTTGATAGAACAAATTCTTAGCTACAAAACACTATTTTTCAGCATAGTCAGCACCATCAGTCAATTTGCGTGGATGAGACGGTCAAGATGCTCTTCATTTTGTGGTTTAACAGCTGTGCAAGGCTGTCTGGAACGGGATTTGTTTTTCACATTGCTGTTGCCACTGCTGAAACGTACCATCTACTGCCTCACTGGGCTCACATCCACTGTTTGGTCTCCATAAACATTCATGGCAGTGGGTGCTGGTTTTCTGTATGGAAGAATTCAGTTCCACACCTTTGCTTTACTTCCAAGTCAGACGCTGTCTGTCAGACTGCCCCTCTGCTGCCATCTGTCACACAGCAGCAACACTTAACGGAATATTGTTGGGAAGGTTCAGCCTCTACTGCCATAACACCAGTATCCATCTCTGATGCTGTGGGCCAGCATAATGGAAGTAGGAGGCACTGCTTTTGGAGTGGTCCTCATGTTTCTATGCATATAAACATGAAATTCTTGGCCAGAAGGGCAGCATAGCATTGAAGGTGAAACCTGCCACTCTGGTGTTGGTGGAGGTCTTGCTGCTGCCTTCAAGTAAAAATGTGCTCTTGGCAGTGCCACTAAGGCGAATTTTGGTTGAGGTGTGATTTTTTCTCAGTTGTCACTATGGTGAAATGTGTTTAAATTTTTGTACATTTTACGTTTTTGTCCCACATCCAGACAACTTCTCAAAGCAGTATTCTCAACGGTGTATCTACAGAATCAAATTTAACATGTGTAATTGTCCCAGAAGACTTGCATTCAAGTTGGTGGAGATCTTGGATTCAGCAGTTCATCCCTCAGCCGTGTTGGGAAAAAAAAAACCAAACATGCAGCCATTTAAAGAAGAAACATCTGAAATAGTTTCCCTGTAGCTGCATCTCATTTTTTTCCCATTTCCTCTGACTCTGTTAGAGATCTTTCAGGAAGTATTTATAGTCAAGGCTATTCATTGCCATACGGGTCCTCTAATTAGCTGGGGGGAACTCAGCAGGCACTGTGTCTTGCTAACGCACACAGCTCCGTCAGGTCACAGAGCTGCCAAACACTCTGGGTTTTTCAGGAGCACCTGTTTCCACAAGTCCCTGCCTGGGGAGGTAGTGGGCTGCTTTGTAAATAGAACTACATCCTGGAGAAGGGCAAGAATCGTCCAGCAAGGAAAGGGGGAAAATAAAGATAGGATGTGAAGAGAAATGGTTTTAAGGCATTGGGTTTCCTGCATAAAACTGCAATGGATAAAATCCCGTGCCGGGGAGCGGGCTGAGAGCAGAGCTAAAATAGCTTGTGAAGATTTGAAGTCGTTGTGAAACAAACATGTACTTGGCTGCTTTTAGCAACTACTGGAACCAAACCCACAAGAAATTGAATGTTTTGCATTACTCATCGCGACAGGGTGATCAGATAGGACTAGAAAAAAAAGTCACTTTTAGAAAAATGTTAACCTGCCCAATTCAAGGCATGTTTCTGGTTTCTGTGTGGGGTGTGTCTGACATGTGGAGAGACAGCCCCACCTTGCGCGTGTTTACCCACCCGACGGTGCTTATTTTTTATTTATATTTCTTTCTACAAAATGTGGTTGGGAAAAGCTTTAAATGATAAAATCATTATTAGGGTGGGGCACAGTAATAATGCAAAAGGGCAGCAGCTACGTCAAGATCCTTGTTGGAGAGGTGAATCAGTGCGGGAACAAAGGGCTGGGAGGGCCGGGACAGGCCCCAGGCGCTGCGTCAGCACCAGCAGCCTGCACTGAAGTGCTGTGATCGATAACGATGATTCAAGCAGGGAGAACCAAGATAGATCTTGGTTTAAAGCATGCTGCTTGGGTGGGATGGGAGAGATGGGAAGAAGCGCCTTCTCATTGAACTGGATGTCCAGAGCCAGCTGTCAGTCAGTGCCGAGTGCAGTGAACTTGGTTACGCACTGCCCTTACTAGGTGGTGAGGACGTTTCTTTTGCCCCCTTGGGTCTGATGCGTGGTGCCTGGGCGTGGTGACAGGTTTCAAAAAGTGCAGTGGTAACAGTTGTGCTGTTATTCCGCGTTGCTAACAGTACTTTGCATTAGATTATTTACCTGAAGTGGAAACTTGAATTGTACATAGAAACAGGATAATTTTTGCTAAACTGGATCCAATAGGAAACACGCTTTCATGTCCAAGGGCAGAACTTACTGCTAACTTGTAGATTTTCAATGGAAAATTAAATTTCATAGATGAATGCAGGCAAGGATTGTACTTAACTCTGTTTTTGTCTAAAGAACTGGGGTGCTGAGCAATGAAAATAGATGCGAAGTTGCCTCTAACATCTGGAAGTGCAGAGTGGCTTTCTGTGTTGAATTTCTGAAAACCTTGTACATGTACTTTGGTAATTAAAAGGCACAATAAATATATTATTTTAGAGAAGAAGTATTATGATAGACAGCAAGTAAATGTTTAATTTATTGGACTAAGAATGGATCATTGTAATTATAATTGATTGGAGGGAATCCAGATGCTATCCGCATCTGAACAAATTCAAAGTGGTGAAGATCTGTGAATAAACAGTGCACACGTGTTCTGGGATTTTTCCATGGAGGTATCCAGGGGTTAATACACACCATTGAAAATGGCAACTGTGGAAAATAGCTGTTATATAAACAGATGTATGCTATAGCAAACGTACATGTGAGATATGCAAAGTGTTTACAGAACAACTATTGTTACCTTAGTGCTCCTCAGATCTGCATGTGACCACCTTGCAAGTAGTTAATTTTAAGATCTCTAATTTAGCACAATTGATTTAGTGAACAATTTCCTGCCTAATATAATTCATTTACTTCATGTACCAAGTTCTGTTTTTAAAATGAAGCTTTGTGATGGCTAAATGGCTCTGCTGATGTTTTTCTAAGCATTTTTTTTCTAAGTAGCGATACATACATTTTAGGAAATCTGACATTCTTTGTTCTAGATATTTAACAATGTTTGTACATAACAGGAATCGGTAAATATATGTGTTCTTTGCCACATTTCATTGTTATTTGGAGTTCAGGTTGGATATTCTTTTTGCAAGGACAAAAGGAGGAAGGATGATTTCTGTTTTTGCACTGTGCACAGTAATAGGTTTCTGAAACATGGCACAGGCTGCCTTGCACATGGTACGGTGCCTTGCACAAAGCAGGGCAGCTTGCTGAATGGTCTTTGCAGTTGTTGCTTGCTTTGTGTACCTCTGTGCTGCCTGAATGGTCTTTGCAGTTGTTGCTTGCTTTGTGTACCTCTGTGCTGCCTGAGGTTTGCAAATATCATTCTTTTATTATTATTCTATAAAATATGTAATTTTATATGGAGTATTGTATCATTATTAAAGGCCATGTGTTGCTCAAGTCCTGGACAGCATTTATAGCAGCGCGAAGGATGCCTTTCCATTGAAGAGAGAAGAACAGTTCAAGTTCGGATTGCTAATTGAGTGCTTGGGAGTTGCCACTTGTTGTGTTTGCCGAGATAAGCTGGTGAATCATATTTGTCCTAGTTAGCTGGTTAATCCCCTCTCATGTCTTAGCTATCTAGGCTTTAGTCTCTTGGTTCTGTCTGTGAAATGCGAATAAGGGCGGGCCCTTGCCTTGACAAGTTAGAGATACTTTAAAATCTGTATTGTGCCATGCTACAAAGAAAGCCCAATCCATATGCATCCTGCATCGATATTGGCGATTACTTGCTTTGGGCATTATGATGTAACTTATTGTAAAAATACCGTCAGAAGAGAAAAACTTGGGAAATACCATAAATCTACCTTTGTTAACATTTTTGTTTTCTCCTTTATGTCAGTTAAAAAAAAAAAAAGAAAAAAAAAAAGAAGAAATAAGCTTTTTTGAAGTGAGGCGTTTGTGTTTCTCGTTTGACTTTGACCTCATTTTGGTTCACATGCCTCTGGTGTGTAGTGGCAAACTACACATTTTCACTTATGGGAAGAAATCTTTGACAGTGGCTTAAACTGCAGTCTTTAATCATGTCATTTGCCTCCAGCACTCGCTGAGAGTAAAATTCCACCCTCTCCGTTTTCAGATGGATTGGACTATTGGCTGTTTCTCCTTGCAAGACCATCAGTGATTTGAAAATTGTGTTTAAATAAAAAAGGCAAGGAAAAAAAAGAGAAATAATCAGAACATTTGTCAAGGAATTTGTTATGAATGGTAATGAGGAGCAATGCAAGCAGTCTTGGAATGGGTTTTAATTCATATGTTATTCTGGGAGCCTGCAATTTCTGGTGAGAAAATGGCATATTTTAGGTCTGTTTCCTCCAGTTTCTGGCATGTAGCAATGCCTGTTTTGTTCAATCAGATGTTCAAATGAGAATTTTGGATGGTTAGGACTAATTTTAGTAGGTGGGGGGCAAATTTATTATGATGCTGCAAATAGAGTTTGATCACAGCTGCTTGTTACAATTATAAAAATGGGCTGTGAAGCACTTAAACTATATTTACTGGATGAAAAAAAAAAAAAAGGAAAAAAAAAAAGAAAGAGAAACTAATCTATAGAAAACCCTGTCTCGTTCCCTTAAATTTCTGGCAGCCGTCTTGTATATAGCCAGTATTTTTGAGTTTCACTTGATCGTGCTGCCAAATTATTTTCCTGCTGTTCTGCCCACACCTCCCGGCAGCGATATGGTGCTCAAATGACTCTCCCATTCTTTCACAAAGAAATTGTATCTTTTTTTTGTTGGGGTGGATTTCTGATCTTGTTCTGAAATTACAGTAAATCACCTGCAGACCTCTTGAGACCTATTAAAAGAAATGTTAGGAACTTCACTGGAAGTTGGGCACTTCAAAGCTCTCACTTCTCCAGTCTGTACATGACTAAAAGGCTGTAAGGCAGATGCTGCAAGGTTGGTGAAGACTTTCAAATCAAAGACTTAATGTACTACTATTATCCTCTTTATAAAATGCATGGAGAATGGTATCTTTACATATTTAAGAGCTGTTTTCCTGATAGTAACTGCTTTAATGATCATGGTATTACGTTGTTGAGTTAGAAGAGAAAATATGACATGTACACCCTATTGTTTCAGCACTTCATGACAGCTGCTCTCCCAACCTTGAGTGGACTTATTCCAGACCCATGTAAAAGTTTGCATTATGTAGAATACATTTTCTTGAGAAATGCGTTTTCACAGTTCGGTTAATAGCTATGGTGATGGTTTTGGCATTCCTCTCTGCAGCCGATAAAGAAGACAAAAAGCTCTCCATTGGCAGTAGCACAGTGCCTGTTAGTGTATTACTGAAATTGTTTTATATTTGACTGAGGTGTACTGGAAACTTACATATTTGCTTTTGTTTAACGTTCTTTCAAACCCTACCTTATGCACGGTTTGAGGAGTGGAGAGTGTTAATGGAAATCTTCATTAAAATCTTGTTGGTTTCAAAGGTTTTAGTTCTTGTAAACAGCTTGGCACCTTTGTTTGCTTCTGTGTTGAAGTGTGTTTTACTTCTCTGTTTACTGGTTTAAAAATTAGAATGAAATTTAAGAAATAGGATTCATTTTTAAATTGAAAATACCTCTCTACTGATCACAGAATCTCCTGCAGTTGTTAGCAAAATGGTTTATAGTACTAATATTAATCAATTTTAAAGCAAAGAGTATGTTCCAACTTCACTGATTTTTCCATTACAGAAAATTATGTTCTGCTTAGTAGAAGTTTTAAATCTGGCTTAATTTTTAAACATACCCTTTCATGCATAAAGGACTGTAATCTTAATTGGCACTTAATCAATGTGTCTTTGCCTTATAATAGTCAATTAAATGGTTGAAGGGTAGAGGTCTTCGCAGTGAACATCCATAATCACTGTCAGAACAGAATTGATGTAGGGTCTTCTTTTACAAAAATTAAATGTCTTTTAAATTTGTTCCCTGAGTTTAGGCTGTCTCAGTAGGACGTTCTGCTAAGTAACTCCTAGTGTAATACGCAGCTTTGGGCAAACCTTGTGAATGACCATTCATATCTCAGGAGAATGAGGCTCTGAGCTTTATTGCTTCAGGTTGACTTGGTGTGGCTCTTGGCTGAGCTTTTGCCCAAAGCGTACCCTGTCAGTGGGTGAATGATGGCCTGTCCAGAATACTCAATACCCTTCTTAACAAGTGAAGCAAGAAGACATTTTGGACAGCAGTCCCCCAGGTATTTCACTGTTGTGAGGGAGGAGCATTAATCAGTAAGCTGAGAAATATTCTGTCTGTGACAGATTTGTAGGACCTTGGCGAAACACCTAAATTTTCTAAGTGTTAGGAAGCTAGCAGGACCTCCATTCAGGTGTCCACGTTGAACGTAACGTAGAACATTCTGTTATGCTGGCTGCGCCAGCCAGCCTCTCCTAAAGTATATATTGTCTGCATTGTAAATTAAGGCTTCCTGATGGGGAGAGATGAAGCAAAATTTTCTAAATTACCTTTTCTCCTAGACATCTGCACTTTGCCATGGTTGTAGACAGGGTGCTGGTCTGAGTAGTCCTTGCTCTGACAGGTTCTCTCTTGACTGCCTACCAGCCAAACATAAAGGGCCCTAGAGATCTGATATTCTTCCTACCAAAAATATTCCTGTGGCCTCGATTTCTTTCATCAGCATTGCTGAGTAAACCTCAGCTAGGGTAAGGAGACGTGTTGGAGCACAGCAGAAGAGCAGAATGGGTGAAACTACAAATTGTTAGTCTATTAAACACAGATTATGTCTCTGGGTACAAATTCCATTAGCGACTGAATGAATCTGGATGGGTAGTAGCTTGTGGAAGTATTTGTTATGACAAAACCAACTTTTCATTAATAGACAAAGTTATCCTGTTTTCCTCTGTAGTCTGGCCAACATCAAAATGTTTTAAACTAATTTCAGACTTGTAAAACACTGTCTATCAGATACAGACACATGGATTGAACTAGTAATTTGCTTGCCATCTGCTGATAAAGGAGGGAAAGCATATAAGTAGAAAATGAATATATATATATTTTCTCACTGGAATGTCATATGGTGCCTTTAGTAGTTGTTTGTATTGACATTTTTATTGATTGTTATGTAAAGTGTTACATTGCATTGACCTACATCTGTTTTCAATCTAATAATTATGATTTTTTTGGTTTACAAAGTATCCATAATCATTGAAGCCTATAAATAATGTAGCTTGAAAATAACCTGTTTAATCTCAAATAAATGGATAACTACAGCTTTTATTATGTGAAGCAGGAATAAGCATATTCTTTTGCTCACTCTTCTCAGTGTATGAAAAAAAACCACAACAACCTTCCAACAGTCTTTATATTTTCTTTTAGTTAAAATTTCTTTTTCTTCCTGGAAGATAGGACAGAGTCCAGGAAAAACCATACATTCCCAGCATAAAACAAGCAAACAAACCTGCCAAAACCTTTCTGCTTAGGGGAAAACAGATATGTGAGCTTTCTGGGCTTTTACCCTGACTGCCTCTAGGAGTCTTTTTTCACCAGCTCTGACAGTTCATGCAGGCCAAGAGTTTGTTACCCTGCTCTTTGATGAAGCTTAGGTATTCCAGCGGCGGCTAAAATACGCTCTTTCATGTGGGGTAGGAGTGTAATTGGCCAGGATGGGTCAGGAGCTGATTCTCCCTGGGAGTAATAATAATTAGTCTTTAATGAAAGTTTATTAGTTCTTTTAGTTGATGCTTCTTACATGCTTGTTAATTTTCATGAAGCATTTAGACTTTCTCTCATTAAAAATGACATACCAAGTACAAAATGCAGTTACTTCTCAATAGATGTATTACATTCATAGATGATAAAACGTATTTTCCATTAGTGCTCAAGAACATGGAGCTTTGCTTATTTAAATAATTCATAATAAATACTCATTTCAGTCCTAACTATCCAATTTTTATTTCATATTGACAGGTAATTTTTTTCAGTGATTTCGGTGATCCATTTTGAACAGACAGTGCTAAAAATGCTCATGAGCTGCGTGCTTAAACACAAATCATGTATTTATGAAAGTTGTGATTGAATTGTTGATTTTCTTTTAAAAGAGAGAAGCGCATTTTGTCTCAGTGCAGCAGTTGGATTATTGAGTTGTTTGAAGCACAGCGTATAATGGATATAGCAAAGAATATCTATACGTACTTGAAGTGAAAGCATTATGGAAAATCACTGATGTCCTGTTTCCTGTTGTATAAATATCTGTTTTTCTGACAATTGGTATTCTCATTTAAAATGACCTGAAAAGCAGATGAAAGACACGGAGGCCTGTTAGCATGTGCCGCCTTCTCATTTCTGAGCATGGTTACCTACAGTTTCACCTGAAAAAATGAAACAGTTATGTAAATAGCAAATTTTTCAAAATGTGCAGTTAATTACCATTTTCCATTTGGAGTTTACACTATGCAGAAAGCTGTTGCAACAGTAGCACCATTTTAACAGATGGGCTTTTGTTGCACATGTGCTGACAGGAATTGACAGCAAGAAGTCCTGAAAAATAGGAGGAAAATTTAGATTGTACTAGGGAAGTAAGAGCTTAGGTAGATGCAGTGCTGCTGTACTGGCTTAGGGAAGACCTTAGTTAACAGTATTACTACTAGCGGTACTACTACTACCTTTGCTATTTGGTTTGCTGTGTGTTTCCCCATTGGTTTTTTTTTTTTTTTTTTTTTTGCTTGTTTTTTGTCCTAAGCTTCATCCTGTGTAGTCGGTTTGTCCTCTTATTCTGTTTCTTTGCTGCATTCCAGCACAGTAATTCTGGACCTATGCTGCACCTAATGGTCCTATTGGTTTTTGTTTTGTTTTTGTTTCATTCAAGACAGCTTCCCAGAGAGGTTGTGGACACCCCGTCCCTGGAGGTGTTGAAGGCCAGATTGGATGGGGCCGAGTGTTAGACGGGGTCTAGTATTAGATCTGGAGGTTGGGGACCTGTCTGTGGCAGGCGAGTTGGAGCTTGGTGATCCTTGAGGTCCCTTCCAACCCAAGCCATTCTGTGATTCTGTGATCAGAACTCCAATATTTTCATGTTGGCAAATACTAATTTTTACAGCATACACTGGGAAGTTTATGTCCAGATTAATTTTATCCTTTTCAAGTTTTGTTGTTGTTGTTGTTTTAAATAGGGCATTTCATTCTGTGTGGCATCTGAAAATGTCCACATTCATTACTTATATGAAATGTATGTTGCAGTTAGTAAAAATATGGGCATTTACCTGTGTTCAAGAATGCTGATTACATTAAAGAAAAAATTACTTCACAATAGGCAGGAGGATATCAGCTATTAGTCTGACACTGTCTACCAGAAACTGGTAAACTTGACATTGATAGGCATATTCATGTCATGGTGTTAACAGCTGTTTACATACTTGTAAGTTTAATGCGTAGCTTGGTAAGCTGCCTAGGAAAGAGATGAGAGTCTGATCAGTGGGATAGGAGGAGTCGCGATCTCTTGTCTTAGACAAGCTGTATGATTTGGGATGAATTCAAGTTTTTTGTGCTTCTGTTGATGTGTGTGTTTATTATATAGTAGCTTCCAAAGTGCATTAAAATTTATGAATATTAGCAAATTTCTTTGGGAACACTGCCTATGAGGTAGTTCAGAAGAAAGAAGGTATGTAAGTAATACCTAAAATACTGTATGTCTGCTATACATTTCTCTTCTGTCAGAGCCGTTCTTCCACTGACGATTGGACTTACTGAGATATTAATGCACTTCTGACACAAACGGATGGTTGTAAAACCATTTGTGTCAGGTCAAGGTGTTGTGAACAGTAGATAGACATGAGTACTGGGTCTGTATAAACAACATGCTCCTACCATGGGACTAACACAGGTCTGGGGGAGTGGCAGCTTCCTCCTCAAACATGGCCCATGTGCAATTCCTCCTCTTCCCCAGCGTGAGAGAATGAACTGCAACTGTTTATTTTCAGCACATGGTTGATATCTTTGTCTGTCTGTCTTTAGATCAGCTGTGTCTTGTTAGAGACTTTACTCTTGAGCCCTGAGAATCTCACTCCCCCTTTCATCTCCCTGCCATGTAACTGTGGTTTGTTAGAAATGACCGAGAAAAAAATGTAAACTTAAAGAAATGACTAAGAAGTCTATAGCCAGTGTCAAATGCAAGAGAGGGGATTGACTAAATTGAGGGTGTATGTAAAAGATTAGTCTGTGTATTGTCAGATATATTTACACTATCTCTCTAGATGACGAAAGAAAAACTTCACAGTTGTATCTACCCTTTGAAATATGTCATAAAAAATGTTTCAGTCTGAACTGTTCTTGTTAGACTTAGGGTTTCTCTTTGTCTTGTGCAAAGGCATAAGAGTGTGGTATTCCCAGCTCTATATAATCCCAGAATATACCCATGTATTGGCTGTATATACAGCATGTGCCGTGTTTATACGGACAAACTTAGATCAGTTGAGAGGCTGTAGGGATGCAGCTGCAGATGACGGAGATGTAGCAACAGTGGGACTGAAATTTGAGTTGTTTGTGCTTTCTCTACCCGTTATATCCGTATTTCCAACTCTGCAAGAGTTATTGAAGCGTCTCAACAGAAAATACACGTGTAATTCTTTTTTTAGTTCCTGCTAGTGCCTTCACTGGATCATGCTTATGCTGCTGCTGCTGATCTCTTCAGCTGGAGATCAGCCAAGCTTTCAGAGCACTGTTAGTGTCTGTAGTTAGGACAAGATTATCAGAAAGCATGACTTTTTTTTTTTTAACACGGAGCTGTATTTTTACTTTGCAGTTGTCAGAAGCTTCTCAGCAGTTCTTGGTTTCTACTTACATCACGTTTGTGAAGTGAGAGTTTTTTTCCTTAGCTGACAAAAGCTTTGGTCTACCATTGCTTCTTTCTGAATATTTCAGTATAAATAACGATGAAAGAAAATTATAAGTATGTTTTATAAATTCACATCTTCAAAATGATAAATCGCACGCAAACTTGACTTGAATCTATTTTAACCCACTTGCTACCTTTATTTTTTTTTTTTTTAGGGATGTTTAGGTATGAAAGTGTACTACAAACATAAATATTAAAAGGAAAGTTCAAGTATATGCTTTTCCTCATCTGTTAGGATTTCTTTGAAAGCTCTACCATGATCAACATACCTGTGCTGCTCTGTTGCTAGTATGACCTGTTTGTCTCACATCATTTTCTGGGGCTCGAAGCACAAATGGCCAAAATACACTGACAGTTGTGCCAGTGTAAAGCAACACAAAGCTGCTTTTTTTTTTTTTTTTTTTTTTTTTTTTTTTTTTTTTAAATATTGAATAAAACTGTCTAGGACAAATATTTGCCTTAACTTTGTAGGTCACGTGAAAAAAGGATGCTTTGTGTGTGTGTGTGTGAAATTTGGTATTTTTCTTTTTAACCAACATTCAGAGAATCACAGAATGGTTTGATTTGGAAGGAACCTTGAAGGCCATCCAGTTCAACTTCCCCCTGCAGTGGGCAGGGAGACCTCCCACGAGACCAGGTTGCCCAAAGCCCCATGCAATCTGGCCTTGAACACCTCCAGGGTTGGGACATCCATAGCTTGTCTGGAGAGTATCTTCCTGTGCCTCACCACCCTCCGAGTAAAGAATTTATTCCTTATATGTAATTTAAACTTATCCTTTATTAGTTACCAGTGTGACCGTCGTTTGATAACTTGGAGAGCTGTATAGCATTCTAACTACAAAAGGGATAGAAAGAACACCTTAAAAGAGTTTATGAAGTTGCTAGGGAAATGAGTGTAATGATAGCAGGAAAAAAGTGTATCACAGCTTCAAAACAGATGGAGTCCTGTAAGGAAACTGTCTGAACATGGCTAGGGAACTATAAATTGCTTTTAGAAGATATGGCTTTTACTGCAGATGGCAATTTCCCAGTCAGAAAGTGAAAGCCAGAACACGGTATGTGCATGCAGAGAACTGTACTGAATGTGCCTAACATCTTGTGTTTGACATACATAGAAATTTAAACTGGAGTATGAATTCAAAAGGCTAATGTACAAGTTCAGAACATGAAATATGTCTTAGCATTCAGAAATCTTGCAAGTGGCTTTCAGGCATGGAAAATTATAAATAAGTACAAAGGCAGATGAAATTGTAGCACTGAAACATTGCCTTTGACTGTCATTTTCAATCACTCTCATATTGAATTAGGACAGAAGGGCCCTCTCTTTCTTTCCGTGTGTCAAGCTGGTGTCATTTCAGAGTCACCAGGTCAAAAAGCAGTGATTTCCTTCTGAGCCTGTTGCTCCATTTTGCTTTATTACCCCATTTGACCTAGACCTGATTTCACTGAAAGAGATGAGAGTTTGGCTTGGACTGGGACTCCTGCTGTTGGAAATGATCTTCATACCCAAGGAAACAAAACTCCCTGAAGTCACCCCATTCCATGGACTTTCAGGGCAGGGCTTGTCTAAGCAGCATGTGTGAGTTAGCTGTCTAAGATTCTTGGAGTCAATGCAAATTAAAACAACTGTGAAGTACAGAATGCAACTCATCTCATCCAAAAAAAAGATTTCTGTACAGAGAACTGCATGCTTTTTTTGACGTTCATTGTATCAGTTCCGTTTCCAATGGCTGTGAAAGAAGCCTGGTCACATACACGGCAATTACAGGAGGTGATAAAAATAAAAGGTGTGCCTTCTATATTCTGTGAATGGCCGTGTTATCAGTGCTGCATGTAGGAAGAAAAACTTTGTTCATCTGCAATAATGACTCCTCTGTCTCCAAAATGTAATTTGTCAGCTAATGGGAAGTACTAATAGAACTCGAATCAAGAAAGCAAGTCGGAGGTTCTAGCTGAAACTTAAAACATTATCTCATGGAATAATTGTGGTTTTCAGTTGTTGTTTTTTTTTTTTTTTTTAATATGTATGTTTTAGTTTCTAAGGTGGCATTTCTCTCAAAAGGGATTAATACAAGGCCGTTGAAGATGAAAGCTCTTTTTCAGTACTAATGTTTTTGTAGGGTAGAATGATAGTCATTCTCTGGAAGCACATTTAAAGACAGGTTAAACTAATGACTGTGTAAGATAAAACAAAAATCAGAGGGAATGAAAAGATGTTTGTGAAACAGAAAAAGGAAGTAAGATAGAAAGGAAAAGTTAATGAGGTTATTTGTATAAGATAGGGGAAGATTATTTCAGTACAGAAAGAAGAGAACGATCTGTTTCCTCTTGGGCAAGTTGTTGGGAAGTCGAGAAAGCCCAACCTGCAAGAAAGCCAAGGAAGGTAGGGGAGTGAGGGCTCTGAAGAGAAAGGTCTGAGAAGTCAAACAAGAAGTGGCCCTGAGCCCTATTTATGAAGTTTTGCAACATAGATATTTTGGCTTTATTTCTTCAGACTTCTCTTTCTCTGAGTATCTGCCTAATCTGCAAAATTTGTCTCAAAGTCCACTAAATAATCTGCTAATGTCCATTTTAAGTTACAGAAACTCCGAGAGGTTGTAATTTGCTGCCCATTATACATTAGTCAGCTGTTTAACTCATAAATTAAAACTCTGACCTAGCATTCTCAGGGTTATAATACTCAGTATTATTCAGCTTAAAACAAAAACAGAAGCTGAGAAATCAAGAAATGAAGCACACTTAATCAGGAGTTTGGAAACTGAAAACCAGTTTAACATGTATTATCTGATTATACTTGGTAGGAATGACCTTCCCAGGTCAGGTACCTGGATGTATCCAGCAAGTTATGTGAATAGAGCGACAATAAAAGGCCACTGCACAGCATATTTCATGGGAGTAAAGTGGGTGGTGTTACCCATTGTTCAATACTTTCTCCTTTATGTGCATGTGAAAGTCATTCTGTTGCACACAAGGGCTGTGCAAATCGTACGTGCTTAGAATAAACAAAAAAGGAAGCATCTCACCTGGGCATTGAACAGAGTATCTGAGCTTTGCTACCTTAGACATTCGTCCTGCTTCCCTGCCAGTCTTTATAGGATGCAGGTTGTCTGTGGGCTTCCAGCTTATCTGTTTTCTCCCATGGTTTTTTTTTTTTTTTTTTTTTTTTTCATGACCTCATTTAGATATCCTGCACCTTGCAGTTGCTGGGATGTGGGATGAATTTCTGGAAACTGTGTGCGTGGTATACTGTAGTTGGGAGTTTTGAAACTGGGTTTTAGTGGAATCTATCTAATTGCTCACGCTTAAGTGGTGGGTGTGGGTAACTGTTGAAAAAAGAATGGGTTTCTTCAAAGAGGAAGAAAAAGAGCTCCATGACTGGACGCTTATGATTCAGTAACCTTTCTTACATACAGTATCTGTCACAGAATGGGGACAAGAATGGGCAAAAGTCTTGAGCTGGAGGCACTGGGGATTCAGGAATCTCTGTGTCACCTAATAGGAACCTGAGTTAGATACCTATACCAGAAAAATCTTAAAATCCTTTTAGAATTGATGAAAAGAGAGAGAGCTCCAGAATGCAGATTAAAGCAGAAGTGTAATTTCTCGTTGCCGCTCTGGTGCAGGTAGCTTGTGAAGATTGCTTTTTAATTTAGGTTTGTTAATTAGGTACCTGAACTTAGGTGGTATTGATGACTCTTTGTAATTCTTCCCTAAGTTTGAGGGAATTGTGGTGTGAAGAATCCTACAGGCGAAAAGCAGGTGTGTATATTTGAATATTGTTCCAGATCATTTCATGCTCAACTGTGCTGACACAGATAAGTGTTTGTAAGTGAGGTAGTTCTACAGAATGCCAAAGCTTGCCTGAAGATGATCCAATAAAAATGAGAGGCCAGCTCAGAGTGTCGATTAGAAAACTCTTTCCTGAATCTTTTGTTGTGCCTAACATCTTTCTACACTGCTTTCTGCTGAAAGATCTCTTAAGTTTATCCACTCCCTGAGCACCACTCATTCACAGACAAATTAAAACAAGGAAAACCACCTGTTTTTGAGGTGCTCACAAAAGAAGTATTTTGTGTTCATTCTCAATCAGGCATTAGCAGACAGGCAGGGTTTTTGCAAAGGAGAGCTGTCAGTGATATTGTGATGGGTGCTGCACAGTGTTATGCATGCAGAGCTGTGAAAAGGAAGTGGAGACTATAAGTATTAGTTCATGGTCCTAAGAAGTCCATAAAAGAAAAAAGAAAAAAGAGAAGCAGAGCCCTCATCATACTGAAAAGGACCTAGTCACACTTATCATCCCTGCCAGTAGGACCCTGTAATGCTGAATTTTCCAGCTATGCTTAGATAGTAGTTTTTGTACGTTTCAAAACTGTTTTATTGTTAAATTGTGTGATTGACTGCTTTTTACAGTTGATTAAGCCTCCTCACCACTGAACATTCTGTAGTTCTTCCCTTTGCAACGTGTTCTTTTTACATTTCTGAACGGTGCTGGCAGAAATGTTATTTCACAAAATAAATAAGTAAATAAATAAATTAAAGGTTATACCTTACTTCAGACATGTTGAAGGTACTAATGTGGTAATGCTGCTAATTATGTTTAGGCAGCAAAATGTCTCCTAAGTCCTTCAGACACACTGAGGATGAAAGGCTGTTCCTAATGGTATCTCTTCTTTTTTTACTTTAAAGGAACTGATGTGTCTCTTGTTTATGAGTTTACGGACGTTTTTATTGCAGCAGGGAATTTCTCCACCCCAATTTTACGGGGCAGCTGTAAATGCTCAGCAGCTGGGATTCTTGCAGCAATATGAAGAAAGTCTTTCTTAACATTTCCATCTTTATAACAGCACTGTGGTAGTGGTAACTTTGATTATTGAAATAATGCATGAATTTATGTTCCTTTTTTAGGTTTATGTTTTATGTTTTTTTGTTCATTTGTTTCGTTTTAAATGTTGTGAATAATGTTATTTATCTCAGTTACTCATTATCTTTCTCTCCTGAAGCTAACAGTTGGAAAGCAGCAAACTGCGGTTCCCGTTGCTTGTTACCTCTTGCTTGTATTGTGGCATGAGGCCAGATTGGGTGGAACAAATGTGCTTAAGCAACTGGATCGATGAGGTGCATAGACAGTGTCTGTGTAATAAATAAACTTGCTGGTTTATAAAATAATTTTAACAATGAGATATTTGCGAAATAGATAGCAACTGTGGTCAAATTTAGTGTAACGGTGTATCACAGTGAAGGAAATAAAATTCAGCTTTCTGTTGCTGCAGAGGGATAAAGAGGACTCTTCTGGGCCTGGCTGCTGTGGCCCTTCAGGAGGAAAAGTGGCCTGTGTGTGGTTCGTAAACATTATGCTCTGTGCATCTTAGTACAGTTTTGACTGTAAGATCTTGCCGTGTCTGAGATTAACAGATGATCCAGCATTTAGATTTTTCCTTATCATCCTGTTTTATTAAGGAATACCTATATGCCTTCCATTACTTCGGTGAGGCAACAGGACTTTGAGACCTCGCTTTTGGACAAGGGATGACCAAAAAGCAGGTCAGGGGAACATCTGGAATTCACTTCAGCTGAACCAGTTGATAATTAATATATACTCTTTTAAATGTCAGAAACCCATCTAACCTAAGACAGTGATAGAACGGGTTAGCTAGTATACTCTTTAAATGAGTATTGTATGTACTCAACTCTCAATAGGGTAATTCACAGTCAGATAAAACCAACGAGTTAGTTAATGTGATTCTACCAACATCCTGCTATCCCACCCTGGACAAGGTGTGTCAGTTACGTTATTCTAATTGCTTACCTAGTAGAGTTCATCTCTGACAGTGGCATGTAAGTCCAGTGCTGGGTTGTCTCTGGAGGGTTTCTCCTGCAGGAGCAGCTGAGATCAGCGTCGAACGAAAGTCAGAAATAAAACAGAGAAACCAGTCCTGGCCATGATTTACTTATATTCACTGCTAAAGAGTGGTAAAATTGATCTTTTTTGTTTGTTTGTTCATTTGTTTGTTTGTCTATTTCAATATTTTGATAATTCGAGAAGATATTAAATTATAAGTGATTGTCTTTTTTTTCCCTAGTGATATTGTAGTTGGATATTGGAAGTGATGCACTACAGAGAGTATTTATGATTTGTTTGTTGTTCTCCCCCCACACCTCCCGGTTCCTCTCCAGCCAACCCCCTGGTTTAGCGATTAGCACAGGAGCCTTTCACACAGTGTTTTGAGCTCGGTTCCCTGGCTGCAGTTCACTCAACCTTGACGTAAATCTCAAATAAGTACTTTGTGAGAGGTTAGCCTTTTGTGCAGGGTGTGTGAGAAATCCTGCCTGACCAGGTTTGTTACAGAAACCAGTGTCAAATTGCTTTGCCCCAAGTGTTTGAATATGAAAGAGGGGAATGGGGGTGGGGGGAATCGTGCACAGAGCACCCTCACTCTCCACTTCCAAGAGGCTAATTGTTCAGGAAAAACAAAACAAAACAAAAACAACAACAAAAAACAACCGGTGTTTGGACTCACGGTGTTCTTGCAGTGATCTGAGGATGTCTGGCACTGTGCAGGAAGCTTGTGATGATTTACAGCGCTCAGGTACAGTGGGCTATGTCAGTCATTGAATCTGCATTCTGTGTGCTGCTTGTTGAGGCTGGTTGCTTTTAATGTAATCTATTTGATCATGCTATTTGCCTTAGGTGATCAACAACCTTTCATGTAAATCCTTGCCAGTCTTATAAAACTAATGGAGGAGGAAAAAAAAAAACACACCACCAACACAACACACCAAAACACCAGATCTGTAGTCATGCCTTCACTGTTGATGTCAGCAATGTCATACAGAGGTAGATAAGGTATGCAACCCACCCTTTTAATAAGGAGAACATCTCCTCCCTTTACTTTTTTTTTTTTTTAACTATATATTTTTTTTCCCCCTCAAGAAAGTTACATCCTTTAGAAATGGAAACAATACATTATCATACTACCTCAGGGCCTTGCTCATGTAAAGTCTGTTGAAATCACTTTGCCATCCTTCCACATCGCATAAAAGCGAGTTGCTTCCAAAGAGACTTAAAATTCAACATCTGTACTCTTCTGTTTCTGTTAGCAACCGTCCCGGTGATTGCAATTAAGCATTAGTGAAGATCTTTTGTGTTAACTCTTTCATGCATGGGAAGTAGATTGACAGGGGTTTGCATAAAAACTTTGGGTTTGAGGCTGAGGGCTGTCAGAAAACATTTGGACAAGTCACCCGGTTTATCAGAGGGTTACAGTAAATGGCAGCAGTATTGCTTAAAGGTAATGAGACCTTTGGCTTAACAAAACTAAGAAGTGATGTAGAAAAGGGACAAAAAGCAGCCTCTCTCACAGGCAGCTAGGGCAAATGCAATTCTTCTGCAGTGAAACATTGCAGAGAGGCTTGCAGTCTTGCATGAGCTGTGATTTATTGAATGGACATGCAGACTTCAGAGGCTGGCTTGGAGGTCTCTGAGTACAAGTGGACAGGAAGGAGGAAAAAGTCTGGAAGGAAGAGGAGTCCTCTCTTTGCTAGGTATTACGTTTAGCTGGAATAGACTGATCATAAACAGACTTTGAAGACCTTTATTTCCTTACTGCTAATTATCTTCAAAAGACTTGACAGAGAGGTGCAATCTGAATTTGAGTCAGTGAGTACAATACAAAAACCAGAACATGGTCTGTCAGTTGCCATACACTTGTGAAGAATCTCATATTAGTTGGTGTTGATCCAGAAGGACTGATGTTATACATGTTTGCATCTTTTTTTTTTTCCTTCCCTGCTTTGATTATACATTAAGAAATAATGTGCTAATTATGGTGAGTTCCAGTAAAAATTTAGTTATAATGCTTTCATGGCCACTTTGCATTTTGTTAAACAACTTCTAAGCATAAGATAATCTTAAAATCTAGTGTGTTGCTTCAGGCTTTTGAGATATCATTTCTCATAATAGTTATCAGTATAATAATAATAATAAAAAAATCCTTTCACTCACGAAGCATTTAAACATTATGATTTGGCACTCAAAATCAGAAAATGACAAAGTGAAAAATTTCCTGCATCCCTCCAGAGTTCCTGTTCAGGAATTCTCAGGAATTCAGTGATTCACGACAACCTGTCCTTTCTAACATGGACAGTACATTTGGATGTGAAATATACTTGCAGAGTTGCATTATCAGCCCACGAGGAATACAGTAGTCTTGATCATATTTGCTCTCAGTTCCTCATGGATCTAGACTAGATGCAACGTATAACACAGATTTTTGTGCTTGCTTAGTTTATTGGGTTGGACCCCGGTTCTGTCTACGTGTTTTATGGAAATAGCCCACATGAGCTGTATCCAGCTAGGAGAGTCTTGGAGCGGGGTCAGTGCTCTGATTGCAAGAGGACTGGGAAGCCAGATAATGTATATATATTTAAATCATATTCCTTTTGATGCAAGACTTTCATCTTTGAATTGCTGGCTGATTGCCACTCTATTATCCGACACTTGAATGTTTACCTCTTATACAGTTCTTTTACCTTTACATCCCTTCTGAAACCCTGTTTTCTTTATTATGCTTTTGTATAGGGAGCTTTCCTTGTTTATTACATATTTCTTGTCAAATGCTTGCTTTTCACTTCTCCATCTTTTGAAACCACCTAATTAATTCTTAATAAGGCAAAAATGCATTAACACCTAAAACCTCTTATGTTTTTTTATTTTTCCTTCATTTGCACTGCATCATGCAGTTACAGCCCCCATGGTGTTATGTGCCACTCAGGTAAGAGGACACAGTTCTTGGAATAATAACATAAATTTTAATTAAGTCTGTATTGGAATTGAGGAAAAATAAATAGACGTTGGCTACTTGTTTGTAGTAGATCAAGTAATTGAAAGCCTTTTCCAGACCACAGCAGTGAAACTGCAGATGAGAACTATCTTATTTACTTACTGTTGGAATAATTTACATAGTATTTGATGTCCAACCTGTCTGCCTTTCCAAAGTTAAGAATGTTTTTTCCTGAATGCAGGCTGCCACTGAGGACAGAAGCGTGTGCTTTGGGAATTTGGTTGGAATGAGCTGTTAATCCAAAGGGGGACGGGGCTGCCACCACTGCTATCTGTGGGCTCAGGAGAGAGCTTTCTTTGGAAGTGGGAAAGGGTCTCCTGGGTAGACCTTCTGGTCCCGTTCTTTTTGGTCTTCATCAGATCACAATCAAACACATCTGCAGCAATACTCCTCTCACAGATGGAATGCCTTGAATCATTTTCAGATCAGGCTTCGTAGCAGAATAAAACCTACCAACTGTTCACAGACTTTTTCACAGGAATTTCAGATTTTTTTTAGATTTTTTTTTTTCCCTTTCATGCTGAAGTAATGCCTTTTGCAGTCTTAAGGTGAAGTGGCTGTACAAAATCCAGGAATACCTTTTCTATAAAAAACTTGCAATGATTAGGAATTTAAAATGCACAAAATGTATACAAAAAGGCATGCTAATTTACAAGAGATTGTGCTTTATTAAAAAAGGAGGGTAATGAGGCAAGCGAACACTAAAGAGTGACTTAAACCTGTTCATCAACATTGTAATTAAGCATTTTCTGTTACCACGTTGAGATTTCCTAACTGTTATCAAGCCAACTGGAACTGCTGAACTTCAGTACATCAGCAATCCAAGCAGGATAGGGAAGAGCTGTTAATTAACCCAACCTTGGTGACTAGTATGGTGAGAGCTCAGCTACTGGCAGTTCTCACCTTGGGACATTGCTGCTGGTAGTTTTTGGCAAAGGGCAGGCTGTTTGTTTGGGATTCACCTGAGGATCGTCACAGAGAGAGGGAAGATGGCTGGAACCAAAGGCTGGGATTTACCACAAGAAACTGTGGCGGCTTTGCTGTATGTTAGTTGGGAATTCCTTTGAGGCAGACACAGCTCAATTTGAGGGTCTAAAATTATATGTGGTATAAAATTAGGAGCATGGTTTATTCTGACGCTGTCTAATATTAGTACAGAATTTGTAGACCTTTTTTTTTTTTTTTTTTTTTTTTCCCCTTTTTTTTTGCTGATGGTGATGGTGTGTCTCAGCCACAGATTTGTTCCCCTCTGAACCAAGCTGTAAAGCAGTACAACAGATGATGGCATTAATGTCAATATGAAGACGTTTAAAACCTCAGTCCAGCCTTGTTCACCATTTGTAATGTTTTTTATTCTGAGCCTGAAGAAAGCACAGCAAGGTGACTAAAGATAAATAGTGCAATATTGTAAACATCCTGTAGACGTTACGCTGCAGTGGTGCAAAATCATTAGGATGGCCACTTAGTGGTACCATCATGTCAGGACTGGTGCTCAGCTTTTGTGAATACATTCGAGATAAGTTTCTTTTATGTTCCACTGTGGTTATTGCAGTTTGCAAAGAAAGTCTTTCCTACGTCAGCCAAATATTCTGGGTAGGTTTTTCCTAGGAATAGGAGGGGTTATTTTGTCTTAATTGATTAATTTTTTTGTTTCATACTTGATGCTGAGATAAGCTGCGTGATCGGGAGACAGTTTATTTTCACTATGCAATATGCTGGCTGTGACAGGATCCAAACTGACCAGGGCTTTTTGGTGGACCTCCCAAGCAAAGTGTTGGCTGGCATGGGCAAGGAAGGCTTGATGCTCCTCGGGTGATTGTGCTGTGCATACCACTGAGTGCTGAAGTTGATGGCATTCCTCCCTCCCCTACGTTATCTGCCTCCCTGAAGCTTAGGTTTCAGTATGCTTTCAGAGCGCACAATGTTAGCTGACCTTGACTTTCAGCAGCCGCTGAATATGCATCGCATTTGCTGATATTGTAAGTACAATCCTAGGAGTAAATCTGCAATTTTTTTACAGAAATCAAGAGGCTTGATGAGCTTATTTCTGAGCCAGGGGGAACAAACCATATTCCCAGTGTTCAAATTTTTGAATGAGTGCTTTTGCCAGTTTGAAATAACTGGATTTTTGTACCCTTAACAACTACGAC
This sequence comes from Alectoris magna, assembly GCA_030625065.1. NCBI lineage: Eukaryota > Metazoa > Chordata > Aves > Galliformes > Phasianidae > Alectoris > Alectoris magna. Next base: position 15,241,979 of record CM060561.1, read on the forward strand.
ACAAAGTTGCTTGGATTTCAGAGGCTTTTTGACAAAGCTGAAAGCCAGGATGTGCTCTGCGAGGTGTTCATTCTGCCAGGGATCAAACAGAGGGATCATCCCTCAAAATTTAATTTGGCAGATCTCTTTTTTGTCACCGTATAAGCATTCCAGAAGATTATTTTTTGGTTGTTGTAATTAATAATACTGAGACAAGAAGAAATAGATACGAGATGTGTATCTGAGAACTTCAGCATCAGGTTAAATGTAAGGCAATGAAGGATGACAATATACACATTTTCTTAAAGCTGAGCTGAGTAACTCTAATAATTAAAGATTTAAAAATCTTTTATCAAATACCAGGTGGGTAGATGACAAAAATAATTAAAAATTACTTATTAGTTTAAACAAATATGCATAATTTTAATTATCGGACTCCAGACACATTCTATATTGATCTTTGTTTTTAATGCTATTTGGATTAATAAGTAATCGCGAGAAGCTGGAATGTAGTGCCAGTGGTTAACACACTTAGCATTTAATATGTTAGCCGCTTAAAAATGGTGCTCATGTAATCTGCATGTGAGTATGTATCATCTCACATGTTTTCACAGTTGAATCGGGCTTGTTCAGTTTACTAACCCTACTACAACTATTGTTAAGCATTGCATGCTAGGGTTTCAGTGCACTGTTTCAGTGCCCAAGATCTACCTGTCTCATTAAGCTTCAGTTTGAGTTTGATAAATTCTCTGGCATGTAAATGGATCCTTACCTTGATGCTGTATATTTGTGTTGTGACTATTTGCGGGTAGTAAAATGAAGATGATCACACATTTCCTACAGGAGTTTTCATCAGAGAGTCTACCATGAAAGTACCCATCAGAATTGCTACGATTAAGTAGTTAGCAGATATATGCCACTACTACTTTGCTTTTCCTTCCTGTGTCATTCTCCTTACCAAAAAGGAGAGACTGAAATGGATGAGAACCCTCTTTTCTGCAAGGTTCCTTAATTTTTATGATTTTGTCAGACCGTATTATTCACTTTTAAAAAGGATAGGATTATAACACTGTTGCAGGACATACAGAGTTGGCCATTTCTGTCCTCTGTCTCCTTAAATCAAAGAAGCTACTAATTCTGGTAACCCTACTCCACCTTTTAATGAAACGTCCTTTTAATGAAATTTGTGAGCCACTCACTAAATCGGGTTCTATGCACATGGCTCTGTCCAGCTGGTTTGTCACAGGCAGCAGCATTCACCATTTTTAAAGCTGCGTAAGGTAACAGAAATAGACAGTACTATGCAGGCACAATAAGTTGTAGAGTGCTTGCTCATTGCAGCACCTCACCACTGGTGTATATAAATACCTTCTGCAATTGAGCATGACATTTGTAGAAGGATCAACTCCAAAAACTTATTGAGTGTACATACTCCAGTTTCTCTTTACGTGTCCCTCAAGGTGAAGATGGATGTTGCGGTCTGTCATCCTATCATCGCTCTCAGCTCTTTCCTTTGTCTTCAGTGCTCTATTTCCTTCTCTTTTCATGTGTGTTATTTTTTAAATTTCTGTTAGAGATTAAACTCTTTTAGAGGGAATTACTCTGTGTGTCTTAGGGATAGATAATCAGCTGCATCTCTACATAGGCACTAGCCTTTCAAAGGTCTGCACTGCACCCCAGAAAAGAAAGTTCTCATCTTTTTTTTCCCCAGTAAATATGGGCCTCTAATAATATAGCTTTATTGAAAGTGACATATTTCTGAAATATTTAATAAGGTTCATAATGCTTCTTTTCAGATAATCACTGAAAGTTCTGGTGAGCTTAAACCATTTGTTGTTCTTTCCCATTTCAGCCACAAAAGCTTGCCTTTCCTCTTTATACAGCAGTAGATTACAGGAACAGAATCACCTTGTTTTGTATACTTACGCTATTAGCAGATATTATATGTATTAGCAAAAAAGATGAAAAGACTTTTTAGTGTGTGCTTAAGGATGATGATATCCTCTCTAGGAACCTTCTGTAGGCTGCCAATCTCCATGGATGCTCTGTGCTGTTTTGTATCATGGTAAGTTTATATCATTTGATCAGATTAACTTTTTAAAAAGAGCAGTAGCGTAAGCAAACTTAAATATTTCTATCTCACAAGATTAGTTCCAGGGTTTTCTGTTACAGAATTGTTGAGAGGAGGAAAAAAATAGCTGAAAAACAAGACAAAGAAACAAGTATTTAATGAAGCAGTTTGTCTGTAGCTCTCTGTTTTTGTTCTTGTTGTTTCAGGAATGTAAGAAAGTAGGGTACTTCTGGCTATTGTGAGCAGAAAAATTTGCCATGACTGCTCTTGATTTTGATATATGCTTTGTTTGTTTTCTTCTTACCGCTCTTTGATATAGAATAGTTTACTCCTGTCTTTCATTAAACTGATGCTGCCTTGTATCCTAGTGCCAGTATCATGCATAAAAGAACTGCAGTAAGAAAAGAAGTCATGCCTGACACATCTGATAGTATTTCCACATTCATATGAAAGCTCTGAAAATCCCTGATGGTTTATTAGATAGTTATGTGTGGGGATGTCTTCTGCTTTCACACTGAAGAGCTTATTGCTAATGAAGTATGTATTAAAGTGACCGACTTGATCATCTGTGTTCCATTGATTTAGGCATGGATAACTGGGTAACCAAAACCTGATGGACTGGCTTGAAAAATTAATTATTGTCTACATTCATATGCTACCAATTTTGTAAGAAAAGGCTGAAAGAGAAATTAAAATATGAGAAAAAGAAAAGTAGATACAGAGAAGCTCTTTTACATGGAGCAAGTCTTTTTTAACCCGCTCTTATTTTCATTTAGGTTTGTTCATAATCTGTATTATTTGCTTCCAAATCACCTCAGCTGAGTAAATGTCATGTGAAATATTGTATGGCTTAATCAATAATAGCATGCAAACAGCTATTACCTTTCTGGGCACGGTGCTTGAGCATGCATTGCAGAACAGCTGTCAGGCTGCTTTGGAAGCTTCTTTTTCCCAAATCTTTTCATGGAAAGATCGGGGTATCTCATATAGGGAATATTCTTTTATTAAAAGTTGAGTAAAAATAACGATTCTCATTTTCATCTCATTGGTTTCACAGATTATTTTAGATTAATTCTCCTCTTTTGTCACTAGGTTTTTATGGGCTAGGTATTGCTAGTTAATTGAATTTGTGTTGTACTGCATCTAATCCCGAGTTTGGATATCTAATCTAATGGGGAACGTGGTAATCCACAGGAATCTACAGGAGTGACAGTTCATTTGGTTGGCCTGCTTTTCTTCCAGAAGTCACTGAAAGTGGGAGTGCTAAAGCAGTTTTCAGATTGGTCATGGTTTTTTTTAAATTTCTGTAGAGACAGCGGGTGTTTATTTGTATAGCTGCTTTTAATGTTGCAGTCTGCGTATACCCATCATTTCTGTCTTCTCTCATTTTCTCTCTGAAGGACCTTACTCTTCTTCCTCCCGATCCTAAATATCTTCATATTCAGGATCATCATTCCTGCCAGGCTGTGTGGGAATGTGAGTGCCACAGAAGCCATGATAGGGCACGGGTGGTGAGGCAGAAGAGGAGCTGGGATTTAGGACACTTGGGATTTCACTGTAGGCTGAGCTGGATCTGCAGCATACTGTCTTCACCGAGCTGTGTTTTGCTGGTAAATGGTATGTGGTTGGCTTTCACATGCTGACAAAAAGCATTGTTGCAGCGTTGTGTATCATCAGATCTGCCTTTGCTACTGGGCTTAGTATTGGCTAACGAACCAGCAGAACTTGTAGTTCCAGTATGGACGGTTGGATGCTGCTGTTAAGCTTTTCTTGTTGCTTTTTTTATTCCCTCCCTCTTTATCATTTGAGGGTGGAGAATGTTTGTTTCTTTAACTGGCATATTATGATAATAGAATCTAGAGATAAGATTTAATCAAGGTACATAATACAAATACATAATAAAACAGTAAAGCATATAAGTAAGGCCCTGTTGATACCTTGGCTTTTTGAACTCTGCTTTATGGTATGTTTTCATATGATACAAGCTTAATGCTCTTGTTCTTGGTAGAACTTCTGAAAGAAAGATTTTTAATTCTTTTTTTTTTTTTTTCTGGAGCTAAGGTTGTCTTTCATGTTAATAATGAAAGTGAAATGAGATTGGTATCTCCTGAATGAAGAAAGAGAGTACATTCAGCCATTTTCTTTATATGTTATCTTATCAGTGTAGGATTTTGCTTATGTACACTGGAATGAGATATATCAATTATGACTGTAATTTATCACTGTCAGCAGCCATACTGCACATTTCAGAGCCCTAATATGGGCTGCTTCTTCTGTAGTCAACTACCACTTGAACTGTTGCCCCGGGGCAGAGTATGAGGCAAAAAAGCCCCAAAGCAAATTGAACCAAAGGTTCAGCAGCAAGAACTCCAGATTGCGTCCTGTTCCTCCTAAATTCCATGTAAAGCTCTTGTCTTGAACGAGCATGTTCCCTGTCCCTTATGACAGAAAGGGATGTGGAAACAATTACTCAACATGAGTCATAAAGGAGATAAACCCTGAAAGATAGACAAAAAAATGTTTATCCTTTTGCTGAGCCACATTAGCCCAAGGCTGTGAAGTCTTATTTCCATGTCATGCCCTGTTTCTGAACTGTTTGTCTGAGGCCCTTTTACACACAGCTGCTGAAAGTAAAAGGTCACAGTACAACGGCTTTAAAGAACCTGCTCCAGTCGTATAAAAGTCGCCAAAGGAAATGGGAAAGCGGTTGGTCTGATTTGTTAGGAGAACTAACCTGCCTGGTGCAGCATCTTCCGTAGCAGGAGCCTTTTGACGAGCTGACTACATGGCATGTTTTCCTCTAATTCAGTTGATTAAGAGAGTGACTGTTGTGAAAGATTGTTTTTCCACCAGTGCTGTAAATGTAGTGATCTTAGCCCTGGATTTTTTTACAATTAGTTAGCCTTGTTCTCTCGTGGAGAATTAAGAAAAATTGCTAATCATTAGGGACATGTCAGCTTGTCCTGGAACTTGGAAAGATGAGGGGGTTTTTTTTGTCCAAGGCTGAAAACATACCAGAAGAATGATTCTTTACTGTTCTCCATGTGGTGTTCTACCTTTAATTTGAAAGCATGACTAAGTCACTGTGGATTAGGCATCCCACTCTGACAGTTACTCTTTATGATGATAAAGAAAACTTTCTTGATGATGATAAAGAAAACTTGCTGAGAGTCTCCTTTGTGATTTATCAGTCCCTAGGCAACCAACACATTATGTGCTTGCTGATCTGCTCTTGTGTATTCTGCTGTTTCCATACTGGCAACAGAACCTTTTCTCTTATTGAAAAAATAATATTTCTACACTTGATGTAAAAATTAATAAGAACTAATTAGGGACAAGATTTTTTTTTAATTTTTCAAAAGTGTCAATTGTGTATCTTGAAATGCGAAAAAATTGCCCAGTCTCTTTCTGATGACTGGCTGAGACAGACTTGTAGGTGCCTCTTTACTACCTCATGCTGCACACAGGTGGGAGCTTGTGTGACTGCTTGGTGTGAAATGATCTTCCTAATGGAAGTATCCAATATGTTGTTTGTATGTTACTGCATCCTTCTTTCCAAAGAACTTGGGCCAAAGCCCTGTGAATAATCCATAAATGGAGAACGGTACTAGGAGATGATGGGGAATATGCAGCTTATGAGTTGCCTCTTGCCACTGGCTGTAAGGGAGCCTAAGGCTGTGCTACTGAAGCTCAGCAACAGAAGTATCATCGTGCTGGGATGATCTTTTCATCTGAAACAGAAGCAATTAGAGAGCTTAAGGTTAAATACAGATTTCTGGTCTTCCATATGGCGTTTGTTTGCAAAACTCTCACAGTGTGTCATTAGACACTGATATAACTGTGCTGTAGTTTAGTTGAGCAGGTCATGCATACTCCAGCAGCATTTATCTCTGCAGTTTATCGAGGTTACTTTGTGCTTGATGTGAGTTATTACTATCAGTAAAGTTATCTCATTTCGAGAAGAGAACCAATTATATGAATTTATACTGTGCTGTTATGTATGCCCATCAAGTATGTTTTTTTTTTTTCTAGTGATGCATCTTCACAACAAACCAACCATTAGAATTTACAGCCCTGCTTATAATGTTCCAATCTAAATAAAACCATTTTTGTAACTATATGAGCCATGGCCTATTAAAAAAATGAAATATAATAGTACTGATCATGAGCTGAATGAGATTTCCATTCTGTTGAGAAAGGAGCTGCATGAAAACAGTTCCTTTTTTTAGACACACTCAGATGCATTTTCCTTGCTGAAGAATGATGAAACAAGTATTGAAGATGAGCAACAGCTTGGAAGAAATTGAAGATATACTTGTGAAATAGAACATGGTATGTTCTGATGCCTTGCTTCCACCTAAGTCCTATATCCAGGCTGAATTCTCAGCTGGGGTCCAAAATGCTTACAGAGATATTTACCATAAGGTGAATGCCTACTTAATTGTCATGTATGTTAAGCTTTAGTATATGTTTGGTAAATAGTATTGTCAGTTAGGACAGTTGGTCATTATTACAGTGAAGAAATGTGATACTTATGCATCAGTGCTTAAAGCTCTGCAAAATTCATGTTATTTTTTGGTGAAAATTGTGGAGAAAGGAAATCTTACCACAAAATCTTGCTGACTGTTTTTACTGTGGATTTGACTTCTCTTTTTGCTAGTGTTTCCCTGGGGGTAGTTGTGTATTTGCTTAGAGTTTTCTCCTTGCCTTATATTTTGAACTTAAGAAAAGCACACAAAAAACCCAAGATGTGGGATTATTTTTAACAAAGGCATATGCATCTCTTCTTGAGCCTTAGCACATATTTGAGTTTTTTGAAGTTTTTTGTCCTTCTGAAATGTTCTGTGAGGCTATTCTAGAGCTTAATTTTTTTTTTTTTAAGTTGCCCAACAAAACTAATAATCAGGGGCCACTTAGATTTATACCTGATTTAGAAGATTTTCAGAATGGCAACATAGTCACTTTTGTAGTAAAATTACACTTTCTTGGCCAAATTGCTGATGAAAAACCTGCTCAGGTAACTAGAAATGTGATGCTCAAGGCTGACTTTATTGAGCAAGGTTCTACATCCTTTATGATCACTTAGATTTATTTCTGTAAAATTTGAATGAAATCCAGAGTATTGTCTTAGTGATAAGTATGACTCCAGCCAATTAACTCAGGGGTACTTTTGAAAATTAGACTTGCTACCCAGAGAAGGCACAAGTGTGAAACATGCCATGTTCAGCCCTATGGCCTGATCTTGAGGTAATGATGGTTTATAGGTGGAAAAAATCTCTAGTTCAGTCTTCAGATATTTAAAAGGTAGATATACTTTCACAGAAACCCTTCCTACCCCCATTTCAGTCTTTTTTTTTTTTTCTTTTTTTTTCCCCAAAATCTCATTTAATTTCATATTAACAGACTTGAGGAATAGAAGGTTTCCTAGTCATGTTTCTTACACCGGTATTTATGATTATGGAAGATGGCTGTTCGTTTTTTGTTTTTTTTGACAAAAATAGAGATAAACTAATCCAGAAACTGTATTTTAGTGGTATCAACTGATAAACCACCTCTTAACTGTAGCTCATAAAACTGAAAAACGAATGGCTTTGTAATACTACTGAAACAAAGGCTTACTATCAAAGCATCAGTGTCTGCTTTCACCTTATAAAGCATTCCTTCACTGAAATCAGGTATTAATGAATTTTATTTTAAAAGTGAAACATGAATAATAATTTTGAAGTATTTAATCTTCCTGTCCGATCTACCAGGAGGTATCTCACTAGATATGGTGACATAAGGGTCAGAAGATAAACTGTAACCAATACCTCTGTTTATTTTTTTGACAGTGTTAAATTAGCAACCCCTCAGACCTCTTGCAGAGAAGTACAACCTGAGTAATTGAACATGTCACTGGGGAGTACGCTTGGTTAAGCTGATTCCTATTATGTTAACTTGTCAGGGACCAATAATTAAAGCTGAAGAGGGATGCTCATTAGTGTCTACAAAATGATTCAAAGAGTAGAAAGGAAGAGTCCTTCAGGCACACCTGCTACATACAATCTGACACTGCGTGGAGGGGCGAAGCGAGCCTACCAGCTTGTTTGTTGGATGTGTTAGTGCTAGGGCTGTAACAACAGGCCACTGACTTAAGAGTTGGAGGGACATGCTCTCTGAGTCAAGCTACAAAACTGTATTTGACTGATACCTTTTAAGGCTTTTGCCTTAATGTTCCTGCAGAACTGAGTTTGTGGCATTTCTTATATATCTGTTCAACTGCTTTTCTCCTCGATCCCCGAGTAATCATTTCAGTCATTTTAGCTGGAAGTGTCGTAATACTAGTGATCTCTCTGTTTCTTTGAACGCTCATGGGTCTGCTTGGATAATCTCTGGGGGCTGTAGCGCTTTTGCTGATAAATGCTGTTATTAGCATATGTTTTTCACACCTGCTCTTCAAAAAATGAGTGTTTTTTTTTTTTTTTTTTAAATATTCCCACCCCCTATGCTATTCACTGTAATACATTAATTTCTGTGAAAAACCAAACAGGAAAATGCTCAGAATGAGGCTTACTTGAAATGATAGTGCTTATCAAAGCAGGAAAGCACTATTTGCATAGCGATGGTATGTTATAAAAGTAATAACCTCAAATTTATATGGGATTGGGAGTTTGGGGGGGGCTTGAGGTCTGATAGTGTTGCAGAATTTCTTCTTCCATAATCTGAATAATTTGAGAAACTCAGCCTTCATTGGCACTTTGAGTAATAAAACAAACCCACACAACTTCAAAATACAGAAAAAAAAGCACTTCAACAAAGACAAACCCTGTGAAACTGATTATGAAAGCTCGATGTCTAACGGAAAACTGAGGATGTGGCAAGTTTCTTGATGAATAATTTGTTTTTGTTCTTTCAAGTTATCTGTTAATGATTTTTATCACGCATTTTAACAGAAATTGTTTTGATTAATTCAACCTATGTGTTCAGTGATCTCCTCTACTTGTATCCTATGTTTTCCTACTGGATCAAGCCAACACTTCTGTGCTCTAGAAGAGTCCTTCTTCTTTAACCATCTCCAAAATCTTAATGCAGTGAGATTTTATTAGGGAAAGTTAATGATGAATGTAGTCCTACAGAATGAGATGATAATTGTGAAGCAAACTTCAGCCATTAAAATTGCTGACTCTCCTTGAGTCCCAACTTGACTCCCAACTCTCCTTTGCAGTGATTCATAGAACAGCCTCAGAAGTCCACTAGTAGCAGTATCTTTCCTCATGGAAATTTGTTGCAGCTCATGTATGTCGAGCAATAACAGAGAAATATTTGAAAGTATAGCTATTTTTATCAAAAAGCTGCTTCTAATATGTATCCTGGAGGGTTTTTGTTAGAGTCTGCTGCCATCATAAGTGATACTGCCTTGAAAACTGTTAAAACATACATTTAATATTTAAAACTGTGGAGGAAATAGTCTTCAAAAATTCCCATTAAGTATGAAGTAAAACAGTCAGGGATTCTGAGCTGCAGGGTGTGCTGGGAGGATCAAAGTGTATGTTCTGCCTTTTTGCATGTTCCTTGTTATCTGTCTGAGGTGTAAATTGGAGTACCATTGAATCAATTTTTAATAATCTTATTAATCAGCAGAGTCTGTATTAATATAGCACTTCAGTAGTTTAGTGCCACTTGCCATTAATCTGGCAGACTGAAGTTTGCATCAGCAACAGAAAAGTTGCGATCTCTAACAAAAATGAACAATCAAGTAATCAGTTTTCAAAGGCAAATTAGAAGTAACAGACTCCCAAATGTAAATATTATGATGACTGCAGTCATTTCTGACTGAGATCTCCAGACTACAGAGAGGCCTGTGACTTCAGGACCTGGATACCACGTTTTGTTTCAGATTCCCCGTTTTGTTGCTAATAAGATAAGCTGCCTTGGGAAATGAATCATTACTTCTGGGTTGCTTGTTTGGCAGTTCAGTGCAGTGAGCTGCTCCCATTGTCAACACGATAAAAAAAATATTTATTTGTTCTCAAAGACTTCATGGTAGCTCACTTGCAGAACTTGTAAGCCAGACTGTCCGTGTGAGAATAAACACATTCCTTAAGTAGCATTTTTCAGATTGGCTTGCTGAAGTATATGCTAATGCAAAGTTTGAAAGTAATCCTTAGTCTTGAATATAATGCTGTAAAACCCTTGCGATTACATTTGCTATGGGTTAGCCTGTGCCAACAGCGTTTTGTTGTGAAGCTGTGGGAGTACCTATGAAACCTGAAATGTGTGGCCAAAGAGAAGAAAGTAACAGCAGTTCTGTGTCTGATGATGGCCATTAGCACTGGCTGTGTGATGCAGATACCTAGTAGCAACTTAGCAAGATTCTGATAGCAACTCAAAAAAGTGCAATAGAAAATTTGAAAGGAAATGTCTGCAATTTTTCTTACAGCAGGATGAAGAATAAACATGAAAGGTTTTCTTCAGTGGTATTTCCTCATGAAAAATGGTAAAATGTCTATTCCGAGGGCTTAAAATGTCACAACACAGCTGTGGCTGTCCAAAACCAAAACCTCTGGGAATTCACAGTTGCTTTTGTTCCATACAGGAATAAAAACAAAAGGTTTACCTTTATTTATTGTGAAAAACAACTCTGTGGATAACTAAATTACTTGGCCATTCATCTGGATTGTGGGAGTCACAGAGTGGGCAAGAACAAGGATCCAAGCATCGGTCATCTGTAGTGAACCTGAAGGAATTTAGTCCCATAGCTGATGCATTTTCATTGAAAATTCTAATCACTGTGAATCCAAATTTTCTGGTTAACTTTTTTTTTTTTTTAACTTTACTTTGGAAAGTTCCAGTTTGCTGCAGTTTTTGAGAGTTCAGTTGAAGGGAGTGATGGTCAGAAAGGGGATGTTGGTTAAGCTGCCCATCAAAGACAAATAATAACTCCCCATGCGATGGAAATAAGTAAAGTCCTGAGTCTGCTGCCTTCCTGACTTATCCATTACTGACAGGAATGTGGTGGAAGTTCGCCTTCTTGCACAGATGCATTCATCCCAGCAATCACAGCAAAATACAGCTGTCATCTTTGGCCATTGCTGTATAAAGATAAAAGTGCTTTGTGTCTTTGGGAGAAAAGAGTAAATGTTTTGAATTTTACATATTAGAGGAGGAATAGGTGGAAAGTACTTGAGAAACAAACTTGATGTGGTCTGAATTATATTGTTTTGTTGTTGTTGTTTTTTTTTTTGTTTTTTTTTTTTGTTTTAACCAAAAAGACAGTAGTAAGCATCTGAATTAGTTTTTAACAATGTAAATTTAAGAGAAAGAATTGATTAGAAGGAATTAAGGTGTTATGGAGGATGAGGTAAAAGCATCTAGGAGTACCTTAATATGGATGGCAAGTTATGGGGCCTACTAGCTGCCTTCTCACCATGGCACTGGGAGGCAGGATGTATAATGGGCGGTGCTCGTGGTGGGGGAACGAAGCAGAAGGGTCTGGGAGATGGGGCTGATGCAGGCCCACTGACATTAATTGAATCAAATTAAATTGTATCAGCTAATGAGCTAAGCCAGTTATTCTGAACTCGTGATTAAAGGGGGGAAATATAGGAGAGAAACAAGTAGCTTCTGGGATACTTTCAAAGTAGAAGATTGTAATTAGGTAGGCAGATTTTTCAGAATGGGGTGAATGAATATAAATTGCAACTGAATCAGGGTTTTTCATTCATTAGCCTGTTCTATCTTGTTGCATTCTTAGTGCACAAGGCAATCACAATGGAAGGGATTAAGGTCACTGACCTTAATTTAGGTTAAGTCTGAAAAAATTCTCGAACATGTGTTCCTAGGGCAGAGTTTACTTGTCTGAAAAATTTCCTTGTTAATGGATTTTTGAGGGGGGTGGGGATGATCATAATTTATAAACGACCACTTTTTAAATATTTGCTTTTTCTGTCTTGTCTGCAGAGGAGCAACATTAGCTTTTGCAGTTGCTTTGTTTATCAGTCATGCCTCACAGTCTTTGCCCTGGAGACTATAACAAGCCTGAGTAGAGATACTATCCTCGTTCTTTTCTCTACAGTAACTGCTCAGTCCATTTAAAGATAATAGGCCATGCCCAGCATGACCAATAAAAAAGGAAAACGACATTTATCTTGCTAGCTTTCTCTGATAGCATTTAGGACCATGCACTCCACAAACAGGTTAAGGAGAGTAAAACATTGAACAACACCTTGGTAACACAAAGATCCATTGTTGTTTGTGCTCTGTGTTCTGAGCCTGCCTCTAAAAACTGTTTTCAGTTGTCTTACTTAGCGGTGTAAAAATAAGCCAGCTTTCTCTGCATCCCTTTTAGAGTAGAAAATGACTGTAATGGAAATAAACTGAAATGCAATTAGCCTTCTCTACAATATGGCCTCGTGAGTTTGATCACAAATGGATTGAAATCCAAATCCAGACCTGGCCCTGTTCCATTGCATCGTGCTTTGTTAGCAAGTGAGCTACTAATGTTTCTAATAATAAACAAATAAAGTAAAACCAAAGGGACAAGCAGGAAGGAGCCGTGGTTTTTCTGTGAGGCAAATATCTTCCAAAGAGGAACAGAAATCTAGAGCATTATCTGCTTATCTTAACAACAAGGAAACTGAAAGTCAAATTAATTAATGCCGTTAAATTGGCTTCATGGAAAGAAAATACCAAGTAGTAATGGCCACCACCCTCCACTACTGGATCTGAAAGTAAAAGAAAAAGCCAGTTGTGTTGAAAGTCATAATTAAATGCATTCAAATGAGGAGTAAGGGATATGTTTCAGTAGTGATGACTGGTGTCCATTGAAAAAAGCACTGTTGGAATGGGAAGGCGGGTGTCCATTTTTGATACTTGAGATCAAGACTGAGTGCCTTTCTGTGAGAGCTGTGACAAATACAGGGTATTGGGCTCACTACAGAAATAATTGCCTGAAACATAATCCCTCATTTTATATAGCAATCTAGACTAAATGATCTGGTATTTTCAAGGCTTCAAGTTTATGGAATTAAGCTCATTCTGTCCTCTAGCCTGGTTTTGTGGATGTCAGAATCAGGACAAATTAGGTTTTTGCTCACCTGCAACAGAACTGAATCTGGCCTTCTGAGTTCAGGTTACTATGCATACCATACACAGTATTACAATTGTTTTTAGGAAATAAATCTCAGAAGTTTGTATGTGTGTAAGCAAAAGACTCTAATTGAAACCATCATTGAATGCCCAGGGTTGTAAACAAAAGATACATCGTGTTGGTTTTGCATAAAACAAATTGTAAAGGGAATAATTAATGTTGTCTGCTTTATCACTTCTAATGAAGAACTTCTTGTTTTGTATTTTTAAACAGTGACTTTAGATCAGAAACACACAAACTAGATCTTAATAGGAAGTAAAATCTGACTTTGGGTTTGTTAGCACATCTTTCAGGAATCTTTTATTTTCTATTGGTGATGAGACTATGCTAGGTGCTGTACAGCCATAAAAGAAAGCTGAGTCCTGCCCATTTAGTATCTGATTTACTTCAGTTTTATTGCCCATTGCTGGCATTATATCAAACATTTCCTTAGTAGGCCCCAGCACTTATATGAAGCTGTGCCAAGGTTATTCTGTATGTAATCCAGAAAGTCTTTTCTGCTGCAGGGAAATCACCAAGTTAAGGGAATGATTATTCCATTGTGTTCATTTGCTGTTAGTTTTTCTTCAACAGATTTGAATTACCCTATCTTAGCATTATTATTGTTGTTGTCTGTTGTACCTCATAATCATAGCAACACAGCAGACAGCTCATTGAGCCTTACGGAGAGTTTCAAATGCACCATATAAATACGCATGGGTGATAATAAAGGAAAGAGAAGATTTGTAATGAGGAAGGATGGGAGAAGATCAAAAATACAGTAAATAAGTGAAGAGTGTTTGCAGACGAGAGTCAGCAAAGAGAGTGAAATGGTAAGAGGAGGTTGAGGTAAGAAGCCAAATGGTTATGGCACATTCAGACTGGACCACTGAAAGGCCAAGTTGTGATCTGCTACAAGAGGAGAGGAGATACGCAGAAAAATGGAACAGCAGAGTGAGATTTCAAATACATTAAATATACAAGCTTAAATATAACTGAAAGATAATTTGAAAAAAAAAAAAAAAGCTATAAATACAGAGCACATTTATGCTGCTCATTGTGTTAGATTTATTTTGGAGACATGCTTGTAATGTATGCCAACATGTATTTTCTTCACTTTTCCGTGATTGGTTGGTTGGTTTGTTCGTTTGTTTTGCACTGAATGCTGGATGATCAAATTAGTCTTTGGATCAATAGCTACGCTTCGCTGGGCAAAGATACCTTCTCAGTGTGATAGAATCTGGGAAATAAATCTTGTAAAAACCCAGTAGTTGATGTGGCCAAGTGGGAACTACTAGTAGCATAGTTAGTTCTGTTCTATGAATGAATCTATAAGGTCCTACAGGCATTAATAAGACTTTTGGTCTCTTGCTGGAGGAACTGAGTATGTAACTGAAGACAAGGGAGTCATAATTTTTATTTTTATAAAGAAGATATTGGTTATGGTGAAAAACAGTGTAAAAGAAGAGTTCACTATTGTTTTTCCGAGTACAGGTGACAGTGGGTTGCATAGTAGCTCTGCCGAAATCAGTGAAGCTCTTATCTGCAGAGGATCAAAAATTTCATCTGTAGACTGTGTTGGTGAAGAGAGCCACTCACATGACATGTATAGATATAGTTTACTTAGGAGATATCCAGCAGCCAAAAATTTTGTATTGTGATTTAGAGAATGGGTTGTCAAAGCATGATGATAGATGTGGAAGTAGTTACCTGAAGAAAAACAAAACAAAAACCAACAGAGAAAAAGAGAAAAGAAGAAAAAGAGCGAGAAAAAAGAGTGTGTTCTGTCCAAAATGCAATTTAAGTAAATTGCTTGAAACATCAGAAGTGCACCTAGTTCTACAGGGAGCACAGGTCTAACCTTATTCTGATTCACATCTATGAAAGGAGTGGTTTTCAGGTCAGGTAGCGAAGCTTCTGTTGTTAACAGGTCTAAATGCCAGGTTCCTGATTCACTGCTTCAAAGTAAATTTGGAAAACACTGCAGAAAACAGTATTTGGACCAGTAAATAAATTGAGCTGCTTAATTCAATGGACAGTAATGAGTTCTATGGCCCTAAAAATAATGCTGCTATTCATCTGCTACTGAGACTGCTGCAAGTCTAATTTTAGGATTAAGACCTCCACCCCTCCTTCAGTGAATGTCTGAATGTCACCTCGGGGAGTTGCAATTCACATTTTCTGACTCTCACTTTGCCTTTAACGTTTTCAAAAAATATGAAGATTTTCTGCTGCACAAAGGCACTTCACCGTAGAGAATAAAAGCATTGCAATTAGTAATTGGGAAATGTGATGGTCTGTGGCTCGGTTTGGAGCAGTGCCCTGAAGATGAGATGCTTAGCTAAACTACCCAAAGCTCTCTTGAATTTGTAGAATGTGCCATAAATAACCACAAAAACAGGCTTTCCTACAGGGTATCAGAGCTGCTGCTTACTGACCACAAGTTAGAACCAGAGAGAGGCAGAAAGATAATAGGAACAACCCTTCAGAATATGTGCTTCTTTCTGATCCTCAACTAAAAGTTCATTGTAGGTTTAGTTCCAGTTTTGGTTGAAATGTAAGTAAGTAAGTAAGTTGGCTTTTTTTTTTTTTTTTTTTTAATCCAGAAGTCTTTCACAACCATGGAGTATAACTGAATTAAATTCCAGGTCATATTACTTGGTATCGTTTACTGTCCATGTGTTTCTGATGGATTTTACTTACTAAAGCACTATATGCCCCTTTTGTAACATCAACTAATCCACACAACATCCTTACGAGGCTGATAAGTAATATCCTCACTTTACAGTCAGAGATAGAAAGGCTGTGTGGCTTGCCAAAGTAAGCAGAATACATTCAGTATCAGAACCGACAGTAATACTTTGGAGTTCCTAGTTATTTATCCTACTCTGGAAAATGTGTAGGATATTTGTTGTGTACGTAATCCGCACTTTGATTCAATAAAACTTTTTTCCTGTGTGTAAATCTCCTCTCTTTCTATTCAGGGATTGCATATGACAACTTCAAATTTTTTTTTTTCCCAATCTAAGCTTTACATGAACGTAAATCAACGGTCAAATGCATGTTGAAAAAAAATATATCCTTTCTAAAGAAATACCAAACTCATGGGACCTGGGTTTACATAGGCTGATTATCTACAAGTTGTTCATTGTATTGACAGCTGATAGTCCTGTTTTTCTGTACCTTGCTGTCTCCCTTTCTGTATTCCTTGAAACAAAGTACTTTTCTCGAAATACTAGCAATGAGGTGATTTATTTTTGAATTGCTTTCTGTTTTCTTTCTAAAAAAAGCCACCAAAAACTTGGTATTGGATATGTTTGGCAGTCTGACTTACGCTACCACCTACAAATAGGAATAATGAACCCCAGCAGGTTCTCAGGAAAGTAACTTCACTTTTGCTCTTAGCCCTTGTACATAGTACCCCTGTACATGAGGGAGCTCTAACAGAGGTGCAGAT
The DNA here is from genome assembly GCA_030625065.1 of Alectoris magna. NCBI lineage: Eukaryota > Metazoa > Chordata > Aves > Galliformes > Phasianidae > Alectoris > Alectoris magna. The sequence goes on from CM060561.1 coordinate 15,258,593, forward strand.
GACATCTGTTTTTCCTGTTATGTGCAGTGTGTGGATACAATCACGTGTTGTAATGACTATTTAACTTGTGTTGGAATGCACCACCTGCTCTCCAGTGTTTACTGTGACACCAGAGCCACCTGAAGATACTCCCATCCCAACCACTTATTCCTCCTTCTGTGCCACATCCCTGTCTTTTTCCTCCACTGCGGTTTTTGAGGCTTTGTTGTGAATTGGATCCTTGAAGTGATCTGGATGAAAAATAAACCTTCACTTAATCTGTCTCTTCCCTTTTGCCTCCTCCCAGAGAACCCCCAGCAGCAAATCTTTGGCTATTTTGGATTCAGATCCCTTTGCTGATCTAGGTATGACGTAGCCCTAGCATCATAGATGGAGGGTGGGGAACAGGACAGTTAGAGGTTTATATGGCAGGGAAGGAATAGCTTCTTGAGCTATTTTGTCTGCCGCAGGGAAAAAAAAGTCACATATGGCTGGAGCTTCAGGGTGTATTTCATAGTGATACAAATTCAATTTGAATTTTTACAGTTTGTAGGTAGGGTACCCTGCAGATTTTTCCTTGCAGCTTTAAGTGTTACCAGCCCTGTTTTCACCTCCACTTGAGACAGTAAAATTTTTTCAGTAACAAAACCCTATGAAGGTAGACCAGCCATGACAGCGCAGCATGTGCAGATGTTGGCTGCAAGCAAGTAGCCACAGCCACTGACGTCTTGTGGTTAAAGATAGGTATGCATTTAGGTACTTAACTGATTTTTTGTCTCTATGGTTTTTGCTTTTTTTTTCAGAAAGTCAGTGTGATATTTTGTTTTATAGAGCAATATTTTGAATACTAAGAATATTTCCTGCCACCGGCATTTGTGGCAAGTCTAAGTTTAGGCCTTTACCACTTAACTACAGTCTTAATGGCTTTCCTTTTAATAGAATGTAGGAACAGCATGGGCTTTATTTTCTGCATCATGAAAGCACTGCACCTTTCTACAGAAACAGTGGCTGGTCTGCAACAGGCTAAAAGCATCCCTCTGATAGTCCATCTGCTGAATTTCACAGCAAGGAGGAATTTCATCATCTGTAGGTAAACAGTACTTTAAGAAAGGAAACCCTTTTTTCCTAGCGGTGGCCTAATCAATAGGGCTTTTAAGTAAATGAAAAAAAAAATAATAATAATTCCGTTGCATTTAATAGATGTGATGTCAAGCCTGAACCAAATGTGCTATTTTTTTCTGGTAATACCTTGATTTTTTTACACTGTGCCAAAAAAATAAATTGCCACCCAAACAGCTAGTCTAGAATAAAAATACTGCAAACTGGAGAATACAGTTTGGTTACAGAAACAAGATACATTCCATTTAGGGATCAGGAGTTGCATTTTATTTAATAATAGCTGCCTCTTTTAAAAATCACAAATAATGATAGTGATTAGTTAACAGTAGCAAATAAAACATGCATTTAAAATTAACCTGACAGGGCATTTTTTGTGTCATCCTGACTGATGTGTACAGTCCATTCTTTTAAAAATTCAAGGAAGCTTATTTGAATTGTAAATGGGCAACACATTCATGCTGAAGTCTCATTGTACGATAGTGTGACAAATTACAAATGGAATATTGTCCGGGATTCCATTTTTTGCATTTCTTTTCTAGTTTCTGCCGCTATTATCATTAATCTGTTTTACAGAAGCTCTATAGCGGATGGTTCTGGACATGGAAAGTACATTAAGTTTCATTGTTGGCTATGGCAGGACTCTGTGTGGCTTCAGTGACCTGTGACTTCTCCCATTGGATGTAATTCAGTACAGTTGCTACTAGTTTTGTGTCCTGCTGTGTGGACTTAAGAGATTCTGGCATAGTTTATGCCTGACAGCTCATTTCATAAGTATTGGATTACAGAGCTTTTGCTAAATTGTGTTAAGAATATCTGAAGAGATGATGCTGGAATACAATCACATGAAAAAAAAAAAGAAAAAAAAAAAGTTCAAGTGAAACTTAAAGATCAGAAGTGAAGTGAATTGTCCTTTAAAGTACTGGGTGAACTTGCAGAAACTTTGGAGATGATTAACTACAAACACTTAATGTGCTAAAAGGCATTGCCTTGCAATTTCAGATTTAATGCTTTATCCAGTGGGAAAGAAACAACAGGTGACTCACAGTGCATTGTTTTTCCCTGTAAACCATCCTCACTGTAGCAAGGATGCTGATGGTGCTGGTGCAGGGGTCAGGCAGCAGGGTCTGGTGCTTGACATTCGTTTGAAGCGGGACTCGAAGGGTACATGATGGCGTAGGAAGTGAAAGAGAGGGAAAGAAGAAGGTAATTCTGAAAAAATAGAGACCAAGTTGATTAAACAGCAGCTCCTTCTGCTGTCTTTCTCCTCCTGTCTTTCCTATTAGTTTATTCTGTCTGTGCTCTTAAGGATGATCTCCTACTATCAGATATTTCCTACTAGAGTTTAAATTGACAAGTTTATGCCAACTCACTGCAGTTTTGCAATATGCTCAGTGAATCACAAAGGAAATAAGCTTCTGGCTATTTCTGGCTTAAGTTTCTTTTGTTTGTGCTTCTTTGGGTACCTTTGATTTCTTCTGTGCTTCTCCTGCATTTTGCAGTGTGGTCATCCTTGATATTCTGCACCTTTGTATATTATGTCAGACCTCTAGTTTGGAACTTGTGGACTATTAAATTAATGCAGTGGTTATACATTTAAGCAAATAATGGTTGTTGGTTTTTTTTTGGGTTTTTTTTGGTCTTTTTGTATAATGTTACATTCAGTGAAAATTGCCACAGCCTTAGAGGCCTGATAATTTCTACAAGTTGCTGAGGATCTGGCCTAGCACAACCCAACATAGCACACTTAGCAGACAACCAGTGTGTAGTGTTATTTTCATTTGACTGGTCTGTCTCTTGAAATTTCGACAGGTTTGCTTGTCATGGTTCCAAGGCTTCTACTCTTCTGGTTCTCTTTCCTCCCGTGCTTATTGAACAAAGACAAGGAAGTATCTAATAGATTAAAGGGAAGTCTGGTAACATGGTTCAGCAGGCTAATGCCTTAATCTATGAGATCCTAAGATCAAGTGGACTCAATTTCAAGTCCTGCCACTATTAATTTAACTATTAGGAATGTTGCAGGTACTGAGACTGTGCAGGTGTTTGCTGCTGGGGTAACAACTTGCACCTTCACCCTCCAGTAAGGCACTTTTTAATGCAAAAAGACATTTTCTGTGTTTAGGGCACATTCACAGAAACAATCATGCCCCAATGGAGAATGAATTTGATCTGTTCTAGTGTTGCAGGAGATGTAATTCTGCAGCCAGAGTGAGGATGGTGGTACAGTTCAACACAGCAGTTTTATAACTTTGATACTTGCAATGGGATGCACTTGTGTTTATGGTGTACGTTAAGTTTTTAAGAGTCTCTCATCTTGCCTTTTAAATGAACTTATGTTAGAGTTGTTTCAAAAAAATCAGATTAATGGCGTTCCAGATGGTCAAAAAGCAGTGCTACAGTCATGAAAGCTTACAGATGGACCTGTAATGGGTTAAAACTGGTAACATAAACCTAAAAAATACTAATGTGGCTGTAAAGTACTTCTTCCGTAAAGTCCTCTGAATTTGTGCCTGCTACACCCTATATTTAGATTATTTAAATAACTTTTTGCTATATGACAGAAGAGTGAATACGTAAGCATGAGGACAAGCAGACGTATTCAAAAAACCACAGATTCAAACATCATGGGCTCAAATCTGCTGCTTTTCTATGACATGTCTGTGTTCACATGCACACTGATGTGTCTTTTGCCTGCATTTAGCATATGTGTACAGTAAGATAGCTGTGAAGTCTGTACTTTAGCTTTTGATGGAATTTTTTTTCAGAAGTCTTTTCAAGGCTTCCCAGATAATTACTCGGCTATTCGCAATTCATGTTCATGAATTCACGAGCAGATGCAATAATACTTATCTGTTTAATGATATACAATATTATTTCCCTTGGGGAGAAAGATATATTTGAAATACTTTGAAAAGAAATAAACAACAAGGCTTGTAATTAAGTGTTGCTATTTTAAGTGGAATTGGTTTCAACCATCAGCAGTCTGTCCTCCTCAGCCTTTAGGAGCTGCTGCACATGATGAAAAGTTTAACTTGTCAAGTATAAATTTAGATGTGGAGTACGGAATATCAAACTCCATGAGTGATAATTATCAGCACCTGGAAATAATTTGTACCAGAGAGTTAAGAAATGAGTTTTCCCTTTCTGCAGATAGGGAGTTTTTAACGTCCCAATCACTGGAATGTTCCCTGGAGCTTACAGCAACATGGCTTGTGGTTCATTCCCACTAGTAAACATGGCACCGAGCAATTAGATTGTCATTAGAAGATGAACATTAGCTTTGTAAAATAGGATTAAGAATAAGCTGAGAACAAATGATCAGCTAATGTATGCAGTTTGTCGCTAACACTGTGTGCTCAGGCTCCAGTGCAGAGCCCATTGAAGGTAGAGGAATGTGTTCTTTGGGGTTTCAATAGCTGCTGGCTCAGGCACACATTCCGATTTTCCTTTAATTTTATAGCATTCATCCTTGAGAACCAGGGAAACTTGATAATTGGGTAAAAGTTGCTCCTCCTCCAAAGTGCAAAATAGCAGGATGTTGTGCTGGAAAGCCTGCAAAGGCAAGAATTAATTTATTCCTCTGACCTGTAGGCAGGCTGCCCCTGAAACGCAATCCTCTAAGATCACTCTTCTGTTTCCTTCTTATCTGTGTGCAGATATCATCTAAACAATTTCTCCAGTATCTTCAAGGCTGCATTGTTATTGCCTAGTTAAATATGATTTTTCTCTACTGTTTTAACATTACTATAAGCAGTACCAGGACAGAGTATGTGTGTACATTTTCTTATTGAGGCTGGCAGCATTGCAACATACGGAGACAAGAAATACCCCATTCAAAGACGTGTGATTTTAAAATAGCAGACAACAGAATTACAAACTGTAGTACTGGGAAATAGAGCAAAAATGTAATAAAGATTTACATGTAAGTAGTTTATGTAAATTGAATATCCAATAGATAAATTGTAGCATTACATCATTTCTGTGAACTTCATTAGAGTGCAAGAAGTAACATGTTAATGTTTGTTAAGTACTTAATAGCACTTTATAAACTATGAAGTCTAGTGTGATCAACAAAAAAGGTTTAATGATGAGACAAAGTTTCTGTGTATATATGAGAATGGAAGTATTTAGCAAGAGAAACAAAGAACTGAAAAGAAAATACGGTGTATCTCTAGAAGAGTGCTTGTGGGTGCTTGGTTGAAGGTAAATAAATTTAATCCAATATTTCATTATCTGAGAACGATGAGTTACGCAGAGTAACTGAATTACAGGCTTTTAATTGTTACTTTCTTTAGTCTATTATATGAACATTTCATATAATTATGTTTATTAGATAGTATGGATTTAGCTTAATCTAGGAAGTATATAATGGAAATATAATTATGGACAAGAAAAATGGGAATTAAACTTATGTAATTTTCTTTTATTGTAGTAAATGTTTCTGCAATTAAAACTCTGCTGAAATTAGTTGAGTTTAGAATTTCATCAGTTGTGATGAGTCTGAGTTATTAAACATCTGCCAGATTAGGACCATCGTATATAATTTCAAAATCAGAGCCATAAACATCAGAAGAACTACTCATTTAAATACAGTCATTCATATGTTAAAGCATTGGCACGAACAGGCATCATAGAAAGCCTTTTAACTGGGATACCTGCATTTCAGAAGCAGTCAGTGCTGCAGTCGTGTAGTGGTAGATATGCACCGTGTTTTACTGCTCTCATTAAACTGTTAGTGAGAAGTAATTAGAAAAAGGTGGCATATAGAAATCACTTGTCTTCCTGAGATGTCTTTTTTCTTTTCATGTGATTCAGTTCAAATTAGTTTGGGATTGTATGTCTTGGGTAGTTTCTGAAATATTTCTGCTGTTGATTTGCCAAACACATCTCTCTCTTTTTTTCCTTTCTTCTACCTTTTTTTTTTTTTTTTTTTTTTTTTTTTTTTTGAGAGGGAAAAAAGGAGGAAAAAGGGGGGGTGGGAAGGCATGAATGAGAGATTGAATTTGGGAGTGATCTTTCTCTTGTTACATGATGTGAAGCATGTGTGGGAAATGTTTTCATCTTCAGAAGTCATTTGCCCCATGCAGAGAATGCTTGAAATGAAAATAACTTCCCAAATTAAAATAGAATGTGTAGCTTTTTTTTTTTATTATTTATGTACAGACACACAGAGACATAGCTGCTCTTAGACACGCTGACTAGTATTTGCTAGGGAGTTCATTTTGTTTGATATTCTATTCTTGTCAAACGTCACATTTCTAAGATGCTATTTGATAAACCTTAATGTCGAATTATTTTATCAAAAGCATTTGCTCTTTTATTCTACTTTATGAATGAGTAATTGTTCTTTGTATATGAATTGTATGTTTTATAAACTCAGTCTCACCCACTTCACCTCAAGTATTGTTAAAATGTAACAAGGAACCAATTGGGTGCCCCACCTGCTCCAGGGAATCACAACTACTTCTCCAATCATTGCTAATAATTCCATCTTGAATTTTCCTTTTACTCCCATTTTGACTAGGATTTCTTATGTCTGGTTGATTTTTTTTTTTTTTTTCTGTTATTATTATTTGTAAAGTACAGAAGTAAATAATTTCAAACAAAACTTTTTGACTGATCAACAGAATTGGGAGCTTGGATGCCTGGTGTCCCCACGTCTCCGCTCTGGGCTGGATGTTTCCTTCCAGAATCCCTGAGATGTGTCTTGGGACCATTAATCCCACTATTTTTGGAAGCCACTTAGTGCCTATTATAGTCTACTGAAAAGTGGTCATCCCTGCTTCATTATCATGCTGTCAGTCTTGCCCCAACTCTGAAATCGATGCTCCAAATTTCACACTGCAGTGCAAAATTTCTATGGCAGTCTGGTTGCTCACATTCACTGTACACCATTTTCAGTGCTGTAAATCTGCAAACTTCATATCTCTGTCTATCTGTCCTGGCTCGTAGCTGACTTTGGGGGAAAAAGAGTCACTTTGATAAATGCTGAATGTAAAAGATAGTGTTTGGTCAAACAAAATGTTCCCAGATTCACTTACAAACATAACTGGCTAACAATATGTAAAGAATACTCTCCCTGTTTTATAGTTATTGTGTTTAAGCTTTATCAGCAAAGCTGTGGATTTTTATTTTTATTTTTTATTTTTTCCCCAAAGCAAAGCTTAATACGTAAAAAGTAGATACAATGGTATATGGTTATTATCTTGTAACCCTATCAAATCTGGCTGAAGGTTCAGGTTTTCTGTACAGAGCAAGGAGATAACTTCAAAAGCTGGAATAGTTTGTAGTTTGGAGAAGCAGTCAACTGAGGGAACTTAAAGATCAAAGCCAGAATATCTGATTTTAATGATGCAGAACATATGCTTCACCAAAAACCTTTTGGATTAAAAAAAGTTAATGTAATCAAAAAGAATTGAAGTCTTTGTTTGGATCTGAAAGCAATGTGTTGAAGCACTAAGTATAATGTCTTATAATGTGGTGTTATTGTAGTTGTGTATGAAAAGTGAGCTAAAACAAAGCTAAGAGACTGGCAAACCTGGCACTAGGAAACTTTTGTTTTGAAGTTCCAAAATATTTTTGTTGAAGAGCCCTTAAGAATCTTGTTTTGATGAAGAGACTGCGGATGCGGATAGACATAAAAAGCAAGATTGTTCTCTGGGAACTTGATTAGCCTTATTCAATAACTGAGAATCCAGGAAGTTCCTCTGGAGAGTTTTCGATTTACAGCGAATGCAAAAAAAGACCAGATAAAGGAACACAGACGTATCTGCAAGAGTAAAAAATTGCCCAAGGGTGGAAAAGTTTCCTTTCGTTGCAGTTTGATAAAGGGAGCTAATGTAGTCCCTGTGCTAGGACAGAGCAGTGTTGATAAGATCAAATCCATGGATGAAAAATGATATTAAATGAATTATGAATTTAATGAAAAAAAAATTACTGGTCGAGGAAGCTGGCTGAGAGCTCTGCTTTTCAGTAGCTTCTCAGGGTCTCTTGCAAAGTCCCTTGAAGTCAGTGGAAGCTTTTCTACAGATTGATGTGAGTTTGTATGAGCACCTGTAGGAAAACACTGAATGCGTTTGAAAATCAAGAGCATACCTACATTTGTTCACACAAGTATGTAGCTGTATATATTTATCTATGGATCATGAGTATTGTATTCATGTCTTCAGCATTATTGCTCCTTTTTAACATACTCTGGAAGCACTGGATTGATTACATTTCTCACTTACCAGAAGCAATCAATTCTTGACAATGTAAGAGTTTACTTTTTTTTTTCTATCAGGACTGGCATTTATTTGTCTGATATCTCTCATTTCTAATTCGGTGTGACAGTGCCATTTTATTTTTGTTGCATTTCACTCTTTCTGACGTGTTTCCTGGAAGGTGTTAGGAGGAGAAAGGACTGCTCCTCTTTTCTAAATCTAATAATGATAACACTTTATGCTGATTTTTTTTCACCCTTTTGTTAAATTTTGATTGAGACCAGTCCCTGAGTAGTGTAAACAGTCAGAGCGCTGTTTGCCTTGACGAAACCAGGCAGAAGTATACGGTCCAACTCTAGATTTTTTTTGGTCGTGTCATTGGATGCCTTGCCTGTTATGCTACTGCTGTTTTATGTGATACTAAACTCAATGTGTACCTGGAAAGGCTCACCAAGGCCAGTCAGACAGAAAGCTGGTAAAAGTATTAAGAAATATTCAATGTGCTGTTGCTTTCAAGCATTTTGTGGCTGCAAATTTGCTTTGGATAGACTACAAGAGAAATTTTTTCCCCTCTATTTTGTGATGTGACTTTCAGGGTTAAGGACTGGCAAAACTGCCATGAGACCCCCTCTGTGAACACTGGGTTCTTCTGAGCTTGCTGTGAACTAACCTGGTTTGTGAGTGAGCAAAAGTGAGGCAAAAAGAAGTAATCTCTGCTAGCTCAGCATCCCTATTTGTGACCGTGCTCATGGTATGATAGAGCTGCTTTCCTGGTTTTAGGCACCATGCACATTTCAGAGGCATGCTTTGTTTGCAGGTTGTTCCACGCAACAGAATACCCTCAGTTTTAGACCTCTGCTTCTGCTCTTTGTTGCTCATGCTAAACTCCATTTGAATCCTGGAACCACTTTTAAACCTCACATCAGTTGGGCTCTTCAAGTTACAGGTCAGGTCAGGGCTTTTGAAGATGCTTGTGTTAAGGATCATTTCATCTTGTGTTCCGGACCCATGCATAAAGCCCAGTTGCAAGTATTGCATAAATAAATGCTTCATTGCCGGGTGACAGATTGCTGATGACTGCTCAGTTTTGTTGCCAGGACATCCTTGGTGCACTGGGGAGCTGAAGTCACCTCTGCTACCCTTGAGGCCGCCTGACTGAGCCTGGAGTCACAGGGACATTTAGCAGACCTTTGTAGTCACTTTTTGGTGATGTATAAAATACCTTGATTGCAGGAGATTGGATACTTGGGTTGCTATGAGTTTTCTGGCTTTCCTCTGACTTAAGGTTAGAAGTCAGATTCTCCCTTTCTGAGGTGCCCAACAGCTGTTTCTTCAGTTATTCACTAATTGCTGGCCAGTGACTATATCTAATTCCCCTTTCTTAAATGGAACCAAATGTTGGGTTTTTGACAGGTAAGATGGGATTTAGAGGGGAGATTTTCAAAAGTCCCACGCAACGTGTTTTCTGGATGGTGAATTTATCTGTACACAGTACGCGTGAAAATGTGACAGCAAGTTCTCACAGCTGTGAAGCTCCGAGCAGTCAGACCTGCTAAGCCTGGATGTGGTGGCCACGCTGCGTCAGCCCCTGAGCTGCAGGCAGGCAGCTCTCGTGTTGCAGCCGCCTTCCCGGGGCTGTGGTTTTCCAGCCTGCAGATTTAAAGCTTCCCCAGCTATATCAACATGAGCCCTGCTGACACTGCCCACGCTTCGGATCATAGCAGAGACCTGAAATAAGTTTCTGATTGTATATCTAATTGCTTTACTCTGAGGGAGCTTGTTGAGTGTTCCATATTCTCTTATCTAGCCAGCAGCCTATATTAAAAATGTGATTTAGGTGCAGTGGAAGAAGAAGAGCGAGATCTTACTTGATGAAAAGTAAAGAGGAAATCATAAATGTTAATGAAATCTAACATTGAATTTGTGAGACTCCTGTTGCTCAAAGGGATGTTTAGGTGGAACGTCAGATAGAGATAGTGAAAGCAGAAAATTATTGCCAGTAGGAAGGAATCGATGCATTGTTTCACTACTGAAGCAACATTTTTCCAGTTCATTAGTTACTTCATTTAATTGTAGAAATGTAGAGACGTAGGGGTGAATTGATTGCAGTTGCCGGTGAAGCCACACAAGGAGTCCCATAAGAATGTGAAAAGAGTATAGTTCCTTGTAACGGCCAAACAGCAAAAGCCCAATTAATCAGTGGTTCTTTGCAGATTTTAGACCAAAATTGGCACTCTACCAAACTGCCCTCAGAAGAGGTCTAAAACAACTCAGGAAATGATTTAATGGGCACCTGGTCACAGATGTGTTCCTGCCAGACATACTGTCTGCAATGGTACATCCCAAAATGGCCCTACAGGGTCTGAAATGCAAGGGACATGCACAAAAGTTCTTCTTTTTCGATTTGGAGAGGTAATAAAAATAAACCAGAAAAAATCTGCTGTGTTTTCTTCATAATCCTTAACTTTCTTGTTAGTCATGTTTGCAAGTACCTATGTTCTTTGCTGATGCTTTTGTCAGTACTTCATCATTTCTCTGATCTTTTTGTCAAATCAGGCTGTATTTTGCTTATGTGCACGTAATTCTCACATTGACTTCAGATGTTGCATGGTCGGAGAATGTGACCCTCTTTCTACTGCCTGGCTGCAATTGCTCACCTGAGGTGGTCAGAAATGATGGTACTGTTAGATCTCTGATACAAACTACTAACGAGTTGCCTGATTTTGCTCTGCTTTCTTGGAGGACTCTTGGTTCCACTGAACAATGATTTCATTCTTCGCTTTGTACTGTTTAATGTAAGGTTGCATGCTAATAAATTTAGCACCAAGTTACTTTGCCGAGATGATGGAAACCTGCCTGGACTGCCCAGTGAGGAATGTTACTGGTGCTGTTTGTTCTGGCCAGGTTTCAATAGGAAGGGAGTGTGATAAGGTAGCTCTGGTTTTCCTGCAAGCGTGGAAGGTTCTTTCTGCTGTAATTAGATCCAATTGTTCTAATTTTTGCATGTAAATTCAGGAGCACATGTAAGGTCATTGGCATTTCAGAAGCTTTGGCTAATTTGAATTTTATAGGATGTGTTTAGAAATCTGAATTTTTACTGTAAGTTAAGAATATTCCCATTTGGCTCACTCTCTTCTGTTACAAGATTTGAATGGTCAGTTTTTGATTTCTGGTAGGAATTTTTAGAGAAAAATAGTAAAACCCTCAAGAAATGTGAAAAAAAAATATTTTTACATTAAATATTAAAACAAACATTTTCTGTATTTCTTAAATATCTTTACTTAATGCTTAGAATTTTGAATAACTTATATGAATATACTGCAATTGTCGTATTTCCATCTTTACTACATATTTTTTAATATCAAAGTAAAAATTAATTTGCAGATCTGAGCATGACTTCCTTGCTGTTTATTTCTGGCACTGCAGCACATTGCAGATGGGATATATCCTATCTGTCTTTGTTGTCAATATTTTTTTCCCTTTACTAACGTATCTTTTTCATGACAGTAGTACATGAATGTGAGTCCTGCTTTTTCTCACATCTGCATCAGTAGTGCTTCAACAGAAAAAAACTGTACCAAGGTGCATCAGTGAACTGCCTTGCATATTTGTCACTAAAACAGTAAAAATACAAATGACAGTGATTTATAGATGACCTTTAAGGCTGATCTATGTAATTTCTGGCTTTCTTTTCTTTCTTTCTTTTCTTTTTTTTTAAACTCTTGATAAAAAGGTTTGGATGGAATTTTATCTTGCCTGGTATGAGTAGTCTAGCACTAGCAGTAGAAGTCTAATCACAGTGAGCTCGGTAGGTCCACTCCGGACTGAATCACAGATGAACTGTTGCTTTGCATTTCTGTGATTTAGGTTTAGAGCATGAAATAGGAAATTATTCTTCTGTTATGACAAGCTATAGGAGGCATAAGATTGGGTATTGTGTCATTCAGATGGAAAAAAATCAGTTTAGTTTAGCAATACGTACATTTCCTCTGAATCTGCACAGTACTTCACACAAAAGCCCTGGTCAGCTGGTTGCATGGAAAAGCTCAAATGTCTTTTTTTTGTGCTTTTTTTAATTATTATTATTATTATTAATCTTACTTTTTGTGAAAGGCAGGTTGAGAAGTGTGAGAAAGAGAGGAAAGGGATATTATCATTTCTTTCTCCCTCTGAACCTTTTATAAACGGTTTCCTGGTAACACAAGCCCTTGGTGTAGCAGATGGATTTTATGAGAATTAATCGCAATAATATTCTATAAAAATGTCCCAAATGTTTTCAGAACCCATTTCCTCCTCTTTATTTTTCTGATGTCTATTATAAGGACATGTCATAAATAAATGTAATGGCAGTTTTTCTCCGAGTAAGTAACAGAATTTATTTTACTTTTCACTTTCACAAAGGAATAAATAAAGGTTTTTAAAAGAGGACTTGACTGCGAATACCATCAGGAGGTTACTGTAAAGGAGAAAGCTGCATTGCTGAAACAAAATGACCAGACTGTAGTTTCTGGTTTGCCATCTGTGATTCCTTGGGACACCGAGAAACAAGGCTGGGGATAGGGGTGGAAGAAATCACTCAGCACATTTTGATATGATCACATTAAGGCAGAGTATATGGAGTTCCTTTGCTGTTTCCCAGCTGCTGCTCAGGCAGTGGTGGGAGCTGAATGCTTCCTTACATCATCTCTAACACCGACTCATACGAGGAGAAATAATAGAGCATGGTCCATTTTGATGGTCTGTGTTTATGCTCTGTCTTGGCAGTGAATATCCCATCCAGCAGCCTCAGTAGTCCTGAAAAACTGGATAGGTGGGAACTTAAGGAAGCAACCTGTGGCTAGGTTGTTTTTTGGGAGCTTTTTCGTTTGGGAGCGCTTTTCCTTTTGTTCTTGGTTTGGAAAGGTGAGAATTTAAATCTAGTAGCATTAGGCAAAGTTGGAGATGATGTTCATCTTTTTTGAGAAACAGACCTTGCAGCTGTAAGTGTTGGGACCAAATGGAAGAAACCAAAAGCAAACCCTGCTTCTAAAACAAGGTCATCCATATACAGTCAGATAGCAGGTTAATGACATGATCTAACAGCTAACAGACCTTTTTTGATCCCTCCCTTCTGTAGAGATGCACCTTATTGTCTTCTTTTTGAGGCATATTAAGTTACTTGTATAGCAACTCCTGTTTCGGAAACAAGAAACTGACACAAACGAAAAGAGCTTTTGGCTTTTCAAAAACATTCAGCACTACCTTGTTGAATATGTCAGTAGAAACAGTGAGACATCCATCTGGTAAGTGCAGTCACTTGGCTCCTTCTGTGATAATTCAATCTCGGGATGTGCAGGCAATACCAAAGGATGTGCACTTAGAACTAGTCTGTGAGAAAATTAAGTAATCACAGTTTCAGTAGCAGCTGTGATGGAAACATTTCGGGGGAGTAGCGTAATTTTTACTGTCCTGTTTCATCTGTTGGGCTAGGTGGGTTAGAGGACACAACTTCTGGGACCCACATGAACTCCAGAGCTGAAGAAGCTCTTTCAGAAGAGGCTTCTAGCAAATCCTTGCTGTCCCAGAGATCACCTCTGGGATCCGTGTTTGCAACAAGGGATTTGGTAGCTTATAAGCCTCGTGGAGATACTAGTGGTACAGAAAGAAAAAAATACATCTGCAAAGTTCATTTTTGTTTAATTTTTTCAGAAAACATCCACAGAATACCATGTCTTTCCCCCTCCTGTTTGCAAACTTGACTTTGAGAGAGCTGATTAAAGATCTTTTGTGAAGTTGTTTCAAGAGATAAAGTGTTATTTATATGATAATGCATGTGCTTTAATGGCATCTTTGAGCAGTTTTAAAAACAGCTAGTTTTGTGCATTTTGGGCTTCTTATTATTTATTAATGAGGTTAATTACAGTGGTAAGCCATGAAGGTCAGTCTGCGACTCTCTAGGTTTGCATTGATTGATTATGGTAATATATCTAAGAAGTACTGTTTAACTGCACTTATTGGTATTTAGTCCTTATATATATATATATATATATTTACTCTTGAGTTTATGACCTGTTTCATTTTATACCAGCAAGAATTGGAACTTCCAGTTAGTTCTGATATTTCCTGTTCTGACTTGTATGCTATTGCCTGTTTCTTCTGTAGCTACACTTTTTGTCTGTGCTTCTTTGTTTAGAACTCTGTTGTCATGGCTGGGTGCTCAGAGTCCAAGATTGAGACACAGAATATCGTGGAATCATTCTGCTATCTGGAGATTTCCATAATGCTTCCCAGTCCAAGGCAAAGAGCAGCCAGGAGTAGACGTACTCACCCAGCCTTCACCCTCCTTTCCAACCTGTAGCCACAAAGGACAGTTCAGGAGCAAACACAGGCCAGAAATTGATGGGTGCTGGGCAAGACTTTGGCTGGAGTACAGTATCATCTTTGTGGAGCCACATGTTTATTTCAAAACTGCACCCCAAAGCTGCTATAGTATTAGTTTTAGATGGAGGTATATTGGTTGTTTCCACAAGTGATGCCTTTTGATTGCATGTGTCTGGAGTACTTGAGATGCAGTTTGGGTTGAAATACAACACTGCTGAAGTTTCAGCTTTGGCTTCAGGAAAATCTGATTCCCAAAGGACAAAAGGGCACATCAAGGACATGATGTACACCTTACGGCATGTGTTCACGTGGAACCACTTCCCATACACAGTGAAAATAACAAACTAAACCATGCTTGCTCAAGACTATTTCACTGGTATCTCCCATGAGTGCAGGGATACTCAAATAAAACCTAAGTAGGAAGTACTGAATTCTGCAAGAAGGGAGAATGTCAAAGGTGTTGCCTCAGCTTAGACGAGGTATAAGGAAGTGTATATACTTAGCAAGATCTATAGTTTTTTTTTCATATTTGTCTTCTGTTTGAATCTTTCTGTGCTGCCATTAGAGATGAGACTTCTGACAGGCCTCTCTGCTTTTGTCTTCCTTTCCTCTGCCCAGATATCACTCATTCCAGAAGGATCTTAGATGTAGGACAACTGCAAGTGATAAACTGTTTGTATTAATAGAGGGTATAAAGGATTACAGGTTTTCCTGTATATCCAGCGTGCTTGGCGTGTGTTCATGCATCAGAGCTCACCTGCTTGTAGACCTCAATGGTAATCAAGGGCTTGTTCAAATGCTTGATCATGAAACAAACCTGTTGCGAAAAGGGTAAAATGCAGGCAAATTCAGTCT
Organism: Alectoris magna; assembly: GCA_030625065.1. Lineage (NCBI taxonomy): Eukaryota > Metazoa > Chordata > Aves > Galliformes > Phasianidae > Alectoris > Alectoris magna. The sequence continues at coordinate 15,274,105 of CM060561.1, forward strand.
CTTGACTTGCTTCTCAGACTCTTCAACCAGTCTGATGTATGATGCAGGTTTTTGTGTGATTTTGGTCTCCAGCTTTGCTAAGCTGTGATGTGAGAACACTATCTTAGTTCACAGGAGATGTTAAAGCAAACTGGCCTGTCCTCATTACTGTTCCAGGCTTTGCTGCTTTGTGGGGAGTTGTATAGTAGAGCTACCCAGCGTCCCCTGTGCGTAGTTGGAGGTGCATTAGCTTTGCTGTGGGCAGTGGCCTTTGCACCGACAGTGTGAGGAGATAGATAGATTTGCCCTAATGATGTTCAGCATCTTAAAATAAAACACGCACACACAAACCCAGCATCTGTGCATAGGATCAACATTAAGTATTGTTGCATATTTACATATGTACAAGACTCAAATGTGAAAATGCTGCATCTGTAACTGTAATTGCTGGGACTGTTTAGATTATTGAGTTATGCAGATATACCTGCCTTTGCCATTAACTTGTTTTCCAGGGTGTGCTGTTCATTTGTTTCAGACTGTCTAAATGCATGCTTGGCTTCATTACTTGCTACTGCAAATCAATAATAAGGGATAAGTGCCTACATGACACAGACTGAATCACATCCCAGGTATATTTATTTGTTTCCAGCAGTTAGATGGTGCTTTCTGTGTTGGCCTGGTTATTAAATGGGATTTGTGTAGTCTGCATGATTATTATGCAGATGCCTTGTTGCCTTTGCCTTTGTAAGTATTCCCTTGTTCTCGTTTCCTTTCTTTTCTTAGATTTTTGTTGTAGTGATTTTTTCCATACTTAATTTCACTGAAAAAAGAAGGCAATTATGTGCAGTTCATATCCTACACAGCTTAAGAGTAAATAAGACAGAATATTAGTGCTGCTCAGATGAGTTCATGGGTATTCCTCTGTGCATCCTACTCGTACTGTAGATGATTTAGGACTTCCCCATCCAGTTTTCAAACACCAGCATATTTTTCTCACAGACTAAATAACACCCAGAGCTTCCAAGGCTTCCTTTTTGTCTCAGGTCTCTTGAGCTGACACAGCTTCTCCAACACTATGTAGGCTGGTTTTCTATTTACGGTATCAACTTACTTTTTCACTCTTTTCAAAAAAACAGTAACAGAGAGCAACTGGTTGGTATAAATGATATATCTGTATGTGTAATGTCAATACAATCAGAGGAGAAACCTGTGTATTTCTCGGCAATACAAGAGGAGTTTCATTAGAGAACACTAATACCTTTGACTGTAGTTTGTAAGGAAATAATGGTAAAAGGCGACTTGATATTTCTGCTTCGCAAACAGTGTGACTGAAAACATGTTTATTTCCAGCATCTGCATTAAGTAAAATATGCAGTAAAATAATTAAGTAATTAAGTAATCATGCAGTAAAATATAGTGCCAGAAAAGTTCCCTATATGATTGGTCTGAAAATATTGTGCAGAAACATTCATAAAGCTCTTTGCAATTCAAGTATCCTTCACAGGTTGCTGTCCTACAAGGGCTATTGCTAGTTTGAAGAAGATATTACGATGGCACATGCCTCCCATCAATGCATTTCTTCCTCCAACTGCATTTGCTCCTTATTTTGACTCTTTTATTTGGCTTTACCCGTCTTTCGGTGTAATCCTCAGAGGATCCTCCTTGGCACATTTGGTGCTCATCTTCCTTATTCCTGTTCAATCAGAGTGCAGTATTTCTTAGTTCTGATGCTAACAGTAGCCACAAAATAATTTTTACTTCTTGATTCAGTTGCCTACAAGGCATTTTTAGGGACAAGACAGACATACTTTTTTAGTATGTTATGAAGATATCAGTGCTAGAGCTGTATTTGACAAGAATGCGCTGTGTTAAATATCAGTGTCTACCAGAAAAGATAATACAAAAAAATAGCAAGTGTGTATGACCATTATAGATGACTATGTAAACCATGGCTTATCACTAAACCGCTAAGCAAAATACTCTGGATCCACAGAGATGTGGTTTTTATACATCACAGATACTTAAAAATATGCTTAAATTTTGCAGTCAGGTAGTATCTTCAGCAATGGGTTATATGCTGTAATAAGGATATGTAATATGGCATAATTTGGGGGCAGATTTATCCCTGAAGGTTTTGATTTTAATCTTAAATTTGTCTTCTTTCACATCTGCTTGTGACTTAAAAATTCCATGCGTTTAGTTGTATCTTATTTACATTTCCCTGCAATTAGAGAGATTATTCTGGAGCAGTTTTGGAGCCTTTTGTATCTGCTGGGCATTTTAGTTCAGCAGTGTTGAAGTTGTGATGAGATTACATTTAGCAGAAATCATACATTGATAGTAATAACAAACTGCTGGACTATCTGAAGATATCTGTGTTCTGCGGAGTGGCCCATTTATCTCCTGCATTACAGCCCAAGTGAGGTGTAGTTTCTTGATCTCTGAAAACCAAGAATAGTGCAATGTCTGCCCCTCAGAGAAAGAATGAGACAAATGGAGTGAATTAGGGAGTGCAGTACTGAGCTGATGTGATTGCAGGTGAAGCCATTGTAGAGATCTCTTATAGTAAACCTTGTCATCTGATGGTAGTGTTGGCGTTACCAGTCAGTGACGCTAAATGGGATCCCTGGTTTACTTCTGAAAAAAAAAAACAACAACAAACCAAACCACTGAAAAAGAAACCCAAAAAAACAACTTGGAACCGTCTTTTAGAAAGCACCAGTTTTGTTCACCTTTACATCGTAGTAATGAAAACTAAACAGCTGAAGAAATGTGATGATGAAAGGGAGAGCAAAACATGAGGAGAGACTTAAGCAGCTTTCGGTCCTGTCCATAGAACAAAACCCTCCCTTTGCTGTCAAGGTGCTGTGTTTGTTTTAATCCTTTTTCAAGGAAAACATAAGTTTCTGCTGCATCTGTCTGCAGTGTGTGTAATGTAAAGCTGTTTCAGTGATTTTAATACCCGCTGACCTAAGACAGCAGCTAGGAATATCTATCTAAATGGTAATAAGACCTTCGAAGGTTAATCCATGGTAGTGTTCAAAATACTCAAATGGCAGTTTCGTTTTGTCTTGTTCTGGCTATTAGAAGTAAGTAAATCCACAAGTTTCTGATAGAATTGTTCTAAAGGTAGATGAAAGAATTTGCCAGTAGTTTCAGTCAGGCAGAATTGCAACATTGCTGTTACCATAATCTCTGGTCTGTTTGACAGATAAATACAAATCTATGTATTTAAACAGAGCTGTTGGACAGTAAACACTGAACACAGGCTGCAGAGTTGGTGCAGACTTTCTGCAGATGCCCAGCCCTCGGTGTAGCAGAGAATTGTGACTGAAGACAACAGTACAACTTCCAAAATAATTTCTGTTGAAGAAACTGAAAGAGATTTCTTTCTTTTTTATGAATCAGTCCTTAAAACACTGAAACTTTCTTTCCATAAAAATTGTCAGAAAAATAAATTACATGAATGCCGACATTTGAGGCAGTGAAGTCACAAAGTTCCTTCATCGCTGCCTCTGAGTCACGTGTTGGACTGTGAAGTGTTACATGAGTTTAAACAGAGTAAGTCTTCCTGTATTCTCGAAGAAAGTATGGGAAATGCAGTGCTACTGCAGAAGTATCAGATGTGGACTGCTGGTTCCAGTGCATTTGGAGGGTACTAAAATCACTGGTTTTAGGGTTAAAGATGTTTCAAAAACAAGGAAAAAAAATCTCCTTGTTAATATTTTTGCTTGCTGCAGACTCACGTTCAAAGGCCTCCAAGACCTTAGGAGTTTAAACATTTTCTTCACTAAAATTTACTATTTGGTCCACATTTCCAACAGGTTCTGGTCCAGGCTCATGGAGTAGGACCTGCAGCTTTAGTAGAGATATAAGAGCTATCTGTTATTGTCATAAGTAAGTGCTGCAGCAGATTGTGTTATTTATGATAACAAGGAAGTGCTTGATTTATTAGATCTTCTAGCACTCTCTCAGCTATTGTTATATCACCTATTAGTCACAATTAATGTACCTTTCACGTGAAAGTCTGACTTCATAGGTAAAGAGAGAAAGTCTGCAGAAATTTCTGAGAGGGAGTGCAGATGTTTAATGGGGTATTTCTTTGTACTAACTAAAACGTCAATTCTGTGACACAAAAGTTTTGGAAATGCAGTTTTTCTAAATGTGTTTTTTTTTTCTTCTGTCATAGTGACGTTAAGTTTCTAAGGCACCTGTAAGCTTAGGAGTGGATTGCAACATTTACAGGCAAGGTTAGCTGATAGAATGGTTTTCCCAGCAGGGCATCTGCATCTAGTAAATGATGGAGAGCTTTATGAGTGCTACTGTGGTTTTTCCATTACTTTATGGTTTTTTTCTATGTTAAATTCTTCTGCTTTGAAGACCACTGAATTTAGTATAGTAACACAGACGGAAAGTTATTTAAAGAAAAAAAAAAGAAAAAAAAAAGGAAAGAAAAAGTCTCATCCAGAATATTCAATTTGATTTTTACACATGAAGTACTACGTTGTTTGTTAAAATGAATATGGAGATCCAATTGTATCTTTCTGTTGCACTTAAACTTTGTAGATGTGCCTAAAGAACAAAATCAAAATTAATTCTGAATATTTCTATTGCAACAAATACAAAACCACAGACTTTGCAGTTATATTCTTACCATCTAAGATGAGTGAACTTAGAAGTATGGGTGATGAAGACCATTGTATATGCATGAAAGCAGTTGTGTTTCTGGGTTATTTTGTGCTTTAGAAAAGCTACAATGAAACTAAATAGGGAAGATTTAATTAGCCTTGAGAAAAGAAGGCTGAGAGGGGATTTGATCCAGATTTATAAATACCTGAGGTGTGGTGGCCATAGTGGTGAGGCCGGACTCTTTTCAGCAGTGCGTGGGGACAGGACAAGGGGAAATGGGATGAAGCTAGGGCATAGGAAGTTCCGCACGAAGGCGCGCAAGAACTTCTTTATGGTGAGGGTGACAGAGCACTGGAACAGGCTGCCCAGGGGGGTTGTGGAGTCTCCTTCTCTGGAGATATTCAAGACCCGCCTGGACGCCTACCTGTGCGACCTGGTGTAGGGAACCTGTTTTGGCAGGGGGGTTGGACTCGACGATCTCTGGAGGTCCCTTCCAACCCCTACAATTCTGTGATTCTGTGATTCTGTGATACATCCAGGGCAGTTTGGTTTATGCAAAGTAGCACTTAATTCATTGAAACTTCAGTATGACTTTTGTGTTTTATATGTGCTTTTCCAGAAGAAACTAGTTATATGTACTGCGATAAATGTTGAGATAAGAGATATGCATTGCAGCGTCATCCAACTTTCTGTTCCCAGAGAATTAATTACATCCCTCTTCCATTTTGTTGGTGTCGTTTCCCATATTAAATAGAAAGTAGGAAAAACATCCTTTTTGGGGATCAGTGTACTCTGCTTCCACACATTTCCCCTTGCTACCTATGGCCTATATACAAATTAAATCATTATTTATTAATATAGAAAAGTATTAAATGACGTTCTCTGAGAAAAGCACATACAAAGCCTTCTGTTATTACTATAACCCATTCCTCTAGAGGTGGCCTGTTGTTTACTACGTGAAATAGACAATTAACTGTTGGCAAATATGTTCGTATGAGTGTTTATTCTCAAATGAGAAATTTGCTTTAGAGATTGTGTTCAATTTTTTCTTTCCTTTAGCATGGAATATGGGACTTTGAATCATTATAAGGTCAAAAGGCATGAGGAGTGATTTACAGTATGCATAAGGAGTAAAGGGACTTTCGTATGAAGTAAATGAGAAAAAATCCCCTAGTAAAAAATTAGTGGCATCACCTCTGGAAAAATAATGATCATGGAATATATGGCTTTCTAAGCAAATTGTAAGTTAATATGTCTTTTATTTGCAGCGAAAGCTAATTAAACTTTGACTTTGTAATGGACACTTCTTAAATCTGCCAGCATAGGTGTCACTTGCAGAAATACAGTAAGTACTTCTACATAATAATCTAATTAAAAATTAAAAAGTTAGTTGCAAATTTATCCGAGCTAAAAATGTCACGTTAATTGAGATATGTGGCAATATGAGACTTAATTTACCATGGAGAGAGAGAAAAACTGGATCAGAGGGGCAGGTGTTCCAGAAACATTGTGACTCTGTATTAAATCTAGGAAGAGACAGTTTAGAGCTCAGGACAGGTTGGCTTCTACCTGAATGTCACCTAACTGCAGAACTGGAAGCCATGAATGTAACTCTGGTGTATAATAAAGCGTATAACTCTGGTCTGTAACAATCTCAAGATCTGAAACTCCGTTTCTGATGACCTTCATGTTTGAAGGAAAGAGACGTAAGGATAGAAAGTTTCATTAAGGGGCTTTGACTCAGGTGAGAAAAAGATGATCTTATACTAAGAAGATGAACAAATGAAGGCACTGAACCTAGTCCTGGTGACTGAGTGAGTGGCAGAGGAAGCCCGAGGCAGAGGATGTGGAATAAAACAAGCACAGCCAGGGTCACACTGCACTACATGACTTCATGGAAGGGAATTTCAAGCCTAATAAAAGGGCTTCGCGGTAAGAAGTTGACAGCTGGGGATGCTGTCATCTGAAGAAGTCTGAAATACTTTGTTGAACCCAAGAGAGTAACTCCCAGGAAACTGTTGTATTACAGTTTATGGGATAGAAGCGGCAGATTACTGAGTGCGGGAGGAAAGCCTGTGTTACAGAAGTGCTGAAGAGGGTGATTGGTCAGATGGCATGTTCTTTAAATTGCAGCATGGAAGTGTTTGTACTGAGAAGCCTCTGAGCCAACATCAAGAGCTCATAGTGTCAAGTAAATGTGTCACCTGAAAAGAGGATAAGTTCTCTCCGTTTAAGAACCAGATAAAAAAGCTGAGGTGCAAGAATTCCCTGGGCCTTGTTTTAGTTTTGTTTTTGTTTTTATTTTTTAAATTTCTGCTTAATAGGGTAATGTTTTCCTGGGAGATTACAAATCTGATGCTCACACTTTGAGATACTGAGAATTTGCTGCCTGGCACAATGCAGTTTCAAACTCATAGCAGTATGTCAACTAACATGCTCAAGTTTCATCTTCACATAATACCAAATCCAAAAGAGGTAGAAGGAAATATGATACAATTTGTATCAAATATTTGGCTCTCCCTTTAGTTAAATTAACTTGATCCCCTGGCATTAGTCTCTAGTCTTCATAACATGATAGGCATGGCCACAGAACACTGTCAAATCAAGGATTTCTTCAGTGGAGTCAATTTATTTGTACAGTGATGGTGTCCTGGGCAGTTTGTTGGACGATGGCTTCCCTCTCTTGCAGTAAGACCCTTTCACTCCCTGTAATGGGTGGGCCTTTTGAGAGAGGGACCTTATGAAATTGTATTTGCTTAACTCTTTAGCCTTGCATGTGAAGATAAGAACCTGCAAAGCTGCATTAAAGCATCGAAGTGGAAAAAAAGGGAGGAGGGGACAAGACGTGCTTAGATATAAATCTTCATTCCTTTTACTCAAACAGTTTGCCTGAGAGGACATCTGTTTTTGCATATCTTCTGTTCTTTATTAAAAATAGATGTAGATGTTTATTGTCTGTCTCAGAATAATAAAAATAATAGAAGCTGATGTGTTTAGTAATACACTGGCTTGGGCTAATCACACGCTGCTCATGCAGGAACTTAGATCTCAGAGATACTGGGCTGTATTTTGACAGTGACAGGAACAGTGCAAATTGCAGGGGAAAATTGTTATAAAATTCAGAATTGTTTGTTATACTTGTTGGAAAAAGTGAAGATGTTGTCTTGGGTTCTCAGCATGCACAGATCACTCATGATTAGGTCAAAGTGAACAACTGAAAACTGCCTTGATAATACCATAGTGTCATTAGGAGATACTGGGTGCTTACCAAAATCAGGAACATGCAGAAGGAGTTATTGCTGCAGTAGAGCGTAGAGAGAGGTTTCTGAACCACATAGCAGCTGTTAGTGGAAGGCAGAAAATAATGGAAGCATGGGGAGGGAGACAAACCTTGGCCCAATGCTGCCTGGTTGTGTGCCTACTGTCAACCAGTACCCGCTTTCACCCCAGGAAAGGAGAGTTGGAAGAGCACGGCTTAAGCAAATGAGAAACCAGGTGACTGAAGGTTGGGTGGTCACTGTGGCAAAGTAATGCACTGCACTGATACTGGAAACTCTAAATGAGTGCAGGTCACCTGCTTTACTTTCCTGTATATGTGTAGACCAAAATATTGCAGCCTGCACTTTTGAAAGATTTTAATCTGTTCTGCAACTGCAATATAAAGTAAATTACTGTTGCTCTTTACGTGATGAAAATTAGATATTATGTTTTGTCTTTCTGCAAATCAGCTGCAGATGAAGCACTGAAAAGGACTCCAAAATTAACTTTTTTTAAGCTTAAATCATCAATTTTAGGATTTCATGTTTCCTCTCTCATAATTATAACGTTATTTAGCCAAAGGAATCATAGTATTTAAGACATTAAAATCATTTTGGTTTCATCAGAACTAAATGTTAGTCCTTCAACATATGTGCATACATGCTAATACACACGTGTAAGTTATAGACAGGGAGATTGCATTTACTGAGATGTGTGCTGCTATTATGTTTCCTCTGTTAACTGTTACCAGATCACATAAAAATAAAACTTGCCATAAGAAGACATTAGCTCTGGCTACAGAACTGGAAACCCATAAATTTTGCTTAGGTTACAAAGTCTTTTGAGGCTGGCTTTGTAAGGCCCAGAGGAGGACCTGGGGCAGTACTATAAGCTGCACTTTCCCAAGTCTGAGAGACTTTTAGCGTTTTAAGTAATGCAAAAGCTGCAGATGCAGATGCAAATATTCTGGAATGGTTTGGAGTTGTGTAAATGAAATGTGCGTAGGGAGAACAGAGGTGAGATCAAGAGTTATAAAGAGCAAAATATGGAGGCAGAGAGAAGAAAAATATGGAGGCAGAGAGAAGACTTCTGTAGTACGAGGGTCATCTCTGGATGAGCCAGTGTTCAGTCTGAGCCCAGAGAAAATGATCATTTACAAAACAATAGGGCATACAAGAAAAGACATAGAGCTTCTGTTTCTTATGCCATTCAACAAGATTTAGAAGGAAATGCAGCCAGAATTAATGGTCATTACCTGATGAAAACCAGACATCCTTGGGAATAAGCTCATACAATCCAGGATAAGGCTAAATGCAATTAAAAGGACTCCACTGAGGCCAAAATGGCAGAGGAGCCAGAGGAAACAGATGGATCTTGAAGTGTGGAATCATCCTCATGAGGAAAGACTTTATTTATTTTTTTTTTTAGTAGAAAGAAAGAGAATTCTGGGTTAGGTAGTTAAAGCAGTATGTGTTGTCCTAGAAAGCATAAACAACTTCAAAGTGACAATGATGCGCATTTTACTCGTTACTTGTAAAGGGGGAATTCCTCTTAAAAGTTACCTGTGGAATGAAAAAATGATTGTCAGAATTGCATGTGAAGAGCTTTATGAATTTGCTTCTGATAAGCAAATGACAGAGTGACAGTAAATTTAGTAACTTATCCAGTATATTAGGATTCATGGGCTACCCAAAAGTTTTGCCCTCAGGCAAGACCTGTAGTAGTTACAGGAAAATGATTTATGCTTTGTAATAAACATTACTGCTCAATCTGTTTGATTGCTCAGTGGTTAAAGTCCCCAAAGAAAAGTCTTGACTCGAATTAGGACTGGCATGTTTTATCTGTCAACTTTATGTAGTCCTGTAAAAGTCATTCAGCTGACAGAAATATCAGCAGAATGTTTTATAGATTTTTATTCATATGAATCTTTGTATCAGTGAGGAGAAGCGATGGAGCTGTGGTGCTGTACGGCAGGATTAAAGTTGCGTGTAGATGAGTAGTTTCACTCAGTGGTTCACTGCAAATGAACATCTGGACTACATATTGGTTCCATGTGTGCAAATGAGATCAGCCCAAATAATGACCAGAATCAATCAGGCTTCAGCCTAAAAGTAACGTACACTGGTACTGATTTGTTAGACAACTAGAATTGGCAGCACCTTGCATAATTTGGCACCAATTGACAAAGATTAGACTGTTTTGGGGCCTGACCGGTTATTAATTTGACCCCCCCCCCCCTCCCCCCCCAAATATTTTGCAAAGTAAAATCAGCTGCGGCTTATTTGTCCCTGCCCCCTCCTTTTCATACCAGCCCTAATTGTTTTAGACAAACAAGTGAGCTTGCGGCCTGTTCACTTTACACAGGAAGACATGAATTCTTTGATCCATACAATATTCTCTGGTTCAACCTTGGAGCTATTTACTAAGGAGATTTATTTGCAGACAGACAGTAAAGCAGTTCTTTACAAATGGAAATGAGTTCAGCTTCTTTGATATTTTGGCTCAAGTTTCTTCCCTCCTCTAGGAGCCATACAGCAAAACAATTAATATGTACCTGCTCTGTTTTCTTATTTTTTGGAGAAAAGCACAAGCAAACAGTTAGAAATTGCTGAGATGTTGTCCAGAGTTTTAAAGCAGAGTTAACACCTCTGGAGCTGTGCTGCGGATAAAACAGAAGTTGCCTGGATTTAGGCTTCATACCAGTCTTCCAGTTCAGACAAAGCTTGCAGTGGCTTGTGACCCTTTTGGCCAAAGCTGGCCTCATTTTAAAACCACATTGGCCAAAAAAAGAAAAGAAAAGAAAAAAAAAAAAAAAAGACATAAAAATGAAGTGAAATTCACCTTGTACTGATTTGAATTCCAGATTCACAGTAAAAAATAAATATATACTCAGGAAGATGTTTGCACAAAATACTGCTGAGTTTACTTTCACACAGTTCCAGAGGTGCTGTCACTGAACATGCTGTCATTTTGCTAGGAAGTGTTTTCTTTGTCCTTTGGCTTAAGAAAAGGGAGACAGTCAGTCTGGTCAGTCTGGTGACCGAGAATGAGGAGACCTGAATGTTTCTCTGTCCTACTCTCAGCAAAATGAATGCAAAGCTTCTGAAGGCGGTGAAGCTGCAGTGATACTGAATTGTTGCATGGGAGAGGAGATTTGGCACCCCTCCCATGTTGGTCTGGCATGTTGCAGGATGCTTCCTTCACCTCACTGTAAATTCAGAATTGGCTGTATAAACCCGTGGAAGAAACAAGAAATGGATTATTTAAACCTGCGCTCCCCCCTAATGACTTCGATACCCTTATTTTTTATTCTTTGCTAATTATGCTGTATTTGTTAATGTCCAGTCCCAAAGGATCTGTTGTTCTCTTTTAGGGATTGCTTCCATAAATTGTGACATACAGCACCCTTTAGGAACAGAAATCAAGGAAACCAGAACTCCAGGTGGAAATTAAACGGGCAAAAAATAATTACCTGCTCAGGTCAGGAGGGCTAACGCTCCCCTGACAAAAGTGTGAGGGAATCTTTAATGGTCACAGGTGGTGGAAAACTTCTGTGACTCAAACCAGGAGCAAGACATCCAGCAGATGAGTGGCTCCCGGTAGCATGCTGGTGTGCTGGCTTAGCACTGACCCAGGGCATCAACCAGTTCTGCTGAACAGCCGGTGATTTCGCTGGTGTGGGATCAGGAAACAGGCAGAGAAACTCGGTGCACCTCTGAGGCTGTACCCCGCTGGGTGTCCCAGCATCGCGTGGCGATCTTTCTCTCCAGCTCTTGCCCCTGCCTGACCTCCTGTTACTTTCAAGTTGCAGCGAGATCAAACGAGGCGGCTCGGGGTGATGGGGGTGTTTGTTTTGTTTCTCTGAATGGGCACTGCTTGTGATGTGCGGCTCATGCTGGAGGGATAACTGCTTGCTATGGAGAAGGGTGCTGGGTCCTGGAATCTGTGATTTGTCTGTTCTGGGAAAAATGATAACGAGATTATCAGGGATCTTTGAGCACAAAACTTACTGTATCCTAACAGGCAGGTCATACTGCTCTACTTACTGCATTCCTATGGTACCTTTCTTAAAATAAACCTCTGCTGTATGTGCATAAAAGTATTTGAAATCTGTCTGAAAATGTTTTCTTATGCGCTGCCTAAATCAAAATGCAGGTGTAGAACAGTGACCCCTCTATCTTCCCCAGGAAGAAAATCCTGCTTATATCTGTCATTTTGACTTTGACTGCTCGTATCTGGTTTGAGAGCATTATTAACTACATCTAACTGACATAAATTTCAGTACGTGGGGGAGTGAGACGTTTCTGTGAGTGCTGTGCCATGTGTATAGCGTCAACCTGCCCAGAAAAGGACAGAGAGACCATCATGTGCTATCTGTAATAAAATCAGCCCTTAGAAACTCTTATTACCCCAATGCAAGAAGCAGGCTTTCCATACAGTGATGGCATTTGACAGTGAATCACTAAGCCTTCTTTTCCCATCATCTCAGTATCCATTATGTTTCGTGACAAAGAATAAAAGGCTTTTTCTTCATAGTGTTTGTGCCATTATTGTGTTGTTTGTAATCAGTAATTTGTTTCTTTGAAGGGGTGTATTTCAGCATATGGGCACGCCTTGCTGTGGTTGATTTTTTTGTTTGACTTGTTTGGTTTTCATAATGAAAATGTCTTTTCATGTGGGATTTTTTTTTGCCTTTGTTTCTTTTTTTTTTATGTATTGAACGCCTGAATGATGCTGATGAATGGTGATATGTAAATGAAATTGAAAAAAAAAATGCTAACAAGAATTAAAAGAGGAGTTTAGAATTGTTTTTTACAGTTGCTACTTTAATATCTTAAGGATGGGGAAATGGTTCCTGTGCATCTGAATCCAGAAGGAGCTGCTGTGATCATTTAGGTTGGTTTGATGGTTGCAAGATTTCCATATAGTAAATCCTGAATCAAGTTGCTACAGTCTGATTGCACTGGAACATATCTTTTTAAAGATAGCCAGTTCAGATATCAAAGAGAGCAGATTACAGGAATTCCCGATGGTTTAGGTGTGTAGACGTAAACCCGGTTTCAGTTACAGAGGGAGCATAAGCGAGCTTCAGAGCAGACTGAATTGCACAACCAAAGCCATTAACACTGCGGTGATGCTTCTCTGTATTGAGGGGATATTTCTTTCCACCACGTTCCCCAGGGGTTCTCCAAGATCATGGCTCCTTTGACATTGTAAATGCTTTATAGCTGCTTCATGTGGTAAAGTTCACCAGAAACAGTAGGACAGCGATACCATCATCTGCTGTATAGCTGTGCAGCGTGTTCCTTTGCAGCTCCTCCCAGGGAGCGTTTGCTGTCCAACTCTGGGCTCATAGGCGCAGTTCAAAACAGTAGGAATTGCCTCACCCTCGGAGATTCTTGAATCTTCTCCCTTGGTTGTCATCTCCCGTCTCGCCTGTGCCAGAGAACTGCTCATGTAGTTGTTTTCTTCAAAAGCACCCAGAAAGAAATTTTTGTTTGGCTTCGCTTTTCTGTTCTTAAAACGATCTTTCAGCAAGTAAAGATCTGAAGAAATGAGACTGGCTTAATTGATACATTATGGGATATGATGTGCGTATGGATGTATGTATTGCGAGAGAGAGAAAAAAAACCCATCCCTCTATAGTTGCGCTTCTAGATGCAGAGTATCCCAACTTTGTGGAGTGTGGGGTGGAAGGGCGAGCAGCGACCCTGACTTTCTGCAGAGTGACTTTCTGAGGAATTTCCCCTGTGGAGTCTATCCCAGGTTGGACTTGTGTCCTTGGAAGTATCACTTTGCCCTCTGTGATAATTTTCCAATTAGAAAACGGCACTAAAACTGCCTTCCCACCCCCCACCCCCTACAGCTGCCCAGAGAAACCAGGTGTCTGCAAAGTTTTGTCTTGCTTTTCAAGGGAACAAGAATGAACTGAACTTCACTTTTTGATCAGGTTATAAAACCGTAGCTTGCCACATCTTGTGTGTGGAAGCTGTGCATCTCCACACATGTCCTGACAGGAGGGCTCCCACCACCCACCTCTGGCCTGTGGTGTGTGGCTGTTGCAGTATTAGTGGTAGCACCACACCGACTGGTTTTCAAAGGCTGTGTGCTCATCTGCAGGCTATCCACAGGGGGTGATAACGTCACATCTCTGACAGCCTTCATCTAGGTATTTGTTATCTCCTCCTTGGAGTTCAGCTTAAGCCTATTTATTTTCAGTTTTGTTTTGTTTTTCTTGATGCCTGTGAGACCAGAGCTGCTATTGGGCACAAATAAAATGTAGGTTACTAAGGAGATTTAAAAAACTCCATGTGTATGGTGATCGGATGCAGTCAGAAGTGAGGATCATCTCTGCAAAGGTGTGAACTGGACCCTGAGACACATTTCATTCCCGGCATTGCTCTGACCACGCCTTTCCAGATGGGGCTATGTTAAAAGCCATCATCAGCTGCAGCAGCAGCCCCACGTCCCAGCTGCTTGTATATACAGGAGTAAGTGCTCAGCAGCTTGGGCAGAATTGTTTACCAGTCCCTGCAGTTTGCACATCCCATATGGAAAAGCCCTGGCCTATGGTGCAGCGATCAGGGATCTCCAGGAGGTATGGTTGAGGCATTTTGGAGGTAAAGGAGTCTTTGTCCTTTCACTTCTTGTGTTAGAAGTTTTCTTACTAATTGTTGCTCTTCCCACTAAATGACAGCCCCTTATTCTGCGCTTTAGAAATAAAAAACAAAATTTCGGAAATGTAAGACCTGGCATTCAGGAGGAATGCAGATCCTGCAGCAGCACAAGGGTAGGGCAGACAGCTCAGGAACTTCCAGACTGGAAGACTGGTACAGAGCTGCTCATAGCGGCCAAACCTCAGAGCTTCCAGCACTTGTTCAGAGCTGAATATTTCTGATTCTGTTCCTGAGCTTTAAGTTCATCAATTCTGGGATCCATGGTGTTCATCTACCTCCAAACACAGCTTTAAGGGTACTGAGATTGGTACCAAGGTTCCTAAAGTCTACCTCACTCCCATATTTTTAGCAGCTGAGGGCATCCTGAATTCAGCTACAGAGCTACCCTAACAACTCTGCCCTCTATAATGGGAAGAAGTAGCATAGCCTTTCCCTTTTCTGTCTTGTCTTCATACCTTATGGGATGCACTGTGAATAAGAGTGCACCACAGCTCTGTGACCTTCCCAGCTCTGTTCACCTTCCCAGTGATGGCAGCCTTCCTCCTCCTTCCACCTTTGGTCTTAGAATAGCTACCCATGTAAATGGGTCATTTATTTTGATACGTTATAGACTGCTCTAAGAACTGGAAAACGGTGCTGGCTCACATGGAAGCCAGCAGCAAGGTGGGTAGCTGAACCCTGAGCGGTTCTGTAGTGGTAGGAGCATCAGCGGCTTTGCTTTTGTATCCTGCTCAAACTAGGTGGCATGCCAGCTTTTTTAGGCAGGTCTATTGTGATAGTTGTTCACAGCTGGTACTGTGAAGTATGTCCCTTTTCCTTTCCAGATGCTCTGTGCTACCAAATAAGGGGAAAACTTGTGTTTCCCAATGCTATGATAAGTCAGAGGTATAAGTTACAGCTTTACCATATTGAGAAAGGAATGTGAAGTGCACCCTTCTCTATCAGCACAGAAAATGTTTATTAATTCAGCAATAAGACATGGCAATATTCACTGAAGCAAGCTATATCACTGCTGAGAAACAATTAGGGCCTGTTCCATCTTGTTGATTTGCTTTTTAAGTTAAAAACTATTTTTGCTAGTTGTATTTCTCTATACATACAATTTTATATTTTTTTTCTTTTTTTATTCCTTGGCTAAAGTCTCTCACAACTAAATAAAAAAAAGAAGAATTATATCAGCTCATTTTAGTTAGCTTCTGCTTTTGTCTAACATTTTCTAATTTTTGTGCACAGCTGAATTTAGCTTAGTTAATAATAAAATACCCAGAAAAGGGGGATACATGAAAATGAATCTAATCTGTTCATCAGCTTGCAGTAGTTTAGATTTTTTTCCTTTTCAGCATTTTTTTCTTGCTTTGGCTTAACGCAGTGCCTTGTCTGAGTGGAATAAAAATATCCAGTTCTGTTACCATGCTCTCCTAAAGCAGGAAATGAGCTTAAAAAAAAAAAAAGGCATTATCAGCCAAATCAGCTACACAATATGTTGCTAAGTTTCTCATTTTCAGATAGCTATTAGATAAATAAAAACAGAAACAGTGATTGGCACTCGGAAACCCAACTAACCATGAAATCTGAAGCATTTCCTTCTGCCAGAACATGGTGGATGTCAGGAGAATCTGTTAACTTGCTTCTTAACTCTGCATAAAAATGCTCAAACAGACAAGAGAACGTTCAGAGCTTTAGCATTAGCTCCTGGTTTTCTTCAGAGTTGACATTTGCATTGAGAAACACCCTCCTGGCTAATGCCAGTAAGTTGTGTAGGTTGTAGGTACGCCTGGGTGCTGACCTGATTCTTATTACTTCATGGAGATGGCTCTCCAAGTAAGACACCTTTTCTGGAACGTGGTGGTGATGCTTTTGGGGCTTAGAAGCTCTGTGGGGCTCACCAGAAATGTTCCAGCACTGCTGTGGTGACCGCCACCAGAACCACCAGGCCCACCCTGGACCTCTCTGGCCAAGGCCATGGCTCTCCAACCTCCAGCAGGATGTCCGGTCACACACTGTGGTGTTGGCCTTTATCTGTTTCTGGATTGGTGGTTCTTTGATTTGCACATCTGATGAGAAGTTTGGTTTGGAGAGCGGGGAGATAAAGACAGGGAATCCTGAGCAATCCAGAGATACAGTGCAGCCTACAGCCAGATGTGCCGATGGATGCTGCAAAGAAAGCATTTTCTTTTTGAACTGTCAGCACTGTCTGTGGCTTGACGGAATATTTTATCTTCATTTTAAGCTTTTTACTCATTATTAAAATATTTAAATTGGCTGATGTGAAATGCCGTAGGAGTAAGTAGGAGTTTATTTCAGGGCAGCGGCGCTTAAAAAGAGCCCCATAAGCACAACCATGTACGGAGGCGACAGGGTATTGGTCCAGAGGAAAACTTACTGTCAGTTCAAATGTGATCCATATGTTAAAACTATAGAAAGTTTTTGTTAGTCTCATGGTTTGGCTAATATCAAGGAATGTTCCCTCGTGGGAGACTTAACTTTTAAGATCACGTAATGATAAGTGCTGTAATAAAACAATCTTTGGGGGTGATGTTGGAGCTGGAGCTTTGGTTTTGAAATGGTGTTACTTATTGGTAGGTAATGACATTAGTTGACTTGGGGAGCAGTGGGATTGGTAACGACTCCATCTCACACACGTTAAATACAAATAGCTCTGACACTGTGGTTCAAGGAACATAGAAATGCTGTTCAAATGAATGTGCAGCAGGTCTCTACCTCAAGAGAACAGGGGCTGACAATTTGTGAATGCCATGCTGTACTTCCTAAGAAAGTAGGCAAGAAAACAACGTGGCCATTCCTTGTTTTTTGCAGGAATGTCAGTGTATCAGTAGCACCGACGTGCTAGCATTGCAGTTCAGTGAAAAAATGGGTGGTTGAAAAGAAATGGCTAAAAAAACACAAGCATTCTCTTGTCTCTACATTTTAAGATAAGATTTTCTCCCAATCATCTGTGTTCAATTTTGCATAGTTCTAGGTCAGCCTGAAATGAGGTGCAAATTTACAAAAGGAACAGAAAATGGCTGCTGTTGAGATAGATAAGCATGGGAGGGGTTTGTCCAAGGAGCAAGCAAGAAAGCTTTGGGTGTAGAAACGACTGTGGTACAGTTTGTTTCTCTGAAAATCAGAGTAGGGTGAGACAGGCTGGGATCAAGGCCAAGTTTTCAAAACAGCTCAGGGGCACCTAGATAAAGTGCTGTATTTTGGATTATGTTCTACTCTCAGGCATAAGGCAATCAGACTTTGAGGGAATCGGTGAGAGCTGAGTTCCATTGCAAATCCAAGTGCATACTACTTTTTTCCTCCAGGCTGCTATCAGTGATCAGCGAGAGACTGTGCCCAGTACAAATGAGTCCAAATATGCAAGGGTAAGTCTATTCCTGAAATATAGAGGTTATAATACTTGAGACTGTCCAGTCTGGCTAAAAAAAAAAAAAAAAGAAAAGAAAAAAAAAAGAAAAAGTATTACATATTACCATATTCAATATATAGGACTTGGGAATTATTCATGTTCTTCAAGGATGGAGAGCTTTAGCATGTTACTTGTTGGACAGGGAAACATCTTAATACACACATACTGCCACATGCAAATTTTTTTATGAGAGGTGGTGATATCCTTTAAATCTCATCAGTGATGAAGCTTATTACTCATGGTTTGGGATAAGAGAGAAATAAGTCATTCAAGCAACCTCAGCCAAACTTTTGTGTGTGTGTGTGCTACATGTCATATATCCTACATATTTGCTTCTGCTGCAAATTCCAGTGATGATAGAAAAATACACTAACATCTACCAATCAACTTGATCACATTTAACGTAGTAGGTTTATACAGTAATTTCTTTAAGTGACTTCCAGTTTAAAAAGAAGGAAATCCTTTAGCAGATCATCAGCAACTTTTCTGTACCTCCTCCACAAATTCTGTGGGAAACTGTTGGAAGACTGGTGATGATGATTAATATTTATTTATTTATATTACCACAGTTCCCTTTAAACACGTTAATCTGTTTTGCTATGAATTGCATTTTAGAAGAAGCATTTTCCCTCCCAGGTGTTTACTGTATGCAGTATTGCTTTAGAAAACTGACAGTCTCAGTGAATGCTGACAGATAAAAAGTTTGCTACATCTGCTAGCTGCTTCAAGCTTTTTGCCTTAAATACAAGGAAAGTGAATTGAACATAACACTTTTGATGCGTTACTGCTAATGTTGTACGTTCTTTCTTAGCTTCCATTTTAAACCACGTTAACAGCAACTTTAATGAAATGGGATCTCAAAAACAGAATACAAGCAAAGAAGGTGCTTTCCTGAGGACATCATAGCAATTATCTTACAGAAGTGCTCTAATATTTTATTGTTGTTCAGATGATGTTGGTCATCTGTTTGGATGAGATGTGTGTACATACATACTTACCAGCTAAGATTTATTAAGAGATGTACAATACACTTACATCTTTCACTTATTTATACTGATGTTTGACAGCGTTGCTCTTCTACACGAAATAAACTTTTCAAAAGTATTTGAAGAGGTCAGATAATAGCACTGGTCATACATACCTATTGTTTTTATTACACCTGTAGAAGTGACATTTAACCTAAGTTTATAAGTATTTTTTTCATTGTGATATTAAAAGCCTATTTAGAAGTGAAAAGTATAATGTCAGTTTTATAGAGAATAATAAATCACTTGTATTGTCTGTATTTTCATTCAAAATATTGAGAAATGTGTTTGTTTCATGATGTTACTGTTCTTGCTAGACTTGTTCTTTCTTCAAGCATGAATCACGTTAAAATCATGTCATGGACACTTCAGAAAAATCCTTAAGGACAGTCAAATTGCAGGTGCATTACTGCAAACAAAACAAATTTGATAGAAAGGACAATGAATATATGTCTTTCTGAGGTACAGTAATTCATTGAATGGTTGTTCCTTGTAATACTGTGTGTCATTTTTAAATCCTAAGGGTTTAAATTTAGTAGTACTATCCAAAATGCGCTAGGTGCTTCCCTAACACAGTTTCCCTACATTTTTACATGAAGTATATGCGAAGAGCAAGTATATTTGCACATTTAAATGGCATCTAAGTGTGTTCATACATTTAATCTAAGTAAAGGTACAGTCTGTTGACTTATAGATTATTTTACAACATTTCTGTGGGATTTGTGTATGCTTGATTTTAAAATAAATGTTTTTGTAAATGTGAACTAAAGCAAGAATCTAAGAAGAATGCTGCTAGGTGGATGGTTAAGTTATTTTCCAAATCAGCAATTTCTGAAAGCCGATAGGTGCTACCTCTTCCCTCCTCTCCACTGAATCAAATTACGTGTCTACATTCCTCTGGATCATCCATCTTCAGAAAGTAGACATTTTCCTGTGTTTTAATGCGTCTTTCACTCCTCCTTTCTCTCCATCATCCTCATACTGCCCTGATATTTATTTGCAGATCCCTGTTAACGCTATCAGCAGGAAGAAGATCCATCACACAACTGAGGTTATAATCACATGTGGGTGGGTGTCCCTACTCTTTGCACATCAGTGCTCAAATTTGTGTATTTGGGGTCATTTCTTTGAGAAGTGAGTTGAAAAAAAATCTCACTTTCCTCCCTCTGTGTGATTAAAACCATATTATGAAAAAGAGAAGTCAGTGTTTACTATTGAAGCAGTTTAAAGTCAGTAACACAGCACGCCTGAAAATGCATATTAGTATTTGCATACCTAAAAATATGCTCAGACCATACCAATTTATCTGCTACTAATCAGTGTCATCTCACAACGTGTCCTTTCCACTATTTGTCATGGTTGTAGGCCATATTAAGTAATGGTTTATCACTGGCACGTTGTCCTTCAAGTTATTGGCTGAATGGTGCCTATGAGTGTCTCTACTATCTGCCTATCAGGATCGAAGTGCAGGTTCCCAGCAGATATGTCTTTGACTCAGGTGGCTGTTTTGCTATTCAGAAATTTGAGCATTACCCCAAGATGCCACTTTCCCTTCCCGCTCTGCTCTGAATTTCACCTCTCCCTCTACTATCTCCTCTCAGTGAGAGATCAGGCTACAAACCTCCCCCCAAGTAATTTCCTAAGAAACACTTGACATCAGTAGCTGTGAACAGCAACAGAGACAAGTCACACTCAGACTTACTTTGCATTGTCGAGATGGCTGTGAAGTAACAAACATCATCCTGGTTTGACAAGAAATTGTAGCCTAGAGCAGCAATGCCTAGGCATGTGATTTAGAAGAACTCTTAACGTATAATGTGTTTTTTTCTGAGTGTAGAGCAGTAAATGCCATAATTTTGATTGGATACCACCTGTAGGGAGAGTAAAAGCAGGATAATCCTGACTGTAGGCCTGTGAGACAAAAGGCACACATGCATTTTGACTGATAAACATAAACAAAAATTGGCTTATAGGCAACTTCTGTGAAACAACATCTCGAACTGTTTTGGCTTTTGGCAACCTTGTTTTGCTAATGAGATACCAGTGGAAACAAAGGCTGTATCTGTTCCTGTCAACTGGAACTTGTAATAAATAGAGACATAAAGATGTGGAATTAGAACTGTGTGGGATTTTGGAGGCGGAGTGGTATTTTCCTTCTTTTTTTTTCTTAATGAGGAGCTTATGTATGATGTACTTATTCTCTGGTTTAGGTTATGTAGTCATCAGTGGAAGGAGTCCCTTATAGAAATGTAGGAGCTGGATTAGATCTTTCAAGATGCAACTGAATTTTAACTGTTCTCTGTTTCGGTTCTTTCATAAGCTCCTATCTCATAAGCATGCTGAAAAATGAAGTCTTGAACTCTCATAGAAGAGAAGGTGAGGCACTGAAATTTCTGATTTAGTTTACCTTTATCAGAGCCTCATGTAAATAAATGATAGTCGCTAGCCTTTGGAATAGGGTAGCCAAACTGCATGAAATGTTTTAAATAGGGAGGTAAAATATTAATCGTGATACTGTGCTGGTTTTATTTGTCTGTAGAATTATTCATGTTCTGTTATTAGGTATTGATGCTGCGAAACACGTCTAACTTTAATTTCAAAACTATTGCCTTCACATAACTATGTAGTTTTAACACTTCATCATAGAGGTAAGTTTGTACACAAACAACAGTTTCTCAGCTGTAGTGTCCTAAAAGTAATATTGATTCTCATATCCTGGTGTTACATACTGTCTTTAGTTTAAAAGGTCTGTTGAAGTGCTAAAGACATTGCTGTGTTACATCAGGCTGAAGGCCTCTGGGCTCCTTCACCTTCCCCCTGGTTGTGTCCATCTTGTGAAGCGAAAGCTGGAATGGGCTGGGAGGCAGGTGTGAGGAAGTAGCAGGTTTTAACAGTTAAGTGGGATCTGGGAATGCAGGCTACATGAATGCCTCTGTGCTTTAACGGAGCCTCCATCAGACAGCCCTGCATGAAGTGGCATTTAACATGGTGTATTTTGATGTCAAGTGTTTCCAGCTTTTTCCTGTTCCTCAAAAATGGCTACTAGGAAATGGCTATTTCTGTCCCTGTACAGAAAATGACCCTAACATAATCCCTTACCACTGAGGCCATCTGCCATATTGGCAGTATCCAGCTGCCTCAGATTGCAGAGTGGAGTGGTTGCATTCATACTTCTTTCTTGGAGGTGGACCTTGATCCGTGCTAACTCCTCACAGTTGCTTTGACAGACAGAATAGGAATCATCCCAGTGATTTTTGCCACAGCTGAACAACGTAGATAACCAAGTACCAGTGTCTGGAAATATTTCCTGGCTCTTTCTAGCAGAGAGTTAGCCAGTACTAACGGGTCTCCATAGCATTAACACACAAGTCTCACGTAAGCTGATGGGATTTACGAATGTATTGCTCCCTTGGATTTAACTCATGGTCACACAGAGATTTCATTGACTTCAGTTTGTTGTGTGGTATCCAAATGCTGGGACACAACCAAGCATGAAATTACCGATTGAACCTGCTGGTTAGAAAAGAAATTGTTTGTGAGTGATCTTGTGTTCTTGTTGGGTTGAGGAGAAAGTCCGTGAATTTGTAGGTGGAAATAAGCAAAGTTATGGTGGTGAATTGGGATAAGAAAGCGGAAAAAATGTGTACTTTTATGGAGTAATTATGTACACAAAAGCACATTTTCCATTCCTGTTTCCCCCATTCTGTGCTTTAATTTTTCTTGACATTGGATCCATTATGGTATCGTATGAGTTTCGTCACAGAAGTAAATAACAGCTTGTTTCCTTGGGAGCGATTGAAAAACAGAGTAAAAACAGCACTTACTGTTTTTGAAAGTTGTCAGATTGTCATGGCAGTGAAGTGTTGCATCATGTTGTCATGACAACTCAAATTATAAAAACTGATTTAAAGAGAAATAAAAGCACTCTTCAGTGCTGAAAATCATGAAGCTTTAAAGGGTTCAGCTTTTATTTTCTTTCTTTTATTCTACCCCCCTCATGTTTGTAAAGAAGTGGGCAATATTCATTCAGGACTCTTACCAAATAAAGACTCAGGGCACAGCGACTCGAGGAGCTGTGGACCAGACCATCTCCATCCAGAACTGGGGGAAAGCCAGAATGGGATGCAAAGGGGTATTTATTTGTTTTTCTTGTGCTTGCCTATTTGCACTATTTTTCATTCAAGCAACTCTTTACAATGTTGTTAAGGTGAACAGATACCATGTGCTGTGGGTTTGTCAGGGATAAAGGGCAGTGAAACTGTGATGTGTTCAACCTGTTTAGAGATACTGGTGCAATGCCAAGAGCCCTCAGCCATGACCTGTTTCTGTTTCTCCATCAAAATCAAGGAACATTTACTTTCTGTGCCAATGGCTAGAGAGCAGAAGTAGGTTAGTGCTGACCACTATTGAAGTCTCATTCTCTTTGCAGAGTGTGCTCAGAATGATTCAGGCTGTTTAACAAAGAGTGGGAATGAGCTGCAGAACCAAAAGAAGATAAATAAACAAACAAAGAAGGGTAAATCTTGCTGTTTGTCAGTTCATGTGAGATGGCTGTCACCAAAACCAAAACACTTACTAAACTGCTAAACAGCAGCAAAACCCCTTGTTCGAGCAAGGTCAGGTAAAATTTGATTTATCACAGTGCATTGGTCTTGTATACTTGTAACACAGCTTTATGCAGTCCACCCCTCACTTGAATGGAGAGAACAGTGTTTGTATCTATCTGTACAGTACTCCTGTTGTTACCCAGGAACTTCTCAGGCTCTCATCCCATTTCATCTGGATCTTGCAGATGGGCAAAGATAATGTTCCTGTGGCTTCCAGGGAAGCAGGCTGCCATGCAGAGTGGTCCGGAGGGCTCTCTGCCTGTGGGCAGGAATATGCAGT
Source organism: Alectoris magna (assembly GCA_030625065.1). NCBI lineage: Eukaryota > Metazoa > Chordata > Aves > Galliformes > Phasianidae > Alectoris > Alectoris magna. The sequence continues at coordinate 15,297,975 of CM060561.1, forward strand.
CCAGGTACAGCTTCAAAGGGAGCTGGTGCAGGAAGCAGCTCTGACAAATGACCCAAGTGCAGAAGGAGCTCACTGTTAATCATTTGATGCTTGTCTATAAGCAGCCAATTTTTACTGGTTTTCATAGATTGTCTAATTGACTGTGGGAATGAAAGGTACTTTAGAAATGGATTGCATGACATGAAATTCTTAGGTACTTAAGAGAAAGCAATTCCCTGTAAAGGAGATGGCCACAGTGGTTGAGGAGGTCTTTCTCCATTAGCCATGCTCTGAGTCTTTTTAAAATCATCTCTTTTTTTTCATTTGTGTACTGAGGGTAACTACCATTTTCAAAGGCCTTTGTGTTGAGTAGTTCCATAACAGATGTTAAATGAAAGCTTGAAAAAATGTTGTTCCTCCTAAAACTCTTTGCCTGTCACATTAGGTGCCTTCCCATTCACAATTTGGGACTCAAGCAGTTTTCAATAAAATAAAATAAGATCATAACGGAGAAATGTATTTCTTGTTCTCTTTGTTTAAAAGAAAACAGCTTCATATTAAATATAGATGCAGAAACTGTATACATTGCAGCTTAAAATTGGAGTGAGGAGCAGTCATCTTAGGAACAAGAGACAATCTGTGAACTGTCACTGTGATTAATGAGAGATTCAGGAAGTTAACAGAATGGAGTAGAAATGGAACATTTTGGTGGTCCAAACAACAGTTGTATCTAGAGCCATAGATGATTGTTTGAGTTGCACTGCGCTGAACAGCACATTAGTCACTCCTTTCTTTTTCAGTCTTCCCCAGAATTTGCAGTCAGTCTGTTAACTGTGCTCGATGCCTGTGCAGCAGCCTGAAACGGCCTTATCTCTTTAGTGGGGAAAAAGAAATAAAAGTGTAGTATGATTATTTACACTTAGGCATTAGGTGAGTTTTAGTTGCTTTTAAACCTCGTTGCTGGTGCAGATGTGGTATTTGGGGCTGCATTTGATGAGCAGAGATGATGGCAAAGGTGGGAAAGCTCTCTGCTGTCTCAGCCATCTCCACTGGCAGCATCTTGCCTTGCTGGGGATGAGAATGTAATTCTCCCTTCCTTAACCCAGCATCAGTGCTGCATCTCTGATTTCATATTTTAATTGCACGCACCAGATAGTAACTGTCATGTCCCGAACAGGCTGGAGCTCACCCTACCTTTCTCAGCACCTGGACCTGGGCCACAACAGACCAGAGCTGATACTGAAGGCTTTCAGATGCATAGTGCTACACTTTAAAATTCAAACCAAGCCATGCTGTGAAGTGTTCCTGACATGACTGATGCAGAGTGGGTGATTCATGGCTGGGTTTGCAGCACGTGTCTCCCACCCAATGCCCATTTCTGCTGTTCACTCATGTGTTTACCCCAGGCAGCAGATTGAATGTCTGAACCTGCACCACACTGTTAGGTGAGTGTACCATAAATGGCTATTCATTAATACATGTTTTTTGTATCCATCTAGATTGTAAATTGCTGATGCACATCATACTTGTAAAATCAGTACTTTTGCCTATGGATCCTTTTATTGAGGCCAGAGGAAAAGAGAGAAATGTGGAAATCATTTCAGGTCTCATTTTTCACATAAACTAGATGTTAACTCCTGTATGTAACTTTTTTTGATCTAATTGCATCGCTTTCAGTCTGTCTAGTGCTGCCTCTCCATACCACCAGTTAAGAGCCATGCAAGTTGCAGCACGTTTCAGGCATTAATAGTGGCCAGGTAGTATTATACTATTTTTAATGAATGTCTGTTTTCTATTCTTTGCTATGCTTTCTTTGGAAAGAGGCCCATGTAACAAAGTATTAAGAAAACACACTGCTGCCCTGGAATGTGTATATTAGCTGCAGATTATTTCCTATTAGCAGATTAGCTGCAAGGCTATTGGCTCTGAAAGGTCTTTGAGCGTATTTTGTTTTGTAACTGATTCAAGCCATGGGAGAGAATTGCCACCCTGATTGGGAAGAAGAATTAGCTACTGTTGCCATGGCCACCGGAGCTCACACTCGCATTGTTAACTCCAGTGCCCTCCGATGAGATGCCACAGCGTGAGCTCCTTGGCTTTGTTAATGAAATGATAGAATATGTTTTTGTGGGCAGGCAAGGAGCAGGCTGGGTAAATCTCCTGTGAGAGATATGTGAAATGTTTTTTTTCCCCATTTTTTCTTGAATTTGGTGCCTGATTTAGGAAGTGCTGCTGCTTTGCCTCGGTGATGTTAGGCTGTGAAATCAGTGGTGTGGGACTGCCTGTAACAAAATTCTGCTGTTTCCCATTGGAGGGTATGGAGCTGATCCTGCTCCTCTGCTGCAGAGCGCCAACCTGCGGGAACCTGCTGAATCCAGCACAAGAGAGAGGACTGGGTTAGGGCAGCCCACACAGGCATCTGGGTAGGATTGTAAAGCACATCGGGGCCTGTAGAAACTGGAGAAACGATCAGTGTTTGTTAGAGCTGCTGTAAACTGCAGTAGATGTAGTGCTGTCTGTCTAGCTGCAGGCAAGAAGAAGTACAGGACAGGTTTACTTTCCCATCGCTTTGGCAGATAGATTGATTTCTTGCCTGGGCTCTGAGGTTTGGCACATAACACCCATCCCTTAGAAGTAGTAGTTTGAATACAGGAAAAAATGTGTCTGTCAATAACAGACTTAATAAGAGCATTAAAAATGTATGGAATTAAATCTAGTGTATTTGTGAAATGAATGAATACATTTGACTTATCAGTGGTAGACTGGGGCCACATCTGTTTCATACATCTAACTCCGTTTAACTTTTAAGGGAGTTTCAAACACAGAAATATATACTATTGGAACTTAAATCCATGGGAATGATAAACAGAAGATAATGGTATTGGTGGCTACGTATGAAACTCCTGAAATGTATGCAAGTAATTTTAAGCAGAATGCTTATTTTCTTTTTAAATCTATTTTTTCCCTTCTCTCACATTCAAAGTTTGAAGAATTGGTCACCTTAATTAAATCTCCTCACATTTCCAAACTCTTTACTTAAAACCACTTTATGAGATTGTGTAACATGTGGAAATGAGCCAAAGAAATGTATTTCCACTGGCATAGTAAAGTGTTGGCCTTGGGTATTTTTCAACTCAGCAGCAGGGTGTGGATGATAGGCCAACATGCGTATAGTGTGTGTCACGCTGTATGGCATGGAGCAATCTACAGCATGGGTGGTAATGGGGCTGTGTCACTGCAGCTCACTGCTTTTCATAATGGATATTTTTAAATGATTGCAGACTTATCCTGGGAAAAATCATGGTAAGGATTATTGCAGGGACTATTAGAAGCATACAAACTGTTCATGATGGTTTCTCATCAAGATCAAGTTTTACAGTCATTTGCAGGAAAGAAAACAGTATCTCCTGGTAAGGAGTCATGAGCAGGGCTGGCCTTGCCACAGCAGCTCCTTCAGTCTAGGGCTTCTGCTCTTCTCACTTATCCTTGCATAGGTCTGTTTCTCCTCTTTTTCGAGATGTATTGCTTTCAGTTTCTGCAGGGGCCAAAGGAGATCATGTCGAAGGTGGAAGAATGTGCGCAAAAATGCAAAAGTTTTGTTCAGCTTAGATCAGCATCTGATAGAATGGAGGAGTTGGTAAAGGAACCTCAGCTTTCAGGAGGGACTGTATTTAGATGATTGGCACCTGGGTGAGGTGGAAGACAATGAATTAAAAGCTGAGTAAAGAAAAGTATCACTGTGGCAGCAGAGTCCTGGCCTCTGTACTTTCTTGTCCATATAGTTCTTCCCAGTTGTCATTTGGTACTGCTGATAATCTGTCACATCAAAGTAAATGGTTAATAAATCCGGGAATACTAAAAAGCTACTCTAAAATGTAAGCTATTTGTGCAGCAGGGCAAAAGCTCAAGTTTACACAACTATTTCTGTCACCATGAAAAAAAATACTACATAACAGAAAGTAGGAAAAAGGCTGTTGAAGTGGAAAACACACATGTATATATGCATGTGTATTTATTTCTGTATATTTACTCCTCGGTACCTCTGTAAACTTGGTAGGAAAGTTTTCTGGTTTCTAGAACCCATCTTCATGCTTCCAAACTGTTGGAAGTTGTGTGACTTTTGGGAGGAATGCGTTTTGACCCAAAAGTCACTTCTAAATCGTTCTCTACTATAACTGAAATCTTGATACACAAGTTGTTTATCCTGAAAAGAAGGCTGGTGCTGGATGAAATAGTGCAGAATTAACAACTGTCACTTAGGGCCAAGGAAAAGGATTAGGTCTTTATTTTGATCTCAAGACATCAGTGAACAGTGCCCTTCAGATTACATATGGTTACTTTCAGTGGTAAACAAGTCACCTAAGAAACAATATAATAAAAATAGTGAAGTTCCATTTGATTATTCTAATTTTGATGATAACCAGTTCCAATTAATGCCATTTTCCCTAATTTCTGAAGTGCTTCAAAGGAAAAAAGAAAAAAAAAAGAAAAATGCAGCTTTACGTGGCATTCCACAGGTGAAAACAACGTCTAGACCCGTACTCATCCTTTGAAATTCCAGTGTTTAATTTTGCTTATTGCCTAAGGGTGGTGAAAGTCTTCATCTGAGGAAAATTCCTGAATTCAGACCATGTTAAGCTTGCAATTAATGCTTCATAATCTCTGCTTTTATTTGTGCATATATTTTAAAATAAATGCTTTGCTTGTTGTAATCTGAAGTGTAGGTTTTCTCCCTGTGACTAGTCTGACTGAAATGATAACATATCTTCCTATCTGTCTTTGCATCTTAATGGAATATTTGACACTAAGATGACTTGTGACCATGGAAATGAGTCCATTTGGCAGGAGAGCTAGCTCTCGCATTTATCTTTCTCATACTGGAATTGAAGTGCCAGGAGTGGAATGGGATTTTCCAGAATTGATACTTTTGCCCTCAGTTCTTGGAATTTCAAGGTACAGATGGGACATCTAAATGGTGGGCGTTGTTTCTGAGACATGCATTTTGTCAGGAGAATAATGTGATGTTGAGCAATGAGTTTTTTGACCAGTATGCTTAAGGAAAATCTAAAGCCTTTTTGTGTACGTTTGTTGTGGGATAGTAGGTCTCATCATGAAATTCTTGTATTTGAAGGAATGGTTGTGTTCTTCAATAAAAGTTCTTTTGATTTGGTTCTGAGACAGAAGTGGAAGATTTGGGACTTCATTCAACAAAGAATCATCATATGTGCCTACCAGCTCTTGGTAAAGCTTGAACTCTTCCTGAAACTGGAGTAAGCCCTAATTTGTAAGAGTTTTTCCTGTTTTTCAGAACACAAGCAAATCTTTCCTTCTTCCTTTTCTTTCCATCTCATCTGTCCAAGAATAGGAATTGAGTTGCGTAGCTTCTTCCCTACACTTAGAAAAAAGTCTCTTAGAATTTGCCACCCAGAACCCTTCATGATTTTTCAGCTTCTGTGCAGATGTAAGCACACAAGCTCTTTTAAATAAAGCTATCCACACTGAAAGGAAAAGGGATGGAGGGGAGCTTCCAGTGTTCTGTAGTTAAAGGGGGCTCATTTTTCTGTAACATTTTCCATGGAACACTTTTGTTTGCGCATAGATATTGATTTTCCATCTTCAGAAGGCAGTTGTTTATAATAAATACTGTGGCAAGCTATTTTTGCTCTATTAACTTTGTACTCTTCAGAACTCTGGCTTTACTTAGTAAGGGTTTTAAGAGGTCTTTTGTGATAGAACAGATATGGTACAGTCCTGGATTAACATTTCAGAGATGTGAATATGATTACCAGTTTAAATCTTTTTTTTTTCCTTTGTTTTTTTTTACTTATGGGTAGAAATGAGCTGTTTTGTAGCATGGATAAGAATGTGTTCTTGCATAGCCCGAAATTGGAAAAATGATAATAAAAGGAAACCAAATAAGTATGTAGAGGTGTTACATTGCATGGTGCATAGTGGAAATTCTTTATAGTGATCGTAGTTTACATGATAGAATAAATAATGGAAAAAGACATATATGGGGAAGTTTAAACTGCTGTATATGTGTAAATATCAGTAAATGCAGTAAGCAGAAAAATGCGGTTGAGGCTTGCTTTCCATTGACTTTTAAGACAGGCTGTTGGGTTTCTTCTGGAGATCTCTAACTACAGGGTAGTAGTCATTAAGAACATGCATTATAAACTTTTATGAACTTCATTCCTACTTACTCATGGAGAAGAAACTTCCAAGGCTATATGTCAGCACAGTGAATCATTAGTATTAGTAGCAAGTCCTTAGAAAGGTTAACCTCAGGAGCTTTCTTGTAGATATTCAGATACAAGGTAGATAAAGAGCATTTCAGAACTTCAGATGGCTTTGTAGATATATTTTAGATGTTCCGTTTGTCCTAGCATTACTTAGCCTTACTTTGTCTGACTAACAGATGTGTTTGCCTAAGCTTCCTAAGGAGTTAACAGCATTTGTGCTCCAGTAGAAAATGCTCAAAAGTTCAACAACATTTATATTTTATATTCATCTAATGGAAAAATGTGCACAGATGTGAGAAGGTGAGTACAATAAATAATTGAGGAGGACATTAGAAGAAGAAATCAAAGCCACTTATATGCTTATGATCTTTTAATTAAAGATGGTTGAGTGAAGATAAGTGGAATTAATTCTAGTTTCCTTAATGGGCAGTGGAAGTGATTTTGTTCTCTTTGTAGTGTACCCTTGTTATTTAATTGCAAATACAGATGGTAGTAAATGTAAGTGATGGATAAGGCTGGTGGTATATTCTGGGCTGAAATGCTGAATGAATGTTTCTAAAAGGACCCCTGAAGGGTACAGTTAGACATGGTGTTGTTGTAAAAAATACTGAACTTGGTTAATAACAATCTCAAATAAATAGAAACAGTTGCAAATGCTTGGAGTTACAGCCTGACTCCCTGTGTCTGTTTTCCAACACTCTGACTGCAAAGCTGTCCCAACTGCAGGAGTACATATGGTGGTTCTTAGCTGACATTGAACTTGCCATTCTGTTTGTTTGGATGCTGGTGGCGCTGCTGAGATGGCAGCACTACAGCAGTACAAAAGGACACAAATTTATATCATCTTCTGGTGATTGTTCAAGGTGAAAAGAAATCACAGTGCTTTGGGGAACTTTTCTCCTCTTGCATTGCCATTTTATGATTCTTACAATGATCTACATGTCTTAATATTCCCTTGAAATCACTGGAGGTGTTCTGTAAATTGCTAAATTTAATTCTTAAACAGGCTTTAGTGTGCTACATGCACACTAGAGATTCATGCCCATTCTTCACTTGGCATGCAGACAAGAAGGAATTCATTACTTGGAAAGTGCTGTAGTTTACCTTGAATCTGAAAGGCTCAAACAGCTCATGTGGCACCATACTTAACTACTCTCTTGACGTGGCACAGATTATAAGTAAGTTCTCCTCTCACCCTTCCAAGTTAGAAGCCTTGAGCAGACAGCAAAAGGGGAGTCATTAGCTTCAGAGGCAATGATTGAAAGTCATCTATTGTACACAGGGGCATTTGCTTCTTTGATGTTGTCATCGCAGAAGCCACAGTCCACTTACCAAATTTCAGTATATATTTGAAAACTGTACAGTATGAAAAACTGTACTAAAACAATGGCGTAACAACTGTTGTTTTTCCCAAGACTCAGTGTTTTCTATATAGACAGATAGCAAACTTTCTTGACAACTGCATTTTCTTTTAACAGTTCCATCTTATCTTCGTCTTAAATTCCTGCACTCATCTTTGAGTTCTACAGTGTATAATGAATAGATAATGAATGTGACAGTAGATTAAAATTATTTCAGTTTCAATGTCTTGAAGTGATGCTCCATGCCAACAGAACTCTGTAGATAAACAGTGTAATTAATGGATTTAGAAACAGGAGGAGTGCTTGGATTTTCAAATTAAAATCTAAAGGTAGTCCTTAAATACCGAGAAAAAGTTGGGTTGGTTTGTAGTGAAGAAAAATAATATTCTTATTGCCCTGAGGATGTTCAGATTAAGTTAATTTTACTTCATTAAAAAAGTAGTGCTTTCATATATTGCTTTGGAATTCAGAAAGTACCGAGACATAAAAGAGCTGATTCTTTTTTTTTTTTTTTCTTTAAAGTTACGAAATTTATTATAAATAGAAATCAAAAGTAAATGTGAGTAAGATGCATCAATTTTTGATCATGGTAAGTATTTTTCAGATAAGTCTTAAAACTTTCTTAGTACTTACAGAAAAGTCCACTGTTCATGTTCTGTTTCTTCTTAACTTACATCTACTAGAAATTTGTCCTTTTGCGTTCACTTAGAAATAGTGATAGATTAGTTTTTAAAAATCTTCTGTAATTCCTTCATTATACAATTATTTATGGACTGCGCAGTGGAAAAACTCCTAGGGTCTCCTTGCTATGGCAGAACTCTTTTTCATGTGAAAGAAAATGGGAAAATGTATATAAGATGGATCACAGAAGATGTTTCATGCTCATAGTGGTTGCATATATTGTTCTCAAAATCTACCAGAAGGTAAAACAAAATGGCATAATATATTGTAAGCTACTTTTCTCACAGTTTTGATACTGTTTTTTAAAAAATTGTAGCCAGTTCTTCATGAAATTTCTGGCTTGAGAAGGTGAGGAGGTTTGGCCATGCGTAACACCATGATTACCACAGTTTGCGACTCCAGAGACAAGGACTTGTCTCTGATGAATTATGGTGGGAAGAAATAAATCCAGAAATGATAACTTGTGAGGAGTGATTCACTGTGTGGAACTCATTTTTACAAGGTTTGCTGTGATTCTGAAAGCAGCAAGACCTCTTTCATCTGACAGAATCTGACTTCTCAACTACAGAGGCTTGTAGAACATGTCTGATCTTAGCTGTGCACCTAGCAAGCCTGTCATGTTCTCCATGAAATATAAGCAAGGCAAAAACTAAACAGCTGTGACTTGAAATAAACTGGTTTCTGTCTTGTTACTTTTCTCCACTTGGCTTTCGATGTCTAGTAAGAGATTCATGGTAACAGTGAATACAATTCTGAAGCAGGTACAATTGTCATGTAAGTGCTGCTGATTTCCTAATTGCTACCAGAGCTTGTGCTAATGGTCTGAAGTAAGTCTACAGTATTCTATACTTGTATGGGGATGGGAGTTCCTGTTGTTCGCAAAGTCATTAGAAACTTAAGTTGAAGTGGGTGAATCAGCTTCCAAATTCTGCATAGTGAGTACCACAAAACCTGAAGTATGTATCATACCATAAAATAATAAGAAAAAAAGTATAGTTTTCAGTCCCAGTGATGATGAAGCCAGAGTTTCATAGATAGCCTCTGCGTGAGCTCTCCGCTGTGAAGCATGTCTTCCATTCTACGGAACGACACAGCTCCAGCCTGATTTTTCCAGTTACTCAGTTGGAGCCAGGATTCCTCAAGCCTGCTCTTCTTTTGAATTCAAGGCCACACAGTAATCTGGCTTTACATGGTGTTTGGGGGAGTGTTCTCCATCAGGAGGCTTCACAGTTTGGTAGAGAGTGTACTTTGGTGAGAAATTTATTTCGTAAGAGCAGTTTTCACTTTCACACAGAATTGCTTCAGGCAGTGTTCCTGCTGATTGATTCCTATACCACAATCAGGCATACTGCTTATTCTGCTTCTTTGCTGTGAGCTTTTAGCTGTTCCAGAAGACTGCAAAGCAGCAGCCCTAATGAATGAAAGTATCCAACCTCTTCTGGCTTTCTTTATGCTTCTAGAGAAAGAGATGGAACACCTGATGCGAGCCTGTTGAATTATTGCACCGGTGATTTCCTAGAGACACCTGAATTAAGTATAATCAATGAAGAGAGGGAACAACCTAAGGCACTAGTGTCCCTCTCTGAAGGTCCTTCACCAACAAGGAATGATGTCATATTGTTAAATGGACAGGCTTGCCCATCCTTTCTGTGTAGCAAAGGTGTCATCGTAAGCAAGGCACATAAATTAGGTGGAGGTGGTGACTATTTAATGAGTACAGATTTATTTTTGAAGTAGACGGTTTTTGAACAAATCATTGTATGTTACAAATTTGACCCAACTTTTCAATTAAGGTAAAAATCTAAAAATCCAGAAATACACGTACATAATAGCAAGGGAGGGGAAAAAAAAAAAAAAAGGAAAAAAATGGATCCTCTTTACTTAGTGTAACTCATCATTAGTCATCATGCTTTTATTTTCATCTACATGGAGATAATCTAAGCGTTTGGAAATATTGTGTTCGTGTAAATCTGTTGTACAATTTACACAGTGAGTAATCCCGTAGCTCAAACTATGTTTTCTTTCAACTCGTTTAGCTTCATAAAGGAAGCAGGCATCTCTGAACGTCATATTGCATCAGACTGTTAGCATCGAATGAACTGGAAATGCAGCTACTATGTTGTTTGCAGTTTTATTATTTAGAATTTGAAAAGTGGATTCAAATGACCTCTGTAGTAGTATTCATTTGTCTTAAAAAGAATTCAACTATGAAGCCTTTTGGATGAGCAGAAAAAAGAAAAGATCAAAAGATGAAATGTCCTCTATTTCCAGGGAAAGCAGTTGGTTAAGTCATTTCCCTGCCATCTTCCAAATGAGAGTGTGCTCAGAGGCTGGTTCACCATCATCAGACTGCGTATTGGCTGTTGTTTCAAGTGTGAGAGGCTTGGTATGTTTTCCGTAATGTTAATCATAAATCATCTTACACCCATGAATTACAATTTGTACCCAATCCAGTATTTCTTTTTCCGAGCCAGTCTTATACTTGAAACATTAACCAGAGCAATTCTAAAAGTGCACGTGGGGCTTAAAAGTAGGCACACTGGAAAAGATGTCCTGTGCCATTTGCTGCACTGTTTACTGTCTTCTCTGAAATGGTAGCTCTTACATCCTAGGGGTGGGAAAAGACAAAAAGAAGATAAGTGCATGTGATACAGCTGAGAAATCTGGGTCATAGGTGACCTCAAAATATTGCTCTGAATGGCTGGTAGAAAGCTTTGGAAATAATTTATTTAGAAATAATTCTGCTAATGTGCCCTTGGCCTCCATTTTTATTTAAGCCATAATCTTCAATTCGTGCTGTAAGAATCCTCTCTGTGTCAATCACTTACGGTGTAAAATATGGATTATGTCTTAAATTGGGAATTACAGAACAAAAGAATCTTTCAGGGGCTGTTAATTTGGGAGTGGGGCATATGGAGGGTGTCTTAAGAATCGCTGTCAGGAAACACAGTACTAGTATTATTCACTCACCCACAGAGAGTTGAACTAATCTCTAGATCTGGTGTTGCAGAGGAATTTCTCCTCAGAGAATACTGAGAAAGGAAGCTAGGTGTGGAGAAGCTACATCTTTTTTTTGTTTTTTTTCATTAACCAATGGAAGGAGCATCTTGAAGGCTGCACCCTGGGCAATGACAGCAATATGGCAGCTCTGCTTCATTTTCAGTTTCCCCAGTCAGAGCAGAGCTTGAAAGGACCTACAGGGCAACTGTTTTTTCCGTCATCGACAGTTCTTTTTGCAAGTCATTTACATTTTCCCATGTAAAACTTCCACGCCCTAACTGTAGACACACCTAGGAAGAGGGAGGTGTTCCATGCAGTCACACTGAGCTAATCCGTAGTGGAAGGACATTTCTGCCATCTGCAACTAAACATGAGGGGCTGTGTATAAGACGTATTATACAGGATAATGGTCTGCTTTCTAAATGTTTTTTTTTGCTCCAGTCTTTTGTATGTGTTATTTGGTAATGTTCTTTTTTTTGGTGGGAAATCTCTTTTACCAGTTTTGTTTGTTTGTTTGTTTGTTTGTTTGTTTTCAATAAAAGAGATGGGAGAGGCTTAATCTTAAACATGCCCTAATGTACTTGCTCTGGGCTATTTTTGTAAGAACCAATAGTGTAGCTACTGCCAGTTGAGCTGTGTTTGTAGTCGCCGTGTCAATACAAAGAATTATTTTTTTGCAGCTACCAGGCATCTGGTTAGTGCAACTAGTACAGACACCCACTGTCAAGTGCCAAATGCGCCTTGTAGTATGGGATGCAAGAGAAGTGCAAGGAAGAAGAGAGGCCAGTACGCGCTCACTATCTTATGGACGTGTAAAGGCCAGTCTTTCGAGACAGTCTCTTCCTCCTGAGTAACTAGAGTCTTCTTATAGCAGTTGCTCTACTGATGTGGTGCGTAGCCTGACATCAGTTAACGGCAGACCTTTCACTTTCTCCTTGACAGATCCTGAGTTACCTATTAACACACTTGATTTCAGAGGATATAACTGTGCCTTCAGAAGACGTAACATAAACATCTGCAAAACATTTGTCATCCCAATTTCTTTTTCATCTTGACATGACCCCCCATGGCTGTAAGGGCATGTGAAATAGTTACGCTCTTAATTTTGTGCAATGCAAAATAAAGAACAACACCCAAAGCATAGAGTTGACCAAGCAAAGACCTTAAATCATGGTGTTGAAATTAGGGTGAGTTCTTCAAGTAGTAAACTTTTCATCAGACGTATTTAGAAGATCATGTAAGGCCTCAAGTTCACATAAGTCTCAGACTGTAGTATCTTTGTAAAGGTTTAAGTTGCTGTCTATTGTTTTTTTCAAGTCTCCAGTATATTTGTACAGGTTGTCTGCACCAACAGCTTATACACTGAATAAGCAAATGAATAATTAGCTGTATTAAATCACTCAAAGAGGAGAGATGTAGGTTAGATATAAGGAAGAAATTCTTTACTTAGAGAGTGGTGAGGCACTGGCTCAGGCTGCCCAGAGAAGCTGTGGGTGTCCCATCCCTAAAGGTGCTCAAGGCCAGGTTGGATGGGGCTCTGGGCAGCCTCATCTGGGTGAGAACCAGCCCACAACAGGAAATTGGAACTAGATGGACTTAAAGGACCTTTCCAGGCCAAGCCATTCTATGATTTTATGTGGAGAAGAACAGGAGTAGTAATAATAATGGTAATAGTAGTAATAAGAATGAACTTCATCTATTTTGAGGCAAATATTGTAATCAGATACTTTGAAAGCATTGATGTGTGAGCTCAAGCATTTTTTTTTTTTTCTGAGGATGTCCAGCTATTATTTTGAACTTAATCTGTGTAATCTATCTTTTATGATTCAAGCCATGTTTTACAAGTAAGTGAAATTAGTAACTTTCTTTCTGTATCAGTGGATTTCTTCTGATTTGAGAGGAGATGCGCAGTTGTACTGATTACCTGTTTTGAATTGGTTGGGTTATTGATTTCAGACCTACTCCTGCAGTTGTCATCCACATCTTGCTTTTAGATATTTATAATCTTAATCAAAAGTTTAAAGCAAAAAATAAAGGAGAGTAACTTTTCAGTTTTTCTAAGTAGGCTTTTATTACTGTATCAGGGATTTCATGCATTGTGTGTAGGGTTTTATGTTTCTGATAAGTGGAAGGTAGCTCTTGATGTTTAGCAAAATGTGGCAGGTATGTGCATGTACGGCTGAGCAGACAATCTGTCTGTACCCAGATTATTCTTTCTCAGTCACTCAGTAGGTAAGAGATCTTTGGCGATTTGGTTATTCCTGCAACCTTTCAAAATACAGCTGATTTTGTATTTGTTTCTGGTTAAAATAGCTTTTCTCTCATGTTGTTTGAGTATGTAACTTCTGAGAGGTACAGTATGTGTTACTATGTAGACTAGTTCCTTTGAGGAGTAATTTCTATCTGAAAAGAAAAAGGAAAACACATTTCAAAATCATAACAGGAGTCAAATTTCAAACCTAGAAGACTATAAAGCCCTATGTGAGGAGTAGATGTATTACAGAAAATTTATCTCACTAACTAGCAGAACAAACACAATTCATATAAATTCTTCTGGCGTATGATGAACAAAGATTTCCTCTCAGTTGTCATTTTAATGCTGAATTTCATCACCAGGTCTCACTGGGAGTAAGCTCATTGTGATATATATATATATTGAGAATAACTTCTATTGTTATATCATGTGTCTTGATGTAATAATGTTTGTATATATTTTATGAACCTGAGTGGTTTAACAGTTGACTGAGTTACTCATCTGGTTTAAGAACTACAATCCAAAGGGAACATTGTGAGCATTGTATGTCTCACTAAGAAGGCTAAATCATACCTGAGTTTATTCATCACAAAACTGTAGAAATCAGAGAGGAAAACTCTTTAAGATTGTGTTTCTGATGTTTCTAAGAAGTATCTTACAGATTTAGGAAAACAGAGAGAAGCTCGGATTTTCTAAGGGTATTTGTTTTAATGCATAAACATTTGTATTAATATTTAGCATGCATTTCCATTACCATATCGTTACCATACAGAGTTACATAGATTAAGAACTGGTTAACTGATAAACTTCAAAAAGTTGTTAGTAGTGGGGAATCATGACTGATTATAAATGTTTAGAGGATAAATGCATAAATCCTAACTACAGAGCTATTAATATTAAACATTTTCACTGGGCATCCAAAATAACTGGAGAATTACTACTGCAAGAGGGACATCAGTCCTGGACTACAGGATATAAAGATAGAAACATACTAAATAGAAATCAGATAGATAGACAAGTTGCACAATATAGCCCTACACTCAGAGGGTAGTTTGCAGTTCAGTCCATGTAGCTCATAGGAAAAATGAAAACTTCAGAGCTGATTGGATTGCCATACATAGGCTCTTCTTGAGGAAAGAGTACAATGTGCAAATAAGAATATTTTTCCAATTGGAAAAAGTGTAGCGAAAACTAGAGTCTGGAAGCTAAGGTTTTATAAATCCAAATTCAAGAACAACAGCTGAGAAACTGTTGGTGAAGTCTCTTGGTGTATCCAAATCAAGATGGGGTGTCTTTTCAGAAGACTCCTTTAGCCCAGCCCAAAAGCCTTTATCCAAGTACAAACTACTGAGTTTGGTCCAGCAGCAATGGGATGGAATTCAGTGGCCTGTGATATACAAGCTGTCCTTTCCAACCGTAAATTCCATGAGTCTTTGCCATTTCTGAAAATAAACAGTGAAATCTCAGTAGAATCAGTGCCAGTATTTCACTCAGTTTTCTCTTCTGAGAGAATGATGAATCTTCATGTTGCTTGTTGCTGCAGATTGATGCTCAGCTCAGCCCAGTGGAGCTTTAATGAGTTAATAGTAGAACTAATCCATGTCTGGCATAAACAGCATCCACTTCGTTTCTAATTGGCTTAAAACTTTGCAATCAAAGTGACCATCTTCCCGTTTCACATTCTGAACCTTTATTCTCCCTTCAGCAAATCTGCTGCATAATGGAAAAAGCAAACTTAAATATTTGCCAAACCAAATCTTTTGATTGCACAGTTGACGTTCACTGTAGAAGATTATGATATCTTCGATGATAAAGAAGAGTCCTGAGGAAGAAAGAAGGGTGCAGTGTAGACAGCTGGCAAGGACAGTTGTTCGCTGCTCTGTTGCCCAAATGCTTCCAGCTGCATACTGCTGTAATCTCAGTGGTGCAAATCTATCCTGCATGCTCTGCTCTTGGTCAGAGCTCAGCCTGCCTATTGGTGTCGATGGGTTTTCCTTCTGGGAGGTAAGGCTGGGTCTGCTGGGGGGATCTGCTCAGATCTCAGATCTCTGTGCATGTCAGACAGCCACCATGTACTGATATTTTTTTTAGTTTTCCTAGTTAAAAATCTTGACATGTTTTTGAGTAACGCATGCAAGACAACTTCATGTTTTTGGTTTAAGAATTTACTTGCACATCTTGCTTTTATGCAAGTGTTTTTGTTTCTTTCTTTCTTTCTTTCTTTCTTTTTTTTTTTTTTTTTTGAGTATTTCATCTTTCTGCTGCCTTTGTTTTTCCTTTGAGCTGCAGTCATGCACTTTGCCCCAGACAGGGCTTTAAAACAAAAGACTAAATGAATCCGTATTTCTAGTTTCAGCTTGCAGCCACTACTTGAGGTAGTGGCTGCAAAGTTCAGGTTTCTGAACTTTGGGTGTGAGATGCACGAACTCAAATGACACATCACAACAGATACTAGAGCAAATGCTACATCATTTTTTGTTTAATTATCATTCTGTTCTTTGAACTGCCACATCATTAAAAAAGGAAAAAAATACTGTTAATTTAAATACAAATAATATGGTATATGGTTGCTCTTTATGGTGGTATTTCAAAGGATAGCTGTTTCCTTTGATTTCTTCGTTAGATTTCTGTATCAGTACAGTGAAGTTTGAAGAGAGATGCCTGAATTCACGTATTTTTCTTGGTTTTATTTTTATTCACATCTCACATATGAATGAAAGGATATATACAAAGGAGATTTTCTGCCCTATCACACTGTGCAATTTGTACTGGACTGAAAATTGAACTAAATCCTCTGGGCATGAAGTAAGAACAAACAGCTCATTCCCTTCTGCTCCTCTAAACCACATGAACTACAATATTAATGAAACTTTCATGAATCACACATAACATATACTGCCCCTTTGTGCTGGAAAATGCCAGGCTTGCTGCTGCACAGCCAGGATAATAGGAAGCAGAGTCATAAAACAGTAATTAATACACTTCTGAACTAAGCGATTTTATGGTGTAGATGCTAATTAAGAGTGATAGATACCAGTGGTTGAGAGGCACATAACACATTTGGTCAGCATAAGTGAAAGGTCAGTTATCATTTTGACTACTTTAAGTGAAAATGTTTTCTCTTATGTCAGTGATTTCAGAAACCACAAATGTCAAAGTGAAATGCTTTGTGCATTCACCTTCTAGAATGTAGATTTTCGGTGACATGATAGGCGAGGAGTGATAGAAAACATTTGATTTGCTACAGGGTTTCTGACAAAACAATTGGGGAAAAATTAAAAGAATATGTAAATATTAACTGTTAGTGTTTGAGTACCTTCACTTTAGGTTGGTTCTCTGAGGCATTGTAGGAGGGGATGGCTCTCTGAATGGTTCAGCCTCTCCTGCCTGAAAATGATTCAGTCAGACGGGACACTTCAAAGTTCTGTTCTGAAAAATCTTATCCACTTGATCAAAACATTCCTTAATGTTTTTGGAGTATTTCTAAGTTATTAATTTTCAGGAGAGTGGGAAAGGGTAGTCTTAACCCCCAAACTGGGGATGAATTCAGACATACGGCTTTATCCAAAGAAGAGACAAGTCAGAGAGGAAGCTCGCTCTGGCAGTAGGAATGTGAGACATCTCACAGATGCTCACACCAGTGCTACATGTTTAACTTCACTTGTCATCTCTGTGTTCTTCATAGCTTAGACACCTTCCATTTTTCTTTAATACTGTTCAGCCATAATTAAAGTTGATAGAAAAAAAATCCTGTCCTGAGGCTCTTAAGACCCTTCGATACTTGAAAGGGTACATGCCTAGGCAAAGACCCTGTTAAGAGAACGACTTTTTTCAAAAAGTCAAGATGACTTTTAAAATTCTGCATTATTAAAAGATCATTTGGTATTTTGATCTCATATATTATGTAATCCCTCCTTAGGGATGAGCTGCTGCAGTTAAAATTGAAGAGGAGAGGGATAAAAAGGAAGGGACCAAAAAGATCTTTAATTCAGTTTGATGATAGTTTTTGGTAGTATCCAATACAGAGGACATTAAGCTGGGGACAGTGTAACAATTGATTATTCTTGAAATACTTCCTTAAATCAACTATGACATGCTGTTATACCTCCTACATGTCCTGTGGCACTGTGAGAAAAGAGCGATACTGTATTTAAAAAAAAAAAAAAAAAAGGAAAAATTAACATACTTGATAATGTAACAACAAAGACACAGAGTGGAATATATCAGTTCATGGCTTTAGATGAGTAGTAGAGGACTTTAAAGAAGAGCATCTCTTTGCTCAGGATTTCGCTACCTGGCAGCATTTCTTTTCAAGTCTCTGTGTTTGAATGGTTTTAGTGTGCTTTGAGGTGGATGACTGAGCAGTTTCTTACAAAAATGGGTAAAGATGATCAGTACAGCAAAAGAAGAGAAAGAAATAAAAGAGAAAGCAAGAACAGTAACGAAGTCAAAGGTCTTATGTAGTAGTCAATGAGGGACCAGAAAAAATCTACACAAATCAGAGTGTAGGCTGCTAAGTGAAAAGGGACAGCAACTGATTCGGCTCCAGATCTGTGCTGGCGTAACTGCTGTCTGAGCATACTCGTTTCTGAAGAAGTCCCTTGACCTTGCTAAAAATGAGGAATAAAAAAGGATGACTAATGCTTTTCCAGGCTTTCAGTTCTTGAAAGATGCTAGTAACTGGGCAGGAAAACAGACATGCAAGGCAGTCCATGGCCTTGCGTGGAGGCAGGCAAGGCATTGCTCCCACAGCTCACTGGTATGCTTTGGATGAGAAACAGTGATATGATTATGGCTTGTGTACACAACAGGGAAGATTGTAACTAGCAGCTTATGTTTTAGCATAATGCTAACTTACTCGGGCAGCTCTGGGCACACTCCTCAGAAGCCACTAATGACGTTGTAGTTGTGTAACTTGAACAGTCTCTGTTCTTGCTCAGGCTGCCAAGAATACTGCAACCCAAAAAGCCTCTTATGCAACTGCAAGTGAGAAACTTGGGCCACTGCAGACAGTCTCATCCTGACAATTGGATTTTTGTCCAGTCTGGCTTTTCAGCTCATTTTTTATGTTAACAGCCCTATGGTTTTTCTATATAGGTTTCTTCAGTATAACAAGATCATAAATTCTGCCAGGAAACCAGGCACAGTGTACTACAGTGTAACTACTTCTCTAATCCAGCTTTCATTTAGCTGTTCCTTTCCCTGTAATTAGGCTGCTGACAGTTTTCCAGAAGGTCTGAGATGTACCACAAAATCATGATGAAGCTAGGTGTGCTTTGGAGAAAAGAAGCTTTTCTGTGCAGTTTGTCTGGTACTGTAACAGGAGCAGCCCTTGGCTGGAAGAGAACTCCTGTATTCTAGGTTCAGCTCTGCACAATCATACGTGTCACATTGTCCTTTCAATAATTAGATCAAGGTCTTTTAAAATACATTTAAATATATATATATATATATTTAACCCTTCTATTCTTGTGGAAAGACTGTTCAGAAATGTGCTTGTAATAAACCCGGCTTCTCACTTTCGTGCTCAGTTTTTTCCTGGCCAAAGCTGATGAGAGACCAGACGAATTGCATCATTAATTGTTTATTCTCGTTTGTGGTAGAGCCTGCCATTTACGTTAGTGTCATCTTAGTAAACTTCAGTCACTGAAGTTTGTGACGTTAAAAGACTGAGAAGTATTTGTGGGACATGGAATGTGTGTGGAAGGAAGCCTCTCCGTATCCAAGACACACTCTGAGTGGTTTTTCTTTTTTTTTATTTTTATTTTTCCTGGGTGATGATTTTGCCCATTTTCGGTATTTTAATAACTTGAGGTGACTCTCTTACCAGCAGAAGAAGGCATTTGTTTTGTCTGTACATGATACCTTAACTGCAGGCAAGATAAAGACATCATGGCCTTAACTAATGGTCTTACATTTGATTTGGGATACAAGATGTCTTTTGAACAGTTGAAGCATGTTATAGATTTTTCTCTATGAGTAATGAAAAATGAGACTCTGACTCAAGGAGATAGTGGAAGGTTTTGCGCAAAGGGGATTTATTGAAATGGATGGAGGTTATTTACCAGTGACATCCATGTAGCATGGTCTGGGGACCAATTTTTATAACAATTTTTGTGACAAAAAGAAGAGTGCAACCACATATTCGGAAAATAAAGACCTGAATTTCTGCATAACGTGGCCGGTCATAGCATTGTTAAACAGAAGTAATTCTGGAGAAAAAAACAAAGAAATAGAACTCATGAGCCAGATGCTGAGCTCCAGAACCAGGCTCCTTGCTTTCTCTGTTCCTTGCTTTTGAATTCCTGAAAATGCTTCCAGAAAGACTGAAGATCTAGAATCAACCTCTCCTGTTTTTTTTCGTGTTTGTTTGGTTTTTCTTTTTTTTTTGTTCTTTTTTTCCAGTAGGCATTATAGCAACTAATATTGGGTTAAATGCTACCACGCTTGTCTCCAAGTAGATGGGGTCCCAGCTGCTCTGAAATTTTCCTAAACTCAGAGCTGTGATTATTTTCTAAGAAACATTTCAGTGTGCTTTGCCTATATTCTGGACTTCTGCTGAGTGTATGTAAGAGACAGTCAGAGAGCTCTTGAAGCACAGGCAGCTCTGCTAATGACAATATGGAGACCTTCATGTGGCTGAGGAACTTTCAGGTTGAAAGCCAGAGCTGTTTTCAGGGTTAATGGCTGCAAAGCGGGGGTAATGTTTTGAATTCAGGCACCTAAGGACAAACTAAATCCCATTTTAGATGCCTAAAAACCTTTGTTGGACCTGGACCAAGTGCTCTATTTTTATGTTTGGAGAAATGTTGTGCAGCCTGAAAGTGCTTATGAATTTGACATGCAAATGCTTACTTCATCAGAATGAAAAAATAATAATTTTATACATAAAGAAGTGTTAAAAGACATTCAGATTGAGATCTAAGCCTACAAAATCAAGGAAATCCTGAGGTAGGATTATTCTATTAAATCTTTCTGTCCTCCTCCACCAAATCAAACTCCCTTTGTCCTAATGTTGTTTGTTCTAGCAAATGTGGTTGTCTATGTGCCTGTCACTGGGATAGCATTTATTATCCCCATGTGGAACAGTTTATTATAATGTAACTGATACAAACAGTGAAAAAAACAGTGTCTTTGGGATCTTTCGTGGCCCACCAGAGCCTGATTTGTTAACCTTCTGAGCCTGCTGTGAACCTGGCCTGGTGTTCAGTAACGAGTATAGGCCTGGAGGCTGTGGGTGGCTGTAGTTCTGCCACTCACTGCAGTCTTTTATTTTGCTTTTCTGGAACATGTATTATTTTACTTGGGATATTTTTGGACAGTTGTATTTTTTTAATGTACTACAATATTGTAAAAACACCTAAAACCTTGGTTGATGCTCTCAGCATCCCAAAATAGTATTATAAACAGACACTGTAATACTGTACTTATTTTTCTATTATTTACCTAACAAGCCACCCGTGGTGTGTAAATTCCATCAAACAATGTCTGCGTTGTGAAAAAGAATAACCATTGGTGTCCGTTTTAAAAGTTATTCCATTTGCTTCGTGGGGCTATATATACATTTAAGAACAGCCAACCAAATTAGGGTATGATGAAGTAATGCTTTTTCAGTGCTGCTTTGCTTCCTTTTCCACACTACTCTTTCTTTCTGAATTAAAAGTTTATGGAAAGATGAAGGGCTTTGTCCTGGACAGGAATTCGGCCCTACTGAACTCTGATCACTTTTGCTCAGCATTTTGTTGAACTTCTCCATGTGGGGCAGGGGAAGGATGATAAATCATAATTAAATTAACACCTTTTACTTTGTCATACATTTGAGCACCCTCTGGATGTTTGATGTACACGTATAAGTTGGTATTATGAAGCCAATTCCCAAAAAAATCAAAGTGTGCTGAAGTATCTTTCTCCTTCCATGAGTACCAACAGGTGGGCATCTGAGCAACTGTTACTTAAACAGATAATAAATATTTTAATTTATGGCCTGTGACTTTCAAAATGAATCATATGGAAGCAGCTGATGTTTTTAATTTTATATCCATTGGAATATTTTAACTTCAGAAACTTTTTTTTAATATGACTATCAACTGTGTAGCTGTGTTGCTTTTCATGAGGGCTGCACTGAACATAATGCCTTCTCCTTTATGATGTCGGCCCACAGTGTCAGAGGCAGGTGTTGGTGGTATGGCAGTAGAGGTTGAAACTTCCCACCAGTATTCCACTACATGTTGTTGCCATATGACAGACGGCAGCAGAGGGGCAGTCTGACAGAATGGTGTCTGATATGGAAGTGAGTATGGAGCAAAGGTGTGTCACTGAATTCTGCCACGCAGAAAAAATGGCCCCTGCTGACATTCATCGATGTTTGCTGAACATTAATGGAGACTGAACAGCGTATGTGAGCACAGTGCGGCAGTGGGCGGTGCATTTCAGCAGTGGTGACAGCGACGGTGTTTCACCTCCACTAGGGCAGGTTTTGATGAACATGGCATTCAGGCTCTTGTTCGTTGCTGGTAAAAATGCACAACTAATGGTGATGACTATGCTGAAAACTAGTGTTCTGCAGCTGAGAATTTGTTCTATGGAATAGTGCTATTGTGCTTTTTGTGGCTGTTACAGTTTCCATGGAAATAAATAAGAGGCATTACTTTCGGATCAATTTACATACTAGATTCAGAATGACTAAATATAACACTCAGATTTCCAGGAACTCATAAAAAGTCTTCCTTTTGTGCAGAAGAAGCATTTTCAATGTGTCTAAGAGCACAAATGTTTTACTTGTGGTTTTGCATGTAATGAGAACTATTACTACACTGCGCACGTCTGCTAGGTCTGTGCATGGTAACACTGCAGTATAGATCTCCAGTGATAAGTATTTCCCATGCTTTTTAGACAGAATTAAGGGATCGCTTGCACAGCAGACTTAAAGATGGAATCTACAGAAATGTGCAGTTTTCAGTGGAGAAAATTCCCTGTTGATCTTCTCAAGAATTTAACTGGATCAGTAGAAGAAATACTTTAATTTGCGAATGATTCGTATCATTGCAGTGGCATTTTAAAATGAAGTGTGCGTTCCCTGCCCTCTTAGCAGAGCACGCCGGGAGGCAGATAATTTTAAATATATTAAAAAAAACATGCTTCAGGAGTGCTGCGCACTTGAGCAACAGAGAGTACGTGTTCAAAAATGATACTTTGCTGAAAGCAAAAGAAACCTGAGTCCCACCTTTTGTGTTGCCTCAGACAGGCTTATGCACAGTAGCCGGATTTGCTGAAGCAATGTGTATTTACAAATACAGAGAAAGAAATACGAAAGCTTGGTTTTAACGCTGGGTAGCTTATGCAAGTCTCTTACCACCACTAGGTTAATGCAATCAAAATGACTGTCCTAACGTAATAGGTTGTAGACTCGGAGCGATTATATACATTTTCAAATTCATGTTTGTGTGTACCTTTTAGTTAGTGGTTTAGGCTGCGAAATTTTGGCCCTGGGGTTAAACCCAAAGGTTTTCAAATGAAGAAATCTATGGCTAAAATATGTTTGGTGGGAGGGAATAATATAATTACACATAGCTTTTTGATAAACAGCCTAAATTACGCTTCAAAGGACAGATGTGGCTTTAATAATCTGAACCATTTGCATTTTCAGATTAAACTCTGCTTGATTGCATTGTACTTGATATGTATACTTAAATCTATATGTTAAACGTTATACTTTGATATAGAGCATATTGTTTGACTTTGTTCTTACGATCTGACAAGCTTCATTATATAATAAACTAGTTTAAATAAATCTTAAAGACATAAAAGTGTTCTTGACAGTAAGAAAAAAATTTAAAGCACACAAATGATATATCGGTTAGATGTTCCAGAGAGAGTCAAAGCTTTTTTCATTCAGATCTTTGAACATGTGTTTTGAATAAAGCTCTAAGGCATTTTCCAGTAACCAGTGTTGTATTACAAAAATGAGTAAAGTAAAACAAAAGGAAAACATGTTTCAACATTTTATTCAGTATTGTCACACATTGTTGCACATTTCCAGCTGGAAGTAAATGTGACATTTGTAATGCTAATTTTTCAAACCTAACCTTTTATAATATATAAAATATTACTTGGGATGGTGTGCCCTTGTGAAAAGAGCAGGAGTAATGAAGTACTCGATCAGGGTTCAATTGGATTCCTAATGGCTTGAGTACAATTATACTGCCAGTTTGTTGCAATCAATCAAAACCATTTCTGAATTGTTCTCTTAAACTGTATCTAGTGGTAACTGCTGATAAGCAGGTTACAGAGCACTTGACCTGATACAGTGGCACTGTGTGCCTCTTATAAAAAAACAACAAATGCTGTTAATGCCACTCTGCTTGTCTTGTGTGAGAAAAAAAATAGGGATTTGTTAATACAGAATTATGCTGTAGCTTGTTCCATGCTATGTGTGATATATGAATGTGAAAATAAGGATCATTCACGAGGACATAGGAAAAATGCTGTATGTAATGTTGTATGTGTGACAAACTGACAGTGTCCCTCAGCTCAGGGAGCGGAGGAGGAGAAGGAGCAGGAGGGAAGGGACATATGCAAGCAATTTGGATATTAAAAAATCCCAAATTAAAAAAGAAAATAAATGAAAAAATCTTATAATTAAGCTATAATGGAATTTATAGAAAGATGGATATAATTTATTTTGGTTTTATTTGTCCAAGGGCATAACATATTAGCCTGGAAATTTAATTTAAAACATCCCACGTGCAGTGTCACTAATGGGACATTTATGCTAAAGGGACTTATTCCCCCTACTTCAAGTCTGGAAAAATGTGCTGTAACACTTCTTTGCAAGGCATTCTTCTAAAAGTAAAAGCTAATTAAATAGTTTTTGCTGTAAGTGTAAAGTATTTTACATCTGAGCACCGTTAATCCGTGTGAGTAATGAGATAATGTGGCACCTGAAGATGAGCACTTTGGGACTGAAGGGATCAGGATCAGCAACCTTCTGTTTCCCAGGAGCGTGGGCATCTCCTCACTTGCTATTACCCAAATCGTACTGCACCCAAGCAGTTTTGCTATGAGCGTGGCAATAGAAATGTATTTAGTCATCAGCAACAGTAATTCCATTCAAAGAGGAGCCGCTTGCTTCTTGAGCAATGATGTCTTTGCTAAACACGTCTTTTTGCTGTAGTGCAAAATCATTAAGGATTCAGCCTGTATCTGTACCTCCTAAACACTTACCAATTATCCCCATATAATTTTGGTGCTTAAGATGTTGATTTCCTTAACATTCAACCCTCGTGACTATTTCGAATTCCTGACTTGGCAGGTGTATAACTCAATTTGGTTTTTTTTTTGTTGGTTTTTTTTGTTGGTTTTTTTTTTGTTTTTTGTTTTTTTTTGTGTGTTGGGGTTTTTTTTTTGAGTCTGAAACAAGTACATTTTCATTGCACAACAGAAAAAAAAAAAATGCATCTAGAAAAGGAAAGTAGAAAGAAGTTTAAAGTAAAATTTGGTTAAGGACAAAACATATTTCCATATGGTCTCTCTTATATTGTACTGCTTTATATACAGGGCCATCTGCAACTCTTTAGTTAATTTCCACTGGTCTAATTCTGTACTTGCATGTATGTATCTAGAATAGATTTGACCAAAATATGGGGCTTTTATGTACTCTTTGTGGGATATTTTCAGAGTAATAAATAGCAGAGCTTGGCTGCTCTGCCCTTTATATAGATAGAGAATGCCAAAGGGTAGGAAATGGCCTGCTCTCCTCTTAGATCTTAGCAAGTCTTCAGAGGCTCCTCAACTCAAAGGAGCACTACAGGCAGACTTAGTTCAATGTGTATGGATGCAGTGGGAAGGTTTGCATGCTCTTTTAAGCATTTCTATAGCATTTCTTAGAGACAGTTTTAATACTGCTGTTTTAGAACCCATTCATTTGCTGCATTTAATAATACCTCTGATTTTTCTCTTCCCAAAGGTAGTCATTTACAGCTTTCAGGATAGTGGTGGGAAATTTTTGGCCAGATACATTGATGTAATGGCGACAGTAGATTTTTTAACTTCAGTTTAGAGATGTTCGTTTTCGAAAGACTTAGAATTGCGGAGTGGGTTTTGATTTTGATTGTATTTGTTTTTAATTGATCACGTTGAATTAAAAAAAAAAAAAAGAGAGAGAGAGAGAGAGAAAACCCATTAGAGGAAAAACCTGAAAACAGCCGGAAGTGTTTGTCACTCATTTTTTATT
Organism: Alectoris magna; assembly: GCA_030625065.1. Lineage (NCBI taxonomy): Eukaryota > Metazoa > Chordata > Aves > Galliformes > Phasianidae > Alectoris > Alectoris magna. Next base: position 15,323,724 of record CM060561.1, read on the forward strand.
TCACAGTGTCTCCTGCCCATCTTAAACGACTTAAATACATGGTAAGGTGCAAAACAATTTAGAAATGTATCCAAGCAATCCAAAGTAATCTGTCGCACTTCAAGTATGCATTGTTTTATGCATGTGAGAACAGTTTCAATATTTCTGTGCTTAAGGTATGTAGAGCAATATTACTTCTGAAACCTTATATATTCCGATTCTAATGTCTAAATTCTATTCTATATAGATTTACTTCACTTTTTTTTTTTTTTTTTTTTTAATGGCTTATGTTCTTAAAGTTATATGATTCTTTTTTTCTGGGCTTTAGACATGCAAAGAAATAGGGGATACCATTTCTCTTTGTCTCTGGCTCCATTTTTCTTCTTATTCTAACATTTAGAAGAAGAAAAACATTGCAGTTGTCTTTGTCTCCTTGTAGATCTTTCGTAACGGTTGTTTTCAGGCAAGGAAAACCACAGAGCATATGGATCAAAAACAGTGTGATTCAGGTGATGAAAGCGATTATTTCTTGGTGCCTGTCTTGATTTTTCTTTGACTTTGTGCTGAAAGGTTGAGGTTGAAGTCAGATGATAATTTTCCAAGTTCTTGGAATGCTTAACTATCCCCATGTTCTCTGGAAAGCTAGTTGAATCTGTTTTCATACCGGTTTCAGATTGAGATTTTCATCTTTGTTGCTCGGAATTGCTGCAAAATCCAATCTGTTCTTTACATGAAAGCAATGAATTTCAAGTGTTGCTCTGGTTTGGTCACTTGAAACAGCACGGATTTCCTAATTACCTAAGTCTGGCACTAGATTATATCAGATATTTCTCTTATAAGTGGATGTTTATTACGTACATTTCAGTTTACAATTAACACCACTTATCAGAAATCCCAGTGTCTTTGTTTGAAAAGCAGTTCTGAGCTGCCTGTGGACCCCAAGTAAATGCTGTCCATGGAACGTATCTATTCCAGCGGTTGGGCCACCCCAACATTCCCAAGCTCCTCTGCAAAGAGCAAGACCATGTAGGACATTTTTCTGGCTTCCAGAAGAGAGCAGGTGTTGGAGTTTATGTTCCAGCTGTGTAAATTAACTGTGGGTATCTGCTTGGATAGTTGTTTATATGATCTTCCTTGGTGTAATGTTTGGGCACCTACATGACGCAAAGCAAAGAGGCAGGGCACTTGTGCAGCCCTGGGGCAATAATGTTGCTGTTGGCTGCTGCTGAATTGATCTTACCAGGAAGTCAATGGCTGTGCCAACATGTTTCTCTTTTCGTCTTCACTGTCGTGTTCTTCATATGTTTTTCTCCTTACCTCTCAAAGGACATAAATAAACATCTGAGTTGGCTGCAGCCCTGTAACAACTTTCTCTCAAAGTGACAGGCAAAATAAATGGCGAAATGATATTCTTTAGAATTATTCGTCTCAGATGATGGACTGCTAAAAATTCACCAACATGTAATCATAGATACTGAAAATAGAAGGGTAAACTTTCCAAATGAAAAGTTCACTCCTTTCCGAGTCTTATCTAGTCAATTGTCTTAAAGTCATCAGTGAGTTGAGAGTCTCTGACCACCAGTTGAATGTAACTTTCAGTCTCTTGTAGGACCTTATTTTATTTCAGTCAGGATTTCATAGTTTTGGCTAGCAGGACATCGAATCTAATCTGCACATCTTTCTGTGATTAATGACACTGTAAATGTCTGTGAGTGTGGAGTGCACAGCACACAGCTCTTACCAGTGGGGAAATTTTATGGGGAAGTAAAACCCCAAAGAAGGCAACATCCTGCTGATGGGATGAGATATGTAAAGAGCTAGGTTATAAATATGGGTTTATATTATCTCACCTTTTAAGAAAATAATTGTATTTAATTTTACTGTAATTTATTTTCCAGAAATTTCCATTTTCTTCAGGAAACTATTTTCTATCTATCTGCTTAGCTGTGGAAACATAGAAGTGAGTCACTGATTTTCAGATTCTTAGTGTACCTATCTCATCTCGTACATGTTTAAAACACATCTATTATTCAATTGAAAAATATATAAGTAATAAACTTGCACACCATTTATACTGTAAAGTGGATGATGAAAAGCCATGTTTTGTAGATTCATTGCGTTCCTTGGTGCCCAAAAATTCACTTATTAAATCCTCAAATGGACCTAGGAGTAGTCGTGACAACTGGCAGTGCTAACACAATAACCTGCAGAAGATGAATTACTAAATGATTGCAGCTCCCACAGTTATGATCACAGTCTGAGTAGGGACTGTAGACGTATGTAATTGGGCTTAGAGAATAACTGACAGCTTTAAGTCATGAATGCCAGACAACAAGAAAAATGTGATGAGATTTCAGCTTCTCTCAGATAAGTTAGAGATGTACTTCTGCGGGACTGTAGTTCACATTGAAAGTACATGTTTAAAAGACATGAAAATTAATACCTAAAAAAAAGTGTAATACTACTATTATTACCCAGTTTGAAGATTAAAACAGAGCCAGTTTAAGTGCATGGAGAGAGTTTGGAATACAGTCTGATTCTTTATGTATTGCCATGTAGATAATCAGTTTATCATGCTTGTT